>CM064568.1:48123611-48268611 GCA_032716605.1 Paralithodes platypus | reverse complement strand
CTCATATGTCGCCTTTGATGAGAGAGAGAGAGAGAGAGAGAGAGAGAGAGAGAGAGAGAGAGAGAGAGAGAGAGAGAGAGAGAGAGAGAGAGAGAGAGAGAGAGAGAGAGAGAGTTATAATGAGTTACAAGGAATAGTTAGTATCTCGGAGACCGTGCGGTCCATTCCGAGGAGATACTCGAAGTGGAAGGAGAGAGACTGTTTAGTGCACTACACTCACCTCATTACAGAGTGTGCAAAATACTATCTACTCTCTTTTTGAACTGCTCTACTGAAGAACTGTTTACAACTTCTGAGGGAAGTTTTCCAGGTAGAACAGATCTTACATATGAAATAATGTCCACCGATACTAGTGCTGAACCTTTTATTTTATAATTTCCAGCCATATGGTTGCGTGTTGTATTCATATCGAGAGAGCCCACCATACCTCTATGTTTCTCTTTGCTATGTTTGTTTATCATATACGTACTTTATCTTTCCTATCTAACACTTTATGTCTCCTGTGATCCCCGAGCAGACAGACAGACAGACAGATATATATATATTTTATATATATATATATATATATATATATATATATATATATATATATATATATATATATATATGTTAGTATAGCCAGGTAATAGATTCTCTTTTAAACAGACGAGGTTAAAGGCAACAGCAGTTTCAGCATTCAGTATTTTATTGTTACAGCTTTCAATAGTTCTAACAATTTTCCTCTGGGGTTCAGAGATGAGGTACAACAGGTTAGCAAAATTCATGGTGGATCCAACGTTTCACAAGTAAACATCTTGCATCTTCAGGGAATGGGCAGGTAATGATTAGAATAAGGACAAAGCAACATATTTATACAAAATTCGAGGATCAAGAATAGGTAGGTGGGCGGAGCTACTGGGTGTGGGGTGGCTGTTCATTGGTGGAAGGCAGTCTATTCGCGAGACGGGCACTAAAGCCAGCATTGTATGGAGAAATCCGGCTTTGCCGGAGACATTGTTCTATCAAAAATTTACAAATTTAGCTTGCTGTCAAAACAAAAATATATATAAGCTGGCTCGCTGCCGCTCGCCAGGAAAATATTAACACCTGGATGGGGGTAAACGTCTTAAAACAGCAGGCTGAATGGGGCCGAATGAATACAAGCCAAAGAGAGAGAGAGAGAGAGAAAGAGAAAAAAAAGAGAGGTGGGCCCCATTAAGATTAAGGCCCCATTAAGGCACATCCATACTCATATCTCTCACCGATCCATCCACTCACTCACAGACAACACACAGCTGCATGCACGACCTCCCGAAATCCATCCTTCCGAATCCTCCCTTCCTCGCGAGGACAGAGTCCACCTGGCCAGGCTGAGATGCGGACACCATCCAGCTCTCCTGAGCTATCAGAAGAGACTGGATGACTCCGTTGTCGACGCCTGCCCGGGATGTAACACAGCACCCAATACCATTAAACACATCATAGAAGACTGCATTTCACACAACCACTTACGCCAACAACACAATCTACACTCAATGAGAGCTCTGTGGGAAAGCCCGATCGTGGCCATGGCCTTTCTCAGGGACTCAGGGCTGTTCGGCCAGGCAGCTTAGGGAACAACAACAACAACAACAACAACAACAAGAAATAGGGTGGTCAGTATGGAAGTGAAGAAGTCCTTGCATGACAGTGTGGTAATCCCGACACTGACTTACGGAAGCGAAGCATGGATGTTGGTTGAGAGACTCAGACCAAGAGTGAGAGCAGTGGAAATGAATTACTTAGGGAGTGCGTGCGGAGTTACATGGAGGGATAGACAGACTAATGAGGAAGTAAGAAGGAGGTGTGGTGTGGAGGTAGATGTGCTGGAAAGTGTGAAAAGGAACAACTTGAGATGGTTCGGCCATATGGAACGTATGGAAAGCGAGAGAATGACTAAGAGGGTGTACGAGAGTGAGGTGGAGGGACAGAGAGGGAGAGGTAGACCGAATGAGAGGTGGAAGGATGGAGTGAGGAAGTACATGAACGAAGGCGGTGCTGGTTGGGGGGAGGGGCGTCGACTGACTGGGGACAGAGGTGCATGGGGGCGGTTCGTTCGTGGTCACCCCTTCGGGGATCACGGCGTCAGGCAATAGATAGATAGATAGATGAATATTTGTATTCTTTTCATCTCTTCTTTTCTTTCATCTTCCTTTTTCTGAAACTTCTTTGGCTATCTTTTTCGCATTTATAGTTATTATATGTGCTATAATATGTGTTATAATATACCTATTCTTTATATAAATAACATTTATCGGTTTCAAGCCCAATTTCTTTTATGTTTTCTATCTATCTATCTATCTCTCTCTCTCTCTAATATATATATATGTATATACAGTATGTATATACAGAGTGTACAGTATATCTGCCTATTTATCTCTATATTTGTCTATTTATATACGCTATATGTATCTATCTGTATGTTTGTTTGTATGTCTGCTCTCTATCTATCTATCCCTCCATCCACATATCTACTTATCTATGTAGCTTGCTATGTGTTCGCTCGATTGACAGAGTTTATGACACCAGAACATCCTAAAATATATATTTAATTCAGGATCCCCCTTCAATATATATTTGTACATTTTCCGGCAGAAAAATATCCCGGTTCAGTCTAAATCACCGCTCGCCAGGAAAAATACCAACACCTAAATTACACAAACAGTCTAAATATTGACAAGGAAAAGGGGTGTAAGGTCTTAAAATCGCCAAACTAATGGTCTTATAATCTGACAACTAAATGAGGCTAAGCATGGAGAAGGGGGACCAGAAAAACGACCCATCTCTTCTTAATAGCGTCCCTAGTACCACTGGGTAATACATGCATAGGTAGCAAGTCTAACACAACCTACTATAGTCCGTTCATTCTAGGTGGGGCAGAAATCGTAACCTCTAACCTCTGTAACTCAACACGGGCTGGGGCAAATAAGCTTTTAATTTCCACACCTATAGCCAAGTCTTCCTATACGGTAGGAATATTAGCTCGATTACTCCAGTCCTTTGTGAGTTATATGAGGTTAGGGGTTACTATTTCTGGCCAACCTAGAATGAACAGATTATACCTACTATCAACCCATACCATAGACTCCTCTACATATGTAAAGGGGTCTATGACCCATACAGTACCAGTGGAGTAATTTTAATTGTATTCTGGTAAATATTAATCGAATTCATTCAGTTTTAAAAAGGCCTGAATGTTGAGTTGAAACAAGGGTGAATGATGTCTCCATGGTTGTTCAATATATAATATGGATGGAGTCATGACAGAAAAACAAGGAAAAGCAGTGCATGTTGTGTACCCCTGATAAGGGAAGGGAGTGAATGGAAGTTGCCTGTGCTGCTATTTGCTGATGATACAGTTCTGTTGATTGATAATGAGCGGGAGTTGCAGGGTCCAGTATACAGTATATGTTTGGAACTCTGTGTGAGAAACGGAACCTGAAGGTAATTGAGGGGAAGAGTAAGGTTATGGTCATTGAAAGGTGTGCAGTCACAGTGTGAGGATAGATTGCATGGACAGGTTATGGAGAACGTCAGCTCATTTAAGTATATGGGCAGTGTGATGAGTAAAGATGGGAGTATGGAGGATGAAGTACAGGAGAGGGTATAACAGGGGAAGAAGGTTGTAGAAATGCTGAAAGTAGTGACAAGGAATAGGGTGGTGAGCATGAAAGTAAAGAAGTCATTGCATGACATTGACGTACGGGAATGGAGCATGGACGTCGTTGGAAACATACATCAAGAGTGAGAGGGGTCGAAATAAGTACTTGAGAAGTGGGTGTGGACTTACATGGAGAGATAGACAGACGAATGAGGAAGTACAAGAGTGGTATGATGTGGATGTGCTGGAAGTGTGAAAAGGAACGCCTTGAGATGGTTTGGCCAGGTAAAATGTATTGGGAGCGAAAGAATGACTAAGAGAGCATGCGAGAGTGAGATGGAAGGGCAGAGAGGAAGAGGCAGACCAAGAGGGAGGTAGAAGAATGGAGGTGAGAGATATATAAGTGACAGTGATGTTGGTTGGGAGGAGGGGCGCTGGCTGACAGAGGTGCATGGAGGCGATTCATTCAGGGATCATGCCGTCTGGCAATAGATAGATATATTTCATAAAGTTATATTATTATGAGCACTTAAATTTCCCTCTTCATACTTTTTTCGAACCCATAATGTGTATCGTCTAGTGTTAGCTTAAAGACAATACAAAATCGCTATTGTATAATAGAGGATACACCCAATATTCTGTATAATTCACAAATATAATTATGATCTCGCCTTGGAAATATATTAGGTGAATCAAGAAGTCCATTAAATTTTGAAGGTTTTCCCTCCAACGTCTTTGGTGGAGGATATGCAGTCAATTTAGGGCGGTTGGTTGAGAGAGAGAGAGAGAGAGAGAGAGAGAGAGAGAGAGAGAGAGAGAGAGAGAGAGAGAGAGAGAGAGAGAGAGAGAGTAAAGAGAGTAAAGAGAGAGAGAGAGAGAGAGAGAGAGAGAGAGAGAGAGAGCCATAATCTGTATTGAATTTCACACACATCACATTATGAGGCATTCCAGTTTTATTTCAATTCTTTTCTATTGAGTGAGGAGAGATTGGTTGACAAATAAGTGCCAGGTTATTGCAATACGCGCGTTGATTTGAATGTTATGGTGATTGGAGTATTAATTACGTGTTTGGATTGACTGTGTGTAGAGTTTTGTTTACTAGTGGGGGGGGGGGGGGGTGTATTGGTATTGATGATATCGCCATAGAATGCATTAAGGGAGCCCACCTCGCTTTTTTTCTTCTCTTACTCTCCCTCTCTCTTTGGCTTGTATCCATTCAGCCTACTGTTTTAAGACGTTTACCCCCATTCAGGTGTCAATATTTTCCTGGCGAGAGGTAGCGAGCCAGCATATATGTATCTTAGTTTTGACAGTAAGCTAAATTTGTACATTTTTCGATAGAAAAATGTCTTTGGCAAAGCCAGATTTCTCCATACAATGCTAGCTCGCTATCACTCGTCAGGAATAAATTTACACCTGGATGGGGATAAACGTCTTAAAACAGTTGGCTGAATGGGGCCGAATGGATACAAGGTAGGGAAAGATAGAAAAGGAGAGAAAGATAACAAAAACCCGGTGACCCCCCTTAACCCTGCTCAGGCATATTGGCCCATATGGGCCAAAAAATATGCGTAAAACAGGTTTTTCGCAAATATTTCACGGCCGGAGGCCGATGGCAAGAAGTTTTGAAGACGAGCAGTCAGCCCGCATTGTCCTACAACTGGGAGAGGGTGTGAGCCGCCGCTCTCTCTCCTCCCCTTTCCTGTACCAACCTGTCCGGTCACCATATGGGGTCCATAATACCAAATGTGTACTACAAATTTCCCCTTCCTATCGAACTTTTTTTTAGCCCCAGAGTTCTGCCTTGTTGTCACCCTAGACCCTCAGCCATACCCTCCACAGCCATACCCTCCACAGCCCTGCAACCAAATTAATCCAGCTTATGTAATGTATGAGATAGGCCTCACTTTTGTTGACCCTTTTTTTTCACTACCTTTTTTTTTTTTTTTTTTATATATGACTTAATATTTACAGTAGTGTAATTTGCTCTTAACATAATATTAAGCATTAATTGTAGTTTCTATTGGTAACAAGGAATTTAAAATCCATCAATCAGTTTTCGGGTGAGAGCCGTTTAAAGTGCCGGTCCCCATATGGGGCCACATTGCTAATTTCGTTACACTTCTGAAACATTACCTGAGCACCTTACATTCGACACTAGCTTAAGGGGGGATGGGCCGGTTTTCTGGACCACTTTCTCCCTCATGTTTAGCCCCATTAGTTTTCAGATGCTAAGATGTTTGCCCCATTAGTTTGTCAATTTTAAGACCATTCACCTCATTTCTTTGTCAATTTTAAGACCTTTCGTGCTATTTAGGTGTAAAAAAAAAAATCACGACCCGCCTCGGAGTCTCCAGGGAGGATGTGTGGGGTGTGTGGGGGGGGTGTGGGAGGGGGGGTGTGACCAGAAATACCCCCATTGGTCTGTCCCCTGGAAATGATTGGCCAAAATGTTCTGGACTACCTCCTTCTACTCTTATTATATTATTAACTTCGGCAACATTCGCGGCCTTTCCTCTAGCTTCCACTCTGTGGAACACCACCTCTCCTCTGCCAACCCAGATCTTCTCTTTCTCACCGAAACACAGTTGTCTGGGACTACTTACAGCAAACCCTTCTCTGTATCCTCAGTCAAAGGTGGATATATATATATATATACAGTATATATATGGACTGATACAGTGACTAACCGAATATGCCTGGGACACTTGATGACAATCCAAGCGGTCTAGGAGGAGTCAAGGGGAAAATTATTAACATTCTGTTTTGAGCATTGACTTTGGCCTTTGACCCTAAATATTAAAATATATATTAGCAATGTTAAAGTAACTAACATGGTGAGCTTACCGAAATATGAGTAAATTGTATATTTTATTACGAGTATTTACTTTTGACCTTGGCCTTTATGTAGGATTACATTTCCTTGTGTGCATGACCATTTCACTAGAAAATCAAATAAATGTGCCTAATTTGATAAACAGTCATTAGTTAGCTTCAGAGATAATAGTGTTAGAGGAATAGTAGACATTGACTTTCGACCTATCCCTTGATATTAATGATATTTGTCTGAAAATGTATAATTATATTATTCATATAGCCTAAAGTGCAACTATCTCAACTTATTTTGTGAAGTTTGCACAAATAATACAGAAAATAATATATTAACCTTCCATTTGTATTATTTTCCAATATAACCTTGGTCCAGTGAGAACCTAACAGTCATTATATTATAAATCACTAGTCAAAATCGTAATTTGACATTTGACATTGACCTTTGACCTTAACCTTTGCAATATGTATCTGAAATTTGGTCAAAATACTATAAATATAAACAGCAACTAGTATAATGAAAATGATAGTGTAAGAAAAATATATAATGTTTATGTATTGACAAAATGTTTGACCTTGACTTTTGAAATTAACCTTTAATAAAACAAAATAATGTGTACATATTTTTGACTGACCGCTGTACTAACCAACTGGATGTGCTAGTAAAATTTTGCGAAAATCCCATGAACGGTTTCCGGACAGACAGACGCCGGGCGACGGATGACGCACACTGGTGATGCACAGTATACGGACAGGATTTGTTTGCGCGATACCAGTCTGCTTATGCAGAGCAGATCAATTTGGAAAACACATTTGCACTTGCATGGAAGGGGAGAAAGAGAAAGAGAGAGAGAGAGCGAGAGAGCGAGAGCGAGAGAGAGAGAGAGAGAGAGAGAGAGAGAGAGAGACAGAGAGAGAGAGAGAGAAGAGAGAGAGAGACAGGAGATGAGATTGAGAGTGGAGCAGAGATAGACCCGAGGGATCAGAGAGAGAGAGAGAGAGAGAGAGAGAGAGAGAGACAGAGAGAGAGAGAAGAGAGAGAGACGAACACAATCACAAAACACAATCATCTAATCATAAATCACTCAGCCTGCGAATGAGTTTATAATTTCCTGGTAATAATGTGTGATTGAAATGTGTCCCGTGCAGGATATCGCCCACAATTAACCACATAGCTTAATTACATATATCGGTTATGGCTTCAAGCAATAGGCGTTGGAGTTGATGATTACGATGTTGCAATATCTGTTATGTAATATTGCATTATCGTAAAATAATAAGGTAATATAATTTTACAACTCCTGCTGGCTAATTTCAGACGATTTTATTACATTCCAGATCACATACAACAAATATTTTACCACAAGGCCGACCCAACTCAGTATAGGAAGCATATAATTATTTTCTATGTGAGTGAGGGAGACAAAAGGCAGTTCTGCCTGTAGCGATTGCCTCCCCCAGAGTTGAAAGAGTGACAAGGGCCAATATCAAGGGACGTTCGAGCCAAAATGAATGGACACACAGAGTTTGAAGCAATTTAAGTCATAGGAAGAGGGAAAGATTGATTCTGGGAGAGAGTTCCAGAGTTCAGCTGTTGAATAGAAGAAATACTGAGAATAACGTAAAATTTCACTCTTGGGTTGTAGATTTGCACACTTTGGGATTGTGTTGCAAGACGGGTGCTACGTCCTCTACGAAAAGAGGGTGGTATACACTGAGAGAGCTCTGAGGAATACTGTTTATTGTAATAGCGGTAGAATAGTGAGAGAGATGCAACATTGCGGCGAAGAGAGAGAGACTGCAGAGAATTGGTGAGTGGACGTGAGTTAATGAGATGGAAGGCTTTCTTTTCTACTTTGTCTAGAAGCGCTGTGTGAGAGGATCCTCCCCACACATGTGAACAATACTCAATACATGGATGCACTGTGCCCCTGTACAGAACAAGAAGCTGCGCAGGGGTAAAGAACCCCTGGAGGCAGTTGAGCACACAGCTTCTGGGAAGCTGTTTTAGCATGAGTGGTAATATGATCTTTCCAAGAGAGATAAGAAGAAAAAGAGATACCAAGAATATTAAGAAAAGATGAAGGGTTAATTTGTATGTTGTTGAAGAGTAGGTCATTGTTTTCTGGAAGGGTATGGCAAGTAGACAGATGGAGAAATTGAGTTTTGGAAGCATTAAAAGTAAAAATGTTTTCTCTGACCCAATTATAGATACCGGTAGTAGAGAGATCAGAAGATAGGTGTTTTATGGCCTCCTTATGTGAGTTTTAGAGTTCCCACTGTGAATAATTTTGTGGAAGGCCAGTGGAATAGTGCAATGTAGAGTCGTCTGCATATGAGTGAATGGGGCCGGAGGTGCAGTTAAGAAGGTCGTTAATGAATAATAGGAAAATAATTGGATAGGACAGAACCCTGAGGAACACCGGAGTTGATAGGTTGAGGAAGTGAACAGCGGCCGTCCACAACCGCAGCTATGGAACGACCGGAAAGGAAATTAGAGACAAAGGCACTAATGGAGGGATAGAAACTGTAGGAGGATAGTTTGGAAATAAGGGATTTGTGCCAGACTCTATCGAAGGCCTTCGATATGTCTAGCGCAACAGAAAGTCTCACCGAAGTCCCAAATGGAGGATGACCAAGAGCTAGTAAGATAAGAAAGAAGGTCACCAGTAGAGCGGCCATTAACACCTAACTGGCGGTACCCGTCATATGACGGGCAGCATTTTGAGCACATTATCGGCTCTGAGAGAGAGTCCACGCGTTGGGAGGACGATAGGCGGGCTCTGACCGTTCGGCCCCACCACAGAGCCGCGACTGAGCCACCCACTGCAACATTCCACACCTACGGTCTCGCGAGACCAGGAAAAAAATGAGAACTTACCTTATTTTAGGGTTTTTCACCTCTCGTTGCGCGATCGCTACAGGATAACCCGTGGTCGTACAAGGATGATTCAGGTGTCATTGGAAATCTCTATTATCGCCCTTTCACGGACACGGATACATAATTGTATTACACTCTGGCTCTTCTTTATGCATGAAAAAGAGCATGGAATGAAGTTCATTTAGGGTAAATATGCCCACTTGGCAGGTAGTAGATGTTACAAATGGCCCCGCTCTTTGAGAGTTAAAGATCTCAGTAAACTCTCTTAATAACATACGTCCTTCTTAAACTGCACAAAATCGTCTAAATATAGCCAGAATCGAAGGTAAAAAGGCATCCTGGTGCTGAAGGGCAACAAACCTCATGCAATGTTACATAGTCAGCAGTCAAAGTCAACGTTTATTTGCCAAAAGTATATAATATGTAAAAGAGTGCATACTATTTAGGAAGGGCGAGGTTTGTTGACCTAAAACTCTCTCACACACCTATATATTAACAATGCAAATAGGATCATAAATTGTAATATTAATTTTCTAATACCTATCTCCTGACTTTAGGCTTTCTAACTAAAGAACAGAACACACAAATAATCACAATGTACATCAACGCTGGTATTGAAGTGGTTAATATGGCTGTGTTGATTAAAAAGGTCATACATTTTGGACATGAAAACATTGAAAGACGAAGTATTATATATATTCATCTATTGCCAGACGGTTTGACCTTCGAGGGGGGTGGCCACAAATACAGGGTGTAACGCGACGTATGACAATAACTTTGCGAAATGATAAACCAAGGTATTCTAAGTCTGAAATGTTCTATATGACATATTCCAAATCTCAACCAGCATTGAGATATTGCATGTTGAAGATTGTATTTTCCTATGTATATCCCCATAAGGGTGGCCTACCTGTCCTATAATGCCGACCACAGCTCCATCTAACTGCAATGATTTTACCAACTTATTATAAAGATATTTTCTTTCTGTAAGTTACATAATGATTAGAGACATTATATTAGCTCACTTTGGACCAGTTGGAAACTATTTAACATGGAAGAGTCCATTACAGTGATGCGGGGGAGGACACATAAATTAAACCTTCAATATATTTTTAACGGCCGATATTTGGAATATGGCTTAGACTACCTTGTTTTATCATTTGGAATATGGCTTAGACTACCTTGTTTTATCATTTCCCAAAGTTATTGTCATACGTCGCGTTAGACCCTGTATATCAATAAAAATCGACTGGCGCGCGCGCGCACACACACACACACACACACACACACACACACACACACACACACACACACACACACACACACACACACACACACACACACACACACCTTGGTCTGTAGATGGTGACGCTGTTTACATCACGCATCCTGCCCCTCACACCACTGTAAAACAAAACATCAATAATAGAGATTAGTGGTCTATATTATTGGCCTACTTATAAGAAATAGAGTGTAGTATAAAGCATAAGTATAACGTGTAGTATGGTTAGACTAATACAATAAACATCCTTATCCCCAACTTAAAAAATAAATAAAGTAACTCAAACCTAACTAAAGCAAGGTAGTCTGCCCGCCAACTTTTAGCCTACTACTTTTTCTTTCATCTGTCCTCTCTTTCCCCTCTTCCCTCCCCAACCCTCTACTTCCCCTCTTAGACCCACCTTGGAGAGAAAAGAAAAAAAAGAAAAAAAAAAGAAAAGAAAAAAAAGCAGTGTGAGGAAAGAATCACCTACACTGTAAACTATTAGATTAGGAAGGATATATGGAAGTCAGAGGGATAATTGAGACAGTTTTTACCCTTTCCATTCCCACAGAACCTTCCTAAGGTACGTTTATTCTGGCTATTACTAGACGATTTTATTTAGATTAGGAAGGATAGTCCTATATGGACGTCAGAGGGTTCATTGGCAGAGTCTTAACCCTTTTTATTCCCACCGAACCTTCCTAAGTTGTATAAAATCGTCTAATGATAGTAAGAATAAACTGTCAAAATGCGTCATGATCCTTAAGGGGTTAACATACTGCAGATCATGTTTCTTAAGGGGTTAACATACTGCAGATCATGTTTCTTAAGGGGTTAACATACTGCAGATCATGTTTCTTAAGGGGTTAACATACTGCAGATCATGTTTCTTAAGGGGTTAACATACTGCAGATCATGTTTATTAAGGGGTTAACATACTGCAGATCATGTTTCTTAAGGGGTTAACATACTGCAGATCATGTTTCTTAAGGGGTTAACATACTGCAGATCATGTTTCTTAAGGGGTTAACATACTGCAGATCATGTTTCTTAAGGGGTTAACATACTGCAGATCATGTTTCTTAAGGGGTTAACATACTGCAGATCATGTTTCTTAAGGGGTTAACATACTGCAGATCATGTTTCTTAAGGGGTTACATACTGCAGATCATGTTTCTTAAGGGGTTAACATACTGCAGATCATGTTTCTTAAGGGGTTAACATACTGCAGATCATGTTTCGAAAACCTCCCATCCCTTCAACCGATAGATTAACCCCTTCTCTACCGGCGACGTCTTTTTAATTTTATTCTAGCTATAGTTACACGATTTTGTGCATCTTAAGAAGGATCTGTTAGGTGAGATAGTTCGAAGCTTATTGACGGCTGGAGGTCATTTTTGAACTGAACAAAATTGTATAAAGGTAGTCAGAATAAAGTTAGAAAGACGTCACCGGTACAGAAAGGGTTAATCAAAGGGAGGGTCGAGGGAGACTACATGTTTGAGTTTGAGAAAACTCAGAAATGAGAAAATGAGAAAATGTTTGAGAAAAGCCGAATAAATCGAAATGGAGGTGGCGTTTTACTTAATATCAAAGAAAGTCTTAACCCTACCCTCTTGTCAAAACCTCAAATTGTGAACGTCGACGCATCTTTTGTGCTAATAAAGAATAATAAAGGTACACAAATAATACTTGCATTAATACACAGACCTCCAGCTCAATCAGTGCAAACTGACCGAGAAATTTACGAACAAATTGCAGATGTAAGTAACTCACAAGATACCGTAATTTTTGGCGACTTTAATTTACCTGTGACCAAGTGGGGCGATACTCTTACTTCACACTCCGGACATGACTTGTATACGAACTTGCAAGAGAGTTCGCTTATCAATTTGTTCGAACGCCGACCCGTGGTAATAACGTTCTTGACATTGTACTTGCAACAAAAGAAGAATTAATAGAGAATTTGAATGTTGGTGATGAATTCAGTAACAGCGACCATCTTACGATAACTTTCACTTTAAAGTTTACTAGTAACGAACCAAATAGTAGCATCGAAAAAGTCCCTAATTTCAAGAAAGCAAACTTCCATAAACTTAGAGCTATGTTTAAAGAAACTGACTGGAGCTTTTTAATTAACAATAACGACATAAATACATCTTGGAAGTTATTCGAAACCATTTTACCTAAAAGCAGTGCAAGACTGCATACCATCGAAAATACGGCGTCCAGGCCATAATAATATGCCCAAATGGTGGAATAAAGATATTTCAAACTGCCTGCTTGCTAACAAATTTGCTAATGATAGATTAAAATCCTCACAAAATGACGAAGAACGGGTGAAATTTGTAGAGCTACGACGCAAAGCCAAAAAGTTAATTAAGCAAAGTAAAAAGACCTTAGAGTTACATATTGCGAATCAAAGTAAAACAAACCCGAAAGAATTCTATAGTTATATCAGAAAGAAAAAAGTAGTTACTTCAACTGTTGGACCGTTAGTCGATGAAAATGGAGAATACACCAAAGACGAAGTACAAATGAGTAATGCCCTCAATACCTTCTTTGCACCAGTTTTTACAACAGAAGACCTCAGTGATATCCCTACACCATCGCCGATTCAGATTGATAATTCAGATGTTCTAAGCAATATCACCGTTACAGAGAGAGAAGTATTGAATTGTTTAGATAAACTCAAGGTAAATAAAACGCCTCGACCTGATACAATCTCGCCTAGAGTTCTAAAGGAAGCTAAGGATGAGCTCTCCAAACCACTGACATTACTATTCAATAAATCCTTGCAGTCTGGAACTATGCCCGATCAGTGGAAGCTAGCCAACGTAACACCGATATTAAAAAAAGGCAGCAAATCCCTACCCAGTAACTGTCGTCCAATTAGCTTAACCTCAGTTGTATGTAAAATGCTAGAAACGGTCATACGAGACAGACTCGTAAATCACTTAGAGGAAAATAACATACTTAAAGATACTCAACACGGCTTTCGTAAAAAACGTTCCTGTTTAACAAACCTCTTAGACTTCTTCCACGATATCCTCAACCTCTACGATGAGAGTAAAGCTGTAGATATTATATACCTTGATTTTCAAAAGGCCTTTGACAAAGTTCCCCACAAACGTTTACTGCTAAAACTAAAAGCGCATGGAATACAAGACGGTGTGTTGAAATGGATAGAAAATTGGCTCAGCGACAGAAAGCAAAGAGTAGTCATAAACGGTAAGGCATCTAAATGGACCAATGTAAGTAGCGGGGTACCCCAGGGATCGGTACTAGGACCAATTATCTTTCTAATTTACATCAACGACATAGATGAGGGTCTCACCTGTACAATCTCAAAATTTGCTGACGATACAAAAATTGCAAATAGCGTACTCTCAAAAGAACAAGTTGACGATATGCAACACAATCTAGATAAATTGTCATGTTGGGCCCAAATTTGGCAAATGAGTTTCAATGCGGATAAATGTAAAGTACTACATATCGGATACCTAAATGAGAAAGCAAACTATTCGATGAATGGCACTCAGCTTAAGAATGTAAACAGAGAAACCGATCTGGGAGTAACAATATCGAGTAACCTAAAACCGAGTCAACAAAGTTCAGAAGTTGTTAAGAAGGCAAACAAAATAATTGGCTTTATAGGCAGGTCATTTGAGCATAAATCCAAAGAAGTTATCCTAACCCTTTACAATTCCTTAGTCCGCCCTCTTCTGGAATACTGCGTTCAATCCTGGTGACCTTATTACCAAAAAGATATAAACAAGCTAGAACGAGTTCAACGTAGAGTTACCAAAATGATACCTAGCCTAAAGAACAAACCATACGAAGAGCGTCTTAGAGAATTAAATCTATTTCCTTTAACCCAGCGCAGATTAAGAGGTGACTTAATTCAAGTGTTCAAAATCATAAAAGGCATCGACAATATGAACTGTAGTAAGTACTTCACTATCGACCAATCTAATTACACGCGGGGAAACGGTTGCAAAATTATTGGTAAATCTTTTAACTCACACGAATCTAAGAATTTCTTCTTCAATCGAGTTGTCAAATTGTGGAATGGGCTTTCCCGAAACGTTATAGACTGCATCACCGTTGATTCATTTAAACTCCGCCTAGACAAATATCTCGCCTCAAACCCGCGACTGACTGCGTTTGTAAATGAATCACTTTATTGTATCCCCCCCTCAGTTACTAACCCATCTGTCCCCTACTAACTTCCTAATCCTGCCACGGACATTAGTTCCAAGGCAGTAATTCCCTTTCCAATGTTCCCTTACCCACTCTAAACCACTGTTTGGACACTTGATCCTCAGTGTTTTGGAGGACAAGCAACCTAGAAGGGTCACTAGACCTGTTGTTGCTTGATTTCCTTTGTACTCCTTTGTACTCCTTTGTACTACATGGCACCCCACTATATGAACTGAAGTGTCAAGGGTGGGTGTGATTGATTGAAGTGCAGGAGTGATATATAAAAGTGAAGTGTATGGATGATTGAGTAGATAACTAGATAACTAAATGGCGTGTGGGAGTATAGGAAGGCAGTCAGGTAAGCAGTTAGTCAGTCAGTCAGCCGGTCAGTCAATTAGTCAGTCAGTCATTCAGTCACCCAGTCAGTGAGTTTGTCGTTCAGTGAATCAGCCAGTCAGTTAATAGCTCACGTCTTGCCATCAACACAGACTAATCCAGCAGAACCTATGGCTCCAGGTATCAGTGGCAACATATGATATAATTAACCCTTAGAGAGTTATGACGAGGTTTGACAGTTTATTCTGGCTATTAGTAGACAATTTTATTTAAATTAGGAAGAGTATATGGAAGTCAGAGGGTTAACCCCTTCTGTACCGGTGACGTATTTTGTCATTATATTCCGGCCACTATTAGACGATTTTAGTCAGTTTAGGAAGGACTTCTATTCACAAAACTGCTACAGACTATCTCAATTAAACCCTTTAGCTTTTTGGCGAGCGATGGCGAGCCAGCATTGTATGGAGAAATCCGGTTTTGCCAGAGACATGTTTCTATCTAAAAATGTACAAAATTAGCCTGCCGTAAAAAATTTTTTTTTTAAATATGCTAGCTCGCTACCGCTCGCCAGGAAAAAATCAACACCTTGATGGGAGTAAACATCTTAAAACAGTAGGCTGAATGGGGTCGAATGGATACAACCCAGAGAGAGAGAGAGAGAGAGGGAAAGAAAGAGAAACAAAGCAGGTGGGCCCCCTTAATGAAACAGAATATATGGCTCCAGAGTCAGACGGGGCAGCCAACATAAAATACTACATTTTAGGTGGCTAGTGTTGACATAGTAGAGTGAAGGGGTAGCAACGAGTCCCATACAAGTAGATAGGCAGTCACTTAGTCTTACAGCATCTCATCTTTTAAACTGAAAAAAAAAAAAAAAAAAAAAAAAAAAAAATATATATATATATATATATACAGTATATATATATATATATATATATAATTATATTATAATAATTATATATATAATAACATTATGAATGATACTAATATTACTAATAATAATGTTAATAATAATACAATAATAATAATAATAATAAATAAGTACATGGATAAGTCTGACATTTACTAATGAATTAATCCATTCACTCATACCAATCACTTAGTAAATCAGTCAGTCAGTAAGTCAGTTAATCAATCCGTCAGTCAGTAAGTCAGTTAATCAATCAGTCAGTCAGTAAGTCAGTTAATCAATCAGTCAGTCAGTAAGTCAGTTAATCAATCAGTCAGTCAGTAAGTCAGTTAATCAATCCGTAGCAAATCCCTAAACAATGAAATATAGATTATAAAGAACCAGAAATCCATCATTGACGAGCATATAATCCCCCTTGTGCTGCCGATGTTTCGTTGTAGCCTTTATCTTGGTATTAACACAGAGATTAAGGGGGTAGTACTCGCTTTTTCTGGACCCCCTTCTCCCTCATGTTTAACATAGTAGTTTTGAGGTTTTAAGACGTTCGTTCCGTTAGTTTGGCAATTTTGAGACCTTTCGCCTCATTTTTGTATCAATATTAAGATATTTCGTGCCCTTTACTTGTCGATTTTTTCCTGGCGAGCGGTAGCGAGCCTCTAATTTTAGAAGGAACCGGCCTTTGGCCTGGAAATTTTTCTGCTGCCGAAAAATGTACAAAATTATCTTGAAAGGGAATCTAGGGGGTGTTTTTTTAAGCTTGATGGACGTCTAGCGAGGAAACTCAAAAATAAGTAAATTAATAAATAAATATATAGACCAAAAACCAAGCACTGCCCCCTTAATTAATGACACATAAGCAATGACCCCATGGAGACGTGACAGCAAGCATGGTATATTAAATTTGAGTTAATAAGTGTGGGAGAAATTGTGTGAAGTGTGAGATTTGAGACTGGTGTGTGGGAGAAATAGTTAGTTAGATAGTCAGTTAGTTAGTTAGTCATTCAGTTAGTTAGATAGTCAGTTAGTTAGATAGTCAGTTAGTTAGTTAGTCAGTCAGTTAGTTAGATAGTTAGTTTTCAGTCAATTAGTTAGTTAGATAGTTGGTTAAACAATTAGTCAGTCAGTCAGTCAGTCAGTAAATCAATCAGTTCATCAAACCCTCCTTCAGTTAGTAAGGCATCAGTCAGTCAGTCAACCAGTTCATCAAACCCTCCTTCAGTTAGTAAGGCATCAGTCAGTCAGTTAGTCAGCCAATTAGTTCATCAATTACTCCATCTGTTAGTAAAGCAATAAGTTAGTCAGTTAATCAAGGCATCAGTCAGTCAGATAGTCAGCCAATAGTTCACCAAACATTCATTCAGTTAGTAAAGCAATCAGTCAAGTCAGTCAAGGCACAGTTAGTTAGTCAATCAGTTAGTTAGTCAGACAGTAAATCAGTCAGCCAGTTAGTCAGTAAATAAGTCAGTCAGTCAGCCAGTCAGTCAGTCAATCAGTTCATCAATAAAATCTGAGGCCCCCTGGATTCCAAGAAGCTAGCACCCTGCAATAGTAATATGTCAGCTGTGTCATGTGTGGGAATGATGGAGCGCCGTGTACCAATAATACCAGTGAAGTTAAGGGGCGTCACCGGCTTTTTTTTTATCTTTCTCTCCCTCTCTCTTTGGCTTGTATCCATTCGGCCCCATTCAGCCAACTGTTTTAAGACGTTTATCCCCATCCAGGTGTTGATATCATCCTGGCGAGCGATAGCGAGCTAGTATTGTATGGAGAAATCCGGCTTCATTTTTCTATCGAAAAATGTACACATTTAGCTTGCTGTCAAAATAAAAATATATATATGCTGGCTCGCTACCGCTCGCCAGGGAAATATTGACACCTGGATGGGGGTAAACATCTTAAAACAGTAGGCTGAATGGGGCCGAATGGATACAAGCCAAAGAGAGAGGGAGGGAAAGAGAAAAAAGGGGTGGGCTCCCTTAAGGAGAGGTATTTAGTTTGTTCCCTAGACCTCCATCAAGCTTAAAATTACACCCCCTTGAGTCCCTTTCAAGATATATTTGTACATTTTTCGGTAGAAAAATGTCCCGGCCGAAGGCCGGTTCCTCTTAAATTACAGGCTCGCTATCGCTCGCCAGGATAAAATTGACACCTGAATGGCACGAAAGGTCTTAATATGGGGTGAAAGTTCTTAAAATCGCTAAACTAATGGGGCAAACGTATTATAATATCAAAAGCAATGGGGCTAAACATGAGGGAGAAAGGGGTCAAGAAAAAAATCCCTTAAGTGGAGATCTCCCCTTAAGCGATTATCAGGCAAGGTTATTCATAATTTATTTTGTTCATTCGGGCAGGCAGTCAGTCAGTTAATCAGAAAGTTCATTAATCAGTCAGTCAGTCGTTCTTTCATTTAGTCATTCCTCCAATAATTCAGTTAGTCAGTCACTTTAGTCACTCAAGAAGTCAGTTAATCCGTCAGTCAGTTAGTCAGTCAATCCTCCATGCATTGATTCATTAATTCAGTAAGTCAATCATTCATTCAGTCAAATCAGTCAATGAGTTAATTCAACAGAAGCAGAGGCCCCCATGGAGACTGTAAGCCAGCAACCACACTATTATTATGGTAGTGGGTCAGGTCTCGGTGTGATGACTGAAGTATGATGATACTACTGCACTACTACTACCACTACTACTACTAATAATAATAATACTAATAATAATAATAATAATACTAATAATAATGATAATAAAGTAGATGTGCAGTTTTCGCATTTACACAAAAATAAACATAAATACAACTGCATACCCAACTCGGCGACCTAGAATGATTAAATTGGTGTTAAATCTGGTAATAACGGCTTATATATACTGGTGTGTGTATATATGTGTGTGTGTATATATATATATATATATACGGTATATATATATATTCACATTTGACATTAACAATTGGAATATTTATCTATAATATGGTCAGTGTAACACCATTTTGTAGCATTATGAATATGGTGTAATCAAATACAAACTGTAAAAACAAGTGATCATAATCTGTGACCTTCACCATTCACCTTGACCTTTGAATAACATAAACACAATACTTGGACAACCGTCAGCCCTGTCAAGGCATTGCACTGAGGCAGGAAATTTGTTTATGGAGAGAGAAAAAACAAAACAAAAACAAAACAAAAACTATCATGCACTGACTCTGACCACCCTATTCCTTGTCATTACTTTCAGCGTTCCTACAACCCTCTTCCATTGCTGTACCCTCTCCCGCACTTCATCCTCCATACACCCATATTTACTTATTACACTGCCGAAATACTTAAATGAACTGACATTCTCCATAACTAGACCATTCAACCACGCATCACACTCTGCGACTGCACCCATTTCAAAGATCATAACCTTACTCTTCCCTACAGTAACATTCGGGTTTCGTTTCTCCCACACAGTTCCAAACATACTTACCAGACCCTGCATCTCCAATTCATCACTTAAGGGGAGACTGACCGTTTGTTTGGTCTATTAATTCATTTATTCATATTGTTTTTTTAGTTTACTCCCTAGACCTCCATCAAGCTTAGAAAAACACCCCTTAGACCCCCCTTCAAGATAAATTTGTACATTTTTCGGTAGAAAAATGTCCCGGCCGAATGCCGATTCCTCTTAAAATTGCAGGCTCGCTATCGCTCGCCAGGAAATAATCAACACCTAAATGGCACGAAAGGCCTTAAAATTGACAACGAAATGGGGCGAAAGTGTTAAAATCGCCAAACTAATGGGCCGAACGTCTTATAATCTCAAAACTAGTGGGGCTAAACATTATGGAGAAGGGGGTCCAGAAAAACGGTCTGCCTCCCCTTAACAAAACTGTATCATCAGTAAACAGCAGCACAGGCAGCTTCCACTCACATCCTTCCCATATCAGGGGTATGATCGCGCTAATAAGTCATGTCCAAGCTGTCATTACCTTTGGCTTGCTCTGTGCTGTATTAATGTCTGTCAGATGTTGAATAGGGTGGGTAAGTGTAGGAACATGTTTGTATATTTCACTCGATATGAATAAATGAAGCTTAGATATTACTGATAACAATTATTGATCAAAACATACTTGGTGCCGAGCATCACTTATTAGCGTGACTGTACACCAACATCCACTGCTCTTCCTTGTAGTTATTTCATGATTCCCATGTACTGTATATACTGAACAACCACGGGGACATCATAATCACTTGACCTCTGCATGAATATACCCGCCCTCTTTCCTCCTCCTCCTCCTCCTCCCCCTTTCCCGTCTCGAAAGAAATGGTTGACTTGAGAAATCTTTTGGTGTATGTCATTGGCCTGATGAAGCTATATGCGAACCGTTGTCAATAAGGTGCTCCTCCTCACATGGTGTTTATATTCATTCGGTCTACTTTTCAAAGTATATTTTTATCTATATGGATGAAGTCATGAAAGAAATGACATGTGATAATATATGGCTACCTTCTGACATAAGGATAGAGCCGCAAAGAAGCGTTCTCTGCGTGGCCACCCCCTTCAGCACTAAAGCGTCTGGACTCGGGCCCGAATATGTAAAACACTTACCTTCTTCAATCCCGACATCGTAATTTTAACACACACACACACACACACACACACACACACACACACACACACACACACACACACACACACACACACCACACACACACACACACCACACACACACACACCACACACACACACACACACACACCACACACCACACATACACACACACACACACACCACACACACACACACACCACACACACACACACACACACAGACACACACATACACACACACACAGACACACACACACTCAGACACACACATGCACACACCCACACACATACACATATTTCTTACACACACACACACACACACACATACACACACACACACCACACCCACCCACACACAACACACACACACACACACACACCACACAACACACACAACACACACACACACACACAAACACCCACACACACACACACACACACACACCACACACAACAACCACACACACACACACACACACAACACACAACACACACACACACACACACACACACACACACACACACACACACACACACACACACACATATATATATCTCGTGTGATACCGGCTTAACTTACGGCATATTTTATGTATCCATGCCCTGGTTTTATATCTGATCCGACTTATAATGAAGTGTTGAATATCATATTGAAGCTGCATGGGCATTATGTAAATAGTTACCCATAATAATCAACCCTTTCAAAGGTATATTGGTGTTAGTAAACCCATCTGATATAAGGATAGAAAAGTAATTTTTAAATCAAGTAATGCCACTTGAGAAAAACCTCAAACAAACCACCAGGGATTCGAACCCTGGCCATTGTGATCAACAGGCAGGAAGGTAAATCATCAATATGCCCAGTTATGGTATATACCTCTTTTCCTACACCCTTTATACCCTTGACGCTTAGAGTGGAGAAAGCAAAAGTTATAACAACATCGGAGATAGATAGATAGAGAGTTACACAGATACTCAGACCCTGCGGTCCCTACTAGGTGCTCCGGCCTTAATACTACTAAACAGGGACAGTTTATAGTTAAATAATAAAACAGTAAAGTCGAAGGCTCTCTCCCCACCCTCCGTCCCTCCGGCTAAAAAGCCGGAGATGTAATATGATGAAAGCGAGAATGAAGAAGGAGGAGGAGGAGAAGAGAAGAAAGCGAGGAGAAGCGAAGAATGAGAAGAGGCGGAGAAGGAGGAGAGATAAGAGAAGAGAGAGGGAGAAGAGAGAGAGAGAGAGAGAGAGAGAGAGAGAGAGAGAGAGAGAGAGAGAGAGAGAGAGAGAGAGAGAGAGAGAATAAGAGAAAGAGAGAGTGAAAATGAGAGTAAATGAAAAATCGGAATGAGATGCGTGAATTTACATGGGATTATCGGATTGACGAGCAGTGCGTTAATGTGGAAAGGCATTGGGGTGCATTATTAAACACTCAAATCGGGTAGTTTGGTGGCTCGCATAGTCTCTCTCTCTCTCTCTCTCTCTCTTAGACACCATCTCTCTTTCAACCACACACACTCACTCACTCACTGTTAACCCTCTCCGACATATGACGCAATGTTGAGCCTATTGGGGATACTTTAAAGCCTTTGTTACCATCAGGGGTATTTAGAAACCTTTAGTTTAATTACTTCAACCTCTGCAGTTGTCTTTGAGTTAGCTGTGGGCAGAAAACTAATTTTGGAGAGGTAATTATAAGAGTGAGAAAACTTTCTTATTGCTAATCTGGCAACCTCTGCGTCATATGTGCGTGAAAGGGTTAAACGCTCACATTCTTACTTTCACACTGACTCCCCCCCTCCCCCTCTCTCTCTCTCTCTCTCTCTCTCTCTCTCTCTCTCTCTCTCTCTCTCTGATGTTGAATATGCCGTGCTCCGTGTGTCTCCAGAAGTGTATTTGACTTTCAGGAGAATAACACTTCGAAATTATATTATACAGGTCTTGTCGTTTAGAAAGGGCTTAGGTGTGTGTGTGTGTGTGTGTGTGTGTGTGTGTGTGTGAGAGAGAGTGAGAGAGTGAGAGAGTGTGAGTGTGAGAGAGAGAGTACAAAGGTACCAAGTACAAAGGAGTACAAAAAAGTCAAGCAACAGCAGATCTTGCAACCCCTCGGGGTTGTTTGCCCTCTAAATCACTGCTGTTCAAAAGTGTCCAACAATGGTTTAGGGTGGGTAAGGGATAATTGGAAAGGGAAGCACTGCCCTAAGACCAATGTCCCTGGCAAGGTTAGGAGATGTTAGTATAGGACAATTTGGTTAAATAACATAACACAGCTACAAGTTATCCTCAATGCATCCAAGACAAAAGGTATTAATTTACAAATGCAGTCACTTGCGGGTTTAAGGCGAGGTGTTTGTCTAAGCGATGTTTAAAGGAATCAACGGTGTATCAGTCTATGACGTCTCGAGGAAGCTCATTCCACAAGTTCACAACTCGATTGAAGAAGAAATTCTTTGACTCCTGTGAATTAAAAGATTTACCAATGATTTTGCAACCATTTCCCCGAGTGTAGTTTGATTGGTCGGTCGTAAAGTATTTAGTACAGTTCATATTGTCGATGCCTTTGATGATTTTGAAGACTTGAATTAGGTCACCTCTTAATCTGCGCTGGGATAAAGGAAACAAACTTAATTCTCTAAGACGCTCCTCGTATGTCTGTTTTTGTTTAGATTAGGTATCATTTTGGTTACTCAACGTTGGACTCGTTCAAGTTTATCAATATTTTTTTGGTAGTAGAGAGAGATAGAGAGAGGTAATGTGTGTCTTTGTGCATGTGATTATTTGTGTGTGTGTGTGTTCGTGTGTGTGTGTGTGTGTTCGTGTTTGTGTGTGTGTCTGTCTCTGTGTCTGTGTGTTACTCAGTTACTCAGTTACTTGTTTCGTCAAGGGGAATCCACGCAATGCGAGCTAAGCTCATTATTATCGCGCCTCCTTAACTGGGAATGTATTGCGTGAAATGCATGTTAAGTGTTTTATGTACTGTTGGAATGGCTGTGGATGTGTGTGTAGTCTGTATTTTAGCCAATTGGCGACATCGGAAACGAAGGCTTAGGGTGGATCTGTATGGTACCATTCTCACTATAGACGGTACCGTCTCGCCCGAAGGCTTAGGTAGCCATCAGCTTAGGTGAACCATATGATACCCATCTCGCCTTGTACCATTTTTGCCAACCCCAGATGGGACGTCACAACGTCGTCCACTTATTCCAGGTACCTATTTACAGCTAGGTGAACTGAGGCTAACACATGAAAGGAGACAAGCCCAATTTGTCTCCGCCCGGCCGGGGATTGAACCCCCGACACCTCGTGTGTGAGACGAGAGCTCTACCTACTAGGCTACGGGCTGTGTGTGTGTGTGTATGTGTGTGTGTGTGTGTGTGTGTTGCAATCCATTAGACTGAACTGAATCTACTAGGAATGTTATACAATATGCATTACTTTGTTACAATATGCATTACTTTGTCCAGTCTCCCTCACTCTCCTGTCGGTCTGTCTGTCTGTTTGTCTGTCTCTGTCTCTCTCTGTCGAGTTGTGAACTTGTGGAATGGGCTTCCTCGAGACTTTATAGACTGCAGCACCATTGATTCCTTTAAAACATTGCTTAGACAAACACCTCGCCTTAAACCCTCAACTGACTACATTTGTAAATGGATGACTTTTTTATCGGATACATCGAAGATCACTTGTAGCTGTGTTATGTTATTTAACCAAATTTTCCCATACTAACATCTCTTAACCATGCCAGGGACATTGGTCTTAAGGCAGTGCTTCCCTTTCCTATTGTTCTTTACCCACTCTGAACCACTGTTGGACACTTTTGAACAACAGTGATTTAGAGGGAAAGCAACCTCGAGGGATCGTAAGACCTGTTGTTGCTTGACTTCCTTTGAACTCTCTCTCTCTCTCTCTCTCTCTTTCAAATATAAATAATGTTTTTGAGTGAAATATGAACATAGTAAATATGCTAATATACAATTGCACTTGATGAAATATTCTTCAGACAAAAATACACATACAGTAGTATACATATTAGACTAACAAATTTGTAAATA
This sequence comes from Paralithodes platypus, assembly GCA_032716605.1. Lineage (NCBI taxonomy): Eukaryota > Metazoa > Arthropoda > Malacostraca > Decapoda > Lithodidae > Paralithodes > Paralithodes platypus. Next base: position 48,243,930 of record CM064568.1, on the reverse strand, counting down.
AGGTATTGTACTGTATTATAATTTATTATATATATATATATATATATATATATATATATATATATATATATATATATTCTTTTTTCACAATGTCAGCATCGGCATATAAATAGAATATGATTCAAACTCTATTCGAGCAATTATTTAACTTAATTTTATAAACACTTAAAATATGAAATGAACTACAGTACTATCAGCAGTAATAAAACTTTCCCCAGCACAAAAGTCACAGGGGGTCTTTGATATAATACAAAAATATAAAAAAAATGGCAAAAACAACAAATTTAATATTACAGCCAGATGCTCAATGGTGTGTGAGGGGGGAGGGGGGGGGGAGATGAAGGAGGAGGAGAAAAGGAATGAAGGAGTGGGAGGAATAGGAGGAGAGAGGATGAGGAAGCAGGAGAGGAAGAATGAGGAGGATGTAGAGGAGAAGGAATAGGAGGTAGGATAGAAAGAGGAGAAGGAGGGAAAAATGGAGGAGGAGGCAGAGGAGGGGAAATGACTGGAAAGAGACGAGAGGAAGCATGGAGTAAACAGGAGGAGTGGGATTAAACGAAACAAAATGAAGAAGAGGAAGGAGCGGCAGAAGGAAGAACAGAAGAAACAGAAGGAGGAGGAAGGAAAAGAAGGAGGGAGCAGGTAGGGTTGAAGGAGGACAGAGTTGTAAGCTATCATAAAGGGAAGGTGTGGTGGAGTGGTCTTACTTTTTGACTGGTAACCCTAACGTCCTGGGTTCAAATCCCAATGTGTCAATGGGAAGATATTATTGAGATGGAATTTGTGCCCTTGATGTTTCAAATATATTAGCATTGTATGAATATTCCCATATTCGCAATATGCTATGGGGTCAATGCCCAGTGAGCAAACAACTCGACTGTTCCTTTTACTTATATATTTTCTAGATCTCAAGTGACGGCGGCGCTTGCGTGGATTGACCTCCTAATCTACCAAGATTGGAAGCCAAAGCGTCACATCTTTCCTCAACAACAACTCAATACAGCAGGTGGCGTTTGAGTTACAAGGAATAGTTAGTGTCTCAGAGACCTTGCGGTTCATTCCGAGGAGATACTCGAAGTAGAAGGAGAGAGACTGTTTAGTGCACTACACTCATTAAAAAGTGTACAAAATACTATCTACTCTCTTCTTGAACTGTTCTACTGAAGAAATGTTTACAACATTCGGAGGGAAGTTTGTTCCAGGTAGAACAGATCTTGTATGTGAAAAAGTTTTCACAAATACTAGCGCTGAACCTTTTCATTTCTAATTTCCAGCCATGGTTGCGTGTTGCATTTATATTGGGGCTTAACCTTTTGCTATAATCCACATTGTCAAACCCATTAAATATTTAAAAAACTTCAATGAAATTACCTTGTAGTCTGCGTGTCTTCAACGGGAAGAGATCAATAGCTCTCAACCGGTCCACATAGCTCGGTCTTCTAAGCAATGGAATAAGCTTTGTAGCCCTAGCTTGTACTCTTTCCAGTTGCTCTATATCTTTAATGAGTTCTGGAGACCAGAGAGAGAGAGAGAGAGGTCCTGTTACATAGTGATTGCACGTTGGGTTGATGTGAAAAACTAATTGAATAGTGTAAGGTAGAGTCATCAGCATATGAGTGGATAGGACTAGAGATACAGTTCAGGAGATCATTAATATATATTAGAAAGAGAATTGGAGACAGGACAGAACCCTGATGAACACCAGAGTTGATAGGTTGAGGAAGTGAACGATGGCCATCCACAACTGCAGCTATGGAGAAGTCCGAAAGGAAATTAGAGACAAAGGCACAAATAGATGGATAGACACCGAAGGAAGGTAGTTTGGAAATTAGAGATTTGTGCCAGACTTTATCAAGGCTTTCGATATGTCTAGCCCAATAGAAAAAGTCTCACCGAAGTTCCGAAAGGAGGATGGCCAAGAATTAGTAAGATAAGAGAGAACATCACCAGTAGAGCGCCCTTTAAGGAAACCATACTGGCGGTCTGAAAGTAGGTTATGGGAAGATAATTGCTTAAGAAATTTTTAGTTAAGAATAGTTTCAAAAACTTTATAAAGATGCAAGAAATGAGCGCAAGTGGATGATAGTTGGAGGGTTGAGAGCGGTCACCCTTGAGAGTCCTTTGTCTCTTTTGGTTGGAAACTTGTAGAATACGAGGTCAACTCATTGAAATCTTTAAAATATTTAATGTGTGTGACAACAGGGATTATAAAAGAATACTTACTCACAATAGGAATGTAACATGCAACCATGGCTGGAAGAGAGAATTGAAAAGATTCAGCACTAGTGTATGTGTAAAGTTTTCAATAAATATAAGATAAATTTTAACAGGAATAAATTTTCCTTAGAAGTTGTAAATAGTTACTCAGAAGAGAGTTGATAGTATTTTGCTCACTCAGCAATAATTGCAGTGCACTACACATTATCTTAATTTCCAGTTAAAGTATCTATACCCGATAAGTACCATTAGGTCATTGAGATACTAAATATTTCTTGTAATTCCTCGTCACTATCTATCTATCTATTTTCTGTCTATCTCTATTATCCATCTACCTATCTGTCAGTCTGCTTGTCAGCCTCTCTCTCTCTCTCGCGCTCTCTCTCTCTCTCTCTCTATCTATCTATCTATCTATCTATCTATACATACATACATCTGTTTGACTATCTATCCAATTTGCCTATCCTCTCCATCACACTTTTTAATCATTCCACTTCTTTTCAAAACTCTCAGGCCATTTTTTGTCTCTTTTGTCATTTCTTGGATCACAGACTGATAAAAAGGAGAGAGAGAGAGAGAGAGAGAGAGAGAGAGAGAGAGAGAGAGAGAGAGAGAGAGAGAGAGAGAGAGAGAGAGAGAGAGAGAGAGAGAGAGAGAGAGAGAGAGAGACACACACTTGTGAAAAGAGTAGAAATTAATAGATATATGACAAATATAGAGATCAGTCAAACACCCACCCCAAGGCAAAATAGAGAGGCGGATGGACTTCATCAGGCCACAGCCATCCGCCGTAATCGGTTTTCTGTTATAACTGTGGTAAACCGGCTACCTCTATAATACCTGGTGTAGAGTGTTTTCCCTAAAAGAAAAAGTAGTATAGTACTAATGAAATAGTCAAAATCAGGGGGTTGATAAATTCAGGAAGTCAATTTTGTAGTCAGAAGTAGAGTAGACAAAATCAGTTAGTTTAAATTGGGGAAATCACATTTTGTTGTCGGATATCGAAGAAGAAATCCATTAACTACGTCAAAAAGTACTGAAACATATTTAGCACACACTTAGGGGAGATGTGGTGGAGTGGTAATCCAATGGTCCCAGGTTCGAATCCCGATGTATCAGTGGGAAGATATTATTGGGATGAAATTTATGTCGTACCTAGTATCAGTGCATTACCACAAAGCCCACCGAAACGCCAAATAAATACCCTCATTGTTCCCCGATTAAATAGCACTGTATGAATATTCCCATATTCAAAATATGCTACAGGGGGACAATGCCTAGTGATTGCTCAATAGGTGGCGTTCTGAGAGCGAGGGTCCGAGTCTAGGAGATAGGACAGTGAAGCACTGGAGCTAGGCAGCTTCAGAGATGGGGCTGCTTCGAGCCGTGAGTGGGCAACTAAGCCCCATGCATCCTGCGAAGGCAAGTTGGCAGGGGCTGGTTGCAGATACAAGTGCTCAACATGTCTCACCCCCTAGACTGGAACGAGACCTCACGGGCGTCACCGTTCAATAATTAGCGGTTGAATGTACAGGCTCTCAACCTAAGCCCGAGAGGGAGTAGTTGGAATATAGAAAAAAACCAGTTATTCAGTAGAGCAGTTTAAGAAGAGAGTATAATACACTCTGTACTGAGAGTAGTGCACTACACAATCTCTCTCTTTCCACTTCGAATATCTCCCCAGAATGGACCGCAAGGTCTTTGAAATACTAAATATTCCTTGCAACTGTTTGTAGCTCCCTTCCTCTCCATGACATCGACCCCAGGGTACTCCAGTGCCTGCATTACCTTTGTGCTTTCCGGAAGAACGATTTTGATTGCCTTGTATTGTGCGTATCTCTCTCTCGCTCCCTCTCCCCCCCCCCCCCTCTCTCCCTCTCTCTCTCTCTCTCTTTCCATGGCTGGAAGTTGGAGCTGAAGAGATTTAAGCACTAGTATACTGTTTGTGGCAACTTCTTCACACATAAGATCTGAATTGAATTGAATTGAAGATTTAGTCTATCACCAACTTCCCTCAGAAGTTATAAGTACTTCTTCGGTGAAACAGCTTTGCACTATCTGATCCAACATCTTGTGGATTACTAAGTTATTTTGTTTTATTATTAATGAGGATTTGTATTGCATTTGCTATTTTCGAGCAATGAATTCAGTTTGTACCAAGGCTGACATAAACTCCTTCCCATACTTCCTTCAAACTAAACAATGCCCATCCAGACCCCTTTTAAGTTAAATATGTACATTTTTCGATAGATAAATGTCCCAGCCGAAGGTTGATTTTTTTCAAAGTTATAGGATCACTATCACTCGCTCACCTTAATGGGGTGAAACGTTATATAATCGCCAAATTAATGGTGTGAAACGTCTTTTAAATCTCCTAACTAAGGGAGTGAAATAAGGGAGATCCAAAAAGACCTCCTTCGGCTCAAGGAGGGTTAAGAGAAGAGTAGGTAGTATTCTGCACACTTCACAATGGGAGTACTGCACTGCACAATCTCTCTCTCTCTCTCTCTTTTCCTCTAGTCCTGGGTACAAAAGAGCTGACACAATTATAGGAAACATGTGACAGTATTCACCGGGTTTCCCATTGTACAGTTGCTCACATTAATCTTTATCCACTGCGGTGTTATTATGGAAAGAAATATTTGTAGTGTGAGCGAATTAAAACAATAATCTGCTATATATTTTATGGTTAACGGGAGATGTATATCTATTTTATTATTTATCTAGTTCTTTCTCTCTTTCTTTCGTTATATATATGTATTGTTTCTTACTTTCGTCCCTAGAACTCCATCGAGCTTTATTAAATACCCCTAAGAACCACCTCAGAGATGATATAGGCAATTGTGGGAAGAAAAATGGCCAGGCTGAAGGCCGATTCCTCTCAAAGAGTGGGATAGTTTACCAAGGGAAGTGATCGATAGTAATTCAATTGATACGTTTACGAAGAGACTGGACGATCATCTGATGGAGATTGGATTAAAATGAATGAATCAGTACGTAAGTGGAAATTCTGTCTCAGACTTATTTCTTTCCGTACTATATGAAAACCTTCCTTGTGGGCATTTCCTGACCCATAAGGTTACACTTCGTCCTATTTTCCGGTATGTTTTTTAGCCGGAGGGAGCGGTGGGTGGGAAGAGAGCCCTCTACTTTGTCCTTTTCTTCTACTATAAACTGTCCCTGTCTGGTAGTATTAAGGCCGGACCACCTAGTAGGGACCGCAAAGTCTGTGTGGTCTGAGTATCTGTGTAACTCATACAAACATACATACTGTACAATATCGGCTCGGCAGTGTAGTGGAGAGCATCTTGGTCTTCCACCTGGGAGACCCGAGTTAGTTTAAGGAAGGGAATGTACGCCGCCAGAATCCTTACCCCTTGCGCATGCTCGAAAATGTAAGCCTCCCTTGGCCACGCCCCGCGTTTCCCGCGTTTAATATAGCCTTAAAACCGTTCCTGCCAGGTCGCTCTGTAGCTAAGTCAGTAGAGCTCCCACCCTACACTGAGAAAACCAGTGTTCGATCCCACTCGGATTTAGTGTATTTTTATATTTTTAGTTTGTTATTTGTGTTATGTTATATTATATTGTATTATATTAGGGTTAGGTTAGGTTAGGTTAGGTTAGGTTAGGTTAGGTTAATTTAAGTTAGGTTAATCTAATCTAATATAATATTTGTACATTTTGGGCAGTGGGCGGGCCCAAGGGGGGCTTACATCTTCGCGCATGCGCAGGGGGTAAGGAATCTGGCGGCGTACAGACCCTCCCCGAGTTTAACTCTTTCACGCTTTTATGACGCAGAGGTTGCCAGATTAGCAATAAGAAATAGAGTTCTCTCACTCTTATAATTACTTCTCCAAAATTAGTTTTCTGCCCACAGCTAATTCAAAGACAACTGCAGGGGTTGAAGTAACTAAACTAAAGGTTTCTAAATACCCCTGATGGTAACAAAGGCTTTTAAGTATCCCTAATAGGCTCAACATTGCGTCATAAGCGTGAAAAGGTTAATCACCCACTCAGGTATGAAGGTTTTTCGCATACACTGGTAGTCGGTATCATTTCCCTTGAGAAAGGAAATGGGTAATAGTCTTTTAGTAACTAGTCCACTATTATTTAGCAGCATACCTATGCGACTCAAATGGGTAAACATGATCTCAATAAATATGATCTCAATTGTCTGGTTGCCATTAAACGATTTTCTTTAGTTAATAATCTACCTATAAGACTCAAATGAGTAAATACGATCTTAATAGGTCCTTCTTAAACTGAATAAAACCATCTAATTTTAGCCAAAATCCAAGGTACAAAGGTGTCATGGTGCTGAAGGGGTTAATTGGTGTGTAAGAGTATCAATATAACACCTTTCCTTGGTTACTGGTCTCTGATCACCCCCGCAACTAGGGTACCTTTATGGAGAGAGTAACGGTCCCCGAGAGTCAGAAACAATATGGCTCCGGGGGTTAAACCGTACATCGTAATGCATTTTGACTGTTAATTTTGCCAATATTGTGCCTGGGGTCTTAACCCATACAAGATCATGACGCATTTTGACGGCAAGCTATGTACAAAGCCGTATGCCACTGACTGCGCAGCCACAGAGTGTGAGGTGAGGTTGAACGGTCAGGCTATGGAGAATGTCCGCTCATTTAAATATTTGGGCAGTGTGTTGAGTAAAGATAGGAGTATGGATGAAGAAGTGCGGGAGAAGGTGTAACAGGGGTAGAGGGTTGTAGGAAAGCTGAAAGCAGTAACAAGAAATAGGGTGGTGAGCATGGAAGTAAAGAAGTCCTTGCATGACAGTGTGGTAATCCCGACATTGATTTACGGGAGCGAAGCATGGATGTTGGTGAAGAGACTCAAACCAAGAGTGAGAGGGGTGGAAATGAGTTACTTGAGAAGTGCGTTCGGAGTTAAATGGAGGGATAGACAGACGAATGAGGAAGTAAGAGAGAGGTGTGGTGTGGATGTAGATGTGCTGGAAACTGTGAAAAGAACACCTTGAGATGGTTCGGCCATGTGGAACGTATGGGAAGCGAGAGAATGACTAAGAGAGTGTACGAGAGAGAGGTGGGAGGACAGAGAGGGAGAGGTATACGAGTGAGAGGTGGAAGGATGGAGTTAAGAAGTATATGAGTGAAGGCAGTGCTGGATGGGAAGAGGGGCTTCGACTGACTGGGGACAGAGGTGCATGGGGCAATTTCATTCGTGGCCACCCCTTCGGGAAGCACAGCGTCTGGCAATAGATAGATAGATGATAATATTATTATTAGTATTAGAGTAACCCAACCTAACTAACCTAACCTAACCTAACTTGTTGTTGGAAGGAACATAATAATTGATATTGGTTCAGGAGTGATTTATCGAGAGGACTTCCCTAGTGGTTAAGGCCCCATTAATTGCTCTTTCCATTCACATATGCATAGCCTACGTGAGTTGCAGTTGGGATGTGTGTACATGCTTAGATTGATATGCAGGATTCGAAGTTGCATAATAAATCGTAGGCAGTGTCCACCATTCTTTAACTGTCTTCGTGGTGCGATGCATAAGGTGTTGATATTCTGTGTGAGCATCCTGGGTTCGAATCTACGGACTGCCACATGTGTTTGTAAATTTCATAAATCGATTTTAGGAGTATAGTTGGTTGTTGGAAGGAACATAATAATTAACCTAATCTAATATTATATAACATTAACAAAATAAAAATAAATATTTGTACTTCCAAGTAGAATCGAATCTTGACCTCCTGTTTACGAGACCTATCCGATACCATTGAGCTACGAGGCAACATGCTGGTATTTATTTGAAAGATATATTTAAGGGGAGATGGGTCGTTTTTTCTGGTCCTCCTTCTTCCTCATGTTTAGCATATTAATTTTGAGATTATAAGACGTTCGGACCATTAGTTTGGCGATTTTAACACCTTTCGCCCCATTTCGTTGTCAATTTTAGGACCTTTCGTGCCATTTAGGTGTCAAATTTTTCCTGGCGAGCGATAGCGAGCCTGAAATTTGAAGAAGAATCGGCCATCGGCCGACAGATTTTTCTACCGAAAAATGTACAAACTTATCTTGAAGGGGGATCTAGGGGATGTTTTTCTAAGATTGATAGAAGTCTAGCGAGGAAACTACGAAATAAAGGAATACATGAATTAATAGACCAAAAAAGCGGCCCATCTCCCCTTAAACGCGGTCTGCCCTTCGGAGTGAGCCTTGCTTGGAAGGCAGCTTCATACATGGCCAAATAATTATGACTGTTTATTCTGGCACCCAGGGACTAAGTGGCCCTTCAAGATCATGGCCCATTTCGACTCGTTTATTCTGGCTATCATTAGACAATTTTATACAATTTAGAAAAGATCTGTGGGAACATAGACTACAGTACAAAATGGAACTTTGCAGTAAGGGACCCATAATTGGAGAACAAACACCCAAGTTCGAACCTCGGAACCGCGAAAATGTCACATTTTCGTGGTTTCGAGGTTCGAACTTTGGGGGTTCATTTTCCGAGTGTGGGTCCCTTACTGCAAAGTTCCATTTTCGTGTCAAGTCCAGATCTACTGTAGTCTATGGTGGGAATTATAAGCGTAAATTCTATCTCAATTAACCCTCTGACTTCCACATAACGTTCCTAATCTGAATAAAATGGCCTAATAAATGCCCTGATTGATATAGATTGATGGATTGAAAATATAGAAGTCTAAATAGAATAATTCAAGGCCTATAAACTGAAAATAATAAGTGCACAAATAATGGTATGCTATGGGATATAACGCGCGGTGGAAACAAGATGGCTTCCACAGGTCAGGTTGGCGTTACTCTCTCATAAAAGGTACCCCATACTCGCCACCCTCTCCGATCCCTTATAATGCCGTGAGAGATCCCCTTGCATTACGACTTACTTAATTAAGGGGGGTGACCTGCTTCTTTTTCTCTCCTTTTCTCTCTTTCCCTGGCTTGTATCCATTCGGCCCTATTCATCAAACTGTTTTACGACGTTTATCCCCATCCAGGTGTCGATTTCTTCCTGGCGAGCGATAGCGAGCCAGCATTGTATGGAGAAATCCGGCTTCGCCGGAGACATTTTTCTATCGAAAAATGTACAAATTTAGCTTGCTGTCAAAACAAAAAATATATATGCTGGCTTGCTACCGCTCGCCAGGAAAATATTGACACCTGGATGGGGGTAAACGTCTTAAAACAGTAGGCTGAATGGGGCCGAATGGATACAAGCCAAAGAGAGAGGGAGAGAAAGATAAAAACAAAAAGCGAGGTGAGGTCCCTTATAATGCCGTGCGAGATCCCCCCTTGCTTCGATACCTTGAGTCTCGAGGGCATTACGGTTTATTACTTTGATTTCCGGTGATTGGTGCAACTTAATTAATTAATAGGGGTGATCTGTTTTTTGTTTCTCTCTCCTTTTCTCTCTTTCTCTGGCTTGTATCCATTTGGCCCCATTCAGCCTATTGTTTTAAGAAGTTTATCCCCATCCAGGTGTCGATTTCTTCCTGGCGAGCGATAGCGAGCCAGCATTGTATGGAGAAATCCAGCTTCGCCAAAAAAAAAAAAAATCTATCGAAAAATGTACAAATTTAGCCTGCTGTCAAAAACTTTAAAAAAAATGCTGACTCGCTACCGCTCGACAGGAAAATATCGACACCTGGATGGGGGTAAACGTCATAAATAGTAGGCTGAATGGGGCCGAATGGATACAACCCAGAAAGAGAGGGAGAGAGAGACCTAAACAACGAGGTGGGCCCCCTTAAGGGAGTGTTTCTTCTGGACCCTCTTCTCCCTCATGTTTAGCCCCAAGCGATATTTAAATGGAACATGGCATAAAAGGTCTTATTATAACCCCTTCTGTACCGGCGACGTCTTTTTAATTGTATTCTAGCTCTATTTAGATTAATTTGTACAGTTTAAAAAAGATGTGTGGTAGTGAAAAAAGGTTTAGTGAGATACTTCGAAGCCTGGTATTTGTTGGAGGCCTTTTTCAAACTGAATACAATCGTCTAACCGCAGCCACAATACATTTAAATGGACGGCACTGGTACTGATTGGGTTAAAATTGACAACAAAAACAGAGCAAAAGGTCGTAAAATAGCCAAACTAATGGAGCGAGTGTCTTAATATCTCAAAAATGAATGGGGCTAAACATGAAGGCGAAGGGAATCATGATAATCACCCCCTTAAGGCCACGATCTAATGTCCTAATGCGAACTGCACCTGCCGCTAGACAATTTTATTCAGCTAAGGAAGGGCATCACAGAGACAAAAGGATCTAAAATTGACAAAATACCGAGAGGGGAATTTCAAGAAGGGAGAGAAAATAATTATATAGATACCAAAATATATAGATACAAACATATATAGATAACAAAATACATAGATACCAAAATATATATAGATACCAAAATATATAGATACCAAAATATATAGATACAAACATATATAGATACCAAAATATATTTAAATATAGATACAAAATATATAGATACAAACATATATAGATACAAATATATAGATACAAATATATAGAGATACAAATATATAGAGATACAAATATATAGAGATACAAATATATAGAGATACAAATATATAGAGATACAAATATATAGATACCAAAATATATAGATACCAAAATATATTTAAATATATAGATACAAAATATATAGATACAAACATATATAGATACCAAAATATATAGATACCAAAATATATAGATACAAACATATATAGATACAAAAATATATAGATACAAAAATATATAGATAACAAATATATAGATAACAAATATATAGATAACAAAATATATAGATAACAAATATATAGATAACAAAATATATAGATACAAAATATATAGATACAAAATATATAGATACAAAATATATAGATACAAAATATATAGATACAAAAATATATAGATACAAAAATATAGATACAAAAATATATACCGGTTGTCGGGAATTTAGATAGAGAGGTTAAATTGCGTATCACTGGTACATGAAATAACCCAACAACTAGTTATAATATAATTACCAACGACGTAGTCGTCGATGGGTGTAATCCAGTCCCCCACACACGGCTAATTCAATTGCATGACATGTAGGAATGTTCACATAATACAATATCGATACAATGAACTTAGCTTAGAGGACTGGTGATGTAGGACTGTTGTTATAGATTAATAATTGTAGCACATGGTGAACTGTGGGTTGAGTCAGAGCCGGGAGGGGGGAGATGTTGGTTGTATGGTGTTGATTGAGAGACTAAAGGGCCGGCGTCCGATCGCTTCGCGAAATTACATATGGCTGCCGGCTCATAATAATTATAACCCATAACTTGGTTTCATGATACATCTAGAGCTGATGTAGATATTTATACATTACAGTTAATACTTAACCTATACTTAAGAATAAACTACAATACACAAAGAACCAGCCGAAATCGTACATGCGATACGATACCGCCAAATTCAAATGTCCTATTGGACCTAAAACTGTCGGGATCATTACCCTATTCCCGACATATTGCCCGCCACCAAATTGATATACAAGAGCTATACACAGAGAACAACAAAAGGACATCGAAGTCAAAGATCACCTTGTTTGATCTTTGATCTCCAAAGATCCACGGAACTCATAGCCGCCCTCCTTTTGGGACGAGCGCCACCTGAAGCCTGAGGAAGATCATCCTTCTCATCATCAGCTGCCCCACCTTGAGGAGCACTGTCACCAGCACTCTCCCGCGGAGGGGTATCAGTAGAGACGCCAGGATCATCCGGCAGTTCTACATCCTGCTCCAGGGGATATAACCTTACGACTGGGCGAGTAGTAACCCCAGTCGAAGTTCGTATTCTAGCAACCCTTATAAGACCATCAATGCCCTGGAACAAATCGATAATCCTCCCAAGCTTCCAAAATAACCTAGGACGCTCATCATGAATCAGGACGATATCCCCGATACGAGGCCATCGTTGATTCGTCCCTTTGATCTTATTAGAGTGACGCTCGCGAAGAGACAGCAAATATTCTTGGGTCCACCATTTCCATAGATCGTCGGACACCTTGTTTACATACTGGAAGCGACGACGTGTGGCGTCAGCATTGCCGAACGTAGGGTCTTGCAGATCTTCGTCATTTACGGACGATCTAGGAAAGGTATTAAGGGTTCGTCCACGTGTTAGCATAGAAGGCGAAATGGATAAGAGGTCATCAACATCTGCCGAGGTATAGGTCAAGGGCCTGTCGTTGACTGACATCTCAATTTCTATTAAGATGGTTTGCAACTCCCGTCTGGTCACCAGTGCCCTTCCTAATACCTTCTTCATGGCAGATTTGACGATACCGATTGTTCTCTCCCAAATCGCCCCGAACCATGGTGCACGTGCTGGTATAAATCTCCATTGACAACCCTTTCCAGTGAGGGTAGCCACAACCTGCGGGTCATCCATTAAACTCTGGAGATATTTAGAGGCCCCGACAAAACAAGTCGCATTATCGCTCATAATAATTTGAGGGAAACCATTGCGGCCTGCAAAGCGTCTTAGAGTATGCAAAAAACCCTCACTGGATAGGTCGTCAATCAATTCAATATGAATCGCTCTGGTTACCGCACATGTGAATAGGACGGCATATACCTTTATGATATTACCGGGCGATTCTCTAACATGAATCGCTCCGGTGTAGTTGTTGTTGTTGTTGTTCCCTAAGCTGCCTGGCCGAACAGCCCCGAGTCCCTGAGAAAGGCCATGGCCACGATCGGGCTTTCCCACAGAGCTCTCATTGAGTGTAGATTGTGTTATTGGCGTAAGTGGTTGCGTGAAATGCAGTCTTCTATGATGTGTTTAATGGTATGGGGTGCTGTGTTACATCCCGGACAGGCGTCGACAACGGAGTCATCCAGTCTCTTCTGATAGCTCAGGAGAGCTGGATGGTGTCCGCATCTCAGCCTGGCCAGGTGGACTCTGTCCTCGCGAGGAAGGGAGGATTCGGAAGGATGGATTTCGGGTCGTGCAGCTGCGTGTTGTCTGTGAGTGAGTGGATGGATCGGTGAGAGATATGAATATGGATGTGCTTCTGGAAGTTGGTTCGGGGTGGGCAGGGAGGGAGAGAGGACAATAATTGTGTGTGATACCGTGTGTTGGGTGTTGTTTTGATATTTCTTGGTGTCTGTGGGTGTGTTGCCATGTAGTTTAGTGGGTGGTCTTGGTTCGTGGAGGCTGCTGCCAGGAATTGAGTGCCTCTCATGTCCAGATGGTCATTGACTTTGAGGATTTTGGTTTCTTGATGTACGTGATCTGTGGGTGAAGTAGCTGTGCAGTCTGTAATGATCTTCAGGGCTTTGTTTTGAATAGTCTGTAAGGTCTTATGATGTGTTTCAGCTAGGTCTTTGTGGTGTGCTGTTTGAATGTCATATGAGTATCATATGTTACTCCTAGGATTTTGGGTGTGTGTGTATGTGTTAGGGGTGTGTTGTTTATGGTGAGTTGAGGGATGTATTCGTGTTCTCCTGTCCAACTTGTGAGCAGGGTTGCGGTGGATTTGGCTGGGGCTAGATTAAGTCTGTTTGTAGTGTGTTGAGATAGGGTTGAAGGAGATCTGTTGCTCTTTTTGGGTCATGGTGTGTGCATGTGAGTGTTATGTCATCTGCATAGGAGGTTTATTTGGGGCGTATTGGGTGTAGTTATATCGTGCATGTACAGATTGAAGAGTGCGGGCGATAGGACGGATCCTTGTGGGACTCCGTTTGGAAAGTTTCTGATTTTAGATGACTGACCGACAAAAGATACGTGTGCACATCTGCCTGCTAGGAAGTTGGCCAGCCACCTTTTTGTGTTGTTGTGCATGTTTGTGTTGTAGATTTTGTTTGTTAGGTTGTGGCGGGGGATGGCATCGAAGGCTTTACTAATGTCGAGTGTGGCTAATAGTGATCTGTGTGGTGGTCCGGTGTAGTCTACCCCGGTTATCTGAAATGGTTCAGTCCTTTGTACCCTGAACTCAGGCAAGGAAGGTAGATCAACTGGGGAGTAAGGCTTACCCTGTAATCTTTTACAGATAGTACAGCTATTGTGGATCCCTTTAATTGCTTGTCGCATCTTAGGGATCCACCAACGTTGTCGCATATACGCCAGAACATAATTTACGCCAAAATGTAGGCAGGTCCTATGGCATTGGCGAATCAACAGTTTGGTAATCAAATGAGAGGAGCTAAGGAGGACAGGATATTTCGCAGAATCAATAATGTCCGCCTTTTGTATCCTGCCTCTACACTTAATTATGCCTCCTTCCATATATAATCCTAGCTGCCTCATTAAGTTTGAGGGTTTGGCCTTTGACTCCTTGCTCAGGATTTGATGTTCAGTAGGATAAGATTCCTTTTGTACTAAACATATTAGTTTTGCTTCTGCTGATCTCAATTCATGGAGTCTGATATGCTTCAAATCTTCACTAAGGAAAGACCCGTGAGCCCGACTTCTCATGTTGTTAATGAAACGGTATATCCATGCAAATACCCGTATTACTTGATCATAGCTGCCGTAACGTTCCCACTCTACCAACTTGTTATCCTGATGTGTAGTACTCACATTCGAACCACTTAACACATCATCTTGGGGCCGACTTGAAGGATCAGACATGCATTCCCTGAAATCCTGAGGCCATTCAGTTGGAGATATAAGCCATGGAGGTCCATGCCACCAAATAGAGGACGACATAAACTGCTGCGCCGAGATCCCCCGGGAAATTATGTCACTGGGGTTATCCCTGGTGCTCACATAGCGAAATGTAGCTGTAGGAACTAAGTTATGGATCTCATCAGTGCGATTAGAAACATAAACAGGTAACACTTTCTGGCTGTGTACCCATGAAAGCGCTATTTGACTGTCGGTCCAGACATAGACGTTATTAATCTGTAGTATGTCTGTATAAGCATCCAGTGTAAACTTTATTAGACGAGCAGACAGAAGCAATGCAGTAAGTTCTAATTTAGGAACTGTAATCTTCTTTATAGGGGCTACTTTGGCCTTCGCTATAGCCAGTGTCGCTTCACTACCATTGCATATGTATATGGCAGTACCGTACGCACTATTACTAGCATCAGAAAAGGCATGTAGATCCACCTGTTGACCACTAATAACCTGACGATTAAGTTGGACCCTGCAACATGTGGAAAGGTCCGACCGAATCAACCGCCAAGTATCTTGTAACTCAATCGGGAGGGGCGTGTCCCAATCTAGTTTTAGCCGCCACAGTTGCTGTAAAAACATACAAGCACAGATTGTTACAGGCAGCAAAAAACCTAGGGGATCAAACAACCTCGCTGACAAGCTTAAGCAGTTTCGCTTGGTCATAAGCTCACTGCCGCATGGGGTGTGACAGAAGGATATACAATCTGTGGTAGTGTCCCATTTGTGGCCTAAAAACTTCACCTCACTATTCTCAGTAGCTACACCGTCAGAAGCAAATTGACCTTTCAAAAGATCACTATTAGTGGCCCATTCTCTTAAGTATAAATGAGCCTTGGCAAATATATCGCGGATCTCCCAGCATCTTTCGAGCAATAAATCTTCATCGTCTCCAGTGCCCTGAAGATTGTCCACATAGATCCCCTGCTTGATCTCATTCTTGAAGTCAGGATCTAGTCCAGCCTCCTCAAGATGACGCAAGATAGTAGCGTTGAGAAGGAACTGGGAACAGGTCGCCCCGAATAAGACGACTTTGAACCTGTAGACCAGATACTCTGAATCTAGATCCATCGGGTCCCGCGGCCATAAAAATCTTGTCGAGTCCCTGTCTTCACGATGGAGTTGAAGCATCAGGAAGGCCTTCTCAATATCGGCGACCCATGCAAACTTATGACATCTGAAGCGCAACATAATTTGCGCTAGATCAGAGACCAGGGACGGACCCGTGTACAGACAATCATTCAGGCTATAGGAGCAATCACTGAATTTAGCAGAGCAGTCATACACAATACGAACAGGAGTGGTGGAACTGTCCCTTTTAATCCCATGGTGAGCAAGGTAATGGATGTTATCCCCATACTCACCGAGATCCACTCTCTCCACAAATCCACGTTGTACCTGCTCGTTTAAAACTGCCGCATAAGTCTCGCAATAATTTGGATCCTTGACAAACTGTTTCTGAAGGCCACGTAATCTACCAAGTGCTAGATGGAAATTAGTAGGTAATTTACTCTTGTTATCATTCCAAGGGAGCCTTACCACATACTGACCCCTGCCAGAGTCATACGTTACAGTCTCTTCATACGAGCTTAACGCTAGCTTGGACTCACGATCAAGTTCATGTGGGTCAATTCCAATATTATCCAAGTCCCATAGCTTATCTATATCAGTACATGTATTATCAGGCACATTTGGTCTAATATATTTATCTATGGGGCTTACTGCTACCTTGAGGACCGTAACCACCTCCACCCGTGTGTCTTGAGAGGAAGTGGCATAGGATCCAGAAATGGCATAACCTTGGATCGTGGGGAGCATTATTAGCTTATCTACCCGCCGATATCCAGGGTGAACCAGGTCGTAGTAATAATCAGCTCCGACCAGTAGCATAATACCATTGTTAGCAGAGAGTTGATCATCAGCCAGTTTATAACCCTTGCTTCTGAGATATTTCAAATGTGGTTGAATCTCTGATGCTATATAGAAACTGGGTAGTGTGTCGACCACAACAGCCTTGATGGGACATACCTTTTTTCTATAAACATAGGAAATCTCCACTATATCATAGTCACTGGTATCTATTTCACCAGTGAAACCATGGAGACACAAATTCTCTTGACCCTTGCTGGTACACTTGAGCTGGGGTAATGATGACCGCAGAACGAATGACCTTTGTGAGCACTGGTCAAGTAAGGTGCGCGTCATTATAGTATTATTATTACTCCCCACTACTGGCAGCATCATAGTAGGAAGCAATTGACATTCTCGAGAAGCAATGGACATGGCAGATACTTTATCACCCTCGCTCTTACTTTTCTCATGTGACTCTTTGGGGGTACTCCCCTTTTCTTTGCCGTCGTGCCGATCAGACTGGGCGCAAAGGGAAAACCAATGTTTCCCCTTGCAATACTTACAAGGTTTGATGTAGGAATTGGTGCAAGTACTGTTGAAGTGGTCTCTTGCCAGACAGCTGGTACATAACTTAAGCGATTTAGCCTTGCCAATCTTCTGTGTAGCCATAGGATACTTAGGACACTGATACCACAGATGACCGTGGACACTGCACAACTTACAACCTAATGATATTGGCCTTTTCTGTTTAGGAGAAGTCTGTACCGGGAAAGCTGCAGTAGATGGCGACATCTCCACTTGTCGGTAGTGTCCAGTACTCTCCATATTGAAGACTTCAGTCTGGTACACCTGCACCAACGCTTCCAAGTTTAGTGGAGAGTCGCTTAGTTGTCGTCTTAAGATTTACCTTAGGGGAGAGGGTATCTTATTCAAGATATTCACACGAAATATCTCCTCCTTGGTGACGGCCATTGTCTGCATAGATCGGAGGAGGCTCTCAAAGGAGGCATAGTACTCCTTTAGGGCCGTCACATCATAGGATGGAGGATCTAGCGTGAAGAACTTAGTAATTAACGCGGTCTTGATGACTTCCACTCTCCCGTAAGTTCTCTTCAGCAACTCCACTGCAGACTCGTAGCTGGTAGCTTCTAGCTTGTACCCATCGACTAACTTCAATGCCTCCCCTTTCAATTGACCACGGAGATATGTGAACCTTTGGATGGATGTGAGTGTTTTATTATGATGGACGGAACACTCAAAAATATCCCAAAATCCAGTCCAGGTAGCCGAATCCCCGGAAAAGGTAGGCAAAGTAAGCTTCGGCAGGTTAAAACCAGTCGCCCTTGGTGTACCGGTATCCTTAACAGAGGTTGATTCTTGGGTGGAAGATAGTCTGGCTAAGGCTGTATTAACATCCTCAAAGTACTCAAGATCTGCCGACATTTCTTCTTCCACATCGTCAGTAACTGTCAATAAACCATATACCTGCTGAGCATAACTATCATAAGTAGCTAGCGATTTAGTAACAGTAGCGAATTTACCCTTTATTTGATCAGCCGTGGCACTTAATAAAAATTCATCAAGATCTCTTAAACACCTATTTAAACTTCCCTTCATCCCTCCCTTAAGAATCTTAAGTTTCTTCAAATCTGTCATCGTTAAGGTCTAATTTTAAGCAACTTAAACTACAATGAGGTCAGACTACAAACCGTTAATCGCTTAGGAATCAACAGCGGCAAACCCCCATTACTTAAGAACTTTACTCATAACTAGACAAAAGAATTAAATACTAAATCCATTAAAAGAAAGGGTAAGGTGAAGCACTAATTATTGAAAGGCTATTATGAAATTGAAATATAAAAGGTCACATGAGAACCCTCCCCACCAGCAAAATTAAAAATGAGTCCCACAATGACAAAACACAATGAACACCACAGGCACACCACCAATGCGAAATGAACAGCCACCACAGACACCTGCAGGCCCAGACTGCCCAGCCTAGCCTAGCTGAGCCTACCAGCGCGAAATGATGGCCGACGAAATTACCCCTACCCCAATCACCAGCCCAGCTAACCCACCATAAAAAGGCCAAGGAACACACACCCAAAAAATCTGGAAACGAGCCCCCAAAAAGATAGGGACGGCGCCTAAATGGTAAAAAACACGAGGGGAGAAGCTGGGTCTAAACTAGGGAACGGCAGTCGGCCTAACAACTGCATGACATGTAGGAATGTTCACATAATACAATATCGATACAATGAACTTAGCTTAGAGGACTGGTGATGTAGGACTGTTGTTATAGATTAATAATTGTAGCACATGGTGAACTGTGGGTTGAGTCAGAGCCGGGAGGGGGGAGATGTTGGTTGTATGGTGTTGATTTTTTTTTTTTTTTTTAAAAGACCTCCGTCTACGTATTGTGAAAAACCTGTTATCCTCCGGCAAATTGTGGGGTTGAGTGAGTGAAGGGGGGGGACAGTGAATGAAGGAGGATGCATATTTTTCATAATACGTGTTGCTAGCCCCAAACGCGCGAGCAACTGTGGCTTTCAACCATCCGACACATCCCCTTTTATTAATGTGCATCACACATGTTACATACAAATAAGGTTTATGTTTTGTTTTACCCTACTGTGGAAAGACTACGGATACACCACTCCTGCCGGGGCCTCACGCAGTGGCATGACTCAGTCCTGTCGAACTGAGCTCATGACACTGGTGGCATTGCCCCGGAGGATAGCCATCCCTAGTCTTTGCTTGAGCCAGAGGGTTTCCCGGGGTTCTCCTGAAACTTCTCTGATTTTACGGCCTATTTCATTCACCATCTCAAGGGTGGTGGGGCCGAAGACTCCTGAAGTTTCGAATGCCAGGGGCTCGAACTGATGAATTCTGGCGATGGCTTGATATTTTTCTCGCTATCCGGGCGGCTTCACCTGCTTCGTCGGCGTTTCTGGCGGCGTTGGTTGTGGAGAAAGTGTCAACACATGTGGCATCCCACACGAGGCACCGGCCATTCTTGTAAGGGAAAGTGGTCATCCCATCTGGCCGTTTGCCGTCTTCTCTGTGAAGTCCATGTGGTTCGAGGATTGATGCACAGTTAGCACTCTGCAGGGCCCGTTTTATGACATTATTTAGTGCAGAGTGTCTTGGCAGGCGGCCTGCGTTGTAATTACATGACAAGGCATGGTGACCTTGAGCATCCATCCTCCCATCACACTTGCAAGTGTGTGGGTGACAAACTGCCGCACCCACTCTGAGCGCGATGGCGACCCGGAGCGCTTCAGCATCCAAGTGAGTTCCAAGAGGTGGGATGGGGATGGCGTGTAACCACAAGCCACTCTCCGAACGGGCGGCTGCCTGGAGGCGTGCTTTTGCAACCTGGTCTGCATTGGTTAGGAGATTTTCTTGAGTTTTCTTCGCCGAGATGGTATCCCACGCTTTCTGCTTGCTCCTGGAGGTACCCTGAGGCTCCTCCTCTACTCCTGTACTTCCCTTCCAGGTGTTAATCGCTGCTGTTACGTCCCCATTAAGTGTCATTCCGGGTTTAGAATAAAGGATGGACAATACGAGGTCGTTGGTCGCGATGAGGGAAGAGATAAAGGCTGGGGAGGCAATATCCGAGGCTCTCCGTATGCCCAAGCCCCCGAGGCGGACAGGAAGGGTGGCTTGTGTCCAGGCCCGTTCTTTAAATTCCACGTTGGTGATGCTGGTCACTGCTTCTCGGATTATGCTGTCTAATTCTTGGAGGCCGCCATTGTTCGTGTAAGTCATCGATGTGCGCAGGAGGTATTGGAGTTTTGGGATGGAGAAACAGTTCTTGAGCAGGGCCAGAGCTGAGTGGGCATCGATGTGTATCAGGCGACTCACGAGACGTTGAAGCTCCTCCTTTTTAACTTGAAGTGCTGGTGGGATTGCTGCCAGAGTTAGTGGGGAACCTAATAGGGTTTGCTGGTGCTCCTGAAGGATCTTTACATCTGGCAATATGTTTCGGAACAGGGCCTGAGTCTCTTCTCCTTGTTCACGTGTGTGGTTGAGGAGAACAAGTTCACATTTGGTGTCATTTATCACTAGCCCGGCCTGGCCGAGGTCAGTTATGATGTTATTTAGGTCGGTTAGAACGTTCTCTACTGACCCACCCAAGGTTGCATCGTCCAGGTACCATACATTCAGCTCTGACCTTACTTTGTTAGCTGCTGCATCCACCCCTATTGAGAAAAGAGCAGAACCACCTGGATCTCCCTGCTGTAACCCGGTCTCTGATGGGATTACCGTCTCGCCAAAAATCAGGATTGAAGGTTTGGAATAAGCCTGCCAAAGTAGGGGGTACAGAGTGGGGATGTGTTCTTGAGCTGCACGGAGGAAGACATCCCTGCGGATGCTGTTGAATGCGTTCCGCATGTCAATCTTTAGAAGCACTCGTTTTTCTTGGGCTTGGCTGAGGTAGGTGCGGGTTGCGTGTACAGCAGCTTCACACCCCCCTGGAGTTCCGAAACCTAGTTGAACTGGTCTTAAGTGTTGACCTAGGCCATTCGAGAGTGGTTTCAAACCCACCTTTGTGGCAAGGCGGCGGAAGGTGTTCCCTACTGCTATTGGGCGCACGCCGCCATCTTTTTTTGCCAGTGCACAGAGTGATGCCCCAAAAAATAGGGGTGTGGCACAGTCGGGTACTTCCCCTCTTAAAACCATGTTGATGAATTTGGTGAGGGTTTCCAAGAGTGCCTCCCCAGCAGCTCCTGATCCCTGACCCAAGAGGCCTTTGAGGTGGGCGGGTCGGATACCATCTGGGCCCGCGGCTGAGCCTGCTGGGAATGAAGTCACTGCGGCGACCACCTGCTCCTTCGTGACAACTAAAGGTTGGCGCATCTGGTCATTTGGGGCAGGGGGGAGGTTTAGGTCCCTAGGTGTAGGTGGGTGCTTTTCTTGTAGGGCTTCAACAACTTCGGTGCCTTGACCAGCAAAACCTTCTGAAGAGGACAACAGTCTGACGGCCCCTTTGATGTCACAATCCGCCAGCTTCGCAGCGACCCTCTTACGTAGCTGTTCAGCCTCTTCCTCTTCCTTCTCCTGGTGCTTCTGGGCCCTGTTTGGTTGCTGTTCGGGGGTTTCCACCAGTTTGTTTCCATCCATATACTGTGCTACTTGACGTTTCACTCTGGTGGCTAGTGAAACCTGAAGATGGTCTTGTATGTTGGTTCTGGGTGGTTTTCGGAGGGCCCCATAGGAGAAACCCAGGAGCCGTGCCCATGCGAGGGGTGTCTTGAGCTGTAGGGCCTGCTTTATGATGGTTGTAAGGGCCTCCGCCACTTGGATTCTGGCTCCTTTAGGTACCCGGGCAAGGACCTGGATCCGCGCTTTCCATTTGGTCACCAGTTGGGTCAAGTCGGCGACCGGTGTTGCCGGTGTTGCCCCGGTTGGCTCTGCAGTGGGCCCTGGGCATGCGAGACATTTCCAGTTTGGTTGTTCTCCTGATGTTTTCTTTGTCAGCTTAGCACAAGATAAATGAATAGATCTAAGACAGCCGGAACATTTTCGCGAATTCTTTCTTGCATTGGTTGTTCCGCACTTAAGACACTTAGTATCTGCTAGGCCATAGTCTTCCAAGATTATCCGTTCCTCTGCCTCTACCAAGCCGTCCTCCTGATCTTCCCGTGGTGCTTCCATCTCTACCATGTCTCCCTTGTTTCAGAAACCCCGGGAAATCTCTCCTGGCACATATCTAGATTATTGCTGTTGTTATTAATGTATAATTGGCTGGATGCATAACAATTCACTTATCATAGTCGACCTTTCTGATGGGATATGTAAAAAACAAAAACAAAACAAAAACATCACATATCATAGTCAACCTTTCTGATGGGCAATTGGCCTGCTTCTCCTAAAGCTAAGTGGTTAAATGTATAAATCCTCGGCATTGGGCACCGGTACAACTAAAAGATCTAACTGATTGAAAGGAAGCACGCCAATTATATCCTATGATTACTTACACTGGCGACGCCACCCTGATGTTGAGTATTAATGAATGCTTAGGATATTAATAATGCTGTCAACATCAAGATAGGGAGAGAGCCAGAGAGTGAGCGAGAGCCAGGATCTGAGTGGGTAACCGGATCTAGGGCAGCAGTTATGGAAAAATTATTAAATTGTACAAAATGTTAAGAGAGAGAGAGAGAGAGAGAGAGCAGGGGCGGGGGCGAGGGAGAAAGAAAGCGAGCTGGAGAGGGGGCTGGCCTGGTTGGGTATGAAAGATGTTAGAGGACATCAAATAACTAAAATGGTAAAAAGCGATCTGAAGTTATAGATAACCTAATGACAATGAGGCGGTTAAGTGCGGTGATTGAAAGTGGATGGAAGATGTTAAGGTATAAAAAGGAGAGAGAGAGAGAGAGAGAGAGAGAGAGAGAGAGAGAGAGAGAGAGAGAGAGAGAGAGAGAGAGAGAGAGAGCTGGAGAGGGGGCTGGCCTGGTTGGGTATGAAAGATGTTAGAGGAAACAAATAACATAAATGATAAAAGCGATCTGAAGTTATGGGATAACCAAAAAAATAATAGCAAATGAGGCGGTTAAGTGCGGTGATTGAAAGTGGATGGAAAGATGTTAAGTATAAAAGGCGAGAGAGAGAGAGAGAGGAGAGAGAGAGAGAGAGAGAGAGAGAGAGAGAGAGAGAGAGAGAGAGAGAGAAATGTAAATGATCCTTGTAGCAAGTATTTCCTAAAATGTTAGAGAGAGGGAAATGAAAATGGACCTTATAGCAAATACTTCATAAAGGTTAGAATTGTTTGAGAAGTTGAAGGACCGAGGGTCAGATGGAAGATGAGGCCTATGGTGGGGAACCATAAGGGTGAAACTGCCTGCCCTATAAACGGTCACCTCACTCACCTTGTGGTCACTGCTGGAGGTTTATGGTGCCTGGGCAGGGCTGGGCTAGTGCCTGACGGCTCCTTGTCCCCTCACTGATACTGGTAATAACAGTCTCAAGATTAAACTAAATATGCTTTGTGGGCGATGTTTAAACAAGAAACCAGTTCTGTTTACTATGTGCCGAAACACCGTATCATCGCCGATCTTCTGATACGTATATGGGTCACTCAGTCCCACGATACCCCTCCGAAAATCCCCTCTTTTGAGGAGCTCAACCGACCCGTGTGCTCTCACTGTGCTCTCACTCACTCACACCGTTGATTGAGAGACTAAAGGGCCGGCGTCCGATCGCTTCGCGAAATTACATATGGCTGCCGGCTCATAATAATTATAACCCATAACTTGGTTTCATGATACATCTAGAGCTGATGTAGATATTTATACATTACAGTTAATACTTAACCTATACTTAAGAATAAACTACAATACACAAAGAACCAGCCGAAATCGTACATGCGATACGATACCGCCAAATTCAAATGTCCTATTGGACCTAAAACTGTCGGGATCATTACCCTATTCCCGACACCGGTAGATACAAAAATGTGAGTATAAATAAAGAGAGGAGTTTGGAAGGGAAAGTCAAAGAGAGAAGATGAAAACAATTGTTGATAGTTTTTTTTTATATGTGTGTGTGTGTGTTTGTGTGTGTACTTACACTAGTTGTACTTACACTAGTTGTATTTGCGGGAGTGAGCATGCTCGTTAATTCCCGCCTCCTAAGATATGTTTGTCATACCGTGCTTTGAAACTATGCACTGATGGTGCAGACACTACTTCGGCTGGCAATTTGTTCCACCCACTAATCGAGTTGGTAGGAAATCTTTTACTTTTCAGATCAGATTTACTATTTAGCACTTTTAGTTTGTAGCTGTGACCTCTTGTCCTCTCACCTCCATCCCTCTCTATGAAGTTTTCTTGGTCGATTTTGTCAATACCTCTAACACATTTATATATCTGAATTTGCTGTCCTCGTTTCCTTCTCTGTTCCAGTGTAGGTAGATTCAATCTCTCGAGCCTCTCTTGGTACTCCAAATTTTCCAAACCTGGGATCATCCTCGTAGCTGCTCTCTGTACCCTCTCAATTTTGTGGATATGTTTCTTCAAGTGAGGGGACCACACTACAGATGCATATTCCATCCTGGGTCTTATTATTGCCGTTATTATTTGTTTCATGGTGTTTTCATTAAGATAATTGAAAGACATCCTGATATTTGCCAATAGTGCTAGTGATTCTCTCACTATCTTATTTACGTGGCTTTCTGGAGACATGTTATCCCTAAATTCTATCCGCAAGTCTTTTTCTTTTTCTGCTTTGGGAATCACTTCGTTTCCTAGTTTATAATCTTTTCTAGGTCTGTACTTGCTTTTACCCATTTCTAGAGTCTTACATTTCCCTGCATTGAACTCCATATTCCATTTGATGCTCCATTCATGGATCTTTTGCAAATCTGCTTGGAGCTCAAGGCAATCCTCCTGGGTTCTGATCGTTTTAAGCAGCTTAGCATCGTCCGCAAACATACTCATGTAGCTTGTTAGTCCCTCAGGTAAGTCATTTACAAATATTAGAAACATGATTGGGGCTAGAACAGATCCTTGTGGTACCCCACTCGTAATTTGAGTCCAGTTTGACGATTTCCCCCTTACTGTTGTTCTCATCTGTCTTCCGCTAAGGTAGCTCTCCATCCATTTCAGCAGTTTGTCTCCTACTTTTCCCTCATGTTTTAATTTCCACAGCAATCTCTTGTGTGGAACTTTGGCAAATGCCTTTTTAAAGTCTAGGTAGGCACAGTCTACCCATCCTTCCCTCTTGTCCACTGTGTCTATTACTCTAAAGTAAAAACTCAACAAGTTGCTTACACATGATCTGCCACCTCTGAATCCAAATTGTCGGTCAGTAATTAATCTTTTGGATTCCAGGTAGTTCACCCATTTGTCCCTTATTGATCCTTCCAGAATCTTCATGAGGATGCTCAATAGTGATACAGGTCTATAGTTCAGTGGTTTATCTCTGCTTCCTCCCTTAAATATAGGAATAATGTTTGCTGTTTTCCATTCTGTAGGTACTATCCCTGTGTCCAATGATTTGGTCATTATGTCATATAACGGTATACTCCGTTCCATAACATTTTCTTTAATAATCCAGCCTGATACTCCGTCCGGTCCAGCGGCTTTGTTTGGATCACACCTGTGTGTGTGTGTGTGTGTGTGTGTGTGTGTGTGTGTGTGTGTGTGTGTGTGTTATATACATACATACATACATACAGTACATATACTGTATATTGTAGAGCCACCTAAGCTAATCAACATAGCATTGCACTTTCTAGTACTGTATATTGGTGATCACTGAAGATTGGAAAGCCTTAAGGGGAGATTTTTAGGTTGCTCCCAAGACCTCCATCAAGATGAAAAAAAAAATAAAAAATAAAAATACCCCCAAGATCCACACCTTCAAGATAAATCTGTACATTTTTCGATAGAACAATTCGGCCGGTTCCCCCTAATATACAGGATCGCTATCGGTCGTCAGGAAAACAATCGATACCTTCAAATAATAATAATAATAATAATAATAATAATAATAATAACAAATAATGATACTACTACTATTACTACTACTACTACTACTATTACTACTAATAATAGTAGCAGTAGTAGTAGTAGTAGATCTAACCCTCTATAATGGAAACCAATCCTATAATGTCCGTATACGTTATTGAAGCCATATTTTCCCTTTGATCTTCGGCTTCTACTGTATAGGGGGAATACATTATAGTGTTTATCGTTGGATATTGAAAAGAGAGAGAGAGAGAGAGAGAGAGAGAGAGAGAGAGAGAGAGAGAGAGAGAGAGAGAAGTGTACAACGTATATATATAAAAAGAAAGAGGAGAATGGAGAAATAATTAAACGGATAGATAGATAGAGATAGATAGATAGATATATAGAGAGATAGATAGATAGAGAGAGAGATAGAGAGAGAGAGAAGAGATAGTAATGTACAATGTAAGTGTATGTAAAAAGAAAAAGGAGAATCGGGAAATATTTGAAGTGATAGATAGATAAAGAGAGAGTGAGATAGAGAGTGAGATAGAGATAGAGATAGAGATAGATAGATAGAGAGAGAGAGAGAGATAGAGATAGAGATAGAGAGAGAGAGAGAGAGAGAGACCAGACCCCCCCCCCCCCCCACACACACACACACACACAACACACACACACACACACACACACACACACACACACACACACACACACACACACACACACACACACACACACACACACACACACACACACACACACACACACACACACACACACACACACATCCAAGTACAAGACACGATACAGCTACATAAATAACAAATAAGTTAACCAATATTTCTACCTTTCCATACAAAAATCCAGTTTGATCGAGTCAGAGCCCATTAATTTTTTATCGGTTTTCTTTGATCTTCGTCTGGCCACTGCCCATTATAAGATCAATTTGTCTATTTTTTGGTAGAAGAATGTTCTGGCCGAAGGCCGCCGGCTTCCTCCTAAATATTAGGCTCGCTTTCGCTCGCCAGGAAAAAATCGACACATAAATGGCATGAAAAGTCTCAATATTGACAAAGAAATGGGGTGGAAGGACTTAAAATCGCCAAACTAATGGGCCGAACGTCCTACAATTTAAAAACTAATGGGGCTAAATACGAGGGAGAAGGTGGGCTATCTAAAGAGTTAACCCTTTCCGTACACGAGGATGGTAAGATGCTTTTATTACGCTTAGGAAGGACATGTTGGTGCTGGAGGGAACAATATGATAATTTCTACCCTTTTAGTCATAGAGATTCTTGCCAAACTGTATACAATCGTCTAGCGTTAACATAAATAAAAGGACAAATGTGCCAAGTTAATGAAAGGATTATATATAGATAGGATACTTCATACTGAAAGGGTTAAGTAAGTGTGTGTGTGTGTGTGTGTGTGTGTGTGTGTGAGTGTGTGTGTGTGTGTGTGTGTGTGTGTGTGTGTGTGTGTGTGTGTGTGTGTGTGTGTGTGTATAAGCGCGCGTGGGTGTGTATTTGGCATTAATCAGTAGGGGATTGCAGTCAAAAGGTCTGTATCTTGGTACAACCCCGGGTAGCAGTTTATCTCAACTTACCCATCATGAATCAGGACATTTAGATGCCTTTGGGTTCATGACATTATCCTTTAAAAGCTTCAGGGTTTCTATAATGATACACTTCAAGCAACACACTCAACAAATAAGGTCAAGGGCAAATCATGTGGTGATGTGGATGTATTTAAGGGGGTAGTGCTTGGTTTTCGGTCTATATAATTATTTAGTAATATATGTTGTAGCTTCCTCGCTAGACCTGCAACAAGCTTAGACAAACACCCCATAGACCCCCTATCAAGATAATTTTGTACATTTTTCGGTAGGCCGGTTCCTTCTAGAATTAGAGGCTCGCTTTCACTCGCCAAGAAAAATTCGACACCTAAAGGGCACGAAAGGTCTTAATATAAAACAAAATGAGGCGAAAGGTCTCAAAATCCAAGAAATTCCTCAGACAAATATAATATAGTCAGGAAACATTAATGCAATCGAATTTCAATTAAAATACAAAATATTAACATATAATACATCTTTTAAAAGAAGTGATACATATTACATTCGTAATACTGTACATCCACATAAAAGAAAAACAAATATACAACACATAAATAACATGAGAAAACTAATAATTAAAAATAAAGGTAAACAATACAGTACAAACAAAAAGTCTTGTATGACAGCTGCACATCACCGAACAAAAACAAAACAAAAGAAATTGTCCACTAATGTGCACATGCCGTGGAGTTTTATGGGACTGATCCTTTTTTGTTTTTGGGTAGTAGCCATTCGACCCCATTCAGCCTACTTTTTTTAAGACGTTTATCCTCATACAGGTGTCTAGTTACACCTGGCGAGCAATAGCGATTGTTTTAGACAGCTGACTTAATTTGTAAATTTTCAGTAGAAAAATGTCTCCGGCGAGGCCAGATTTCTCCATACAATGATGACTCGTTGGAAAAAATCGATACCTGAATGGGGAGAAACGTCTTAAAACAGTAGGCTGAACCCAGAGGGAAAAGGCAGGTCGGTCCCCTTAATGAAAGTACTTGGGCGAACTTATGACGATATTAGGCTGTTTTTATACTGAGAGATATAACGTTATTAGGAATACTTGGGTGGCTGGATGAGAGAGAGAGAGAGAAAGAGAGAGAGAGAGAGAGAGAGAGAGAGAGAGAGAGAGAGAGAGAGAGAGAGAGAGAGAGAGAGAGAGAGAGAGAGAGAGAGAGAGAGAGAGATTTGTGAAGAATATATAATTGTTAAAGTCCCTAGATTTCACAAATTATCATCAAGCTTTCTGGTGAACTATTGATTTTGACTTTTTTATCTTGATCCCTGATGTTGTAACTACGAATGAATCCATGCACCCCTGTCATCCTCAGCCACCGAAAAATGTACAAATTTATCTTGATAGGGGGTTTAGGGTTTTTTTTTTCTTCTAATCTTGATGTAGGTCTAGTGAGGAAACTAATATATTAATAAATGCATGTATAGACCAAAAACGAAGCACTACCCCCTTAAAAAAACGCTGGAAGACCTGGAAATTGATGGAGGAATTGGTCAGGGATGAGTGATGGACTGGCCATTTTGAATATCGTCTAACTGAGAAGCCTCGAAGTTTGACAGGAAATTTGGTTGAGGTTAACTGGTGATCGGACTACTATATGGGGGGAAGGGTTAATTTATTGGTAGTTTTTTTTTTTTTTTTTTTTTAGTTCCCTACATAGACTTCCATCTAGTTTAATCAAACATATTTAAGATCCCCCTTCTAAATTAATGTGTACATTTTTCGGTAGCAAAAATTCCTGGCCCAATACCGATTTCTTCTCAATTACAGGCTCGCTATCGCTCGTCAGGAAAAAAAATGGCACCTAAGTGGCACGAAATTTATATATATTGACAAAGAAATAGAGCGAAATGTTTTAAAATCGTCAAACTAATGGGGCGAACGTCTTAAAATTTCAAAACTAATGGGACTAAATATGAGGGAGACAAAGCAAATACTTCCCCCCTCAAATGGCGGTTTGGCCACTCTAAATACAGACTAACTGAGAAGCCTAGACAAAAAAAAATATCTAATCGACTCGAAAAATAACAGAATATTCACATGAGATTTGTGACGTCTGCCAGCGTTGGCAGAATCGCCTCTCGTTAGCCACTAGCGCTCGCCAGGGACATCGAAATGGGCTACAGTTATCAGAGAATGTTGTTCTTTCTTTCCTAGTAATCGCATTGTCACAGACAGTCCAGTGGTGGTCTTTGTTTCCGTCTATGACAACGGGTTATACTGTAGTTTGTATCAACAGTAGTGATAATAGTAACAGCGTTGGAATGAGAAAGACTTTCAGAGCGAGGAGGTAGTGTCTGGCTGTGTCCTGTGGCGCCTGCTGTCTTGTGACGTCTCGGCCCGTGATTGGCCGACCATCGCGCCTTTGCGGGCTCCTGTGTAACTAACCTCCTCCATGAGGGTCCCCAGGAGCTGTCCTCGTCAGGACAGGCTTGGCGCGCGTGCTTCTAACATCCCCTTGCATACTCTCTCCCGATCACCCCCTTTACCACTGTTTCTCTCACTCGATTCTCTCTTTCCATACTCTAACCTTTATTAACTGCACAACACTCCCCTTGGGTTCTGCATACGGTTTCCATAGCCGGCCCATTGTATTGCATGCGCCGTCCTCAGAGATATTTACATGTACTTAGAATAGGTTTGAGGGTTCTTAGTTAGTATAGGTTAAGAACTTTGTGTGTCTCTCCATTATTGATTTAGTGTTTCTGCTCTTTTATTTGAATGCTAGACTGGGATAAGGTAACTGTAGTCATTGTCTCCGATGTGTGTACGGTTTGCCTATACCTACACGACTTCGACTGGTCCTGTGGTAGTCTGGGTTGTCTTTTCGGTTGCGTCCTTTGCGAGTGCAGCATTGTGTTGACTGAGGGTTTTGGCCTATTCCAGTTCCACACTTTGCTGCCTCTTTGCTTGTCTTTAGAGGGTCGCTAGGATAGAACCAGATACTTGTGATCTGGATCTATCAAGAGAGCACCCTAGTCAATTAACGTAACTTAAAGGATGCAGTCTTAGGGACATCGCTAGGCTACGAGCCTGTCTTGCTCAACCCCAGTTCCTTACCTAGAGTATCCCAGCTAGACATTATTAATCGAGTAGACACTTGTTAGTATTTAATATAAGCTCTTTGATATGTGTGCATTATTATTCACAGCATTTATTAGTCTAGGTTGTTGTTGAGCCGCACAACCATAGCAGACTGTTTCATTGATGAGGAAGTACTTCTTTTAGTGTCGAGCATTGCTACCGTTGCGCATTTATAGTATTCTCGTGTCAGTTAACATTATATGTCCTATCTTTTAGTGTATTCGATTTACACGTGTGGTGTCCTGCCTCCTGCCTTTATATAGTTTAAGATACGAGCATCTTATGAGCATCAGACTTTCTTCAGAAGTTTCCAGGTCTATGCTGTAGGACTATACTTCACTTTCTTTCAGATAGGAGTGAAGAGTTTATTGTTGTTTAGAGTAACTGTATTGAAGCATCTTTTTATTGTATTAAATCTTGCAGTGATTTAATTGATCTTTCCATAGATTCCTTTTTATGCATTTTAACGTAACTTGCATCTTGTTTGTTATCAGGCTATACCAGTGTGGGTTAGCCTGAAGTAGAGTACATGTATGCCCAGTTAAGGATACCCCGCTATTGCAGATTAACTCTGGAGGGTATAGGTGTTTTTGTTCGCCGGCATATAAGTTCGAGGGTTTGGATCTAGCGTACCTTTGTTGCATAGTGCCCTATTACTAGTCCAATCATTAAGTGCCCTTGTTTTATTCGTAGTCCCGGTCGTAACAGATTGAATGTTGACCGAGCCACCTTGAACTTCTACTCACGGAAAAAATCATCTTGAGGGGGATGGTATTGGTTTTCCTGGCCCCCTTCTCCCTTATGTTTAGCCCCCTTAGTTTTCAGTTTTTAAGACGTTCGCCCCATTAGTTTGGCGATTTTAAGGCATTTCGCCCCCATTTCTTTGTCAATATTCTGACTTTTAGTGCCATATAGGTGTCGATTATTTCCTGGCGAGCCTGTAATTTAGGTGGCCGGGACATTTTTATCTACATCAGTATCTAGAAGGAGGATCTTGGGGTGGTTTTCGTAAGCTTGATGGAGGTCTAGGGAGGAAACTAAAAAGATAATAAATAAATAAATGCATCGACCAGTTGACCACTTGCGAGTTTCAGGCTATAAGGAAGTTGGAGCCGTGAACATCGATATCAAAGAGAAATGCAACAAGAATGTGGATTTCTAATGGATACAAAGTGTGATAAATTTGGTTTTATGTATTTATATACAGGGTGTCCCAGGAGGAAAGGGCATAACTTTGGGAAATGATAGACCAAAATATTCTAAGCCTAAAATCTTCTATAAGAAATATTCCAAATCTCGACCGGTATCGAGATATTGCATGCTGAAAATGATATTTTCTTCAGTATTTCCCCATAAGGCTGGCCTAGCTGTCCTAGTGCTTACCACACCTCCATCTTTCTGCACTTATTTTACCATGTTATTATAAAGATACTATAATTCTGTAAGTTGTAAAATTATTATAGACATATTAGCTCACTTTGGACCAGTTAGAAATTAGTTGACATGGGAGAGTCCATTACAGTGATGCGGGGGAGGACACTAACTTAAATCTTCAATATCTTTATAACGGTTGAGATTGAGACTTTTTGTTATTGAACATTTTAGGCTTAGAATACCTTGTTTTATCATTTCCCAAAGTTATGCCCTTTCCTCCTGGGACACCCTTGTGTTATGACCGTGTTTTAGCAGATAATTCCGTTAAATATTGACGGCCACAGCTCCAATTTCCTTATAGCCTGTAACTCGAAAGTTGTTAATTAATAAACCCTTCCCCCTTAACCCCTTCTATACCGGCAACGTCTTTCCATTGTATTCTAGCTTTACTTAGACGATATTATTCAGCTTAGGAAGGACGTTTAGCGATTAAAAGGCTGCAGACTCTTTCCATACGTCCTTTTAGCTACCATCCATCCATCCATCCTAAGCATCATACAATATCATAAATGTAGCTGCAATCAAATAAAGAAAAGACGTCGCCGGTACAGAAGGGGTTAAAGTCTTGGAAATGGACGATCAATTTGGTTAAGATAGAATGGTTATCAGGCGGCTCTTTATATCAACTCACAGTTTATAAAAGTAATTAAAATATTTAAATAACACAAATAATAAATACATACTAAGTAAAAACAAATAATACTAACTAAAACTAACGGTAGATTTTGGGTGAGATAGACGAATTTGAATATCAACTCCCTGAAGAAGAAAAAAATAAGAGACTCGAAAACTGACGATAATATTGCTTAAGATAGAATGGTTATCAAGCTACTTTTAATACCAAGTTCCTGTAAAAAAAAATGGAACAAATAAATGTAAATACAAACAAACATGAATACAGACTCGAAAACTGACGGTAGATTGGATAAAAGATTGAATGGTGATCAGGCGACGTTTTATATCAACTCCCCGAAAGAAAAAATATATATATAATATATATAATAATAGATACAGATATAAATTATTCGAAAAATGACGGTAGAGTTGGTGAAGATAAATTATATAATAATAATAATAATTAAAAAAGATGATGGAGAGGCTACAGGAGGAGGAAATCAGGGAAGAGAACAGGAGAGCAGTAGAAAGACGACTAGGTGGGTTCGACCTGGAAGATATGGAGGAAGTGGAGGAGATGAGCAAGGTGTTTAAAGAAGAGATCTATGCAGCATGTGAGGAGGTGTGTGGAGTAAGAAGAAGAGGAAGGGGAGTGAAAGGTATAGCATGGTGGACAGAAGAGGTAAATATAGCTGTGGAAGACAAGAAGAAGGCGTATAGAGAGTGGTTAGGTAGTAGAGGGAATGAAGATTTGTGGATAGAAAGAGAGTGGTGAAGAGAGTAGTGAAGGAAAGTAAGAGAAGAGTAGATGAGGAATTTGAAAGGAATCTGGGTGTAAAATGGAGGGAGTGTAAGAAACTGTTCTGGAAAGAAGTCAAGAAAGTTAGGGAAGGTAGCAAGGGAAACAATAAGGGTGTGAAAGATAAGGATGGGAGAATGCTAGCCGAGAAGCAAGAGAGAGCCGAAAGATGGAGGGAGTACTTCAACGAGTTGCTAAATGTAAGGAATGAAGCGCCAGCAAACATAGTTGGATGGGGTATGGGAGGGAGAAGAAGAAAAGTAGTGGAGGAGGAGGTGGTGACCAGGTCAGAAGTGTGGGAAGCCATGAAATGAGTGAAGTTGGGGAAAGCACCAGGAACAGATGGAGTGTGTGGGGAAATGTTGAGGTATGGTGGTGATCGAATGGGTATGGAAAATGTGCAAACTAGCATGGGAGAAGGGGAGTGCACCTGATGACTGGAAGACAGGCATAATAGTCCCCCTATATAAGGGTAAAGGGGAAAGAGGAGTGTGTGGTAACCACCGAGGAATATGTCTTCTAAGCGTAGTAGGGAAGGTGTACAGTAGGGTAGTGATTGAGAGAGAGAACAGAAATATGGATAGGTGACGAGCAGGGCGGAAGGGAAGAGGATGTGTAGATCAGATATTTACCCTGAATTGTGTTGTGGAGAAATATCTGGAGAAGCAACAAAAGGTGTATGTTGCCTTTATGGACTTGAAGAAGGCCTATGACAGAGTGGATAGAGAAGGTATGTGGAAAGTACTTAGAATATACGGAGTAGATGGCAAGTTGCTGAAAGCAGTGAAGAGCATGTATGAGGATGCAAAGGCGGCAGTACGTGTGGAGAATGAGCAGAGCAGGTTCTTTGACCTAAATGTTGGGTTGAAACAGGGGTGTGTGATGTCTCCGTGGTTGTTTACTGTATATATGGATGGAGTCATGAAAGAAATACAAGGAAGAGCAGTGAATGTTGGTGTATCGCTTATAAGGGAGGGAAATGAGTGGAAGCTACCTGTACTGCTGTTTGCTGATGATACAGTTCTGATGAGAGATAATGATAAAGATAATGGGAGTTGCAGGGTCTGGTAAATATGTTTGGAACAGTGTGCAAAAAACGGAATATGAAGGTAAATGCAGGGAAGAGCAAGGTTATGGTCTTCGAAAGGGGTGAAGCCACAGAGTGTGAGGTGAAGTTGAACGGTCAGGCTATGGAGATTGTCAGCTCATTTAAGTATCTGGGCAGTGTGTTGAGTAAAGATGGGACTATGAATGAAGAAGTGCGGGAGAGGGTGCAACAGGGGAAGAGGGTTCTAGGAACGCTGAAAGCAGTAACAAGAAATAGGGTGGTCAGTAAGGAAGTGAAGAAGTCCTTGCATGACAGTGTGGTAATCCCGACACTGACTTACGGAAGCGAAGCATAGACATTGGTTGAGAGACTCAGATCAAGAGTGAAAGTGGTGGAAATGAGTTACTTGAGAAGTGCGTGCGGAGTTACATGGAGGGATAGACAGACGAATGAGGAAGTAAGAAGGTGTGGTGTGGAGGTAGATGTGCTGGAAAGTGTGAAAAGGAACACCTTGAGATGGTTTGGCCATATGGAACGTATGAGAAGCGAGAGAATGACTAAGAGGGTGTCCGAGAGCGAGGTGGAAGGACAGAGGGAGGGGTAAACCGAAAGAAAGGTGGAAGGATGGAGTGAGGAAGTATATGGATGAAGGTGGTTGGGAGGAGGGGCGTCGACCGACTCGGGACAGAGGTGCATGGGGGCGATTCGTTCGTGGCCACCCCTTCGGGGATCACGGTGTCAGGCAATAGATAGATAGATAAATAATTCGAAAACTGAGGGTAGAGTTAGTCAAGATATATAATAATAATTAATATAGATATAAATTATTCGAAAACTGGGGGTAGAATTGGTGAAGATATCTAGAATTTATGAGGCGCCATCTAATATCGCTTCCCCGGTAAAAAATTCCCCTTTGAAGCCTCGGAAAGTGACCGTAGAGTTGGTTGAATGGTTGAGTGATTGGTATTGACCATCAACTTAATCAAATTCACCCATGGACGGACAGACGGAAAGACGAGGGTAGATGGATGGTTGGGTGGATGGATGGATGGTTGATTGGATGGATGGATAGATGGACGAACGGACGGAAAAAAGAAGGTAGATGGATGGATGGAAAGATAAATAAAGATGCATTATTGTTCTGTGTATGAAGGAGACAAAAGGCAAAGCTACCTGTAACAAGTGCCCTCCCCCCAATTTTTTTTAAAAGAGTGATTGATAGTTACTATTTTAAACTTGTGTTTGTATTTTTTGTTTTTTCTATTGGTGTCTTGGAAATAAGTGTGCTCTGCTTGCTTAGTGTGGTGAAATTAGTAGGAGGAGGAAGTGTTTGTGAGAGTTAGCTGGATTGCTCAGAGATACAAACAGAAACAGTGAGGGAAGCCAGACAAATGACACAGGAGTTCCAGCAACTCCTAATCACATGCCTATGTGGCCTTAACCCTCCTGGCCCGGGCAGGCTCTCCAAAGGACGGAGCTCGTATCCGGGCGATCTGGCCGAATATCAACAAAAGTAAACTAAGGCTAATCTCGCTTAATATATTGCCTACATTAATCAAACATATATAGAAATAGGTGCCTTACCTTGCTGCGTAGAATGGCGTTGAGTAGAGCTCTCTAGCTCAACTGGTTCCGGAGTAATGGTGATGGAAGTGGAGGTAACTTTTGCCGCGTATTTACCTCGGCGTGTCCGAACACTCAACCGCGGCCCCGGCTACGACGCCCAGTTGCACTCGTCGCTCCACCCGCAATTATGCCGGGAAGCGATTTGATAGTGTTTTATTGGTTATTCTGTCATTTATTATAGTTATTATGTTATTTTCACTCAATAAAGTTATTTACATGAACTTATTTGTGTCTCTGTCACTTATTACTTCGTTTTATTATTATTATTATGATGATAGTGTCACTTTCACTGGACTTTGATATTTGGTAGTGTCATTTCCCCTTCTATGTATTGTTAGGTAAGCTAATAATATATATAGTGTCACTGTCACTTGTTCATATTGTTATGAAGACACTTATTATTACTTGTGTGTCTCTTTCACTTATGCTTAGTTTTATTATTATTATACTGTCACTTTGACTGGCCTAGGCTTATTGAGTGTTATTTTCACTTATTTATTGTTAGAAATATATATTTTAGTGTCACTTTCACTTGTTCATATTGTTATTGAAGGCACTTATTATTACTTATATGTGTCCTTTTCACTTATACTTAGTTATATTATTATTCTTAGCCTACATTTGAGTGTCACTTTCACTGTTGTCACTTCCACTTCAAAAGTTTGTTAGAGTGTGGAAGTCGTTGAAGCAGGTGCCAGCACACAGTCCAACTTGACACTCGAGGCATTCCCAAGTGGTTCTTGTGGGTTTGCGGGGTCTGCGAGTTGTGTGGCTGCACACATGGCACCTCTTCTGACTCCTAGCGTTACTACCTGGTGCTTTGAAAGGAAGGGCGATGAGCTGGTGCTTCCTGAAAAATTCAGCACACCCCGTTCTGTCCAGCTGGCCTGGTCCTTGTAGTGGCCTCCCTGGTGTACCCGCATGTTTAGCCAGGAGCTCAAGTATCACCTGCTTGTGGAACTTCCGCAGGGACTTGTACTTCTTGGCTCCTGGAGTCCTCAGACGGTAGATGTTGTAGGCATTGAGGACAGACATATCTACCGTATGCAGGATAAACTTCTTGTACCACCTGCAAGATGTTCGCAGGCAGTCGATGAAGCCCATCTGCATGTCGGACTTGTCAACGAGGTGCATGTTGAGGTTATAATCCAGGACAGCAGCTGGTTTCTGGACGGGGTTCTTGGTTCTTCGGTCCACCTTCCCTGTGGCGACCATCTCGGCTTTGTGGCATGTGGTGAGGAGGTTGACCTTGCGCTGGTCATGCCAGTGGATGGAGAGGATGGGGCCACTCTTCTTGTGGAAGATGTCCACCTTCTTCGTCTTGGTTGGGTAGCCTGGCATGCCCTGCCTCTTGCCCTTGACTGTGCCGACAGTTCCGGTCTTGCGGTCATGGAGGTACTTGGTCAGGAGAGGCGACGTGTAGTAATTATCTGTGTAGAGGATGTGGTTTTTATTGAAGTGCCTCTCCATCATCTTCTTCACTACAGCGCCACCAAAACCAATGAGGGGGTCAGTCTCAATTTCTCCAGCCTTGCCGCTGTAGACTATAAAGTCCAGCACATACCCCGTCAAACAGTCGCAGAGGACGAAGAGCTTGATGCCGAAGCGGTGTCTCTTGGATGGGATATACTGTCGGAAGTGCAGCCTACCACGGAACAGGACCAGAGACTCGTCGAGGCACATCTTCTGGAAAGGAATCAGGTAGGTGGTGAACCGATGACGTATCATGTCATAGAGCTTCCTGATCTTCCATAATGAGTCGGGAAGGTGGACTGCCATGTTGTTTGTCAGGTGGAGATAGGAGAGGATGTCGAAGTACCCGTCCCTGGACATGTACTTGCCAAATGCTGGAGTCGTTATGATGTCGCCAGTGATCCAGTAGTCTGCCAGAGCGTGCTTCCTGATATGTGTCATCAGCATTGCGAGTGCCAAGAACACATATAGTTCTGCCACAGTGACAGCTCTCCATGCCACCATCTTGGCACTGGTCTTCCTGCCAAGAAAGTTGGCACATATCTCATGATGGTTGTTGGTCTCCTCGACGAGGTATTCCATGACTTCATTATCATAGAAGCCACAGAAAATTTCACTGGGGGTAGCAGCTGGGCCACAGGGAAATGTTGGTGACACCCCGGAACCCATCTGTACCTCGTCAAAGGCAGGACAATCTGGCTCAAAATCAGCCCCATCTGTCCACACAAACAGGTCGGATGCTGATGCTCGAGGTCGTGCAGGTGCAGCAGGCACACGCCCTGGACGCCCTGGCACACGCCCTTGGCCATGTGGACGCCCTGCACGCCGACGCCCACGCCCAGGGGCAGCGGCGTCGGCAGACTGACCACGTCCACGACCTCGCCCTCTCGCTCGTCTTGTCGGGACTTCCTCTTCCTGTTCCTGTTCCTCTTCCTCTTCCTCCTCAGGCGACATCAGGTCATCTGGGGCAATGTTGGGGTCGTCAGCATCCTCTTCAGGAGACAATTCGGGTGAAGACGTGACCGGGCGTCGGCGGTATTAGGCACGGGAGGCTGCGGGAGCTTCAACAATGGGAGCCTCGGCCTCGGGAGTTGGGCTCCTTTTGCGGCGAGCCGAGGGCTTCTCCGCAGCAAATAATGCTCTGCGGTGTGTTGAGAGCTGTGCCACACTAGTAATACCACTTGAAGAGGCCCTTTGGTCATCCTGAAGGAGAGATGAAGCCGAGGGCTGTGGGTGACCCACGCGGCGTCCCGGGTCAAGGCGTCGGGACAATGGAATGCGGGTGGTTGCTAGGCCAGGGTCGGCGTCATTATCACTGTCTTCAGCTTCCCTATCCTTTTCTGCGGCTGCCCTGCGTGCTTTTTTAGCTGCACTTTTCACCAACGATTGTTTATAGAAATATTTGCCCACTTTCAAGGGCGTACAGGCAGGCAAAGGGGAAGGTCCTGGGCTAGGGCTAGGCCTAGGCTGACCTAGCAAAGATGGCGAGGGGGTAGGCCTAGGTTCTAGCACACTTGGAAGCTCAATGGCACCTTCCTGAAACACTTCCACATCAGGATCATCACTACTGTCTCCCCCCTCAAATAAATCGACATTATCGTCGTCTCCAAAGCCAACGAAATCGTCATCTTCACTTGCACTTATATATAGTTCCTTGTCCACCAAGCTTTCACCACTGCTCTCTTCACTATAAAAAAGTTGTCGCTGTATAGCGCTATCACTCAACAAACGCTTAACTTTCTTTCGTTGAGCTTTCTTCTCGGTTGCAACAGGCGTTGATGTTGCAAGCGGGGTAGCACTGGGGCCCGTGGGAGGTTGCAGCGAATCGGACACGCCGGAAAGCATTTTTTCAGTATAACTCGCTATGGCGGCCACGTACGAACTGATAACACTAGTAGTTGAGGCTTGGTGGCGCTGCGGTCGCTCCTACAATGCAAAATTTGGCCGCGCAAATTTTGAAGCACGCTTTCAAGCACAGAGATTTTAAAATGACACCCGAGCACCGGCCCTTTTTTTTTGGTGTCATTTTAAAATGACACCCGGGCTGGAAGGGTTAAACCCTTTACCGGGCACTCATAGAAATACTTAGAAATTAAATTTTTTGACCCTAGACCATGAAAGTAGACCCAATTCTAAGGTATTTTTGCTTATGAATTTTTTTCACATTTTTGTATATTGAATTAGCAAATCGAGGTTGACGAAGTGATCATATATGGTCATCCGCCAGTCTAGGGTAAAAATCCCGAATTATGCTATATTCAAAATTTAATATAAGGTAAAAAAATACACAGAATAACAGTTGTATCATTATATTACCCAAAAATAGGCGTTATATTTTAATAAGTATATAAATAGATTATATATGAATATTTTAGTTTACTTACTTTTCACAACCCAGATACCCAAGATACCTCACTTTTCCAGACACTGTCTGGTACCCCATGAATAATTAATTCCAAAAACAAATTGGGCATAGGTTCCCCCTGAGCAATTAATTCCAGCAACATTTGGGCATAGCTTCCCCATGAACAAAGAATTCCAGCAACATTTTGGCATATGTTCCCCATGGAAAATTAATTCCAGCAAAATTTGGGCACAGGTTCCCCCTGAACAATGAATTCCAGCAAAATCTGGGCATAGGTTCCCCATGACAATTGGTATTTCTTTATGTGACAGTACTCATATCTCAAAAACTCACTAAAATATTTGTGAACTCACTAAACTTACCAAAATCATATTTATTTCACTGTGCACTAATGAGGAAATAATAGAAATCGGTAATTTTTGTCTATGTGGAACATTCTAGAATCCCTACCCAAGCTGTGGCCATGTGCCATGCTGGTTTGGGTAACTATCATCAAAGTTATATGGGTTTATGTACCGTAACTTGGGAGTACAACCCCTTACCGGGCGAATGATCATATTTAGCAATCCCAAGTCCATATATGATCAGTTGGGCTTTACCCCATACCGGGCGCATGTCCGTATTTGATCAATCACTTTTTCGCAAACAAATTTCACCAAATTCTGTATGTTCCACGTAAAT
This sequence comes from Paralithodes platypus, assembly GCA_032716605.1. Classification (NCBI taxonomy): domain Eukaryota; kingdom Metazoa; phylum Arthropoda; class Malacostraca; order Decapoda; family Lithodidae; genus Paralithodes; species Paralithodes platypus. The sequence goes on along the minus strand of CM064568.1, from coordinate 48,202,976 downwards.
GACAACTATATCAGGTTATAGTACAACTATTCAACTGCATAACATCAGATTATTATCAACTTACCGATATTACGTGATAAGCTAGGGTCGAGGGCGTCAATAGAAAAATCGCCGAGATCCTACTTTCGTCATGTCTGGCCTGCAACTGAACTTCTAGTTGCTCTCAACCAATACTGAGATGGCATCAGCTCTGACACCATATCCACGTGAGTAGCCTGATCATCAGTGATTGGCTGAGGCATGATGACGTGGTGGCAGACACACACCGGGCGGCTTGGGAGTGCCCTTTTGGACGCCCATTTAACACTTACGCTGCAGGCATATTTGGGCTATTTAGGGCATATTCAGACACTCCTGAATGATTAATCAAGCATCTGCATTAAATTAACTGTATTCTGCCGAAAACTAGGCGAAAATAGCTTCAAAATGAGACCAGAACGGGCTTCGTAGGTGGCGGGGTTCACCCACAGCGGTGCCATAGACATGCGGGAAAACCGCTATTTATTAACACTCTCTCGCTCGGCAACACTGTTGTGAGACACCCGGGCGAGACACAGTCTCCCTCAGTGAGCACCTCGCTGCTCTGAGGGTCGGAGTGGGTCCCTCACGCTCCCGCCCACTGACACTCGATTTCTACGGCTTTCACAGGCTTTTAAAGCCTGGAAATTGCTGTAAATTGCCAGGACATTCAGGAACGTCACCCGCAGTCAATGGGTTAAGTTACCATATATGGTTCCTCGCCCGGTAAAGGGTTAAAAGGGGGAGAAGTGGCCCCCCCACTTCTCCCCCTTTAAGGCTCTTTAAGGGGGGGGGGGGGTGTAGTCTGCTCCTAGACCTCTGTCAGGCTTACATAACACCCCGGAGACCCCGCTTCCAGATAAATTTGTAATTTTTTCGGTATAATAAAGTCATGACCGAAAGCTGGTTCCTCCTAAATTACTGGGTTGCTATCGCTCGCCATAAAATCTCTAACTAAATGGCACGAAAAATCTTAAATTTACAAAGAAATAGGGCTAAAGGTGGTAAAATCGCAAACTAATGGGGCGAACGTGTTAAAATATCAAAACTAACAGAGCTAAAATTAAGGGAGAAGGGGGTCCAGAATAAAGTACCCTTAATAGGTGAGTTTTCGATACTTGATGGAAAACAATGAAGCTACCGTGTCTCTCTCTTTTCATCGTACTACCCCATGTTATCATAGACAACCTATTTCGCTATAAAGGTTTTCGTAATAATAGAGTAATCACAATGGGGATATGGCAATTTATCGTCAGCTAATTATTATATATTATGGATTCTCTCTCTCTCTCTCTTTCTTTCTCTCTCTCTCTCCCTTTCCCTCCCTCCCTCCCCCCCCCCTCTCTCTCTCTTGGTCTCACTTTCACTCTCTCTGTGTGTGTGTGTAGTCCATTTCATTTAGTATCAAACAAATATATAGCCAGTCCAAAACCACTTCACATATTCCAACAGCAGTGAGAACATATATGTTTTGTTATAGCTCTCTTATCAATCCCATCCATTTCTTATCCTCTCCAGTTTAGGCACATGATCCTCTCTCTCTCTCTCTCTCTCTCTCTCTCTCTCTCTCTCTCTCTCTCTCTCTCTCTCTTCCAAAGTTCAGTTCTCGAGTTTGTAATATAATTCGGGTTTTTAGTCCACATATAAGCATTGGGCGGGGGCGATCGTTGTACACTTTTCTTGTTAAGGGGCTAGTGGCTGGTTTTTTGGTCTATTATACAATTTATTCATAAAAAAAGAAAAACTGGTGAAGGTGCCAGGAGTACATACATACATACGTACATACATTATTGTTTTAGTTTCCTCGTTAGACCTCCATCAAGCTAAAAAAAAAAAAACACCCCCTAGACCAGTGTTTCTCAACGTGGGCCATATGGCCCCCTTGGGGGCCATGATATTTTTTCAGGGGCCACAAGGCCAAATTTGAAAAATGGGGGGCCACGGGGGGCCACAGAAAATTAATATAAATTAATATAATTAATATAAATGGGAGTGTGTGAGGGACAGGTATCACTCCAACTTAGCCACATCAGACTACCAGGTAACTGTCTGCAGAATATGTAATATTCAAGAAATACAAGAAAGTTTCATTGAACTTCAGAATAACACAACAGCTCAAGCAAGGTTCAAGCGTGGAGGACACCAGAAGCTGTGGATGAATCAAGATGTGTATAAGAAGTACCCACTACTCTGGAAAGATGTGAAGTTGCTCTTACTTGCTTTTCCCAAGTCTTACTTGGTTGAGACTGGTTTCAGTCGGGTGATGTACCTGCTGTCAAAGACTCGAAATCGCCTTGACATAGAAAAAAAAGAGGCGATTTACGTCTCTCTCTGACAGCTTTCAAGCCAAACATTGACAAGTTGGCAGCCCTGCACCAGTCACAGGGATCCCACTGAAACCTTTCAAGATAGAGCCAATTGTACCTACATGTATTCCTGGTTTTGTATTCCTTTTGTAAATAAATAAGTATTCAAATAAAATATTTATCCAATTAATATTGTTATTTGATTTATGCCTGAAGTTAGTGTTTTGAGTACATGGTACTATTCAAACTAGAACCATTAATATACCTACTTCCCTAGGCGTATTAAGGTGAGGGACGGATGGGGGGGGGGGATAAAAAATCAAAGTTGGCATGGAAGGGCCACAAGAACTTGCATTGGATTGAAGAGGGCCACGACCAGAAAAAGGTTGAGAAACACTGCCCTAGACCCCCCTTCAAGATAAATTTGTAAATTTTTCGGTAGAAAAATGTCCCGGCCGCAGGTAGGTTCCTCTTAAAATTACAGGCACGCTATCGCTCGCCAGGAATAAATCGACACCTAAATGGCACTACAGGTATAAACATGACAACGAAATGGGGTGAAAGGTGTTAAAATCGCCAAACTAATGGCCCGAACGTCCTAAAATCTGAAAACTAATGGGACTAAACGTGGGGAAGAAGGGGAACCAGAAAAACGACCCATCTCCCCTTAAGGAAAGAGGTACTGTGGATTGTTTGGTGTTTATTAAGTGTACCTCTGTTTACCAAAATAATAGGAAATGTATATAGAGAGAGAAAGCAATGATAAATTTACAGGTCAATAAAAACAAATTTGCATGTTGGATTTCGACGTTCATTTCATATTTAATACATATCAAAGTGAATGTGAATGTGTGTGTGTGCGTGCTTACGTATGTGTTTGAGCCATAGAGGTTTGAGCTCATGGACGTTCGCGCGTGTGTGTGTGCTTACGTGTGTGTTATGAAGTAAGTTTGCTTGTGTGTGTTTCCTGTATACGCGCAATCAACTCTTTCTCTCTCTCTCTCTCTCTCTCTCTCTCTCTCTCTCTCTCTCTCTCTCTCTCTCTCTCTCTCTCTCTCTTTGACTATTTGTTTTCGGACGATGGAGTTCATCTGAACCAGGTGGGAGCAGCACGTTTTGGGCGTCTTCTCAACGATGCCGTGAAGGATTTTCGGAGAAGAAATCGACTAAGCACAGGACAACCAGGAAGGAGGACCGAAGACAGCGAGGGCGGCAACCTGCGAAGGAATTAAATGCTAATCTGTCAAGAACCGCGAATTTGGATAAAGCTCCACCAACACGACCCAAATTCAAAACCGCCAGGGATAACGACCGAGGACCGATGACAGCCATGAATGTAAATGTAGATCCGACCAGAACCAAAAATTTGATTAAAGAACGTTCTGCGAGTTCTAAAACCGCAACTTTAAAGGTTTTCTATACAAACGCTCATAGCATACGCAATAAATTTTCAGATTTAGAGGAACTAGTGTTTACTGAAAATTATGATGTGATTGGTATAACAGAATCTAGGCTCAATACAGTAGATAGAGACTTTTTAGCAGAGTATTCACTTCCCGGTTATGTAATGTTTGAGAAAAGCCGAATAAATAAAAATGGAGGTGGCGTTATATTTTACATCAAAGAAAGTCTTAACCCGACCCTATTGTCAAAACCTCAAATTGTGAACGTCGACACATCTTTTGTGCTAATAAAGAATAATAAAGGTACAAAAATAATACTTGCATTAATATACAGACCTCCAGCTCAATCAGTGCAAACTGACCGAGAAATTTATGAACAAATTGCAGATGTAAGTAACTCACAAGATACCGTATTTTTTTGGCGACTTTAATTTACTTGTGACCAAGTGGGGCGATACTCTTACTTCACACTCCGGACATGACTTGTATACGAACTTGCAAGAAAGTTCGCTTTATCAATTTGTTCAAACACCGACCCGTGGTAATAACGTTCTTGACATTGTACTTGCAACAAAAGAAGAATTAATAGAGAATTTGAATGTTGGTGATGAATTCAGTAACAGCGACCATCGTACGATAACTTTCACTTTAAACTTTACTAGTAACGAACCAAATAGTAGCATCGAAAAAGTCCCTAATTTCAAGAAAGCAAACTTTCATAAACTTAGAGCTATGTTTAAAGAAACTGACTGGAGCTTTTTAATTAACAATAACGATATAAATACATCTTGGAAGTTATTCGAAACCACTTACCTAAAAGCAGTGCAAGACTGCATACCATCGAAAATACGGCATCCAGGCCATAATAATAAGCCCAAATGGTGGAATAAAGATATTTCAAACTGCCTGCTTGCTAAAAAATTTGCTAATGATAGATTAAAATCCTCACAAAATGACGAAGAACGGGTGAAATTTGTAGAGCTACGACGCAAAGCCAAAAAGTTAATTAAGCAAAGTAAAAAGACCCTAGAGTTACATATTGCGAATCAAAGTAAAACAAACCCGAAAGAATTCTATAGTTATATCAGAAAGAAAAAAGTAGTTACTTCAACTGTAGGACCGTTAGTCGATGAAAATGGAGAATACACCAAAGACGAAGTACAAATGAGTAATGCCCTCAATACCTTCTTTGCATCAGTTTTTACAACAGAAGACCTCAGTGATATCCCTACACCATCGCCGATTCAGATTGATAATTCAGATGTTCTAAGCAATATCACCGTTACAGAGAGAGAAGTATTGAATTGTTTAGATAAACTCAAGGTAAATAAAACGCCTGGACCTGATACAATCTCGCCAAGAGTTCTAAAGGAAGCTAAGGGTGAGCTCTCCAAACCACTGACATTACTATTCAATAAATCCTTGCAGTCTGGAACTATGCCTGATCAGTGGAAGATAGCCAACGTAACACCGATATTAAAAAAAGGCAGCAAATCCCTACCCAGTAACTATCGTCCAATTAGCTTAACCTCAGTTGTATGTAAAATGCTAGAAACGGTCATAAGAGACAGACTCGTAAATCACTTAGAGGAAAATAACATACTTAAAGATACTCAACACGGCTTTCGTAAAAAACGTTCCTGTTTAACAAACCTCTTAGACTTCTTCCACGATATCCTCAACCTCTACGATGAGAGTAAAGCTGTAGATATTATATACCTTGATTTTCAAAAGGCCTTTGACAAAGTTCCCCACAAACGTTTACTGCGAAAACTAAAAGCGCATGGAATACAAGACGGTGTGTTGAAATGGATAGAAAATTGGCTCAGCGACAGAAAGCAAAGAGTAGTCATAAACGGTAAGGCATCTAAATGGACCAATGTAAGTAGCGGGGTACCCCAGGGATCGGTACTAGGACCAATTCTCTTTCTAATTTACATCAACGACATAGATGAGGGTCTCACCTGTACAATCTCAAAATTTGCTGACGATACAAAAATTGCAAATAGCGTACTCTCAAAAGATCAAGTTGACGATATGCAACACAATCTAGATAAATTGTCACATTGGGCCCAAATTTGGCAAATGAGTTTCAATGCGGATAAATGTAAAGTACTACATATCGGATACCTAAATGAGAAAGCAAACTATTCGATGAATGGCACTCAGCTTAAGAATGTAAACAGAGAAACCGATCTGGGAGTAACAATATCGAGTAACCTAAAGCCGAGTCAACAATGTTCAGAAGTTGTTAAGAAGGCAAACAAAATAATTGGCTTTATAGGCAGGTCATTTGAGCATAAATCCAAAGACGTTATCCTAACCCTTTACAATTCCTTAGTCCCCCCTCTTCTGGAATACTGCGTTCAATGCTGGTGCCCTTATTACCAAAAAGACATAAACAAGCTAGAACGAGTTCAACGTAGAGTTACCAAAATTATACCTAGCCTAAAGAACAAACCATACGAAGAGCGTCTTAGAGAATTAAATCTATTTCCTTTAACCCAGCGCAGATTAAGAGGTGTAAGTCTAATTCAAATGTTCAAAATCATCAAAGGCATCGACAATATGAACTGTAGTAAGTACTTCACTATCGACCAATCTAATTACACGCGGGGAAACGGTTGCAAAATTATTGGTAAATCTTTTAACTCGCACGAATCTAAGAATTTCTTCTTCAATCGAGTTGTCAACTTGTGGAATGGGCTTCTCCGAGACGTTATAGACTGCAGCACCGTTGATTCATTTAAACTCCGCCTAGACAAATATCTCGCATCAAACCCGCGACTGACTGCGTTTGTAAATGAATAACTTTATTTTATCCTCCCCTCAGTTACTAACCCATATGTCCCCTACTAACTTCCTAGTCCTGCCACGGACATTAGTTCCAGGGCAGTAGTTCCCTTTCCAATGTTCCCTTACCCACTCTAAACCACTGTTTGGACACTTGATCCTCAGTGTTTTGGAGGACAAGCAGCCTAGAAGGGTCACTAGAACTGTTGTTGCTTGATTTCCTTTGTACTCCTTTGTACTCTCTCTCTCTCTCTCTCTCTCTCTCTCTCTCTCTCTCTCTCTCTGTGTATTTAAAAGTATAGTGAGGCCCCATCTTGAATATGGCGTGCAATTTTGGTCTCCTTATCTGAGCAAGGACATTGAGAAACTCGAGTCGGTGCAGCGTAGAGCGACAAAGTTGATTCCGTCACTAAGAAATAAATCTTATCATGAAAGACTAAACAAATTAAATTTGTTTTCACTTAAGAAAAGAAGATTGCGAGGTCAATAAATCGAGTGTATCGAGATACTAAAGGGATTTGACAAAATTGGTGTTGAATCACTTTTCAATATATAATAATTCATTAACTCGGGGAAATGGAATGCAATTAAAAACCAGGAGTGCGAATCTCGATGTCACAAAGCACTTCTTCACCTACAGTGTGGTCATCGAGTGGAACAAATTGCCAGAGAAAGTGGTACAATGTAAGACAATTGACACATTCAAAAGAAGTCTAGACATTCATTTTGAGGTGGGAATAATATAGGTCAAAAAAAAAAAAAAAAAAAAAAAGATAAACATCAGTAGTATATCATATTTCTCAACTTCGTTCTTTACTATAAATTTCCCAGTAAAGGTTTTTCTCATTCTGCTGGGGGACTTTTTCCTCCAACTGAATTTTATGCCGACCAATGGTCGGAGGGAGAGGTGGGTGGGGAGAGAGCCTTCTGCTTGCCTTCCACTTTGTAGCAAATTATATTTTAGCATTAAGTCCGAACTACCTAGTAGGGACCGTAAGGTCTGTGTAGTCTGTGTATCTATGTTACTCACTCACTCTCTTATATAAACACAATATAAGTTTACCTTCAATATCACCTGGGCACCCACACAATTAACTTCAACAGCTGACACACACATACCTGAAACACAAAAGGAAAGACAACGTTAGTAAGATGCCTAAGTGTGGAACTACAGAACAAAGGTTAACCCCTTCTGTACGGCCGACGTCTTCTATATTTGATCACTCTCACTCGCTCTCTCTCTCTCAACACACACACAAACACACACACACAGGTACATGCACATAGTTACGGCCACAATGGTTGAGCGCACTAAGTTACTATTATAGTCGCCTGGCTCAGGAGGCATGAGTTCGACCACAGCTACCTACTGTAGGTTAACCCCTTCTCTACCGGTGACGTCTTCTTATTTTATTTTAATGTTTGTGCGATTTTGTGCAGTTTAAGAAGGCTCTGTGGTAGTAAAATGGGTTAAGTGAAATAGTTCGAAGCCTGTTAATTGTTGGAGGGCCATTTAAAACTTAATAAAATCGTCATATAGTAGCCAGAGTAACGATAAAAAGACGTCACCGGTACAGAAGGGGTTAAGTGTGGATGCGGCATCCCTGGGCTCCAAATGGTTCCTTGCCCACATCCTACCTCTTCTGGAGGTATGTAGGTCTCTTGTGGCAGACAAAGTCAACCTGTTGACTACTTACGATATGTTAGGTTAAGGAATTGTGCATTATCAGCCTCATTGGCTGCCACCTCGAAATACACCGATTATGATGACACACACACACACACGCACACAGACAGCCCCCCCCCCCCCCCCCACACATACACACACACCATTGCTTGCAGAGTCAGGAAATGTTGAAGGTCCCACAGTGCCTGAGTCTGCAAACTGTGGTAGAGTGCCTCAAGCATAATACATACACGCATACACGCATACATACCTGTACATACATACATACATACACATACGTATATACACAACCAGTGCACATATGGATTCGCATTCTTACTTTATAGCCGTGTGCATAAATTAAATACTTGTACATGCTGTACAATACATGTATGAATGCGTTCAGGCATGCATGACATACATAAATACATGCATAAACACAATAATGCATGCATCCATATATATATATATATATATATATACACAACACACATACACACGCACACAAACACATACTGTACATACAAGTACACATTGCAATTGCTGAGCCAAGCTGATGCACCACAATCCGTGTTTGCAATACCAGCTGTGTGTGTGTGTATAATAATAATAATAATTGTCGATTTATTGTTCATTGCAGCCCTGAGGCTGAAAATCTACAGAGTTTTTCTTAAACCTATACTTATTCTACCTTAACTACGAGGTCTCATGCGACCTTTGGCGACCGTGAGGTGCCTGGCTTCCCACCAAGTACTGTACATACGCAGATGCACTTTGTATTGGTGAGAAGATGTGTAGGCTAACACATGCTGATAGCAGCTTGGTTAGGGAGGAACCACGATACAATTCTCTCCGTCGCTATGGCCGAAAAAACCTTTAGGATTCTGGTGGATACGAACCCTCGCCCCGGCCCCTTGTGGTCAGCACGAAACACAGTGCCTTAACCGACAGTGTGTGTTCACTTCACTTCACTTCACTTGCTTGTTCGTCAAGGGGAATCCACGCAATGCCAATGCGAGCTAAGCTCATTATTATTGCGCCTCCTTAACTGGGAATGTATGGCGTGAAATACATGCTAAGTGTTTATGTATCGTTGGAATGGCTGTGGATGTGTGTGTAGTCTGTATTTTAGCCAATTGGCGACATCTGGAAACGAAGGCTTAGGGTTAATCTGTACGGTACCATTCTCACTACGGTACCAGTCTCACCCGAAGGCTTAGGTTGACCAGTAGCTTAGGTTGACCAGTACGATACCCATCTCACCTTGTAACCGACCACCAACCCCAGATGGGACGTCACAACTTCGTCCACTTATGGCAGGTTCCTATTTATACTGCTAGGTGAACAGAGGCTACACCGTTAGGAGACTTGCCCAAATGTGTGTGTGTGGGGGGGGGGGGGATGGAAGAGAGAGAGAGAGTGAGTGACTGAGTGAGTGTGTGTTTGTGTGTCCATTCAACCCAATAAGGCCCTTAAATCTCAAACCCTGTGTCACTCTACCGTAATTACAGTCGGATTTCCACCGAGTCACAAAATCTACAAATTCCACAGAAGAAAATTAATTACGCAACCTTAACCCTTGTAATATTACGACATGCTTACACTTATTCTAGATATCATTAGAAAGGGTCAACTCTATCTCAATTATCTCTTTAACTCCCGTAGAACCTTACTAAGCTCGATAAAATAGTCTAGTAACAGTCAGAATAAATAAAGATGGGGTACAGTCGCGCTCATAAGTGATGTCTCGGCACCAAGTATGTTTTGATCAATAATTAGTATCAGCAATATCTAAGCTTCATTTCTTCATATCGAGTGAAATATACAAACATGTTCCTACACTTACCCACCCTATTCAACATCTGACAGACATTAGTACAGCACAGAGCAAGCCAAACGTAATGACAGCTGGGACATGACTTATTAGCGCGACCGTACAGAATATATCAACCCCTTCACTATTTGGGGACGCGCTCCTGCCTTTAATTCTGGCTAATATTAGTCGATTTTATGCAGTTTACAAAGACCCTCTAGGAATTGAAGGAGCCTAAACCAATTAACTTATGCTTCCGACTCCCACACATTATGCTTCCGACTCCCACACATTATGCTTCCGACTCCCACACATTATGCTTCCGACTCCCACACATTCTTCCTTAGCTGAAACAAATCGTTGAATAATAGCCAGAATACACTGTTAAAACGCGGCATTATCCTCTGGGGGTTTTAAATAATTAATACAATCGGCCAAATGCCCAATTCTTTTATGTTACAAGCTCGCTATAGCTCGCCCAGGCAAAACAATCCACACCTGAATGGGGTGAAACGTCTCACGATCGCCAAAATAATGGGGTAAAACGTCTAAAATTCTCCAAACCAATGGATCAACACAGGAGAGGTCCAAAAAACAACTGTGAGCTTGTCTATCAATTCGCATTTTTGAAGCCTTAACATCAAGTGATCTGCAGCACCTGGGCTATAACAAAGCATTGTTTTGCCTCGTTTGCGCTCGATGCTAATTCAAATGGGTGCGTATTATATTATGCTCTTGACTGTACATTTGAACACCCAATTTATACAGTGTAAACAAAATAAATAAACAAATAATGACCTGAATATACAGGGTGTCCCAGGAGAAAAGGTCATACCATTGGGAAACTATAAAACAAGGTATTCTAAGCCTAAACTGTTTTATAAGAAATATTCCGAATCTCAACCACTATTGAGATATTGCCTGTTGAAAATGGGATGTTCCTATGAATTTCCCCATAAGGGTGACCGTTTGGGGCAGAAGGAGGCCTCCGATCGAAAAGGTGTATGGAACAAAAGTTGTTCGCAGCCCCCAAAATGGGGGTACGGATGAGGTCAGATCCAAAATCGGAGGTCATTTAGCGGCCGAAATCAAGGTCGCCGTTTAATGAGGCACAGGGAGGTCGAGGCCGGTGATTATGGTAGTAGTAGTATTGTAATGATTGTGGTAGTAGTGATTGATGATGGTGATTATGGTAGTAGAATTTAAACCCGGGCAACGCCGGGTACCCCTGCTAGTACTAAATAAAGGAGTCATAATAATAAAGGAGTAATTGTACAGAAAGGCCTAACAACAGGAAAGGGATATCAGGAACCGATACCCATGGAGCGGTAAACTTGCACGGGAGACCCCAGCTTCAAGGGGGGTCACCGTTTTTTTTTTTATCTTTCTCTCCTTTTCTCTCTTTCCCTGGCTTGTATCCATTCGGCCCCATTCAGCCAACTGTTTTAAGACGTTTACCCCCATCCAGGTGTCGATTTCTTCCTGGCGAGCGATAGCGAGCCAGCATTGTATGGAGTAATCCGGCTTCGCCGGAAACATTTTTCTATCGAAAAATGTACAAATTTAGCTTGCTGTCATAACACAAGTATATATATATATGCTGGCTCGCTACCGCTCGCCAGGAAAATATTGACACCTGGATGGGGGTAAACGTCTTAAAACAGTAGGCTGAATGGATACAAACCAAAGAGAGAGGGAGAGTAAGAGAAAACAAAGCGAGGTGGGCTCCCTTAACGTCTGGGGGCTACTCGGGGGAAATCGACTGGAAAACTGACCAGGGCTGTACTGGAAACAAACAAACAAACAAACAAACAAACAAACAAACAAACAAACAAACAAACAAACAAACAAACAAACAAACAAACAAAAACACACACACACACACACACACACACACACACACACACACACACACACACACACACACATAAACACACACACACACAGACCAAACTCTACACCCCCCGTACCAGTATTGGCGAATATTTATTATAGGCATCGATATATTTGAGTGTAAAGATACACTGTAGTGTATTTGAGTGTAAAGATACACTGTAGTGTATTTGAGTGTAAAGATACACTGTAGTGTATTTGAGTGTAAAGATATACTGTAGTGTATTTGAGTGTAAAGATACACTGTAGTGTATTTGAGTGTAAAGATACACTGTAGTGTATTTGAGTGTAAAGATATACTGTAGTCTATTCGCTGTAAGTAGGCGAGAAATCATGACCTCTATTCTCTGTAACTCAACAAGGGCTAGAGCAAATGGGATGTAAATCTCCACATCTATTCCTTGACTGACTCTTCCCAAGTGGTAGAAATATTAGCTCGATTTCTCTAGTCGTTACAGAGGTTAGAGGTAAATGATTTCTCGCCTACTTACAGCAAATAGACTATAGGCTAATGACAGCAGTGGCACCAAAATGGCAGAGGTTGGTTGGCCGATTTCGGGTACGATCGAGCTAATAAGTCATGTCCAAGCTGTCATTACGTTTGGCTTGCTCTGTGCTGTAATAATGTTTGTCAGATGTTGAATAGGGTGGGTAAGTGTAAGAACATGTTATATTTCACTCGATGTGAAGAAATGAAGCTTAGATATTGCTGGTACCAATTTATTGATCAACACATACTTGGTGGCGAGACATGACTTATTAGCGCGACTGTACACTCGGATACCATAGTCTCCAGCCCACTCGTAAGGATTCGTGGACGCCCTTTTGTTTTCCTGTATGGCTATCTGGATTAATATTTGGATAGAACTGGTTTCTCAATAAATAGTATATATCGTTTTGTAATTTATGTATAGATAATTATAATTAATGTATAGATAATTATAATTAATGTATAGATAATTATAATTAATGTATAGATAATTATAATTAATGTATAGATAATTATAATTAATGTATAGATAATTATAATTAATGTATAGATAATTATAATTAATGTATAGATAATTATAATGCAATTCATGAAGTAGTTTCCAGAGATGTATTATCCGCAATTAGAAAGAGGTCAAGTCCACACATATTTAAGGGGAGACGGTCGTTTTTCTGGTCCCCTTTCTCCCTCGTGTTTAGTACCATTATTTTTTAGAGTTTTAGACGTTCGGCCCATTTGTTTGGCGATTTTAAGACCTTTCGTCCCATTTCGTTATAAATTTTAAGACCCATCGTGACATTTAGGTGTCCATTGTTTCCTGGCGAGCGATAGCGAGCTCTAATTGTAAGAAGAAACGGCTTTCGGCCGGAAATTTTTTCTACCGAAAAATGTACAAATTTATTTTGAAGGTGGGTCTATGTTTTTTTTGTTTTTTTTTAGCTTGATAGAGGTCTAGGGGATGTTTTTCTAAATTTGAGGGATGTCTAGCGAGGAAATTAAGAATGTATGAATTTATAGGCCAAAAAAGCAGTCCGTGTCCCCTTACAACGCGAGTTAGAGACTATGGCATCCTCGTGTACCATAGGGAGTGTAATGGACCCTGGCATGATTTTGGTTGGTTACTCTGGAGAAAAAAAAAAAAAAAAAAAAAAATGGGGATTGGGCCTGAGTATATAGATAGTTAGATACTCTGGTCCACACATATATATACTATATCTAGCCATCAAACAAACAAATCCGACTGAACATGCTGTGAGCGCGTCTATTGTCTGAGCGAGTAACCATTTGTGTAGTCTACCCTACCCCAACAAACCATTAAGGGAGCCCACCTCGTTTTTTTTTCTCTTCCTCTCCCTCTCTCTTTGGCTTGTATCCATTCGGCCCCATTCAGCCTACTGTTTTAAGACGTTTACCCCCATCCAGGTGTCAATATTTTCTTGGCGAGCGGTAGCGAGCCAGCATATATATATATTTGTTTACAGCAGGCTAAATTTGTACATTTTTCGATAGAAAAATGTCTCCGGCGAAGCAGGATTTCTCCATACAATGTTGACTCGATATCGCTCGCCAGGAAGAAATCAACACCGGGATGGGGATAAACGTCTTAAAACAGTTGGCTGAATGGGGCCGAATGGATACAAGCCAGAGCAAGAGAGAAAAAAAAAAGAGAGAAAGATAAAAAAAACAGGTGACCCCCCTTAACAATCCACTATCCCCCCAGAGAGGTCATTGGTGTATACTGACACATTAATTGGTCTGGCGTCATATTATAGTCTGTGTGTGTGTGTCTATTTATATGTGTGTGTGTGAGAGTGTGTGTGTGTCTGTATGTCAGTAACTGTGTGTGTGTGTATTGTATGTAAGTATGTCTGTATGTGTGTCTTATTTATTTATGTTTGTATGCATGTATATAAATGTACGTGTGTGTATGTATGTATGTGTGTATGTACTGTAAGTGTGTATGCACGAAGGGATAGGATTGTATAGTTGTGTCTGTATTTGTAAATAACTAACACACAGCCACAATCAGGAAATCACACACTAAACTACATACCCCACAACAACTAGACACCCCACAACTACATACCCCACAACAACTACATACCCCACAACAACTACATACCCCACAACAACTACATACCCCACAACAACTGCATACCCCACAACAACTACATACCCCACAACAACTACATACCCCACAACAACTACATACCCTACAACAACAACTACATACCCTACAACAACTAGACACCCCACAACAACTACATACCCCACAACAACTACATACCCCACAACAACTACATACCCCACAACAACTACATACCCCACAACAACTAGACACCCCACAACAACTACATACCCCACAACAACTACATACCCCACAACAACTAGACACATGCAACGACGAAATACACCCAAATCACACGATACAAACGCAAATAAAACAAAAAAACAAACAAATAAACGTAAACCATGCAACAAACACACACTAATGCCAAACCAAGAACACAGACAATACACAGGATGCACAAACCCATAATAATAGGTCTCTGCAAACACACACAACCAAAACAAACACACAACCAAAATAAACACACAACCAATACAAACACACACATCCAAAGCAAACACACACAACCAAAACAAACACAAAACCAAAACAAAGACGAAACCAAAACAAACACACACAACCAAAACAAACACACAACCAACCAAAATAAACACACAACCAATACAAACACACACATCCAAAGCAAACACACACAACCAAAACAAACACACACAACCAAAACAAACACACACAACCAAAACAAACACACAACCAAAATAAACACACAACCAATACAAACACACACATCCAAAGCAAACACACACAACCAAAACAAACACACACAACCAAAACAAACACACACAACCAAAACAAACACAAAACCAAAACAAAAACGAAACAAAAACAAACACACAACCAAAACAAACACGCACAACCAAAACAAACACACAACCAAAATAAACACACAACCAATACAAACACACATCCAAAGCAAACACACACAACCAAAACAAACACACACAACCAAAACAAACACACAACCAAAACAAACACACACAACCAAAACAAACACAACCAAAAAAACACACAAAACCAAAACAAAAACGAAACCAAAACAAACACACACAACCAAAACAAACAAACACAACCAAAACAAACAAACACAACCAAAACAAACAACACCAAAACAAACACATACAACCCAAATAAACACAAAACCAAAACAAACACATACAACCCAAATAAACACAAAACCAAAACAAACACCAAAACAAACACACAACCAAAATAAACACACAACCAATACCAACACACATCCAAAGCAAACACACACAACCAAAACAAACACACACAACCAAAACAAACACACAACCAAAACAAACACACACAACCAAAACAAACACACACAACCAAAAAAACACACAAAACCAAAACAAAAACGAAACCAAAACAAACACACACAACCAAAACAAACAAACACAACCAAAACAAACAAACACAACCAAAACAAACAACACCAAAACAAACACATACAACCCAAATAAACACAAAACCAAAACAAACACATACAACCCAAATAAATAAAAAAACAAAACAAACACATACAACCCAAACAAACACAAAATCAAACAAACACAAAACTAAAACAAACACAAAACCAAAACAAACAACACCAAAACAAACACGAAACCAAAACAAACACACACAACCAAAACAAACACAACCAAAACAAACAACACCAAAACAAACACGAAACCCAAACAAACACACAACCAAAACAAACACACACAACCAAAACAAACAACACCAAAACAAACAACATCAAAACAAACACATACAACCCAAACAAACACAAAACCCAAACAAACACAAAACCCAAACACAAAACAAACACAAAACCAAAACAAACACAAAACCAAAACAAACACATACAACCCAAACAAACACAAAACCAAAACAAACAACACCAAAACAAACACATGCAACCAAAACAAACACAAAACCAAAACAAACACAAAACCAACACAAACACATACAACCAAAACAAACACAAAACCAAAACAAACACAAAACCAAAACAAACAATAAAAAAACACAACCAAAACAAACAAAACCAAAACAAACACACAATCAAAACACTCACAACCCAAACAAACACAAAATCAAAACAAACACATCCCAAACAAACACACAACCCAAACAAACACACAACCAAAACAAACACACAACCGAAACAAACACACACACCACTAAAGCAAACATACAAAACCAAAACAAAACATTTAAATTTGTTCCCAATGTGAATGATCAAAGCTGCCCTGCAAGGAGTGTACCCCTAAATAGAAAGTGACACAGCCAAATTCTAGGTACCGGTACTTTAACCCATTGGCTGCGGCTATGTTTGGGCTATTTAGGGCATATTCAGGCACTCCTGAATGATAAATCAAGCATCTGCATTAAATTAAGTGTATTCTGCCGAAAACTAGACGAAAATAGCTTCAAAATTACACCAGAACGGGCCCCGTACGTGGTCTGGTTCACTCGCAGTGGTGCCAGTGAAACGCGGGAACCCCGCTATTTGGTAGCACACGCTCGCTTGGCTACACTGCTGTGAGACACAGAGAGAGACCCGCGCGAGACACAGTGTACCTCAGTGAGCCACTCGGTGCTCTGAGGGTCGGAGGTGGGCCCACCGACACTCGATTTTTATGGTTTTTACAGGCTTTTAAAGCCTGAAAATTGCTGTAACTTGCCAGGATGTTCCAGAACGTCACCCGCAACGAAAGGGTTAAGGGGAGATTTCCACTTGAGGGAATTTTTTCTTGACCCCTTTCTCCCTCATGTCTAGCCCCATTGCTTTTAAGATTTTAAGACGTTTGCCCCATTAGTTTGGTGATTTTAAGAATTTCCACCCCATTCTGTCAATTTTAAGACCTTTCGTGCCATTTAGGTGTCGATATTATCCTGGCGAGCGATAGCGAGCTTGTAATTTAAAAGTAACCGGCCTTTGGCCGGGACATTTTTCTACCAAAAAATGTAAAAATTTATCTTGAAATGGGGTCAAAGGGGTGAAATTTTAAGATTGCTGAAGGAGTAGGAAACAAACTAAAAACCTCCCTTTAAGAGTCAACATTTCTGAACACACACAGCTTGAAGCAGTTTAAGGGGTTACTATAGCCTACTCGCTTTTTCTGGACCTCCTTCACCCTCGTGTTTAGCATATTAGTTTTGAGATTTTAAGACGTTCCTTCCTTAGTTTGTCGATTTTAAGACCTTTCGCCTCATTTCTTTGTTAATATTAAGACCATTCGTGTCATTTAGGTGTCGATTTATTCCAGGCGAGCGATAACGAGCCTGTAATTTTAATAGAAACCGACCTTTGGCCGGGCAATTTCTCTACTGAAATATTTACAAATGTATCTTGAAGGGGGGTCTAGGGGGTGTATTTCTATGCTTGATGGAGGTCTAGCGAGGAAACTAAAAAATAAATGAATATATTTATGAATAGTCCAAAAAACCGGCCACTGCCCCCTTAACCCGGGAACTGCGGGGAGACTCTTAAGAGTTCCCCCAGCGGACTGCGGGCAGACTCTTAAGAGTCAGAAAGAAAAAAAATCAACTTTTGACATCGAATTTTATTTTTTGTATTTTTTATTTTTTATTTTTTTTGGCCCCTGGGCCATGCAAAATCTCAGTCCTCTACCTCCCCTCCTTCCCCACTTTCCTCCTCTCCTTTCAGTTATCACCTATTTTCCCTGTTATTCCCTTATTCTGAGGTATATTTTCGTGCTAACATTAGAAATCCGGTTGCAGGGTGTGGTCATCACTGATAGCAAGTGAATGCCAGAGAGAGAGAGAGAGAGTATCGATCGACTGTGTCTCAGTGGCCTTGGGGGAAATTGGCGGGAAAGCAGCTTGCCTCACCCATACATTATACAACTCGCGGGCTATATCTCCGATTTTGACCATCCAAACGCTGTTTTCACTCGTTTTATTGTTGTTTCAGGTTAATACCTTTATAATCAACCCATAATAGGCGCATATGGATAAGTATTAATGCTATTAATGGTACAATGAATATTTTAGTGACGGAAACACCTCAAATACGTCAGCACAGGGGGACGTTTCCAATTACCCCTATGCGCACTTGTTAGGTTAAGTCATGTAGGATGAGGGAAAGATATATTGAGGGAGAGAGTTCCAGAATTCACTTATCAAACAGCAGAAAGACTGGGAAAATCGGTTTACTCTTGTTTTAGAGAGTTATTGAATTGAATTGAAACTTTTTATTTAGCCAGTAGAACATACACATGATAATCATAATACAAAATTAACATTACATTGGCTGAGCCTTGTGAGAGGCATCTCTCTTAAAGGCACGTCAAGCTTAAACTTGAAAGCTTTTACAGTAATAATATGAAAACAAAGTAAATAATTTCAAAATTGTACACACTACAAGACAAATACCCGGGTCAAAATTAGATTTACTAATCAAATAGATATAGCAAAGTTTTTGTTTCTTCATAATTTTGATGTCGTTATAGTTCTTTTAGATACTCTACAGTTAAGGTTAATAAATAACTTGTGCAATTTAGTATCTGTATACTAGCGAAAAAATGAAAATATTTCCATAGAGAAAATATATAATCCAAGCGACCCCGAGATATTAGTCCAGACCCATGTAATTATTCCGTCTCTATTAGAAATTTAAAATATGGAAAACGATAGTTATTATATACACGCATTTACACTTACACCAAGATATCAACCTATACTCACTCATATACACACATATACAGGACGTACGTCCACACGCTGTATGTAAATACGCACTTACACATACGAACACATAATACCAACTTGTACACGCACATGCACTTACATAATACGCATGCACCCAGAAGTACATACGTATTTATCCACACAAATATATACCCAAGGACTGCACACATACAAATATATACCCAAGGACTGCACACATACAAATATATACCCAAGGACTGCACACATACAAATATATACCCAAGGACTGCACACACACAAATATATACCCAAGGACTGCACACATACAAATATATACCCAAGGACTGCACACATACAAATATATACCCAAGGACTGCAGACACACACAAATATATACCCAAGGACTGCACACACACAAATATATACCCAAGGACTGCACACATACAAATATATACCCAAGGACTGCACACATACAAATATATACCCAAGGACTGCACACATACAAATATATACCCAAGGACTGCACACATACAAATATATACCCAAGGACTGCACACATACAAATATATACCCAAGGACTGTACACACACACAAATATATACCCAAGGACTGCACACACACAAATATATACCCAAGGACTGCACACATACAAATATATACCCAAGGACTGCACACACACAAATATATACCCAAGGACTGCACACATACAAATATATACCCAAGGACTGCACACACACAAATATATACCCAAGGACTGCACACATACAACTACATATATAAAAATGAAATGTTAATATTTGGACAGTAGATGTCTTTTTAGTGCAACTTTGAAGCCAGACACTGTGTTTATATTTTGCAATGCTTGTGGTAACTGATTCCAAATCTTAACGCCATGGTAATTGATAGATGTTTGGGATTGGCTAGTCGTTCTTAATGGAATTTCAAGTTGGTTGACATTTCTTAACTCGTATCTTTGATTAATTCGATATCGAAATAATCCCTCATTGCTAATATGGTTTAATGATTTAAATACAAATAAAGCACTGCAATATATATTTATGTCCTGGAACTTCAATAGTTCTAGCTTTTTGAAGAGTTCATTGGTATGGGCGTATTTTGACTGGTATGTAATTGTTCTAATAACTCTTTTGTGAGCTACATCTAATGATTTTAGTTTAGTTTTCCCAGACTGCCCCCAAACAGTGTGGCAATATGAGAAGAATGGATACATCAGTGAATAATATAACTGCTTCATTGTGTCATTATTAAAACAATGTCGTGTTAAGTAGAGTATGCCACACTGTTTGTTGATCTTATCCCTCACATTTCGAACATGGAAGCTCCATGACAACCGTTCATTCACCTCTATCCCAAGAAACTTCAAGCTCTCCTTTTTTTCCAGGATTATGTTCCCTAGTTTGATTGGTTCAAGGTTAGACAGAATAAGGGTGGCAATATGTTGAAAGGTGGGTGCCACCTACTCTCTGTAATTGAAGAGGTATATACTGATAAATCTCTGAACACTGATCATTATTGTAATAGCGGTAGAGGATAGAGAGAGAGCGATGCAACAGTGAGATGTGTAGAGAGAGATTATAGACTTTGTAAGAAGAGGTGAGTTGATGAGATGAAATGCTTTTGAATAACTTTTTGAGAAGTGGGTGGAATCTCCCCAAACATGCAAATAATACTCGATACAAAACCTAAAATGATTATAACGAAATCACCACAAAACACAATTACTTAGGGCATTGGGGTGAAAGGGTTCAAAATTATTTATCACTCATCTATTTTCACTTAATCCCCCCCCGTCCCCACACACACACACACTCTCTCTCTCTCTCTCTCTCTCTCTCTCTCTCTCTCTCTCTCTAATAATAATAATAATAATAATAAAGATTAATAGATACATAAAATAATAAATATAATATTGAATACAATATTACATAAAACGTGTCTGTATATATATATATATATATATATATATATATATATATATATATATATATATATATATATATATATATATATATATATATATATATATATTTATTGGATGACAAATATAGTTGACAGGGCTAGGATTCGAACCGTATAGGCAGGAGGTCCAGTCACCTATACCACCACGAGAGTCGAGTTGGGAAGGAATACAGATAGAAGTATAAAATTCCTTCTTTTAACTCTCGTGGTGGTGTAGGCGACTGGACCTCCTGCCTATACGGTTCGAATCCTAGCCCTGTCAGCTATATATATAATATATATATATATATATATATATATATATATAAATATATAATAATAATAATAATAATAATAATAATAATAATAACAATAATAATAATGATAGTAATGCACCCTTTAGTATCTGTATTACACATTTTCACCTATAATATTTACTCCGAAATTCCCAGTAGCCATTGTATTTTCCTTTTCTGTCAAGATATTATATCATGGGTTGATCCAAAAATAGCGTTTCCCATTTAGATAGGGCTAGGGATGAACCGCCTTGTAGGGATCGCAAGGTCTGTGTATATCTGTGTGTAACTCCCTGTGTGTGTGGATCAAGTTAAGCGGTGTGTTCTCCTATCTTATCTTCAACGGGTGAATAATGGACACACACACACACACAACACACAAACTGTACATACAAGATAACTCTCTCTCTCTCTCTCTCACACACATACCCTCCAAAAACACTCACACGGACAAATCCCCCTCCACACGCGCACACACGCCCACATACTGTACGTACAATCTCTTTCTCTCTCTCTATCATCTCTCACACACACACCCACCCACCCACTCCACACACACACACACAAAGACCCCCCTCCACACACACACACACATACAAAGACTCAGCCTCCCTTCCCACACACAAAGACTCAGACCACGTCCACACACACACACACACACACAAACACACACACACACACACACACACACACACACAAAGACCCCCACCCCCTCCACACAAAGACCCCCATCCCTTCACACACACACACACACACACACACACACACACACACATAATTGGATCTCTTGGGGTTGATCGTGTGTTATGGCTGTTTGTGTGTTTGTATGTGGGTATCCGGTATGGTCAAGGTGTCTCAGTACGCGGTCATGGTTTCATTATTCTTCTATGGCTATCACTAGACGATGTTATTAAGGGGCTAGTGTCTGTTTGTTTGGTCTATTAATTCATGTATTCATTATTGTTTTAGTTTCCTCGCTAGACCTCCCTCAAACTTATAAAAACACCCCCTAGATCCCCCTCAGATTAAATTTGTATATATTTCGATAAAAAAAATATCCCGGCCGAAGGCCGATTCCTCTTATAATTAAAGGTTCGCTATCGCTCACCAGGAAAAAATCGACACCTAAATGGCACGATAGGTCTTAAAATTAACAATGAAACGGAGCTTAAGGTTTTAAAATCGCCAAACTAATGGACCGAACGTATTACAATATCAAAACTAATATGCTAACCATGAGGGAGGAGGGGGTCCAGAAGAAGCGAGTACCTCCCCCTTAAGCTTAGTAAAGGATTGTGGGAGTCAGAGGGTTAACTGATAAGGAATTTACCCTTCCTTTGATAAGTATAATTGTTTAAGGGGGGTCACCGTTTTTGTTTTTATCTTTCTCTACTTTTCTCTCTTTCCCTGGCTTGTATATACTGTATAATATTATATATATATATATATATATATATATAATATATATATATATACCGGTATATATATATATATATATATATATATATATATATATATATATATATATATATATATATATATACACAACACTTATATTCTGGTCTAACTACCATTTCCAATTGGGGTAGAGAAAATCTTGTTGCCTTTAATGCTTCCAAAACCCAACTTCTCCATCTTACTACACGTCGGGAACTCCCAGAGGACTATCCCTTATACTTCAACAATACAAAAATCAATCCTTTATCTTCTCTTAATATTCTCGGTGTCTCATTCTCTTTTGCTCTCTCTTAAGGGGGTATCACACTGGGCCAATTTTCGCCCTTCTACCGCAAATAACGGAGCTACCGCCCTTCTCCGGCACAAATATCGCCGTTTGACGGAGCTAGGATGCAGCCCGCACTGGGTGGGAAGCATCGTCTTTTGACGGAGGTAAATTGTCAGCCTCTTTACAGCTCGCATTTAATCTCAATGATATCTCAAGTATATGACGTCGAAATATATATTTTGCTACAAAATTGTGTGTTTTGATTGTGAGAAGGGCTGCGGATAGACATAAACTAAGTGAATTAATGCTAAAAATAGCTACACAACTTGCAGCTAAATAACCACTTCCTACCTACTCCACGGCGATTGGTATGAAACGAAAACATTCGGTAAAATCCTGTGTAGCAGCAGGAACTGTTTTGCAGATGCCTATTTACTAACAATCATTGAACAATATATTAAACCTAGCTTAACTAAAGGCTAACCTAGTATATTAGTGGACTATTTATGAATATAAAATGTAAACATATATTGTAACATTACCAAATTATTGAGATAAATACAGGTCTACCCGCTACACAGGATTATACTAAGCATTCTAAAACTTCCGAAAAGTTCAAAATATTTCCTCATATATGCTCCAAATATAAAAAATAATAACGCAAACTTGTAGATTGAGTCATATTGAAATATAATTGTCTATATAAAGCCATATTACTCTAAATCATAGGTGAAACATCACAATATAACGACCGTTTAGTGCCGCAGTATCGACAAGGTCGCTGCCAGGCTGTATATATAGCGAAAAACTTCCTCGTAGCTACTTATATAAGCTTCAAACGCAAAACATAGCAACATTAGATATATACATTGGTTCCTTTTACACTAAATTTGTCAATATCAATCCATATTTTTCTACAGTTTAGGTGAAACCCTACAATATAACGATCGCTTAACCGTGGTAAAGCCAGTGGGTAAAGCCCATACGTGTGTGATAGGAGCTGCCGGCGCTACTGGCTGAAAACGGAGATCGAAGATCGGAGAAGGGCGAGAATTTGGCCCAGTATGATACCCGATTTAGAAGGACCATATTGCCAGTCTTGCTAAGGCAGCCTCCCAGGGTGTGCTCAACTGCCTCAAGGGGTTCTTTACCCCTGCACAGCTTCTTGCTCTGTACAGGGGCACAGTGCGTCCTTGTATTGAGTATTGTTCACATGTGTGGGGAGGTACTCTCACACCGCATTCCTAGACAAAGTAGAAAGGAAGGCCTTTTGTATCATTAATTCCTGCCCACTCACCAACTCTCTGCAAACTCTCTCTCTTCGCCGCAATGTTGCTTCTCTCTCGCTATTCTATCGCTACTACAATAATCAGTGCTCCTCAGAGCTCTCCCATTGTATACCACCTCCTCTACGTAGGGTACGTGGTACCCGTCTTGCAACACAATCCCACCCTTACTCTGTGCAACTCTCCAACCAAACAGCTGAGCTCTGGAACTGTATCCCAGAATTAGTCTTTCCCTCCTCCTATGACTTAAATTGCTTCAAACTCTGTGTGTCCAGGCATTTTGGCTCGAAAGTCCCTTGATTTTGGCCCTGTCACTCTTTCAACTATGGGGAGGCACTCGCTACAGACAGTTCTGCCTTTTGTCTCCCTCACTCACATAGAAAAAAAAATATATATACCGTATATATATATATATATATATATATATATATATATATATATATATATATATATATATATACATATATATACTCTTACATATACCCCCTAAAAATGTCTGTTTGAAGCCGGTTCCAACTCGCAAACTGGCCATGATGTCACTCTAGCAGCTGGGTCCGATATTCTTTAGTAGTCTATTGCCTTTCATATTTTCCAGTCCATGTAGCATTTTTGGGGACTTTGGATGGGCGTGTGGGGGTGGGGTGGGTGGGTGGGGGTACGGGCGAGGGGGTGGGTGTGTATAAGTAGGAGAGAGAGAGAGAGAGAGAGAGAGAGAGAGAGAGGTATAATATATAATGAATAAGACTGAAAGGTGAAAGGCAGTAAGAAATAAAAATAATGGGGTTAAGAAATTCTGGGGTGAAATGAGGTGGTGGTGGTGGTGGGAAGTGAAAAATAGGAAAACAATAAAAAATGGCAAAATATGAGAAGACGAGAGGCGGGGGGGGGGGGGGGGGAGGAGGAGAGGAGGGGAGGGGAGGAGAAAGGAAGGAGAGAGAGAGAGACAAAGAGAAGGAAGGAGAGAGGGATGGGAGTGGGAAGAAGGAGGGATGAAAGGACAGAAAGAAAGAATTATCTAACTATTTTTCGATCTACCTTTTATATTTATTTACATCCATCTATATCTATCTATCGCTTTAAGGCAGGAAGGGGAGACGAGTGGCAGCAAAGAAGGAAGGAAGGAAAAAAAGAGAGGACAGGGAGTGGGGAGAGGAATAGAGAAGGGAGGGAGAAAAAGAACGAAGAAGAAGAACGAGGGAAACCAGGAAAGGGAGAAAGAGACAAAGGCAAAAAAGGGATTAAAACAGTGAGGGTGGAAAGGAGAGAGAGAGAGAGAGAGAGGAAGGGTAGGAGGGAAGGAAGGAAGGATAGAAGGGAAGGAAGGAAGAATAGGAAGGAAAGATAAGAAGGAAGGAAGGAAGGATAAAAAGGAAGAAAGGAAGGGTAGGATAGGAGGGATAAAAAAGGAAAAATAGGAAGGAAGGATAAGGAAGGAAGGAATGATAAAAAGGAAGAAAGGAAGGGTAGGAGGGAAGAAAGAAAAGATAAGAAGAAAGAAAGGAAGGATAGAAGGGAAGGAAGGAAGGATAGGAGGGAAGGGAGGAAGGATAGGAGGGAAGGGAGGAAGGATAGGGGGGAAGGAGGGAAGGGAGGAAGGATAGGAGAAAATTAAGGAAGGATAGGAAGGAAGAAAAGAAGCGAGGGAGAGATGGAAGAATAGGAACAGTGGGGGTGGAGGGGTGAAATAAAAGAGGAAGAAGCAGGAAAGATGAAGAGAGGAAAAATAAGTAGGAGAGACGGAAGCTAAAGCATGGGGAGAGAGAGAGAGAGAGAGAGAGAGAGAGAGAGAGAGTGGGAGGAATAATGAAGGAACGGAAAGAGAGATAGAAGAGGGATAGAGGCAACGAGAAAGATTTACCACCAAAATTTATGCCTGCTCTCCATTGTAAACGAGCCATATTTCAAGCATATCTTTCATTAAAATTAATTATTTACAAAAGCAAAAGCAAATTTATCTTGAAGGGAGTCTAAGGGGTGTTTTTCTAAGCTTGATGGAGGTCTAGTGAAAAAAAAAATTAAGAAATTTAGGAAAAAAAAAAAAAAAAAAAACGGTCCGTCTCCCCTTAAACAGTGTAGGGTAGAGTCATAAGCATAGTAGGTTGAGGAAGTGAGCAATGGCCGTCCAAAACCAGCCTATGGAACAGCCAGAAAAGAAATGAGAGATAATGGTACATATGGAGGAATAGAAACTGAAGGAGGGTTGTTTAGAAATATAAACCAAAGGTGGGTTGCTTGGAAATTAGAGATTTATGCCAGCTCTATCGAAGGCCTTCAATATGTCTAGTACAATAGAAAAGGTCTCACCTAAGTCCCGAAAGGAGGATGACCAAGAGTTAGTAAGGTAAGAAAGAAGATCACCAGTAGAGGAAACCATAATGGCGATATTAAACTAGATTATGGGAAAACAAATGCTTAAGAAATTTTGAATTAAGAATAGTTTCAAAAACTTTAGAGATGCAAGAAATGAGAGCAATTGGACGATAGTTAGAGGGTTGAGAGCGGTCACTGTTCTTTGGGACAGGTTGAATGATAGAAAACTTCCAGCAAGAAGTACAAAGGAGTACAAAGGAAATCAAGCAACAACAGGTCTAGTGACCCTTCTAGGTTGCTTGTCCTCCAAAACACTGAGGATCAAGTGTCCAAACAGTGGTTTAGAGTGGGTAAGGGAACATTGGAAAGAGAACTACTGCCCTGCCACTAACGTGGCAGGACTAGGAAGTTAGTAGGGGACATATGGGTTAGTAACTGAGGGGAGGATAAAGTTATTCATTTACAAACGCGAAGTGAAGAAGGGAAGACGTTGGAGAAAAGACAGGACGAAAGCGCTTACCTAGGCAGGGATTCAGCAAGGAAGAACAGTTTTTGAGTACAACAGGAGGAAAAGATTAGGATATTAGGCTTAAGTAAGAGAGAGGGGTGTGGAGAGGGAGGAACAGCATTAATTTTGAGATTTTAAGACGTTCACCTCATTACTTTTGCGATTTTGAGACATTTCACCTAGTTAGTTTAGAAAAATTGAAGACCTTTCGCACCATTTCGTGCATCTTAGTTGTCAATTATTTTCCTGACGAGCAAAAGCGAGGCTGTAATTTAGGAGGAACCGGCCTCAGCCCGGGAAATTTTTCTACCGAAAAATGTACAAATTTATCTCAAATGGGAGTTTTAGGTGTATATGTTTAAGCTTGATGTGGGTCTAGGTAGCAAACTAAATACCTCCCATTAACTGACAAATTTTAGTGTTGCCAATTTATCTCCTTTCCTGCTAGATCTAGAGGCATATACTTCGATCTAGAGGTACATTTTTACATCTAGCGACATGAATTCTAGCGATACCCTAGAGATCCGAGCCATTTTAAAGTGCTATTGTAGAGATTGTGGCATTATTCTAGCGATTTTCAGCTGTTATTTACTAACTAGCGGACTTGATTCGGTAACCCCCTGCGGCATGACAATTTACCACTTGCGAGTTTCAGGCTATAAGGAAGTTGAAGCTGTATACATCGATAGTAAATTGAAATGCAATAATAATGTAGGGTCCTGATGGCTAAAAAGTATATGAAATTGGGTTTTATGTATTGATAAATGCACTACAACCATATTTTAGCTGGTAATTCTGCTAAATATCAATATCTACAGCTCCAACTTCCTTATAGAACGAAACTCGCAAGTGGCCAATTAACCACCTGCGAGTTTCAGGCTATAAGGGAGTTGGGGCTTGATATTCAGTTAAAATACGGTGTTAGTACGTTTACATATACATAAAATAAAAAATTCAACACACTCTTCAGCCATCAGAAACCTACATAATCATTGCATTTCTATTTACCATCGATGTCTACAGCTCCAACTTCCTTATAGCCTGCAACTCGCAAGTGGCCAATTGACCCTACCAATATAATGACACAAGAGTCCGCTACTACAGATTGGCGCTGTTTTCCCGCCTTCGGGCCCTTTAAGGGGAGGTTTTTAGTTTGTTTCATACTCCTCCAGCAATCTTAAAATTTCACCCCCTTGACCCCCTTTCAAGATAAATTTGTAAATTTTTCGGTAGAAAAATGTCTCGGCCAAAGGCCGGTTACTCTTAAATTAAAGGCTCGCTATCGCTCGCCAGGATAAAATCGACACCTAAATGGCACGAAAGGTCTTAAAATTGACAGAATGGGGCGGAAATTCCTAAAATCACCAAACTAATGGGGCAAGCGTCTTAAAATCTCAAAAGCAATAGGGCTAGACATGAGGGAGAAAGGGGTCAAGAAAAAAGTCCCTCAAGTGGAAATCTCCTCTTAAATGTCGACACTCTGCCTTTATCTACCACTGTACAGTTGGCCGCACATATTCCATTCCGTTGGGGTCGTGATTTGGCCGAACAGCGCTCACTTCCCCCAAACCCCCTCCCTCATGCCACCACCTCCTATTGGTAAGAGGTGGAGTGAGGGCGGGGGGGGGGGGGAGGGGGGTGAATCGCTGCCAAATCACGACCCCAACGGGATAGAATATGTGCAGCCAACTGTACATGTAGCCTCCCAAACAGAAAGAATATGGTGTATGTTGACATTGTATTGCCTGCCATACATGCCAACCATTGAATGCAGTGCCATACTATACAATGTATTGCCTGCCATACATGCCAACCATTGAATGCAGTGCCATACTATACATTCAAGTCATTGATAACCGTGGCCAACGTAGATTAAGGGGGGTCACCTGCTTTTTTTTTCTCCTTTTCTCTGGCTTGTATCCATTCGGCCCCATTCAGCCTACTGTTTTAAGACGTTTACCCCCATCCAAGTGTCAATATTTTCCTGGCGAGCAATAGCGAGCCATCATATATGTATTGTTGTTTTGACAGCAAGCAAAATTTGTACATTTTTCGATAGAAAAATTTCTCCGGCGAAGCCGGATTTCTGCATACAATGCTGGCTCGCTATCGCTCGCCAGGAAGAAATCGACACCTGGATGGGGATAAACGTCTTATAACAGTTGTCTGAATGGGACTGAATGGATACAAGCCAAGGAAAGAAAGAAATGGAGAGAAAGATAAAAAAAAAACGGTGATCCCCCATTAATTGTTTTAACCATGCTCAGGCATATTGGCCCCATATGGGCAAAAACAAATGAGTAAAACAGGTTTTTTGCGAATATTTCACGGCCGGAGGCCAATGGCAAGAAATGTTGAAGAAGAGCAGTCAGTCCGCATCGTCCTACAACTGGGAGAGAGTGTGAGCCGCCGCTCTCTCTCCTCCCATTTCCTGTACCAACCTGTCCGGTCACCATATGGGGTCCATAATACCAAATGTGTACTACAAATTTCCCCTTCCTATCGAACTTTTTTTTAGCCCCAGAGTTCTGCCTTGTTGTCACCCTAGACCCTCAGCCATACCCTCCACAGCCCTGCAACCAAATTAATCCAGCTTATGTAATGTATGAGATATGCCTCACTTTTGTTGACCCTTTTTTTCATTTTTTTTTTTTTTTTTTTTTTATATATATAATTATGACTTAATATTTACAGTAGTGTAATTTGCTCTTAACCCGTGGAGCCCCGGCTAGTTTTGTAATGTTTGCACACCAGAACCCGGCCGGTTTTCAAAAAATGGTTTTATTCCAGAAACAATAGCGAATGGGTTAGGAATGAAGGAAAAACCACGAAAAACCGCTCAAAAAGCTTAAAAAATGGTCTTACAGAGCCCCCGAAAACGGATTTTACAAGAGTAAAAAATTGAAGGCAATTATCCCAAAAAAACAGGTTATTGCGCGCTCGCGCGCACGCACGTGGACTTTGAGAGTTTTCAACCATCGGCACGGTTGCGTGGGATACGTACACAGTTCCCATACAAATCTGAGCCCTCTTGAGTGGCTATACCTGAGGTTACGGTCGGCGCAATTAGGGTGACGCCTCAGGCGCGTCTCTGGGGCTGTGCGTTACATACATCGCCGACGCGTCAGACGCGTCGCTGGGGCTGGACGGGTTAACATAATATTAAGCATTAATTGTAGTTTCTATTGGTAACAAGAAATTTAAAACCCATCAATCAGTTTTCGGGTGAGAGCCGTTTAAAGTGCCGGTCACCATATGGGGTCACATTGCTAATTTCGTTACACTTCTGGAACATTACCTGAGCAGGGTTAGGGTTTTATCGTCAGGACGAGAAGGGTGGCTGATTTACGACAATTTAAACTTTCGGGAATGTTTAAACACCATATCTGCTTTATATAAACATTTATTTAACTACCAAACGATATGGGTACTGGATATACAGTAGGTACATATTATAATATGTATATATATACAACCATGATTATAGACAACACCAACACATTTTAGAGATGTAATATTATTAGTGTGGAAATGGATGCCCGATGACCGAGAAGACCGATATCAACTCCTGGTCGCTTAAGCCCGTATCACACGAGCACTTTTTCCCTCAACATTTATCTTCAACACTGGTCTGGCAGCTTATGAGGTCAACATTTATAATATATGGGTCACCTAAATTCACCTATCATTAGTCTAGTTTCCGATACAAGTGCAAAATATGCCATAAATGTTACCAGAACAATTTTGATCATCGAATGTTGACTAAAAATGCTCTCGTGTGATACCGGCTTTACACCTCGAAAACACGGGATCTGGCTGTTTTGTTGGTAGCGTCCATTGCAAAACACGGGATCTGGCTGTATTGTTGGTAGCGTCCATTGCAAAACACGGGATCTGGCTGTATTGTTGGTAGCGTCCATTGCAAAACACGGGATCTGGCTGTATTGTTGGTAGCGTCAATTGCAAAACACGGGATCTGGCTGTATTGTTGGTAGCGTCCATTGCAAAATACGGGATCTGTCTGTATTGTTGGTAGCGTCCATTGCAAAACACGGGATCTGGCTGTATTGTTGGTAGCGTCCATTGCAAAACACGGGATCTGGCTGTATTGTTGGTAGCGTCCATTGCAAAACACGGGATCTGGCTGTATTGTTGGTAGCGTCAATTGCAAAACACGGGATCTGGCTGTATTGTTGGTAGCGTCCATTGCAAAACCCGGGATCTGGCTGTATTGTTGGAAAACCCGGGATCTGGCTGTATTGTTGGAAAACCCGGGATCTGGCTGTATTGTTGGAAAACCCGGGATCTGGCTGTATTGTTGGTAGGGTCTATTGCAAAACCCGGGATCTGGCTGTATTGTTGGTAGCGTCCATTGCAAAACACGGGATCTGGCTGTATTGTTGGTAGCGTCCATTGCAAAACACGGGATCTGGCTGTATTGTTGGTAGCGTCCATTGCAAAACACGGGATCTGGCTGTATTGTTGGTAGCGTCCATTGCAAAACACGGGATCTGGCTGTATTGTTGGTAGCGTCCATTGCAGGTGACAAACCTAAAGGGAGTTTATCTAAGAATAGGGGCCATACCACGGTCTATATGTATAATAGGAACGCTCACAGAAGACAAACCTAAAGTACTGTACCACTGACAATGATGAGGGGGTTTAAGCCGGTATCACACGAGAGCTTTTATAGTCCACATCCGATAATCAAAATAAATCTGGCATTTTTTTTGGAATATTTTGCACTGGTGTCGGAAACTAGACTGATGATAGATGAATTTAGGCAACCGAAATATTCTATATGTTGACCACATAAGCTGCCAGACCAGTGCCGAGGATAAATGTTGAGGGAAAAAGTGCTCGTGTGATACCGGCTTTATCGAGGAATAGGGGCCATATACCACGGTCAATATGTATAATAGGAACGCTCACAGAAGACAAACCTAAAGTACTGTACCACTGGCAATGACGAGGGGGTTTGATCTAGCAATAGGGGCCATACCACGATCAACATATACAATAGGAACGCTCACGGTAGCCACAGCGGCCGATATGGTTTGCCCGCTTCCTGTGATTGGTGGCTAGAAACTGTAGCATCGTGATCATCCAAAATATTGTCATCTGGGTCCTCTAAAGCCGGTGTCATATGATCACTTTTCCCGGCAATATTTTGGGAGCAATTCTCGTCTGGTAACTTCAGAATTAAACTTCAATTAGTCTTAGTAGTACTCGCTTTTTCTGGACCCCCTTCTCCCTCGTGTTTAGCATATTAGTTTTGAGATTTTAAGACGTTCGACTCATTAGTTTGGCAATTGTATAACTTTACACCCCATTTATTTGTCAAAATTTAGACCTTTCGTTCCATTTACGTGTCGTCCCATTTCCTGGCGAGCGATAGCGAGCCTGTAATGTTGGGAATAATCGGCCTTCGGTCGGGACATTTTTCTACCGAAAAATGTACACATTTATCTTGAAGGGGGTCTAGGGGGTATATTTTTAACAGCTTGATGAGGGTCTAGCGAGGAAACTACAAACTAAATTAATAGTCCAAAAAACTGGCCACTACCCCCTTAAGCCACCAAGCATATTCTAATTTCAGTCTAGTTCCCGATAACAATGTAAAATATGCCAAAAATATTGCGATCAAGAACATTGCTCATATAAAATTGCCGGAAAACGTGCGTAAATCCCAAACCGTGTCTATTATATACCGTTGATCATGGATGGTTTCTATGAGCAAACGTAACCAATTGACCACTTGCAAGTTACGGGCTATAAGGAAGTTGGTGCTATTGATATCAATATTTAGAAGAATTATCAGCTAAAATGCAGTTGTAGTGCATATACAGTATAGATACATTACACCAAATTTGCATATTGAAAAATAATGGCCCAATAATTAAGCATAATCATTGATATTGTCACCGTTAAATGTGCCATATAGATTAAGAGGAGGTTTTCTGGACCCCCATCTCCCTCATGCATAGCCCCATTAGTTTTGAGATTCTAAGACATTCGCCCCCATTAGTTCGGCGATTATAAGACCTTTCGTGCCATTTAGGTGTCGATTTTTTTTCCCTGGCGACTGATAGCGCACCTGCAACCGAAAACGGCACCAATTTACCTCGAGGGTGGGGGGGGGGGGTATTTTCAAGGGGGGTCACCTGCTTTTTGTCTCTCCTTTTCTCTGACTTGTATCCATTCGGCCCCATTCAGCCTACTGTTTTAAGACGTTTGTCCCCATTCAGGTGTCGATTTTTTCATGTTTTTGACAGCAGGTTAAATGTACACTTTGTTTTATAGAAAAGTGTCTTCGGCGAAGCCGGATTTCTCCATAATTATAATGCTGGCTCGCTATCGCTCGCCAGAAAGAAATCGACACCCGGATGGGGATAAACGTCTTAAAACAGTAGGCTGAATGGGGCCAAATGGATACAACCCAGACAAAGAGACCGAAAAAAGCATGTGCCCCCCCCCCCCCCTTAAAAGCTTGGAGGTCTAGGGCGGAAAAATAAATAAATATATAATTCACTAAATCACTTCATGAACAAATACATATATTACCGTAATAACCAAAGAAATAAACGCCTCCCCATAATAGATTAATAAAGGGAGACGCTCGTTTTCGGGTCCCCTTTCTCCCTCGTGTTTAGTCCCATTATTTTTTAGATTTCTAGACGTTCGGCCCATTTGTTTGGCGATTTTAAGACCTTTCGTCCCATTTCGTTATAAATTTTAAGACCAATCGTGCCATTTAGGTGTTGATATTTGTCCTGGCGAGCGACAGCGAGCCTGTAATTGTAAAGCGTCCCGGCCTTCGGCCGGAACATTTTTCTACCGAAACATGTACAAATGTACCTTGAGGGGGTCTAGGGGATGTATCTTGAGGGGGTCTAGGGGATGTATCTTGAGGGGGTCTAGGGGATGTTTTTCTAAATTTGAGGGATGTTATGTTAGCGAGGAGACTAAGAATTTATGAATATGAATGTACAGTATAGGCCAAAAAAGCAGTCAGTGTCCCCTTAATACGATCTTTTAAACATACATAAACCATACAACAAAATACATTTACATAAAACGCCTCTTTGATAACACCTAGATAGCTGTATAATTTATAAATCAACAACATTTGCATCTGAATAAAACAGCATATGTAATTAATCGGGTGGTGTCAATGTTAATGAAGGGGACCTACCTCGCTTTTTTTCTCTCTCTCCTTTTCTCTCTTTCCCTGGCTTATATCCATTCGGCCCCATTCAGCTTACTGTTTTAAGACGTTTATCTCCATCCATGTGTCGATTTCTTCCTGGCGAGCGATAGCGAGCCAGCATTTTATGGAGAAATCCGGCTGTGCCGGAGAGATTTTTCTATCGAAAAATGTACAAATTTAGCTTGCTGTCAAAACAAAAATATAGACATGCTGGCTTGCTACCACTCGCAAGGAAAATATTGACACCTGGATGGGGGTAAAAGTCTTAAAACAGTAGGCTGAATGGGGCCGAATGGATACAAGCCTAAGAGCGAGGGAGAGAAAGAGAAAAAAAAGCGAGGTGGGCTCCCTTAACCCATTCAGTACCAGGGACGTCCTTTTCATTATATTCTGGCAACTATTAGACGATTCTATTCAGCTTGGGAAGGATCTCTAGCAATAATAAGGCTTCAAACTATCTCAGCCAACTTTTAACTACAACATATCTTTCCTAAGCTGCATAATGTCGGCTAATTATAGCTAGAATAAAATATAACACGTCGCTGGTACTCAAAGGGTTAACCCTATTAATTCAGTGACGTCATTTTTAAATATGTCTGTAATTTTGTAATAACCCTGTAACATATCTTGAATATTTGGTGAGGCTGATGGAGTGTTGAGGTTAAGGTGAGATGGGTCATTTTGCTGGTGCCCTTTCTCCCTCGTGTTAAGTCCCAATTGTTTTGAGTTTATAAGACGTTCGTTCCATTAGTTTGGCGATTTTAACACCTTTCGTCCCATTTCGTTGCCAATGTTAAGACCTTTAGGTGTCGATTATTTCCTGGCGAGCGATAGCGAGCCTGAAATTTCAAGAGGAACCGACCTTTGGTCGGAACATTTTTCTACCGAAAAATGTACCAATTTATCTTGAAGGGGGGTCTATGGGGTGTTTTTCTAAGCTTATTGGAGGTCTAGAGAGAAAACTAAGAAATAAATTAAATTAATTAATAAAAAAATAAAAAAAGGGGCTGTCTCCCCTTAATAAAAGCAACTTAGGTTAAACGGGTAAGAATATTTTATATTTATAAGTTAGTGAAACGGCAACACAATTGTCAACTTAAGAGGAGGCAGTTGGTTTTTCGAGTCCTCCTCCTCCCTCATGTTTAGCCCTATTAGTTATGAGATTTCAAGACTTTCGCCCCATTAGTTTGGCAATATTCAGACCTTTTGCCCCATTTTTTTGCCAATATTAAGACCTTTCGTGCCATTTCGTGTCGACTTTTTTCCTGGCGAGCGATAGCGAACCTGTAATTATAGATGTAACCGGCCTTCGACCGGGACAATTTTCTACCGAAAAATTTACAAATTTATATCGAACGTGGGTCTTGTGGGTGTTCTTTTAAGTTTGATGGAGGTTTAGAGAGTAAACTAAACCCCCTCCTTAAACCATAGAGCCGAACCAGTAAATCAAGCTGCACAATACCGTCTGAGCTCCCTTAATACCGTAAGTTTAACTGTCACAAACCCAACAAACCACTGATATTTCTAGTTACTTACAGAATAAACATCGCAAATTGTCCCTTCCAAGAAACAATGGCCCATTACTATGTTGCCTGGCTGTTTTAGACGATTGTATTAAGATTAGGAAGGATACATGGAAGTCATAGGGAAAATTGATATATATATTTTTTTTAATTCCCATAGATCCTTCCTAAGCTGTATAAAATTGCCTAATGCTAGCCAGACTAAACTGCTGGTATGGACATGTTGAGCGAATGGAACATGAAAGGCTTACACAGAGAATAATAATTATGGGAGTCAGATGGGTAGGAAGATCTCTGAGATGGAGAGATTGTGTAGTGGAGAATGCTAGTGAATAGATAGATGACAGAAAACGCGGTCGGTTTGGGAGAGGGGGTCCGGGCGCCAGTTGGACTAGATAAAATGTCGGTTTGGGAGAGGGGGTCCGGGCGCCAGTTGGACTAGATAAAGTGAAGGTAATTCTGATTTTAAAAGTTTATATTAATTTACTGAATACCTGTTGTTATTTCTTATCTTGTGCTGGAATAATGTTGAGTGGAATAAGTGAGAAGAGCAGGACAGGAAAAACAGATTTTAGTTAATTAATGAAGAAAAGCTGGGGAGAAGATAATATACACTAAAGAATAATGCATAATTTAAAACATGGTAAAAAAGAGAGAGAGAGAGAGAGAGAGAGAGACACGGATGCTCAGACGACACCGACCTTACGGCCCCTACTAGGTGGTCCGGCCATAATATTACTAGACAGAGACAGATTTCAGTAGAATAATAAGGCAGCAAAGTAGAAGGAGGCTCTCTTCCCACCCTCCACTCCTTCCGGCTAAAAAGCTCATACGAGAGAGAGTTACATAGATACACAGACTGCACAGACCTTGCGATGCCTACTAGGCAGTCATGACTTAATGATAATATAGAATTTGCTACTAAGTGGACCAAAATTGTACCATTAGTTTGACGATTTTAACACCTTTTGTCCCATTTCGCTGTCAATTTTAAGACCTTTCGTTCCATATAGGTGTCGATCTTTTCCTGGCGAGCGATAGCCTAGCGAGCCTGTAGTTTTAAGAGGAACCGGACTTTGGCCGGTATATAGTTCTACCGAAAAATTTAAAAATTAATCTTGAGAGGGGGTCTAGGAGGTGTTTTTAAGCTTGATGGAGGTCTAGCGAGGAATAATAATAATAATAATAATAATAATAATAATAATAATAATAATAAATGAATAGATAAATTGATAGACCAAAATTCTAGCCACCAGCCCTTTAAAGCATTTGGTTATTGTGTTTGGCATGGATGGAGATGGGTGCGTCGCTATTAACGCGCATGACTTACAACAACACCGATAATATTCAGTTGTGCCTATCGTAATATGTATAATTATGTGTGTGTGTGTGTGTGTGTGTGTGTGTGTGTGTGTGTGTGTGTGTGTGTTATTGACCACGCCATGGCAGGGTTGGTTAAAAGCATGGTATGTCAACCAGTATTATCATTATTATGTTCTCTCCACTAACCAACTTTACTCCTAAATTGGATTAATGAAATTAACAAACACATGTGGCAGTCCGGGGATTCGAACCCAGGACGCTCACACCGAAAATCAACACACTTATGCATTGCACCACGAAGATAGAACACAGAAGTTTCAGGATTGTTAGAATCCTGGGAGCAGCAAAAACATTTACTAGGGTGCTGAGAGAGCCGCACCCTAGGTGGGGGGGGGGGGGGGGGGGGGGGGGGGGGGGGGGGGGGGGGGGGCTGAAGCTTTCAAATTGTTTTTCTTTTTCTTTGGGGGGGGGGGGGGGGATAGGAAAATGTAAGGGAAGAGCAAAAACACCATCCACCATCTCCCCCCCCCCCCATTTACTGAACCTTTATATATTTATTCGTTTTTAGGCTATAAAATCCTTCCCAGAGAACACTAAAACAAAGCTAAACAACAAATATACCCATCTGACATCCATAACCCCCACTCCCCCCCCCCCTAAACAAATAAGCCCTCCTCCCCGATAATTACTCAGAACCAACACTAAACACACACTAAATATATAATAGTTCTACAGAAATTCCTGGGATCCCGTTTTCTTTCAGTGTGTAATGAGAGAGAACGCCATTTCCCGTTTTCCTTCAGTGCTAGTATGAGAGAGAACGCCATTTTCAACATTTTGTATGGCTAACTAAAGCATATTCGGATAAATTCCAACGGTTAAACCAACTAAATTAATTCTTGAATACTCATGATACATATTTTCACCTAGTAAAATATTTAACTCCATTGAATATTGCTCCAAATCCTCCCTATTTTGCAGACATGTTATATATAATTATAGGTAGGCCTATATAAACAACTTTTGTAAAAGGGGGTTTGTGGGATACAACCGAAGTTTCATTCATGGGCAATGTTTTATTTTATATATTTAGGGGCGTGCAATAGCTACACTATTCAATTTTTTTTTGCACAGCTTGTATGTTGAATGTGGGCAAACAAATATGGCCAATTCGAAAGTATTATATGAAGGCTACTTAAGGGGAGGTTTCTAGTTTATTCCTACTCCTCCAGCAATCTTCAAATTTCACCCCCTTGCCCCCCCTTTCAAGATAAATTTGTAAATTTTTTGGTAGAAAAATGTCCTGGCCGAAGGCCGATTACTCTTAAATTACAGGCTCGCTATCGCTCGCCTGGATAAAATCGACACCTAAATGGCACGAAAGGTCTTAAAATTGACAGAATGGGGCGGAAATTCTTAAAAAATCACCAAACTAATGGGGCAAACGTCTTAAAATCTCAAAAGCAATGGGGCTAGACATGAGGGAGAAAGGGGTCAAGAAAAAAATCCCTCAAGTGGAGATCTCCCCTTAATAAAAAAAAAAATGAACAATTTATCTTGGAAAACACAAAGCGTTTGTATTTTTGTGTATTATAAACCAAATTTCGCGCGCGCACGCACGCACGCACGCACGCACGCACATAGGGTGATGAAAATTGCACCAGATATTCCTTATACCGCTGACACCAACCACTATAAACGTTAAGGGGGTCACCTCGCTTTTGTTCTCTTTCTTTCCCACTCTCTTTGGCTTCTATCCACTTGGCCCCATTCAGCCTACTGTTTTTTTTTTTTTTTTTTTTTTTTTTTTTTAAAGAGACAATGAACGGAGGAAGGAAAAACACAGATAAAACAAAAAGATCCATGTGCCTAAAGGCATCTTCCATTCATAAAATGTTTGTAACAACTGGATTTAAACATTTGTAGATTGTAAGTTTGTGGAAAGCAATTCGAGGGAAGTGAATTCCAAAGAGTAGTAGCTCTGGGGATAAATGAATTCTGATAAGCAGAAGTTCTGCATTGTGGAGGAGAAAGTGTAAATTCATGGGCGCTCTCAGCTGCCCTAGTTCTATGGGGAAAGATGTGGAGAGGCGGCACAATTGAAGCAAGTTCCTCGGAACAATTGCTGTGAAAATATCTGTAGAATAATGCAAGGGAATAAGAATAATTAAGATGTTTAGCCCCATCCAGGTGTTAATATTTTCCTGGCGAGCGGTAACGAGACAGCATATAACTATTTTTGTTTTGACAGCAAGCTACATTTTTCGATAGAAAAATGTCTCCGGCGAAGCTGGATTTCTCCATACAATGCTGGCTCGCTATCGCTCGCCAGGAACAACTCTACACCTGGATAGGGATAAACGTCTTAAAAGAGTTGGCTCAATGGGATTGAATGGATACAAGCCAGGGAAAGAGAGAAAAGGAGAGAAAGATAAAAAATGCCGGTGACCCCCCTTAACACAATGCTGGATCCACAAGGTGAGTCAGCCCCCCCCCCCCCCCCCAAGGTGGAGCCTCCCCTTAAGAAGTATTCCCGAGAAAATGAGAAGGCTGCACTATGATATTAACCCGTTGAGTACCAGCGACGTGCGTTATATTTTATTCTAGCTATATTTAGACGATTGTGTGCAGCTTAGGAAGGATCTGTGGTAGTTAAAAGGGTTGGGTCGAGATATTTCGAGGCCTTATTATTGCTAGAGGTCCTTCCTAAGCTGAATAAAATCGTCTAATCTTAGCCAAAATAAAGATAAAAGAACGACACTAGTACAGAAGGGGTTAATATCTCTACGGGGATCACATACCACCATAGCGCTGATGTGATGATATATATATATATATATATATATATATATATATATATATATATATATATGCTCATTTTATGTTTAACACACTTTCAAGAAGTTTAACCCATTCAGTACCAGGGACGCCCTTTTTATTATATGCTGGCAACTGTTAGACGATTATATGCAGCTTAGGGAGGACCTTTAGCATATATTAAGGCTTCAAACTATCTCGAACAATCCATTTAACTACCTGCACCGATCCTTCCTTAAGCTGCATAATAATAGCGTCTACATACAGCTAGAATACAATATATCACACGTCGCTGGTACTCAAAGGGTTAACCAATGGAAAGATAACTCATTCACATTATACCCGATCATTTTATATAGCTTTATCATACCTCTTTTGTTATACCCCTGCTTATTTACAGTGTACATAAAGTTGTCTTCAGGGAGCCCACCTCGCTTTTTGTTTTCTCTTTCTCTCCCTCTCTCTTTGGCTTTTATCCATTCGGCCCCATTCTGCCTACTGTTTTAAGACGTTTACCCCCATCCAGGTGTCAATATTTTCCTGGTGAGCGGTAGCGAGCCAGCATGTATATATATGTTTTTGTTTTGACAGCAAGGTAAAATTGTACAGTTTTCGATAGAACAATTTCTCCGGCGAAGCCGGATTTCTCCATACAATACTGGCTCGCTATCGCTCGCCAGGAAGAAATCGACACCTGGATGGGGATAAAAGTCTTAAAACAGTTGGCTGAATGGGGCCGAATGGATACAAGCCAGGGAAAGAGAGAAAAGGAGAGATAGATAAATAAAAAGGCGGTGACCCCCCCTTAGTTTTTATACTTGAAAAGCGGAAAGGGCAGGGCACGAAAAAGCTTTTAGTTAATTAATGGACAACAGTGTGGCAGGGGAAAATATGACAAAAGAATAATGCATGATTTAGATCTGAGAGAGAGAGAGAGAGAGAGAGAGAGAGCGAGAGCGAGAGAGAGAGAGAGAGAGAGAGAGAGAGAGAGAGAGAGAGAGAGAGAGAGATTGAAAGGAAAACCATAATTGAAGATGAAAAACAACGTAAATGAGAATGAAATAAGTAAATTTTAGAGAGAGAGAGAGAGAGAGAGAGAGAGAGAGAGAGAGAGAGAGAAGGGGGGGGGGGAGGATTTGAATGATTATGGGAGGACAATCAGATGAGGTGAAATAACCCACACAGGCACACGAAAATCATGTATTCCAAACAGTTTCGGTAACAACTGTCTCTTTTTTCAGTGCAATGGTGGAGAGGATCATCGATAATATTTGGAATACAGTACATAAATTTGATAGTGGGGATTAATTGTTTTGAATAAATGTATGTGTGTGTGTGTGTGTGTGTGTGTGTGTGTGTGTCTGAGTCTACACGTAAATATGACGTATTATTTAATCATATTCTGGCTGTTATTAGGCAATCTATGAAGGAGAGGTATTTAGTTTGTTCCCTAGACCTTCATCAAGCTTAAAATTGAACCCCCTTGAGTCCCTTTCAAGATAAATTTGTACATTTTTCGGTAGAAAAATGTCCCGGCCGAAGGCCGGTTCCTCTTAAATTACAGGCTCGCTATCGCTCGCCAGGATAAAATCGACACCTGAATGGCACGAAAAGTCTTAATATGGGGTGAAAGTTCTTAAAATCGCTAAACTAATGGGGCAAATGTTTTATAATATCAAAAGCAATGGGGTTAAACATGAGGGAGAAAAGGGTCAAGAAAAAAATCCCTCAAGTGGAGATCTCCCCTTAAGCTTAAAAAGTTAAAATAGGATCTGAGGAAGTGGGTAGAATAACTGATACAGATTTAACCACTCTGATTGCCTGGGATCCTTCCTAAGCTGCATAAAATCGTCTAATGCTAGCCAAAGATAGAATATAATGATAGCGTCATCGTCGGAAAGCGTTAAGGGAGTCCGCCTCGCTTTTTTTCTCTTTCTCTCCCTCTCTCTTTGGCTTGTATCCATTCGGCCCCATTCAGCCTATTGCTTTAAGACGTTTACCCCCATCCAGGTGTCAATATTTTCCTGGCGAGCGGGAGCGAGCCAGCATAAATATATTTTAGTTTTGACAGCAAGCTAAATTTGTAAATTTTTCGATAGATTCTCCATACA
Organism: Paralithodes platypus; assembly: GCA_032716605.1. Classification (NCBI taxonomy): domain Eukaryota; kingdom Metazoa; phylum Arthropoda; class Malacostraca; order Decapoda; family Lithodidae; genus Paralithodes; species Paralithodes platypus. The sequence goes on along the minus strand of CM064568.1, from coordinate 48,160,732 downwards.
ATGCTGGCTCGCTATCGCTTGCCAGGAAGAAATCGACACCTTAATGGAGATAAACATCTTAAAACAGTTGGCTGCATGGGGTCGAATGGATACAAGTCAGGGAAAGAGAGAAAAGGAGAGATAACAAAAAAGCCGGTGACCCCCCTTAAATATGTCGACGTGTTAGATCGGCAGAGGATAAAATACCCTGCCAAAGCAAACCCCCAAAGCGCAAAAAAAAAAAAAAAAAAAAAAAGAAAAAAAATATCCTCGCCTTTCGCCAGATTGTTTGCATATACAGTGTATATATACAGTGTATTACGTGTTGTAGTTTATATTGGTTAAGGGGGGTCACCGTTTTTTTTTTAAATCCTTCTCTCCTGTTCTCTCTTTCCCTGGTTTGTATCCATTCGGCCCCATTCAGCCAATTGTTTTAAGACGTTTATCCCCATCCCGGTGTCGATTTCTTCCTGGCGAGCGATAGCGAGCCAACATTGTATGGATAAAACCGGCTTCGCCGGAGATATTTTTCTATCGAAAAATGTACAAATTTAGCTTGCTGTCAAAACAAAAATATATATATGCTAGCACGCTACCGCTCGCTAGGAAAATATTGACACCTGGATGGGGGTAAACATCTTAAAACAGTAGGCTGAATGGGGCCGAATGGATACCAACCTAAGAGAAAGGGAGAGAGAAAAAAAAAAGTGGGCTCCCGTAACTGGTGCTGTTTATAGATGTTACCAGGTGTTGTTGTTGTTGTTGTTGTTGTTGTTGTTGTTGTTCCCCAGACTGTATGTCGGAGTAGTCCCGAGTCTGGTACACCGAAGATAACCAGATGCTCGGGCCCCCGAAGGGACAGTGTGAGCTGAGAGCTGTCTCTGTATAATAGGTTGCCTGCTTGGTGTTGTTGATATAGGTTACCTGGTGTTGTTGATATAGGTTACCTGGTGTTGTTTATATAGGTTACCTGGTGTTGTTGATATAGGTTACCTGGTGTTGTTTATATAGGTTACCTGGTGTTGTTTATATAGGTTACCTGGTGTTGTTGATATAGGTTACCTGGTGTTGTTGATATAGGTTACCTGGTGGTGTTGATATAGGTTACCTGGTGGTGTTGATATAGGTAACCTGGTGTTGTTGATATAGGTTACCTAGTGTTGTTTATATAGGTTACCTGGTGTTGTTTACATAGGTTACCTTGTGTTGTTGATATAGGTTACCTGGTGTTGTTGATATAGGTTACCTGGTGTTGTTGATATAGGTTACCTGGTGTTGTTTATATAGGTTACCTGGTGTTGTTGATATAGGTTACCTGGTGTTGTTGATATAGGTTACATGGTGTTGTTGATATAGGTTACCTGGTGTTGTTGATATAGGTTACCTGGTGTTGTTGATATAGGTTACCTGGTGTTGTTTATATAGGTTACCTGGTGTTGTTGATATAGGTAACCTGGTGTTGTTGATATAGGTTACCTGGTGTTGTTGATATAGGTTACCTGGTGTTGTTGATATAGGTTACCTGGTGTTGTTGATATAGGTTACCTGGTGTTGTTGATATAGGTAACCTGTTGTTGATATAGGTTACCTGGTGTTGTTGATATAGGTTACCTGGTGTTGTTGATATAGGTTACCTGGTGTTGTTTATATAGGTTACATGGTGTTGTTGATATAGGTTACCTGGTGTTGTTGATATAGGTTACCTGGTGTTGTTTATATAGGTTACCTGGTGTTGTTTATATAGGTTACCTGGTGTTGTTTATATAGGTTACCTGGTGTTGTTGATATAGGTTACCTGGTGTTGTTGATATAGGTTACCTGGTGTTGTTGATATAGGTAACCTGGTGTTGTTGATATAGGTTACCTGGTGTTGTTGATATAGGTTACCTGGTGTTGTTGATATAGGTTACCTGGTGTTGTTGATATAGGTAACCTGGTGTTGTTGATATAGGTTACCTGGTGTTGTTGATATAGGTTACCTGGTGTTGTTGATATAGGTTACCTGGTGTTGTTGATATAGGTTACCTGGTGTTGTTGATATGGGTTACCTGGTGTTGTTGATATAGGTAACCTGGTGTTGTTGATATAGGTTACCTGGTGTTGTTGATATAGGTTACCTGGTGTTGTTGATATAGGTTACCTGGTGTTGTTTATATAGGTTACATGGTGTTGTTGATATAGGTTACCTGGTGTTGTTGATATAGGTTACCTGGTGTTGTTTATATAGGTTACCTGGTGTTGTTGATATAGGTAACCTGGTGTTGTTGATATAGGTTACCTGGTGTTGTTGATATAGGTAACCTGGTGTTGTTGATATAGGTTACCTGGTGTTGTTGATATAGGTTACCTGGTGTTGTTGATATAGGTAACCTGGTGTTGTTGATATAGGTTACCTGGTGTTGTTGATATAGGTTACCTGGTGTTGTTGATATAGGTTACCTGGTGTTGTTGATATAGGTTACCTGGTGTTGTTTATATAGGTTACCTTGTGTTGTTGATATAGGTTACCTGGTGTTGTTGATATAGGCTACCTGGTGTTGTTTATATAGGTTACCTGGTGTTGTTGATATAGGTTACCTGGTGTTGTTGATATAGGTTACCTGGTGTTGTTTATATAGGTTACCTGGTGTTGTTTATATAGGTTACCTGGTGTTGTTTATATAGGTTACCTGGTGTTGTATATATAGGTTACCTGGTGTTGTTTATATAGGTTACCTGGTGTTGTTTATATAGGTTACCTGGTGTTGTTGATATAGGTTACCTGGTGTTGTTGATATAGGTTACCTGGTGTTGTTGATATAGGTTACCTGGTGTTGTTCATATAGGTTACCTGGTGTTGTTGATAAAGGTTACCTGGTGTTGTTTATATAGGTTACCTGGTGTTGTTTATATAGGTTACCTGGTGTTGTTGATATAGGTTACCTGGTGTTGTTTATATAGGTTACCTGGTGTTGTTGATATAGGTAACCTGGTGTTGTTGATATAGGTTACCTGGTGTTGTTGATATAGGTTACCTGGTGTTGTTGATATAGGTAACCTGGTGTTGTTGATATGGGTTACCTGGTGTTGTTGATAAAGGTTACCTGGTGTTGTTGATATAGGTTACGATATAGGTTACCTGGTGTTGTTGATATAGGCTACCTGGTGTTGTTGATATAGGTTACCTGGTGTTGTTTATATAAGTTACCTGGTATTGTTTATATAGGTTACCTGGTGTTGTTTATATAGGTTACCTGGTGTTGTTTATATAGGTTACCTGGTGTTGTTGATATAGGTTACCTGGTGTTGTTTACATAGGTTACCTGGTGTTGTTTATATTGGTTACCTGTTTTTTTTTGTTTTTTTTTTTTCTATGTGATTGAGGGAGGCAAAAGGCATAACTGCCTATAGTGAGTGCCTCCCCCATAGTTGAAAGAGTGACAGGGCCAAAATCAAGGGACGTTCGAGCCAAAATGCCTGGACACACGGAGTTTGAAGCAATTTAAGTCATAGGAAGAGGGAAAGACTGATTCTGGGAGAGAGTTCCAGAGCTCAGCTGTTGAGTAGAAGAAAGTTTGAGAGTAACGTTTCACTCTTGGGTTGGAGAGTTGCACAGAGTAGGGGTGGGATTGAGTTGCAAGACGGGTACCACGTGCCCTACGTAAAGGAGGTGGTATGCACTGGGATAGCTCTGAGGAACACTGATTATTATAGTAGCGATAGAATAGCGAGAGAGATGCAACATTGCGGCGGAGAGAGAGATTGCAGAGAGTTGGTGAGTGGACGGGAGTTAATGATACGAAAGGCCTTCCTTTCAACTTTGTCTAGGAGAGCGGTGTGAGAGGAACCTCCCCACACATGTGAACAATACTCAATACAAGGGCGCACTATGCCCCTGTACAGAGCAAGAAGCTGTGCAGGGGAAAAGAACCCCCTAAGGCAGTTGAGCACACCCAGCTTCTGGGAGGCTGCCTTAGCAAGACTGGTAATATGGTCCTTCCAAATGAGAGCAGAAGAAAAAGTAGACACCAAGAATATTGTGAGAAGATGAAGGGTTGATTTTTGTATTGTTAAAGAATAAGGGATAGTCCGCTGGGAGATCCTGGCGGGTAGATAGATGGAGAAATTGGGTTTTGGAAGCATTAAAGTTAACAAGGTTTTCTCTGCCCCAATTGGAAATAGTATTTAGATCAGAATTTAAGAGTTCTATGGCTTCATTACGTTTGTCGTTGAGGGATTGCTGGCTGGGGCGTTCTGAAAAACTAATGGAGTAGTGTAAGGTTGAGTCGTCTGTGTATGAATGGATGGGAATTAAGGTACAGTTAAGGAGATAATTTATAAAAATTAGAAAGAGAATAGGAGATAGGACAGAGCCCTGAGGAACACCGGAGTTTATAGGGTGAGGAAGTGAACAATGGCCGTCCACAACCGCAGCTATGGAACGGCCGGAAAGGAAATTAGAGACAAAGGCACAGATGGAGGGATAGAAACCGAAGGAGGGTAGTTTAGAAATTAAAGATTTATGCCAGACTCTATCGAAGGCTTTCGATATGTCTAGTGCAATAGAAAAAGTCTCACCGAAGTCCCGAAAGGAGGATGACCAAGAGTTAGTAAGATATGAAAGAATATCACCAGTAGAGCAACCCTTAAGGAAGCCATACTGGCGATCTGAGAGCAGATTATGAGAAGAGAATTGCTTAAGAAATTTGGAAGCAAGAATAGTTTCAAAAACTTTAGAAAGACAAGAGATAAGAGCAATTGGACGATAGTTGGAGGGTTGAGAGCGGTCACCCTTCTTTGGGACAGGTTGAATGTGAGCAAACTTCCAGCATGAAGGGAAGACGTTAGAGGATAGACAGAGACGAAAGAGTTTGCCTAAGCAGGGAGTCAGCACGGAAGCACAGTTTTTGAGAACAACAGGAGGAACACCGTCCGGACCGTACGCCTTATTAGTGTTAAGCCAGGAGAGGGTAGAAAGTACATCTTTAGAAGAGATTAGGATATTAGGCATAAGTAAAAGAGAGGAGGGCGGAGAGGGAGGAATAGCACCGGAATCATCCAAGGTGGAGTTTCTAGCAAAAGTTTGAGCGAAGAGTTTAGCTTTGTCAGAGGAAGAAGTGATGGTTGTGCCATCAGAGTGGGAAAGGGGAGGGAAAGACGAGGAAGAGAAATTGTTGGAGAGGTTTTTGGCTAGATGCCAGAAAGCTTGGGAAGAGCTAGAGTTGGATAGTTCAGTGCATTTATTATTGATGAAAGAGTGTTTGGCGAGTGTTGTTGATATAGGTTACCTGGTGTTGTTGATATAGGTTACCTGGTGTTGTTTATATAGGTTACCTGGGTTTGTTGATATAGGTTACCTGGTGTTGTTGATATAGGTTACCTGGTGTTGTTTATATAGGTTACCTGGTGTTGTTTACATAGGTTACCTGGTGTTGTTTACATAGGTTACCTGGTGTTGTTTACATAGGTTACCTGGTGTTGTTGATATATGGGGTGTTGTTTACATAGGTTACCTAGTGTTGTTTATATAGGTTACCTGGTGTTGTTTATATAGGTTACCTGGTGTTGTTTATATAGGGTACCAGGTGTTGTTGATATAGGTTACCTGGTGTTGTTGATATAGGTTACCTGGTGTTGTTTATATAGGTTACCTGGTGTTGTTTATATAGGTTACCTGGTGTTGTTTATATAGGTTACCTGGTGTTGTTTATATAGGTTACCTGGTGTTGTTTATATAGGTTACCTGGTGTTGTTTACATAGGTTACCTGGTGTTGTTGTTGTTGTTGTTGTACCCCAAGCTGCCTGGCTGAACAGCCCCAAGGCCCCGAGCAATTCCAAGGCCATAACCGAGCGCCCCCACAGAACCCTCCCTGCCGACCACAATAAAGCCTGGGTGACCGAAGCCACTCCATGGCGGGAAGCTGAGGAGGGTGCAGAAACGCCCGGGAAACCAAAGACCCACCCAGGGCCCTGTGCCCCTCAGCAATTATGAAGAGAAAGTTGAGGGGCAAGGGAAAAATGTGACGCTTTGGCTTCCAATCTTGGTAGATTGGGAAGTCAATCCACGGAAAAGACGCCGTCACTCGAGATCTAGAAATTATATAAGTTAAAGGAACAGTCAGAGTAAGCTATGGGTATGGCAGAGATCGTTCAGTTCTCACTCTGATAGACCAGCCCATCACCGGTTACCTGGTGTTGTTTACATAGGTTACCTGGTGTTGTTTACATAGGTTGTTGTTGTTGTTCCCCAAGCTGCCTGGCCGAACAGCCCCAAGGCACCGAGCAAGGCCAAGGCCATAACCGAGCGCCCCACAGAATCCTCCCTGCCGACCACAATAAAGCCTGGGTGACCGAAGCCACTCCATGGCGGGGAGCTGAGGAGGGTGCGGAAACGCCCGGGAAACCAAAGACCCACCCAGGGCCCTGTGCCCCTCAGCAATTATGAAGAGAAAGTTGAGGGGCAAGGGAAAAATGTGACGCTTTGGCTTCCAATCTTGTAGATCCACGGAAAAGACCACTTGAGATCTAGAAAATACACTCGGACTCTCACTCTTACATACACACACACACACACAACGCCACCTGTTGAGCAGATAACTCACCAGGCATTGCACCCCTATAGCATATTTTGAATATGGGAATACTCATACAGTGCTATTTAATCAGGGAACAATGAGGGTATTTTATTAGCGTTTCGGTGGGCTTTGTGGTAATGCACTGATTACAGCACAAATTCCATCCCAATAATATCTTCCCATTGATACATCGGGATTTGAACCCGGGACCTTTGGATTACCAGGCCAGTGGCAAGACCACTCCGCCACACCTCCCCTATATATAGGTTACCTGGTGTTGTTTATATTGGTTACCTGGTGTTCTTTACATAGGTTACCTGGTGTTGTTTACATAGGTTACCTGGTGTTGTTTACATAGGTTACCTGGTGTTGTTTACATAGGTTACCTGGTGTTGTTTATATAGGTTACCTGGTGTTGTTTATATAGATTACCTGGTGCTGTTGATATAGGTTACCTGGTGTTGTTTATATAGGTTACGTGGTGTTGTTGATATAGGTTACCTGGTGTTTATATAGGTTACCTGGTGTCGTTTATATAGGTTACCTGGTGTTGTTTATATAGGTTACCTGGTGTTGTTTACATAGGTTACCTGGTGTTGTTGATATAGGTTACCTGGTGTTGTTGATATAGGTTACCTGGTGTTGTTGATATAGGTTACCTGGTGTTGTTGATATAGGTTACCTGGTGCTGTTGATATAGGTTACCTGGTGTTGTTGATATAGGTTACCTGGTGTTGTTGATATAGGTTACCTGGTGTTGTTGATATAGGTTACCTGGTGTTGTTTATATAGGTTACCTGGTATTGTTTATATAGGTTACCTGGTGTTGCTGATATAGGTTACCTGGTGTTGTTTATATAGGTTACCTGGTGTTGTTGATATAGGTTACTTGGTGTTGTTGATATAGGTTACCTGGTGTTGTTGATATAGGTTACCTGGTGTTGTTTATATAGGTTACCTGGTGTTGTTGATATAGGTTACCTGGTGTTGTTGATATAGGTTACCTGGTGTTGTTGATATAGGTTACCTGGTGTTATTGATATACCGGTAGGTTACCTGGTGTTGTTGATATAGGTTACCTGGTGCTGTTGATATAGGTTACCTGGTGTTGTTTACATAGGTTACCTGGTGTTGTTGATATAGGTTACCTGGTGTTGTTGATATAGGTTACCTGGTGTTGTTTACATAGGTTACCTGGTGTTGTTGATATAGGTTACCTGGTGTTGTTGATATAGGTTACCTTGTGTTGTTGATATAGGTTACATGGTGTTGTTGATATAGGTTACCTGGTGTTGTTTATATAGGTTACCTGGTGTTGTTGATATAGGTTACCTGGTGTTGTTTATATAGGTTACCTGGTGTTGTTGATATAGGTTACCTGGTGTTGTTGATATAGGTTACCTGGTGTTGTTGATATAGGTTACCTGGTGTTGTTTACATAGGTTACCTGGTGTTGTTGATATAGGTTACCTTGTGTTGTTGATATAGGTTACATGGTGTTGTTGATATAGGTTACCTGGTGTTGTTTATATAGGTTACCTGGTGTTGTTGATATAGGTTACCTGGTGTTGTTTATATAGGTTACCTGGTGTTGTTGATATAGGTTACCTGGTGTTGTTGATATAGGTTACCTGGTGTTGTTGATATAGGTTACCTGGTGTTGTTTACATAGGTTACCTGGTGTTGTTGATATAGGTTACCTGGTGTTGTTTATATAGGTTACCTGGTGTTGTTTACATAGGTTACCTGGTGTTGTTGATATAGGTTACCTGGTGTTGTTTATATAGGTTACCTGGTGTTGTTGATATAGGTTACCTGGTGTTGTTTATATAGGTTACCTGGTGTTGTTGATATAGGTTACCTGGTGTTGTTGATATAGGTTACCTGGTGTTGTTGATATAGGTTACCTGGTGTTGTTTACATAGGTTACCTGGTGTTGTTGATATAGGTTACCTGGTGTTGTTGATATAGGTTACCTGGTGTTGTTTATATAGGTTACCTGGTGTTGTTTATATAGATTACCTGGTGCTGTTGATATAGGTTACCTGGTGTTGTTTATATAGGTTACGTGGTGTTGTTGATATAGGTTACCTGGTGTTTATATAGGTTACCTGGTGTCGTTTATATAGGTTACCTGGTGTTGTTTATATAGGTTACCTGGTGTTGTTTACATAGGTTACCTGGTGTTGTTGATATAGGTTACCTGGTGTTGTTGATATAGGTTACCTGGTGTTGTTGATATAGGTTACCTGGTGTTGTTGATATAGGTTACCTGGTGCTGTTGATATAGGTTACCTGGTGTTGTTGATATAGGTTACCTGGTGTTGTTGATATAGGTTACCTGGTGTTGTTGATATAGGTTACCTGGTGTTGTTTATATAGGTTACCTGGTATTGTTTATATAGGTTACCTGGTGTTGCTGATATAGGTTACCTGGTGTTGTTTATATAGGTTACCTGGTGTTGTTGATATAGGTTACTTGGTGTTGTTGATATAGGTTACCTGGTGTTGTTGATATAGGTTACCTGGTGTTGTTTATATAGGTTACCTGGTGTTGTTGATATAGGTTACCTGGTGTTGTTGATATAGGTTACCTGGTGTTGTTGATATAGGTTACCTGGTGTTATTGATATACCGGTAGGTTACCTGGTGTTGTTGATATAGGTTACCTGGTGCTGTTGATATAGGTTACCTGGTGTTGTTTACATAGGTTACCTGGTGTTGTTGATATAGGTTACCTGGTGTTGTTGATATAGGTTACCTGGTGTTGTTTACATAGGTTACCTGGTGTTGTTGATATAGGTTACCTGGTGTTGTTGATATAGGTTACCTTGTGTTGTTGATATAGGTTACATGGTGTTGTTGATATAGGTTACCTGGTGTTGTTTATATAGGTTACCTGGTGTTGTTGATATAGGTTACCTGGTGTTGTTTATATAGGTTACCTGGTGTTGTTGATATAGGTTACCTGGTGTTGTTGATATAGGTTACCTGGTGTTGTTGATATAGGTTACCTGGTGTTGTTTACATAGGTTACCTGGTGTTGTTGATATAGGTTACCTGGTGTTGTTGATATAGGTTACCTTGTGTTGTTGATATAGGTTACATGGTGTTGTTGATATAGGTTACCTGGTGTTGTTTATATAGGTTACCTGGTGTTGTTGATATAGGTTACCTGGTGTTGTTGATATAGGTTACCTGGTGTTGTTTATATAGGTTACCTGGTGTTGTTGATATAGGTTACCTGGTGTTGTTTATATAGGTTACCTGGTGTTGTTGATATAGGTTACCTGGTGTTGTTGATATAGGTTACCTTGTGTTGTTGATATAGGTTACATGGTGTTGTTGATATAGGTTACCTGATGTTGTTTATATAGGTTACCTGGTGTTGTTTATATAAGTTACCTGGTGTTGATTATATAGGTTACCTGGTGTTGTTTATATGTGGTGGTGTTTATATAATATGTAACCTTCGAAATAAATTTGTAAATTTTGTTGGTAGAACAAATTTCGGTCCCTCCTAAATTAGCCTACAGCCTCGCTATCGCTCGCCAGGAAAAAACTCGACACCTAGATAGGGCGAAAGTTCCTAAGATCACCAAACTAATGGGGCGAACGTCTTTAAATCTCATAACTAATGGGGCGAACGTCTTTAAATCTCATAACTAATGAAGCTAAACATGAAAGAGAAAGGGTCCTGAAAAATAACAAATACTTACCCTTAACCCCTTCTGTACCGGGACGTCATTTTAATTTAATTCTAGCTGTATTTAGAAGATTTTGTGTAGTTTAATAAGGATTTGTGGTAGTAAAAGTGGTTAAGTGAGATACTTCAAAGCTTGTCAATTGCTGGAGGCCCTTTCTAAACTGAAGAAAATTGTCTAATAGTAGGCAGAGTAAAGTTTAAAAGTCGTCGCCGGTACAAAAGGGGTTAACCCCTTCTGTACCGGCGACGTCTTTGTAGTTTTATTCTAGCTAAATTTAGACGTGTTTGTGGATCTGTGGTAGTAAGAAGGGTTAAGTGAGATACTACGAAGTCTGTTAATTGCTTGAGGCCCGTTTTAAACTGCATATAATCGTCTAAAAGTAGTCAGAATATAATGACAAGTACATCAAGTGCCCCCTGTCAAGATGTGGCAACGTCGCAGTAGTCTGGCATATATACTCACCAATCAAGTCCGTCGCTACAGTACTCTTTCATTCATAGATACTTACGCTACTACTGCGACGTTGCCACATCTTGACAGAAGGTAACACAGGGGGTATGGTAACTACTCTGGAGTCATCTGTACACATGGCAACACCGACAATGAGAAACGTCGAGTCGTCGACTAACTTAACCTTATTCTAGCTATATTTAGGCAGCTTAGGAAGGACCGGTGGTTAAAAGGGTTGATTGAGATGGTTCGAAGGCTTATAATTACTAGAGATCCTTCCTAAACTGAATAAAATCGTCTACCAGATGCCAAAATATAGTGAAAAGGACGACGCCGGTAAAGAAGGGGTTAACCAAATTCCATCATGGCTTACGGTCTTCTTGGCGCCACAATTGACCACTTGCGAGTTTCAGGCTATAAGGAAGTTGGAGCCGTGAACATCGATATTAAAGAGAAATGCAGTAATAATCTGAGTTTCTGATGGATAAAAAGCATGATCAATTTGTTTTTTATGTATGTTTAAATGTATTATGACCGTATTTTAGCTGATAATTCTGCTAAATATTGATGGCCACAGCTCCAAGTTCCTTATAGACCAAAACTCGCAAGTGGTCAATTACCAATCAAGGGAGGAATATCCTATCTTTTATCATGTGTGATTTACAGTCAATTTAATAGTTAAAGGGGAGGTCCAAAAAGGCTCCCCTCGGAAGAAATGAGTTAACCCCATCAAGAATTATAATGACGCGCTTCCTCCCTTATTATACTGGTTATTGTTAGACAAGGTTACGCAGTTTAGGAAGTAGCTGTAGGAATCAGAGGTAAACACTATCCTACCTAACCCTCTGACTTCCAAAAAATAAAGTGAGGCCATTGCACAAAAAGGATTAATCCAGTTAAATAAAAACAAAATAATATTACTCCCCTCCACGAACCTATCCTCCCTTACTCCCCTAGTCCTCCCACCCCCCTCGACGTTAGCCCCAGAAATGTGAGCCAGCCAGTTGATTCTCTGACACCGGCGAGGTTGGGTGTGTGTCGCTCCGGCTTACACACTCACTCACTCGCACGATCGCACGCTAAACGGTTTTATTCGTAAGTCCCTTGAGAAATATATCCCGAATCTCGGTGGATTTTCGGGAATGAGTGATTTTTGATGAGTGTATGGCAGGTTTTCAAAAGTTATCTATAATTATTTATTAAGGTGGACACTTTTTATTAAGTTTTCGCAAGTTGCTTCCAAACATAGGTGACATTTTTTGGGAAAGGGGTGATTTTGTAATTGTATATATATATGGTTGATAAAATAAGCTGTTAATTCAATTAGTACGTACACATATTCCATAGTAATTATCATTAGGTTTTTGTAATCACTCGCAAATATCTCTGAATCTCTACGTAGAAGTTTAGGAAGGGTGATTTTTTTTTTCTTGTGTGTTTTTTTTTTTTTTTTTTGAGGTGTACACATGATTTTAGATTTCGTATACATTTGTATGGGAAGTTTTTCTTCTTTTCATTAAGTTTCCAGTACTAATTATGTGACTTCTTAATTTGTATTAATTATTATTATTATTACTACTTTGCATAAGGGAATTTGGTTCGTTTTTCTGGACCCCTTTCTCCCTCGTGTTTAGCCCCATTAGTTTTGACATTTTAAGACGTTCGGCCCATTAGTTTAGCGATTTTAACACCTTTACTCCATTTCATTATCAATTTTAAGACCTACATCGTGCCATTTAGGTGTCGATATTTTCCTGGCGAGCGATAGCGAGCCTGTAATTATATAAGGAATCTGTCTTCGGCCGGGACATTCTTCTACCGAAAAATGTACAAATGTAACTTGAGGGGGGGGGGGGGTCTAGCGGGTGTTTTTCTAAGTTTGAGGGAGGTTTAGCGAGAACAAAAATGAATAAATTAATTAATAGACCAAAAATGCAGCCACTAGCCCCTTAACCCCTTCCGTACCGGCGACGTATTTTTAGCTTGATTGTGACTACTATTAGACGAGTTTATTCAGTTCAAGAAAGGCCTCCAGCAATGACCAGGCTTCGAACCATCTCAATTCACCCTTTTTACTACCACAGATCCTTTGTAAACTACACAAAATCGTCTAAGTATAGCAAGAATAAAATGAGAAAGACGTCGCCGGTACAGAAGGGGTTAAGATGGACTTGGGTAGGTACAATCGCGCTAATAAGTGATGTCTCGGCACCAAGTATGTTTTGATCAATAATTGGTATAGGCAATATCTAAGCTTCATTTCTTCATGTGGAGTGAAATATACAAACATGTCCTCACCCTATTCAACATCTGACAGACATTAATACAGCACAGAGCAAGCCAAAGGTAATGACAGCTGGGACATGTGAAATATACAAAAACATTCCTACACTTACCCACCCTATTCAACATCTGACAGACATTAATACAGCACAGAGCAAGCCAAACGTAATGACAGCTGGGACATGACTGATATGAAATATACAAACATGTTCCTACACTTACTCACCCTATTCAACATCTGACAGACATTAATACAGCACAGAGCAAGCCAAACGTAATGACAGCTGGGACATGACTGATATGAAATATACAAACATGTTCCTACACTTACTCACCCTATTCAACATCTGACAGACATTAATACAGCACAGAGCAAGCCAAACGTAATGCCAGCTAGGACATGACTTATTAAAATATACAAACATGTCCCTACACTTACCCACCCTATTCAAAATCTGACAGACATTAATACAGCACATAGCAAGCCAAACGTAATGCCAGCTGGGACATGACTTATTAGCGAGACCGTATTCGGGCGTAAGGGATCCAATGGCTGGGGAATGTTTGACCTGGTTTCCAAAATAATACATACTTAATAAATGACCAAAGAAACTGACCCACCAAGATGTAATAAGTCTCATATATTGTTCCTTAAGGGGAGGTTTTTAGTTTGTTCCCTACATTTCCATCAAGCTTACGATTATACCCCCTAGACCCCTTTCAAGATAAATTTGTACATTTTTCCGGTAGAAAATACCCGGCCGAAGGTCGGTTCCTCTTACATTACAGGCTCGCTATCGCTCGCCAGGAAAAAATCGACACCTAATTGGCACGAAAGGTCTTAATATTTACAGAAATGGGGCGAAACTTCTTAAGATCGTCAAACTAATGGGGCGAAAGTCTTAAAATCTCAAAAGCAATGGGGCTAAACATGAGGGAGATAGGGATCCAGAAAACAATCCCTCAAGTGGAAATCTCCCGTTAAGGAGCTAGTGGCTTTTTTGTTTGGTCTATTAAATCATGTATTCATCTAGTTTCCTCGCTAGACTTCCATCAAACTTAGAAGAAGAAAAAAACCTAAACCCCCCTTCAAGATAAATTTGTACATTTTTCGATAGAAAAAATTCTCGGCTCGCTATCGCTCGCCAGAAATAAGTAGACACCTAAATGGCACGAAAGGTCTTAAATTTGACAACGAAATGCTAAAATCGCGAAACTAATAGGCCGAACGTCTTAAAATCTGAAACCTAATGCGGCCAAACACGAGGGAGAAAGGGGTCTCGAAAACCGACCCATGCCCCCCTTACGTCAGAGTCAGAGTTAGTTGACGTGTGTCGTACATTTGGCCACACGTCCAACCGTCACATGTTGTAGCTAACACACATAACAAAGGCACTCCAACAGCTTCCTCTCTCTCCATCACCCCTTCTACCCTCTCTACACTCTTCAGAAAATAGGAAAAGTAGAAAGTAGATACGAGGTGCCGTTGTAAAGGCTTATCCCTCAATACCTTCACCTGACCTACTGTACTTAAGATAATTTGCGTAAATATCTGTATGGAAATTGAGTAAGTGGTGTGTGTGTGTGTGTGTTTGCGTGTGTGTTTGCGTGGGTGTGGGGGGGGGGGGGGGGGGGGGGGAGAGAATTACGTTAGGCTGCGTCTGACCGCGGGGCTCATTTCCATAACATTGCCCTTTGGAGCGTGTAGTGGTATCTCGGGTGAATTAATTACCCAGCCTGGCACACAGGGGCTACTACATCATATATCCAGGTTACCACTGTTTCCTTAACCGGATGGGACGTCACAAAGGTCCACTAGCTCCAGGCTTCTATTGACTCCAGGCTCCAGGCTTCTATTACCAAAAAGATATAAACAAGCTAGAAAGCGTTCAACGTAGAGTTACCAAAATGATACCTAGCCTAAAGAATAAACCATACGAAGAGCGTCTTAGAGAATTAAATCTATTTCCTTTAACCCAGCGCAGATTAAGAGGTGACTTAATTCAAGTGTTCAAAATCATCAAAGGCATCGACAATATGAACTGTAGTAAGTACTTCACTATCGACCAATCTAATTACACGCGGGGAAACGGTTGCAAAATTATTGGTAAATCTTTTAACTCACACGAATCTAAGAATTTCTTCTTCAATCGAGTTGTCAGCTTGTGGAATGGGCTTCCCCGAAACGTTATAGACTGCATCACCGTTGATTCATTTAAACTCCGCCTAGACAAATATCTCGCATCAAACCCGCGACTGACTGCGTTTGTAAATGAATAACTTTATTTTATCCCCTCCTCAGTTACTAACCCATCTGTCCCCTACTAACTTCCTAATCCTGCCACGGACATTAGTTCCAGGGCAGTAATTCCCTTTCCAATGTTCCCTTACCCACTCTAAACCACTGTTTGGACACTTGATCCTCAGTGTTTTGGAGGACAAGCAACCTAGAAGGGTCACTAGATCTGTTGTTGCTTGATTTCCTTTGTACTTTGTACTCCTTTGGACACTTGACTGCTAGGTCAACAAAGGCTAGGGTATAAGAAGACTGCCTATCTGTCTCGCCTTACCCAGGAATAAAGTTGATTGAGAGTTATTGTGAGAATTATGTTACCGATCCCATATATAAAGCCTACACCCAAAACTGAATATATTTGTACTGATCAAGGAAATAACACCTGCTATCAATCATTATCAAAACATATCAATTTATTTCTACTTAGTGTATTTATCGAGGACACGGAGTTTTCACGGAGATAAGGTTCAATAAAAGGATAGTTTTACAGATAGGGTATCAAAGTGAGTTTCGTTCACATCAAGCACAAAACGTTCCTGTAGCATTAGAGAGAGAGAGAGAGAGAGAGAGAGAGAGAGAGAGAGAGAGAGAGAGAGAGAGAGAGAGAGAGAGAGAGAGAGAGAGAGAGAGAGAGAGAGAGAGAGAGAGAGAGAGAGAGAGAGAGAGAGAGAGAGAGAGAGAGAGAGAGAGAGAGAGAGAGAGAGAGAGAGAGAGAGAGAGAGAGAGAGAGAGAGGAACAAATCGGCACCTGGATGGGTATAAAAGTCTTAAAAAAATAGGCTGAATGGGGCCAAATGGATACAACCCAGAGAGAGAGAGCAAGCGATGGCCGTCCACAACCGCAGGTATGGAACGGCCATATTGAAATTAAAGTCCTTAGCAACTGATTTATCGAAACTTAATGGCAGCTACTATATCTGTCTCAATTTAAATGCCAACAAAATCGTAATCAACAACATCCGTCGCTACAAAATATTCGTAATGTCCGAGTAGTCAAGACGGAGACATGGCAATTTACCGCAAGCTAAAATAAAAATAAATAATATATATATATATATATATATTACAAAATAAATAATATCAAACGAAAATACAAAACACCTCCTCTAGTTGTGCATACCAACAGGGTGACAATACTCTCCCCCACTTTTCTTCCTTGCAGGAGGTAAAAATCAATTATAAGTTGGTTGTAGTTCAGAAGTTATAAGTGGTCTGGGGAGGTCAAACTTTCAACACGTCCTATTTTTTGTGAATGTAGTTAGTTTCTTTTTCGTGTCTGACATTTACAATACCGATATTTATATATATATAATTAGGAAGTTTAGGTTAGAGAAGGAGAGGCTAGATGAGGCGGTTAAACCCTTCAGCACGATTACGTACTTTCCATCATATGCTGGTTACCATTAGACGATTTTCTTTAGTATATAATCTACCTCTAGGACTCAAAGGGGTAAACATCATCTCAAATAACCCTCCGAATAAATAGCATAGGTTCTTCTTAAACTGATTATAATTGTGTATTCTTAGCCAGATTCAAGGGTAAAAAGACATCATCGTGCTGAAGGGGTTAAGCAAGATATATTCATGGCGTGGGGTAAGGGTAACGTTTGCCACTCGTAAGAGGAGGGTCCGGGTATCGATCCCCCACCACAGGGTATATAGGTGTTATAAGACAGCCACCCCCAACTACCACCTATTACAGTGTAGTGGGCGAGTATCGGTGTCAACGTCGCATTAAGGGGAGAAGGTCGGTTTTTATGGACACCCTTCTGCCTCATATAGTTCAAAGGCTGTTAATGGAAGGAGACCCTTTTATTAAATGAATAATATCGTCTAATATAGGCCTAAGCTAGAATAAAGTTAAGAAGACGTCGCCGGTACAGAAGAGGTTAAGGGGAGGTTTTTAGTTTGGTCCCTATATATCCTTCAAGCTTAAGATTACACCCCCTTGAGCCCCTTTCAAGATAAATTTGTAAATTTTTCGGTAGAAAAATGTCCCGGCTGAAAGCCGGTTCCTCTTAAATTACAGGCTCGCTATCTCTCGCCAGGATAAAATCGACACCTAAATGGCACGAAAGGTCTTAAAATTGACAGAAATGAGTTGAAGGTTCTTAAAATCGTCAAAATAATGGGGCGAACGTCTTAAAGTTAGAAAAACAATGGGGCTAAGCATGAGGGAGAAAGGAGTCAAGAAAAAAAATCCCTCAAGTGGAAATCTCCCCTTAAGGCGGGATGGTTCACTTGTTGGTTGATTTTGCCATGTATTTATTATTTTTTCTAGTTTCCTTCCTAGACCTCCATCAAACGTACAATATCAACCCCAGGATCCCCGGTCAAGATATATTTGTCAATTTTGTGGGTAGAAAAAAAATCCCGGCCGAAGGTAATTTCTTTCGCTATCGCTCGTCTGGAAAAAAATCTACACCAAAATGGCACAAAAGGTCCTAATATGGATACAAAAATGGGGTGAAAGGTCTTAAAATTGCCAAACTAATGGGCCAAACGTCATTCAATCTGAAAACTAATGAAGCTAAACATGAGGGAGAAGGGAAGCAAAAAAATCAGCCATCCCCCCTCCTTTAAATACGCTCTTCATATACGTAATGTTTGAAAGTGTACCTGTATACTTAGCTTGCCTTAAGGGGAGATGTCCACCTGGAGGATTTTTTTTCTGAACCTCTTTCTCCCTCATGTTTAGCCCCGTTGCTTGTGAGATTTAAAGACGCTTGCCCCATTAGTTTGGCGATTTTAAGAACCCTCGCCCCATTTCTGTAAATTTTAAGACTATTCGTGCCATTTAGGTGTCGATTTTTTCCTGGCGAGCGATAGCGAGCCTGTAATTTAAGGGGAACCGGCCTTTGGCCGGGAAATTTTTCTATCGAAAAATGTACAAATTTATCTTGAAAGGGGGTCAAGGGGGTGTAATTTTAAGATTGCTGGAAGTCTAGGGAATCAACTAAAAACCTCCCCTTAACCCTTTCACGAAACGAGGGTGGCGATCTTCCTTTTATTGTGGATATTAGAATAGCGATTATTATTAACCCTTTCAGTACCGGTGACGTCCTTTTCATCTTATTCTGGCTACTATTAGACGATTTTGTTCAGTGTACAAAGAGCCTCCAACAATTACCAGGCTTCCAACACTCTCTCACTTAAGGGGAGGTTTCCACTTGAGGGATTTTTGTTCTTGGCTCCTTTCTCCCTCATGTTTAGCCCCATTGCTTTTCTAATTTTAAGACGTTCGCCCCATTATTTTGACGATTTTAAGAAGCTTCGACCCATTTCTGTCAATTTTAAGACCTTTCGTGCCATTTAGGTGTCTATTTTATTCTGGCGAGCGAAAGCGAGCCTGTAATTTAAGAGTAACCGGCTTTTAGCCGGGAAATTTTTCTACCGAAAAATGTACCCCTTTATCTTGAAAGGGGCTCAAGGGGGTGTAATCTTAAGCTTGATGGATATCCAGAGACCAAACTAAAAACCTCCCCTTAACCTTTTTTACTACCACAGGTCCTTCTTAAACTGCACAAAATCGTCTAAGTATAGCCAACATGTGTTTAAAAAGACCTCGCCGGTACAGCAGGGGTTAAGGTTAGGGAGGGAGTAGTGCGAGTTATAGGAGAGGATGCCTTATTCTGGATAATAGTAATAGCGATTTGTATTAAGCTTAGGAAGGAACTGTGGGAGTCGGAGAAGAGGACGCAAATTAAGCTTAGGAAGGATTTGTGGGAGTCGGAGAAGAGGACGCAAATTAAGCTTAGGAAGGATTTGTGGGAGTCAGAGAAGAGGACGCAAATTAAGCTTAGGAAGGATTTGTGGGAGTCAGAGAAGAGGACGCAAATTAAGCTTAGGAAAGATTTGTGGGAGTCAGAGAAGAGGACGCAAATTAAGCTTAGGAAGGATTTGTGGGAGTCAGAGAAGAGGACGCAAATTAAGCTTAGGAAGGATTTGTGGGAGTCAGAGAAGAGGACGCAAATTAAGCTTAGGAAGGATTTGTGGGAGTCAGAGAAGAGGATGCAAATTAAGCTTAGGAAGGATTTGTGGGAGTCAGAGAAGAGGACGCAAATTAAGCTTAGGAAGGATTTGTGGGAGTCAGAGAAGAGGACGCAAATTAAGCTTAGGAAGGATTTGTGGGAGTCAGAGAAGAGGACGCAAATTAAGCTTAGGAAGGAACTGTGAGAGTCGGAGAAGAGGACGCAAATTAAGCTTAGGAAGGAACTGTGGGAGTCGGAGAAGAGGACGCAAATTAAGCTTAGGAAGGATTTGTGGTAGTCGGAGAAGAGGACGCAAATTAAGCTTAGGAAGGAACTGTGGGAGTCAGAGAAGAGGACGCCATTTGTTTCGTTTATTCTGGATACTATTAACGATTTTATTAAGGGGAGGTTTCTAGTGTGTTGCTTAGACCTCCATCAAGCTTAAAATTACATCCCCTAGACCCCCTTTCAAGATAAATATGTACATTTGTCGGTAGAAAAATGTCCCGGCCGAAGGCCGATTCCTCTTAAGTTACAGGCTCGCTATCGCTCGCCAGGAAAACATCGAAACCTAAATGGCACGAAAGGTCTTTATATTGACAGAAATGGGGCGAAAGTTATTAAAATCGCCAAACTAATGGGGCACACGTCTTAAAATCTCAAAAGCAAGGGGGCTAAACATGAGGGAGAAGGAAGTTCGAACAAAAATCCCTCAAGTGGAAACCTCCCCTTAAGCTTAGGAAGGTACTGTGGGAGTCGGAGGAGATGCCACCTTTCTACTTTTTATTCTGGGTAATAGTAGCGATTTTCTACTTTTTATTCTGGGTAATAGTAGCGATTTTTATTAAGCTTAGGAAGGCATTGTGGAAGTCAGAGGAGAGGACGCCAGTTTGTTTGGTTTAGTCTGGATATTAGTAGCGACTTTTATTTAGCTTGGGGCAGGAATTATGGGAGTCAGAGGATTAATTGAGGTGGACTTTACCCCTTTGGCTCCAAGAGGGCCTTCCAAAGCCGCGTAAAAGAGGATATGACGCGCTTTCACTTTAGCCATATATTTTGGATATCATTAGACGATTTTTTACAGCTTAGCAAGGATCTGTGGGAATTAAAAGAGTACAGAATATCTCCACCAACCTTCTGACTTCCACATACCCTTCCTAATCTAAATAAAATTGTCAAATAATAGCCAGAAATTCAAAAAGAAATGCGGCCTCATTCCACAAAGGGTTAAAATGCGTCATAATCCTGAAGGGTTTAACGGGGAAGGGGAGGTTATTAGTTTGTTCCCTAGACCTCCACCAAGCTTAGAATTACACCCCCTAGACCCCTTTTCAAGAAAAATGTGTAATACATTTTGGTAGGCCGGTTTCTCTTATATTACAGGCTCGCTATCGCTCGCCAGGAAAAAATCGACACGAAAGGTTTTAAAATTGACAGAAATGGGGCGAAAGTTCTTAAAATCGCCAAACTAATTGGGTGAATGTCTTAAAATATCAGAAACAATGGGGTTAAACATGAGGGTGAAAGAGGTCCAGAAAAAAAATCCCTCAAGTTGAAATCTCCCATCAAAGATCAGATTCTTTCGAGGCTCACCACAACACATTGGATATTTTTGTGTAAGTATTATTGAGGATTTTGCTTGCTTTTGCTATTTTCGAGCAATTTTGTTCTAGCTTGTCCCCCTGGCTAACAAAAAAACCTTCCCAAACTTCCTTGGGGAGAAAAAAACAAAAAACACCTAGACCCACTTGAAACGAAATTTGTACATTTTTCGACGGAAAATATCCCGGCCTGTTAACAAAAACACCTTCCCAAACTTCCTTGGGGAGAAAAAAACAAAAAACACCTAGACCCACTTGAAACAAAATTTGTACATTTTTCGACGGAAAATATCCCGGCCGAAGGCCGATTTCTCACTATCGCTCACCCAGAAATAAATCGACACCAAACTAATGGGGTGAAATTTCTTCAAATCTCTAAACTAATGGACCCCCCTCAAAACTAATGGTAAAAACAAATGGTAAGACGACATTCGCTGCTAAACCGTCACAAATTATGGGTTAAAAGAAGGTATGAAACAGGGGAATTATCCCTTTCACGCTCATATGACGCAGAGGTTGCCAGATTAGCAATAAGAAATAGAGTTCTCTCACTCTTATAATTTCCTCTCCAAAATTAGTTTTCTGCCCACAGCTAACTCAAAGACAACTGCAGAGGTTGAAGTAACTAAACTAAAGGTTTCTAAATACCCCTGATGGTAACAAAGGCTTTAAAGTATCCCTAATAGGCTCAAAAATCGCGTCATATGTCGGAGAGGGTTAATGTGTCCTTTCAGCACCGTGACGTATAATTCCCGTTATATTTTGGTTACCTTTAGACGATTTTCTTGAGCTTATGATTTACCTCTTAGGCTTAAAGTGGGAGATACTATATTAATACGCCCTCTGATCAACATAGGGTCTTTTATAACTGCATAAGATCGTCTAATTGCAGCCAGAATCGAAGGTAGAAGGGTATCATCATGCTGAAGGGGTTAACGGTATTTGGGAAGTAAAATACCCATGTAATTAATTAATGGAAAGGTGAATCACTATAAATATACACCTATATATTATTGGGATGGAAATTGTGCTGTACCTACTGTAGTTTCAGTGCATTACCACAGCACACCGAAATGCCAAAACAAAAATACCCTCATTGTTCCCTGATTAAATAGCACTGTATGAATATTCCCATATTTAAAAATATGCTACAGGGGGGCAATGCCTAGTGAGTTAATTGCTCAATAGGTGGCGTTCAGAGAGTGAGGGTCCGAGTCTGGGGAATGAGACTGTGAAGCGCGGAGGCGGAGCGGCTTCAGAGATGGGATTGCTTCGAGCCGGGGTGCTTCGCATGTCTCACTCCCTAGACCGGAACAAGACCTCACGGGACTCACTGTGTTCAGCGGTTGAGTGTACAGGGTCTCAGCCTATGCCCGAGAGGAAGTAGTTGGAATATAGAAAAAAAAAAAAAAAAAAAAAAAAAAAAAAAAAAAAAAAACCAGTATGATATCTATCTATCTATCTACCTAGCTGTCCATCCATCCATCCCTCTATCTATCTATCTATATATATATACAGTATACTGTATATTCTATCACTCCTTGACTTTTTTAGTGTACAATAGTTCCATTATAAGTTATGAAAACAAATATTGGATATAAACACACCAGCAGGAACACTTTATTATCGTGTCGCATAATTAGAGCCTCTTCAACTTGGGAAACCTGTCAACAAAGTGCTTCTCTTTAAATAGTTTTAATTAGTTATGCCAACTTTTGATTTTACGTTCTATTATCAAGAAATGATTACCTCTTAATATATTTAGGTCAAAACTGTTAGGGAATACTGAGAAGCCGATGAAATTGATTGCTATGTGGTTAATAATGTGAATGTGTGTGTGTGTGTGTGTGTACCATAAAACCCACATAACACTTACCCTTATTGAAAGCTAACACCCAACCAAGGCCAAGTTAATTACCTGAAAAGAGAAAAGAAATACATCGGCTAAGGCAATACAAAATATACAAATACAAAATATACAAAATATTAATACCCCAAATGAGGAAATCAAAACCACGATAATTTACCCAAGCGCAATTAACGGTGCCTCCAATACATCTTTATTATTATTATTATTACTATTATTATTAGTAGTAGTATTATTATTATTATTATTATTTTTATTATTATTGTTATTAGCGTTCTGGTATCTTGAAAGGGTTAACAAAAATATAGATATGATATTATTTTATTGAAACTATACTTCCTTGTATATCAATGACAAGAAAGGTCATATCAAAATGAAATGAAATACCAAGGTTCATTCATTCTCCAGTATGTGTTTCCTCATTCAGTGTTATTTTATTTATTATATTATATTTTATTTATAGCATTTATAAATAAGCCTTGTGAAATTCTCTGTAAACCTTGAATATTAGATTGTTTTATGAGGCAAGAATAGCAAAGACATTAACTGTTGTAACTGTTCACATTTAGCTTAATATCATCACACACTCATATGTTCTTATTCCACTGGGCATGTACACAAACACACGTACGCGAACGTAAATACACTTACTCCACACACACACACACTCACTCACACTCTCTCACTCACACACACACTCCACACACACTCAAACTCTCTCTCTCTCTCTCTCACACACACACACGTACATATACACACAATCGCTCTCTCTCTCCTTTACTCTTTCTCTTACATACACACACACGCACACACACAAACACTCTCTTTTACTCTTTCTAACACCCACACACCCACACACACACACCTACTCAAACAGGACCAGATCAACACTCAACACATCAAACATTAATTCAAATCTGTTCACACTCTCACTGAAGCTTTTAATTTAATCTCCTATCACCAATTCAAAGTACAAGCCGAGTTACAATTTAGGAATGGTTAAACGTGCATTTATTTAAAGGTCAGTTGTGTTCGGCTTCTTTCATTCTTTTTTTCTGGACCTCCTTGTTCGCTCATGTTTAGCCCCATTAGCTATGAGATTTTAAGACGTTCGTCCCATTAGTTTCGTCATTTTAAGGCCTTTCGTACTATTTTGTTTATCAATATCAAGACCGTTTATGCCATTTAGGTGTCGATTTTTGTCCTGGCTACCGATAGCGAGCCTGTAATTTTAGAGGAACCGGCATACGGCACAATCCTCAAGAATCAAGTCAAGTCAAGTCAAGTCAAGTCAAGTCAAGTCAAGCGCTCGCTCGCTCGCTCTCTCTCTCTCTCTCTCTCTCTCTCTCTCTCTCTCTCTCTCTCTCTCTCTCTCTCTTCTTGGTAGGGGTTAGAAAAGTGAGCAGCGTTCACCAGTTCCAGGGGATTATATTATCTCGTGTTACGTTAGTTTTATTGTTTGATCCGAGCACTGAATGATATGACACCTTCAGTCTCTCTCTCTCTCTCTCGCACACACTCTCTCTATCTCTCTCTCACACACACTCACACACGCCTAGGTATATCCCCCACCCCTAACTGTCACACGTACATTCCTAGATATATACCACCTCACTCACTCTCTCTCTCTCTCTCTCTCTCTCTCTCTCTCTCTCTCTCTCTCTCTCTCTCTCTCTCTCTCTCTCTCTCTCTCTCTCTCTCTCTCTCTCTCTCTCTCTCTCTCCTCCCTCATCTCCTCCGCTCTCTCTCTCCTCTCCCTCTCTCTTCTCCTCTCTCTCTCTCTCTCTCTCTCTCTCTCTCTCTCTCTCTCTCTCTCTCTCTCTCTCTCTCTCTCTCTCTCTCTCCTAGGTGTGTAAGTAGCTAAGGGGATGACTTGGACCATTTGAGTTACTGCCCAGTTAAAGGGTAATAAAAGTCAATGGGGACAGTAGTGAGCAATAGAGTGTTAATGTGTGTGTGTGTGTGTGTGTGTGTGTGTGTGTGTGTGTGTGTTTGTCGTGTGCACTAGTGTGTATGCGGGCGTGAGTGAAATGTGTATATACTGTATAATTGAGAGAGAGAGAGAGAGAGAGAGAGAGAGAGAGAGAGAGAGAGAGAGAGAGAGAGAGAGAGAGAGAGAGAGAGAGAGAGAGAGAGAGAGAGAGAGGACAGTACTCACAGATCTGGGGTACTATTGATACAGAATACTGCTTAGAGCCACTGCAATAATATTTACCTCATGAATATATTGTACTCTAGGAAGATAGATAGATAAATAGAGATTGATAGATATAACATAGATATATACTGTAGATATAGATAGATAGATAGATAGATATAACATAGATATAGATATAGATTAGATAAACATTCAAACTACAAATAAATAAGGAGAAAGGGGCAAGGGGGAGTTTAGTTTTTGGACCCCCTTCTCCCCATGTTTAGGCCCATTAGTTTCAAGATTATAAGACGGCCGCCTCATAAGACGGCCGCCTCATAAGACGGCCGCCTCATAAGACGGCCGCCTCATAAGACGGCCGCCTCATAAGACGGCCGCCTCATAAGACGGCCGCCTCATAAGACGGCCGCCTCATAAGACGGCCGCCTCATAAGACGGCCGCCTCATAAGTTTAGAGTGTTTAATACCTTTTGCCCTATTTTATATACTTAGTTGAAATATTTATACATACGAAGGTACAATATACATAGTTATAATATTAATACATGCTAAGGTACACTATACATACTGTAGTTATAATATTCATACATGCTTAATGTAGATTATACATACCTAATATATTCATGCATGCTAAGGTTCAGTATACATAGTCAAATTATCCATACATGCTAAGATACAGTATAGTCAAATTATCCATACATGCTAAGGTACAATATACATAGTTATAATATTCATACATGCTAAGGTACAATCGCGCTAATAAATTATGTCTCGGCACCAAGTATGTTTTTATCAATAATTGGTATCAGCAATAACTAAGCTTCATTTCTACATATCGAGTAAAATATACAAACATGTTCCTACACTTACCCACCCTATTCAACATCTGACAGACATTAATACAGTGCAGAGCAAGCCAAACGTAATGACAGCTGGGACTTGACTTATTAGCGCGACCGTACAGAATACATGTTGCTATGTCCACGGTGTTGTTACATATGTCAGGATTAGTTGTAATTAAGCCAATATAGTTGCATGTAACACGAGCTAACTTACTCTATCATTATGATGTACTGTACGGTGGCGCTAATAAGTCATGGCTCAGCTGTTGTTACATTTGGCTCGCTCTGTGCTGTATTAATGTCTGTCAGATGTTGAATAGGGTGGGTAAGTGTGGGAACGTGTTTGTATATCTCACTCAAAAAGAAGATATCATGTGTGAATATTGCTGATACCAATTATTGATCAAAACATAATTGGTGCCGAGACATCAGTTATTAGGCACACTCCTATGTACAGTCGGCCACACAAGTTCCGTTCCTTGTCATGATCTTGTGTATGAAAGTAAGATAATATGAATGAAGTTCGAGTGTGGTTTCTTTTAATTACACTTGTATTTCAATCATGTGCATTAAATCTCCATGTATAAGATCACAGAGAGGAACAGAACTTATGTGGGCGACTGTACTCACTAACTCACTCACTCACACACACTCACTCACTCACACTCACACACACTCTCTCTCTCTCAAGGTAGTCGAGGGTGAGAATAATCCTTTTGTTTTTATTAATTAGTGTTTGTTTGTATATATTAATTTTATCTTATATATATATTAGCCTACATAAATATTTCTCTTTCTCTCTCTAGATAAAGGCAGTCGAGGTTGAGAATAATCCTTTTTTAATATAGTATGTTTTGTATATATAAATTTGCCTCTCTCTCTCTCTCTCTCTCTCTCTCTCTCTCTCTCTCTCTCTCTCTCTCTCTCTCAGCATTATAAACTCATTTCAACTTTATATTCTGGCCTATATATTTCCTGCACTGCCCCCGCGTGTTCCTAACTCGCGTTTTTTATGCACTCAAACACACACACACACTCAAACACACGCATACACGCTCGAACTCTCTCTCTCTCACACACACACTCAAACACACACACACACATACAAGCTCAAACTTATATATACACATACATATTTCCGACAAATACACACACACACACACTCAAACAACCACACGTTCAATCTTATTATATATACACATACATATTTCCGACACATACACACACGGTCAAGCGCGCGCGCGCACACACACACACACACACACGGTCAAGCGCGCACGCACACACACACACACACACGGTCAAGCGCGCGCGCACGCACGCACGCACACACACACACACACACACACACACACACACACACACACACACACACACACACACACACACACACAAGCTTGCACTCAAGTTAATGCACTCTCCATCATATACTCGTTTACAACATTTATTTTTATACATCCAATAGCCTATTCCTTCCAGACAAAATTAGTTTAAGGGAAGGTGTTTAGTTGATTCCCTAGACTTCCATCAAGCTTAAAATTACTCCCCCTTGACCCCCTTTCAAGATAAATTTGTAAATTTTTCGGTAGAAAAATTTCCCGGCCGAAGGCCGGTTCCCCTTAAATTACAGTCTCGCTATCGCTCGCCAGGAAAAAACCCACACCTAAATGGCTCGAATGGTCTTAAAATTGACAGAAATGGGGCGAGGGTTCTTAAAATCGCCAAACTAATGGGGCAAGCGTCTTCAAATCTCACAAGCAATGGGGCTAAACATGAGGGAGAAAGAGGTTGAGACAAAAATCCTCCAGGTGGAAATCTCCCCTTAATGTAGTGCAAATTACGAGGAGATCTGATTTATGGGTGTAATATGATCAAAAGCCTTGCATCCCATAAGTTACGTGCTTATTAACCCTTTCACTACCGGAGATGTATTTTTTTGGTTTTATGTCAGCGATGTTTAGACGATTGTATGCAGCGCATAAGCAAGATCTGCGGTTGTTAAAATGGTTAATTGAGACAGTTTGCATCCTCTTCATTGCTACATGATCGTCCTAAGCTGAATACAATCGTCTAATAATTGCCATAATATCATTAAAAGAGGCAGCGGTACTGAAGGGGTTAAGGGGAGATGGTCCGTTTTTCTGGCCCCCCTTCTCCCTCATGCTGAGCCCCATTAGTTTTCAGATTTGAAGACGTTCGGCCCATTACTTTGTCGATTTGAAGACCATCCGCCCCTTTTCTGCGTCAATATTAAGACTTTCCGTGTCATTTAGGTGTCGAGTTTTTCCTGGCGAGCGATAGCGAGCCTGTAATTTAGTAGTAACCGGCCTTCGGCCAGGACATTTTTCTGCCGAAAAATGCACAAATATATCTTGAAGGGGGATCCTGGGGTTGCAATTTTAAGTTTGATGGAGGTCTAGGGAGGAAACTAAAAAAAAAAAAAAATAGTATATAAATGAAAAAATCGACCAACAAATGTACCATCACCCCTTTACTGTCTCCGTGGGTTCCTTACCCCCACATAGCTTCTTGCTCTTAACAAGGGTACTGTTCGTCCATGTATTGAGTATTGTTCGCATGTGTGGAGAGGTACCGCACTTCTCGAAAGTGTAGAATCAAAAGCTTTTCGTCTCATCAACTCACCTCCTCTTACTAATATTCTGCAAACTCTCTCTACACCCCGCAATGTTGCTTCTCTCTCTCTCTCTCTCTCTCTCATATACCCCTATTACAATTATCAGTGTTCTTCAGATTGCATATCTCCTCTCTTACGGTGAGTAGGTAGCACCCGCCTTTCAACATATTCCCCCTTTCAGTCCAACTTTTTAATCCAAGATTGAATCAATATTCCCAACCAGTATTTCTTTCACTCGACAAGTAAACTCTGGAACTCTCTCCCTCAATCTGTGTTTCTCTCTTCCTATGACTTAAGGGGAGACTGGCCGTTTGTTTGGTCTATTAATTCATTTATTCATATATTTTTTAAGTTTCCTCCCTAGACCTCCATCGAGCTTAGAAGAACACCCCCTAGACCCCCTTCAAGATAAATTTGTACATTTTTCGGTAGAAAAATGTCCTGGCCGAAGGCCGGTTCCTCTTAAAATTGCAGGTTCGCTATCGCTCGCCAGGAAATAATCGACACCTACATGGCACGAAAGGTCTTAAAATTGACAACGAAATGGGGCAAAAGGTGTTAAAATCGCCAAACTAATGGGCCGAACGTCTTATAATCTCAAATCTAGTGGGGCTAAACATTAGGGAGAAGGGGGTCCAGAAAGACGGTCTTCCTCCCCTTAAACTATATAAACATCCGTGCATCCAGACATTATATAAACTATATAAACATCCGTGCATCCAGACATTATATAAACTATATAAACATCCGTGCATCCAGACATTATATAAACTATATAAACATCCGTGCATCCAGACATTATATAAACTATATAAACATCCGTGCATCCAGACATTATATAAACTATATAAACATCCGTGCATCCAGACATTATATAAACTATATAAACATCCGTGCATCCAGACATTATATAAACTATATAAACATCCGTGCATCCAGACATTATATAAACTATATAAACATCCGTGCATCCAGACATTATATAAACTATATAAACATCCGTGCATCCAGACATTATATAAAAGCTATATAAACATCCGTGCATCCAGACATTATATAAACTATATAAACATCCGTGCATCCAGACATTATATAAACTATATAAACATCCGTGCATCCAGACATTTTGACGCCAACGTACGGTCGCGCTAATAAGTCATGACCCAGCTGTCATTACGTTTGACTTGCTCTGTGCTGTATTAATGTCTGTCAGATGTTGAATAGGGTGGGTAAGTGTAGGAACATGTTTGTATATTTCACTCGATATGAAGAAATGAAGCTTAGATATTGCCAATACCAATTATTGATCAAAACATACTTGGTGCCGCGACATAACTTATTAGCGCGATTGTACCTTGAATTTGGCCCTGTCCCTCTTTCAATTTGAAGGGACACTCGTTACAAGCAACTTTGCCTCTTGTCCCTTTCTTACACAGAATAAATGTAGACTGCAGCACAATCCAAGCGTTCAAATGTCAACATACTCTTTCTTTTCAACTGACGGTAACATGCAAAGTTTCCATAACAATTTCTTAGTAATTTTGATGATTTTGTAATGAAATATGGTGCTAATTATATTAACTAGGTGTTAATATGATGCAGAAACATATTAATTTCATATCTGTCCATTAAATATCAAGAAATTAGCTGCTAAGGGATTCAATTTATCATCAGCTGAAAAGAAACTTGTAACTCATTCAGTATTTAAGGACGGTATCACACGAGAATTTTTATAGTCAACATTCGATGATCAACATTTTCTGGCAATATTTCTGGAATATTGTGCACTGGTATCGGAAACTAGACTGATGATAGAAGAATTTAGGTATCCGAAATATTTTAAACATTAGCCTCATTAGCTGCCAGACCAGTGTTGAGCATAAATGTTGAGGGGAAAAGCTTTGGCTTTGGTCTGTTTATTATTAGATGATTTTATACATTTCAAGAAGGATGTCGAGCAGGAATCAAAGGGGTATAAAACACTATCTCAATTAACCCTCTACCTCCCAAGAGTTCCGCTAGTCTTAATAAAATCATCTAATAAAAGCCAGAATAAACGCGTCATAATCTTCAAGGAGTTAATCTTGCGAGACGTTCAACCCCTTAGTTTGGCGATTTTAAAACTTTTCGCCCCATTGCTTTATCAATATTACGACCTTTCGTGCCATTCAGGTGTCGATTTTTTCCTGGCGAGCGATGGGGAGCTTGTAATTCTATCGGGACATTTTTCTACTGAAAAATGTACAAATATATATTTATTTATTTAGTTATATATGAATGTATTTATTTATTTATGTGTGTGTATGTGTGTGTGTGTGTGTGTGTGTGTGTGTGTGTGTGTGTGTGTGTGTGTGTGTGTGTGTGTGTATATTGTGTGTGTGTAGTGTGTGTGTGTGTAAGATATCCTTCCTAAACTGCATAAAATCGTCTAATGATAGCCAGAATAAAGTGTTAAGGGGACAGTGGGTATTTTTGGGGGGGTCTATTTATTTAGATTTTCATATATATTTTTTACTTTCCTCCCTAGACCTCCATCAAACTTTAAAAAAAAAACATCCATTAGATCCTCCTTCGAGATTAATTTGTACATTTTTCGGTAGAACAATTTCACGGTCGAAGGCCGGTTCCTCCACAATTACAGGCTCACTATCGTTCGCCAGGAAAAATTATCGACACCTAAAGGGCACGAAAGTTCTTAATATTGACAACGAAATGGGGCGAAAGGTGTTAAAATCGCCAAACTAATGAACCAAACGTCTTAAAATTTGATAACTAATGGGGCTAAACATGAAGAAGAAAGGGGACCAGAAAAACGGCCCTTCCCCCCCTAAACGACGTCACAATCGTCAAGGAGTTTAAAGACAATATAACAACGGGACAAATATCTCGCCTCGAATCCCGGACTGACTGTCTTTATTTATTCCTTAAGGGGGGTGACCTGTTTTTTGTTATTTCTGTCCTTTTCTCTCTTTCTCTGGCTTGTATCCATTTGGCCCCATTCAGCCTACTGTTTTAAGACGTTTATCCCCATCCAGGTGTCAATTTTTTACTGGTGAGCGGTAGCGAGCCAGCATATTTTTTATTTTTGTTTGACAGCAGGTTAAATTTGTACATTTTTCGATAGAAAAATTTCTCCGGCGAAGCCGGATTTCTTCATATAATGCTGGCTCGCTATCGCTCGCCAGGAAGAAATCGACACCTAGATGGGGAGAAACGTCTTGAAATAGTTGGCTGAATGGGGCCGAATGGATACAAGCCAGAGAAAGAGAGAAAAGCACAGCAATAACAAAAAACAGGTTACCCCCCTTAAGGGGGGATATACAGTTGGTTATTCTGCCCCCCCCCCCCCCCCCTTCTCCCTCATGTTTAGCCAAATTAGTTTTCAAATCCTAAGACGTTCAGCCCATTTTGCTGACTCAGTCATTAACCCCTTCTGTACCGCGACGTGTTTTTGTTCATTTTATTCTAGCTATATCTAGACGATTTTGTGGAGTTTAAGAAGGATGTGTGGTACTTATAAAGGGTTGATTGAGATCATTCAAAGCCTGTTAATTGCTGGAGGCCCTTTGAATAAAAATTTCTAATAATAGCTAGAAGAAAATAAAAAGACGTCTCCGGTACAGTAAGGGTTAAGAAGGGTTTGTAGCAAAGTATGTTGTGAATCATGAGAACTTGGCATTAATATATGTCGGAGAGGGTTAATATGACACATAAACAAAGTGGGTGCATATTTGTCGGAGAGGGTTAATATGAACAGATTAAACAAGTGAGGGTGGCATATATGTCGGTGAGGCGTTAATATGACCACCATAAAACAATCAGTGGGTGCATATATGTCGGAGAGGGTTAATATGACACATAAACAAAGTGGGTGCATATTTGTCGGAGAGGGTTAATATGACACATAAACAAAGTGGGTGCATATTAATATAGGGGAGGTGTGGTGGAGTGGTCTTGCCACTGGCCTGGTAATCCAAAGGTCCCGGGTTCAAATCCCGATGTATCAATGGGAAGATATTATTGGGATGGAATTTGTGCTGTACCTAGTAATCCAGTGCATTCACCACAAAGCCCACCACGAAACGTCCAATAAAATTACCCTCATTGTTCCATGACTTAACATAGCACTGTTATGAATATTCCCATATTCAAAATATGCTATAGGGGTTGCCAAATGGCCTCGGTGAGTTATTCTTATCACTAGGTGGCTGTGGTGTGTGTGTGTTATCTCAAGTGTGCAGATGAGACGTTCCGAGTGTAGTGGGTGAGGGACAGTGAAGGCACTGTGGGAACGAGAGGGCTTCAGGGATGGGGGTCGTTTTGCGGCCCATTGGGTGAGCACCGTGCTCATTGTGAAGGGCCAAGATGGACAGGTGCAGGTGACTTCGTTCTGCTCTACGTTGGCTTCCACATGTCTCACTCCCTAGACTGGAACAAGACCTCACGGGCTTCACTGTTCATTGTAAACGCCGGTGGAATGTTAAGGCTCTCAGCCTATGACCGAGAGGAAGTAAAGTTGGAACTATAGAAAACAAAAAAAACAAAAAAAAAAAAAATGATGTCGGCGGGGGGGGGTCATTTAATATGACACCCCATATAACAAAGTGGGTGGCCTATATGGTCGGATGGAGGGGGTTAATATGACACACAAACAAAGTGGGTGCATATATGTCGGAGAGGGTTAATATGACACACAAACAAAGTGGGTGCATATTTGTCGGAGAGGGTTAATATGACACATAAACAAAGTGGGTGCATATATGTCGGAGAGGGTTAATATGACACACAAACAAAGTGGGTGCATATTTGTCGGAGAGAGTGAGAGGGTTAAATATGGAACATATCAAACAAAGGTGGGTTGCATATATGTCGGAAGAGGGTTAATAGGACACATAAACAAAGTGTGGGGTTTGCAGAATATGTCGGAGAGGGTTTTAATATGACACACAAACAATAAGGTGGTGTGGGTGCATATTTGTCGGAGAGGGTTAATATGACACATAAACAAAGTGGGTGCATATATGTCGGAGAGGGTTAATATGACACACAAACAAAGTGGGTGCATATTTGTCGGAGAGGGTTAATATGGGACAATCATAAACAAAGTGGGTTAATATATGTCGGAGAGGGTTAATATGACACAGAAACAAAGTGGGTGCATATTTGTCCATTATTAAGCTGCAGCGAGTTTCAATTATCTGCCAAGTGAAACCAATAGACTAGAGGAGTTTCTTAGTGAGTCCTGCTTAAGGGAGGTATGGTTTTTTTTCTGGACACCCTTCTCCCTCATGTATAGCCCCATAAGCTGTGAGATTT
Source organism: Paralithodes platypus (assembly GCA_032716605.1). Classification (NCBI taxonomy): domain Eukaryota; kingdom Metazoa; phylum Arthropoda; class Malacostraca; order Decapoda; family Lithodidae; genus Paralithodes; species Paralithodes platypus. Next base: position 48,127,072 of record CM064568.1, on the reverse strand, counting down.
TAAGGAGTTTTCCCCCATTAGTTTGTGAATTTTAAGACTTTCACCCCATTTGTTTGTCAATGCTAATATCTTTCGTGCCATTTAAGGGGAGATATCGACTTGAGGGATTTTTGTCTGGACCCCTTTCTCCCTCATGTGTAGCCCCATTGCTTTTGAGATTTTAAGACGTTCGCCCCATTAGTTTGGCGAATTTAAGAACTTTCGCCCCATTTCCATAAATGTTAAGACCTTTCGTGCAATTTAGGTGTCGATTTTATCCTGCGCGGAGCGAGTTTAGCGACGAGCCTTGTAATTTAAGAGGAAACCGGCTTTCTAACCGGGTACATTTTTCTACCGGAAAAATGTACAAATTTATCTTGAAAGGGGCTCAAGGGGGTGTAATCTTAAGCTTGATGGATATCTAGGGACCAAACTAAAAACCTCCCCTTAAGTGTCGATTTCTTACTGGCGAGCGATAACCAGCCTGTAATGTAGGAGGAACATTACAAATGTACAAAACGTACAAAAGTATCTCGAAGGGGGTGTACACTGAATACAAAATGTATCCTCCCACCCCCCCAACACTCCTCCCCCCCCCCACCCAAAACACCCCCACCCACCCCCCCCCCCCTCCCCCCCACACCCCGCCCCCCCCCTCCCCCCCATAACACACACTATCTGATCCGACGTCACACACACACAAACACACACATAAACAGCTTCATACACATGAGAACACACACACATATAATATACACGCATGCTCTCATAATCACACACGCACACACTCGCTCAGCCATACATACAGTACATCAATGGAAATATATACAGCTCTCTCTCTCTCTCTCTCACACACACACACACACACACACACACACACACACACACACACACACATAAACAGCTTCATACACATGAGAACACACACATATATATATACACGCATACTCTCATAAACACACACGCACACACTCGCTCAGCCATACATACATACAGTACACCAATGGAAATATATACAGTTCTCTCTCTCTCTCTCTCTCTCTCTCTCTCTCTCTCTCTCACACACACACACACACACACACACACACACACACACACACACACACACACACACACACACACACACACATTATACAACAAATATTAATTAAAAAAGAAAACTTCCAAAAAATATGAATGAAAAAACTTAATCACTAGTGAATTAAGAAGCCATTAAAAGTTTTACAATTCCTCAAATTGACGATAAAGCGGCATCAAATCGGGAATTAATGTAGTTTTTTGAGCGTGACCTATTTCTTCTTCTTCTGCTTCTTCCTACTTTCCCTCCTCTATTTTCCTTCTACTCAATCAACATTATCAAAATCACTATTATCATCATCATTTTCAGTCTTCTACTTTTTTGTGCATCATTCTTTAAATCGGCTTTCATTTTATTTATGCTTTTAGTTTTGTGCACGTTTTCTTATTAATTGTATTCTACTTCATTAGGACTATTTTTCTTGTGCCTAAAATGACAGTCAGATTCGCTTCTTCTTTCTTCCTCTCTTCCTCTTCTTCTTCTTTCTTCCTCCTCCTTCTTCTTTCCTCCTCCTCATTCATCTTCCCTCCTCCTCATTCTTCTTCTTCTTCTTCTTCTTCTTATCTTCCTTCTTCTTCCATTGTCTGTCATTTTAGCCCTCCTCCTCTTCCCTCTTCTCCTTCCTTCTCTTTATTGTCTTCCTGCATTGTGTCCTATGTGTATTGTCTTCCTGCATTGTGTCCTATGTGTATTGTCTTCCTGCATTGTGTCCTATGTGTATTGTCTTCCTGCATTGTGTCCTATGTGTATTTCTGGTTTCTTCCTTTTTCTTCTTACTACTAATTTTCTGTTTCCACCTTTTACTATATAATTATTATTTCTTCTTCTTCTTCCTTATCTTTCCTTATCCTATCTACTTCAACCTCGTCCTCCTCCATTCTTCTTCTTCTTCTTCTTCTTCTTCCTTAATCTTTCTATCCCCACCTCGACCTCTCTCCTTTTTCTCTCCTATTCTTCTGTTTATTCTTCCACCTCTTCCTTCTCTGTATCTCCTCTTCTTCCTCCCTCCTCCCTCCCATTACTCCCACATTACTTAACCAATGCACAATGGTGAAGGTTCATTCGCAGTAAAAGTGAAATACAAGTGCCGTAAGTCTCTCAAACTTGCATACTCTCTCTCTCTCTCTCTCAAACACTAACCCTCACATACTGTACATACACACACATTCTCTCTGTTTGACATGGCATGTTCATCTCTCTCATGCGAACGTAAGCAGTGATGATATTATTTTGCACACAAAATTTGCTTGTTTAGAAAACAAATCTTAGGTTTCTCTCTTACACACACACGCGCATACATACGAACAAACACACACACACACACACACACCTACACTAAAGAATGTCCTATATACTGCAATTCCCCCAAGCTGTCTCTACTGGTTTTTATATCCTTGTTTTGTTCTCTACCGAGGATTAACCCTCCCACTGTAGTAGGCTTTACCTGGACCCTAGCTGTACGGACTTGTAGGCCGCTTCCCTTCGTTACACCTTTTCAACTCCTCACCGGACCCTACCAAATACAGTTTTTGCAGGTATGTATCGTTTGTGTGCATACGTGAGCGTTTGTGTATACGGGCATGTGCACACTTACTGCATGTTCTTATTTTCTTATATATGTATGCGTATGTACGTGTGTACGTACGTGTATATATGTATGTTCTGTATATGAGTAAGTAAAATAAATGTGTATAAATTATGTACTGTATATCACTTACTCCTTCATCGGTTAAATTTATGATTAATTTGTTAATTTTTTTTTTTTGTTTTTTTTTTTGCCAAAAAACCTGCATCTATTATTGTATTTGATTGTTATTTTTTTTGTAAACTGAGCTTACCATTCCTCATATCTGTACATCTCATGTTCACCCACCTAAATTGTAAAATGTGTATTGTCAGCTCATTGGAGGCTTGCCATTTCTTTAATAAAACCGTTTTGATATATTTATTATTATTATTAGATTATATTATGTATTATTACACACAACACACAAAAAACATCTTAAACACACACCACCACACCACAACACTCCAAATTCACGCTTACGCACACACCAAAACTATCGTCCATGGAGCAAAAATAAGCCCCCAATAGAGTAAAGACAGTAAATTACACCCAACTTGAGACATTTATCGTAAGTTTCACAACTGACAAGAAAGATTGGATTTAATCGGAAACTATGTTGGCAGTCAGAGCGAGATGTGTGATTTGCTGGACTGAAATTATAGGAGTCGTGGAATTATAATTAGGCATTTTAATAGTGGAAGTAGATATAAATATATATATATATATATATATTATATACCTAACCAAGATCACCTAATCTCCACAAATCTCAGTGGGCGGAGATATATAGTGAAATACAAATATATGGACGCAAACAGAGAACGGTCAGGCTATGGA
>CM064568.1:47858955-48123511 GCA_032716605.1 Paralithodes platypus | reverse complement strand
AAATCATCAAAGGCATCGACAATATGAACTGTAGTAAGTACTTCACTATCGACCAATCTAATTACACGCGGGGAAACGGTTGCAAAATTATTGGTAAATCTTTTAACTCACACGAATCTAAGAATTTCTTCTTCAATCGAGTTGTCAACTTGTGGAATGGGCTTCCCCGAAACGTTATAGACTGCATCACCGTTGATTCATTTAAACTCCGCCTAGACAAATATCTCGCATCAAACCCGCGACTGACTGCGTTTGTAAAATGAATAACTTTATTTTATCCCCCCCTCAGTTACTAACCCATCTGTCCCCTACTAACTTCCTAATCCTGCCACGGACATTAGTTCCAGGGCAGTAATTCCCTTTCCAATGTTCCCTTACCCACTCTAAACCACTGTTTGGACACTTGATCCTCAGTGTTTTGGAGGACAAGCAACCTAGAAGGGTCACTAGATCTGTTGTTGCTTGATTTCCTTTGTACTCCTTTGTACTCCTTTGTACTCCTCCTCTTCTTCTTCTTTCTCCTTTTCCTCTTCTTCTTCTTCTTCCTCCTCCTTCTCCTCCTCCTCCTCCTCCTTCACCTTTTCCTCCTCTCCTTCTCTTAACTCTTCCTCCTCTTCTTCCTTCTCCTCCTCCTCCTCCTTTTTTCCTTCTCCTCCTCCTCCTCCTTCTTCTTCCACATCTTCCTCCTCCTCCTCCTTTCTCCTCCTTCTCCTCCTCCTCCTCCTCCTCCTTCCTCCTCCTCCTCCTTCTCCTCCTCCTCCTCCTCCTTCACCTCCTCCTCCTCCTCCTCCTCCTCCTCCTCCTCTATGTAGTATACTGTATAGCTTCTCTCTATCTCATCTGCTTCGATTTCTCTTCAAAGCATTCTGTGATTCTTCTGTGCTCTCCCTGCCTTTTCACTATCCTATATTTAGGGTATGCTCTCTCTCTTCTAGAATAAGGTCCTGACCACCTCGTTTGGATCGTAAGGTGTGTGAGGTCAATGTATTTGTAAATCTATGTAAATATATTATCAAAGCTCCTAAGGCCAATCTATATATTAAGGGGAGGTTTTTAGTTTGTTTCCTACTCCTCCAGCAATCTTAAAATGTCACCCCCTTGACCCTCTTTCAAGATAAATTTGTACTATTTTCGGTAGAAAAATGTCCCGGCTGAAAGCCGGTTCTGCTTATATTACAGGCTCGCTATCGCTCGCCAGGATAAAATCGACACCTAAATGGCACGAAAGGTCTTAAAATTGACAGAAATGGATCGAAAGTTCTTAAAATCGTCAAAATAATGGGGGCGAACGTCTTAAAATTCGAAAAGCAATGGGGCTAAACATGAGGGAGAAAGGGGTCAAGCAAAAAGTCCCTCAAGTGGAAATCTCACCTTAGGGAGGATGGACGTATTTATTTCCTCATTTACTGTATGTATCTTTATATATATATATATATATATATATTTTTGTTTTCTTTTCCTTTCCTCCCTATTTCTCCATCAAGCTTAAAACAAACTCCCTGCAAGTATTGGTAGAAAAATGTCCCGGCTGAAAGCCGGTTCCTCTTACATAACAGGCTCGCTATCGCTCGCCAGGATAAAATCGACACCTAAATGGCACGAAAGGTCTTAAAATTGACAGAAATGGGTCGAAAGTTCTTAAAATCGTCAAAATAATGGGGCGAACGTCTTACAATTAGAAAAGCAATGGGGCTAAACATGAGGGAGAACGGAGTCAAGAAAAAAATCCCTCAAGTGGAGATCTCCCCTTAACTTCAACACAACCTTAACAACCTCTCCATAACACCCCAAGTCCTGGACCTGGTTAATTGTACAATCTCAGACAAAAATACATGGATTTTTCGTTAGCCCGGCTATATATATATATATATATATATATATATATATATATATATATATATATATATATATATATATATATATATATATATATATGTCTGTTGCGCCGTAAATAAATTATCCTCCGTTTTATTTGTTGCAAAAACTAATCTAGATAATAATACTCTGGCTTTCATAACAGGAAAGGCCTTACAATATCGTCAGAGTGGAGTATAAACCAGTCTATTATGATTACACAATGACCCAACCCCAGGCAACCACAGGGGAAATGCGTAATGTGTGTCCGTCATATATTAATATTACTTGGGCTTATAAGATTTAGCACACACACACACAGTAACACTCACACACACACAAACACAGTCACACACACGCACACACACACACACATCTTACACACATACTTCTCATAACACACTCACACCTTTTTTAAACACTCAAATACACATCTCCTTAACTACACACACACATGCATACACTCTTTAAAAACACACATACACAGTTATTCCTCATAAGACACACATAATGTACGCGTATCTTAGACACACACACACACACACACACACACACACACTGCCACATACACAAACACGCAAACCTCTCCTGAAACACACATACACACGTCTCCTAATACAGACAGATAGATAGATAGATAGATAGATAGATAGTTTATTGACCACAGCTTACATTTTTACAATAGTATATAATACAAACACTTTATAAAGTTCGAATATAGAACTTTTGAATTTTAAACTACAACTATAGTCCAACATAAGATTAATATCGTTATTTATTTATAACATATCAAATCATTAAAGGTAAACACTTTCATATTATTACATACACATTACCAAATATTAAAGATAAACAGACAACATATCGTGAACCACTTTACATATAACATCAGGCATCAACTGGTTTGAGAATAGATTATCCATGGTTTCGAAGTTGTGAGTTGTGTCTTAGATTTTGTGTGAGTGAACATTCTGAACTACGTGTCGTTCCGTTTGTATTTCACCACAACAAATACAGTCTTTCTTCGAGAGGCAATCGCCCGCGACCCTGTCTGTTCCTGTCTCACAAGCTAAGGAATGGCTATTCACACGAAACCTAGTGAAAGATATTCGGTGAATTTCGTTTATGGTATGTTTATTCTTGTAAACAAACGGTACTGTAAATTCTGGGTTTATTTCTTTATGTTTTCCGTCTTGATGAATCGCTATTTGTAATGTTAATTGCAATCCTCTGCATAGACACACTTAAATCTACAACATCCTTCGATATAAAATCCTTTATCAGCCTGCTTACAATAGTATTTGTGTTGGTCACCGTTTTAATAACAAATGATAATGGATCATCGGTGTATTCAGACCTTTCCTGCCACATTGAATAACAACATTTGTGTTGCTTGTATTTAACTAGGTCTTGTAAAGGTGGATATCCTGACTCAACGTAACAAATATCATTACAAGTGGTTCGTCTCACACCGAGTAATTGCTTCAGACACCAGTTATATAATTTTATCATAGGTTTCATATCAGCGCCTACCCATGACTCACAACCATACAAAAGAGACGACATGAGCGCTGCTTCGAATACTCGCCGTTTTACTACAAAAGGAACATCATTGTTTTTAGAAATAAACGATACAAATTTAAGTACATGTGGCATTTTTGAAGTGGCGTGTACTCTGACAGCAGAGGAGGTGCAACCGTCGCTCGTAAAGGGAGACCCAAATACGTATATGTGTCACAATGTTTCACCTCCAACCCATTCACGGCCAACGGCTCACGGTCCGCGTCACTTCCGCTAATGACCAAAAATTTAGTTTTGGATTGGTTAATTTTCATCCCGTAATCTGAACAATAATTCTGAAGCAGATCTAGTTTTGTTAACATATTGTTTCTGGTTGTAGATAATAGTATAGTGTCGTCCATAAGTACGAGAATATGTAACCAACCCAAAAAGCCATCCGGCCCACTACCTTCCTTAATGATCCTTATCAGATCATCAACAAAGATAATGAACACACACACACTTCTGATACACACACACGCACTCGTACATACACTTCTAACACATTCGTACACACACACACACACATTCGTACACACACACCCACACCCACACCAAAGAGGGCCTAGCCAAGAACCTCATTAAATCCAAGAAAGCCCCCGCGGCTCCACACCGTGTATAACAACAACATCAACAACAACACTCATAATACAACAATACAACACACTTTCATTGTTATTGGCCTTTATTGCATTGTGGTGTAGCTTTTGTTTGACTTATTGTTGTTCGCATTATTATTGTTGTTGTTATTATTATTATTATTATTATTATTATCCATTATTATTATTATTATTATCATTATCCATTATTATTATTATTGTCAGCTCTTTTAACCCTCTCCGACATATGACGCGATGTTGAGCCTATTAGGGATACTTTAAAGCCTTTGTTACCATCAGGGGTATTTAGAAACCTTTAGTTTAGTTACTTCAACCTCTGCAGTTGTCTTTGAGTTAGCTGTGGGCAGAAAACTAATTTTGGAGAGGTAATTATAAGAGTGAGAGAACTCTTTTTTCTTATTGCTAATCTGGCAACCTCTGCGTCATATGAGCGTGAAAGCGTTAAGTATCTGGGCAGTGTGTTGAGTAAAGATGGGCCTATAGATGAAGAAGTACGGGAGAGGATGCAACAGGGGAAGAGGGTTGTAGGAACGTTGAAAGCAGTAACAAGAAATAGGTTGGTCAGTATGGAAGTGAAGAAGTCCTTACATGACAGTGTGGTAATCCCGACACTAACTTACGGAAGCGAAGCTTGGACGTTCGGGAAGAGACTCAGACCAAGAGTGAGACCAGTGGAAATGAGTTACTTGAGAAGTGCGTGCGGAGTTACATGGAGGGATAGACAGACGAATGAGGAAGTAAGAAGGAGGTGTGGTGTGGAGATAGATGTGCTGGAAAGTGAAAAGGAACAACTTGAGATGGTTCGGCCTATTATGGAACGTATGGAAAGCGAGAAAATGACTAAGAGGGTGTACGAGAGCGAGGTGGAGGGACAGAGAGGGAGAGGTGCACCGAAGGAGAGGTGGAAGGATGAGTGAGGAAGTATATGGATGAAGGCGGTGCTGGTTGGGAGGAGGGGCGTCGACTGACTGGGGACCGAAGGGCATGGGGGCGGTTCGTTCGTGGCCACCCCTTCGGGGATGAAACCGTCAGGCAATGCATAGATTGATAGATTATTATTATTATTATTATTATTATTATTATTATTATAATAACATCACCCACTTCTTACTAGTCTCTATTGCAGTGTGTCCCATTTTCTTTATTCTATCGTAATATACTGTATATACAGAACATTTGTATTGTTTCTATTGATATGTGTTCTTGTTGTTATTGTATTAATATTATTTTATCTTCTATTGCTTCTTCTTCTTCTTCTGCTTCTTCTTCTTCTTCTTCTTCTTCTTCTTCTTCTTCTTAGTAGTAGTAGTAGTAATAGTTATATTGTTGTAGATGACATTTTTGTTTTATTTCTCATAAATATTAACTAACATAGTAAGAGAATGTCTACCGGTATCAGTTTTACTATTATATTATAGTTCGCCCTAGGCTGCAAGAATGAGTAACTATAGCTGAAATCTCTCTCTCTCTCTCTCTCTCTCTCTCTCTCTCTCTCTCTCTCTCTCTCTCTCTCTCTCTCTCTCTCTCTCTCTCTCTCTCTCTCTCTCTCTCTCGCGCCACCGCTGCACCGCCACCACCAAGATTGATTGAAACCCTTTAAGATAAACTGCAAGTCTGTCCTTCTTTCCCAACAAAGCCATCCATAGTGAGAATGATACCCAACAGTCTTACAGTAGCTGCCATGCTGTTCACCTTTGCAAAAAAAAAAAAAAAAAAAAAAAAAAAAAAAAAAAATATATATATACAGGTATATAAATAAATCAAGACAACCTCCATGGCTACCAGTAGACGGTTGGTGTATACTATGAAGCCGGCACCACACGAGCGCTTTTTCCCTCAACATGGGTCTGGCAGCTTATGAGGACAACATATGTAACATTTAATGTCATCTAAATTCATCCACCATCAGTCTAGTTTCCGATACCAGTGCAATATATTCCAAAAATGTTGCCAGCAAAATGTTGACCATCGAATGTTGACTATAAAAGCTCCCGTGTGATACCGGCCTAAGACGCACCTATGTCTTCCCATACCATCCAAGGCACCAAGGCGCGATCGCATCTTCCAAATTAAAATATCAGCTATAAATCACCGAAAGGCGCTTATCCTATCCCTCCCCCACAACAAAAAACAAATAATACATTAATTAATTAATAAAAACTAAAATATAACAAATACCACTTAAATAAAATAAAAAGTCAGTCAAATAAATATATTAATTAAAAATACTAAAATAAAAATACTTATATATTATACTTAAATACAATAAATATATTAATTAAAAATACTAAAATCAAAGTACTTAAATATAATATGAAACATAATAATAAAATAAAACGGAAATTAATTGGAATGTAATGTATTTTTTTATATTTCTAACTAAAATAACGAGGAAACAAATGTATCAGCAAGCATCACCACCAAGACTTTCCTACACCACCCCCACCACCACTCAAAGCCACAAGGGACCAAGGCACAGTCCTATCAGATATTCCCGGGTAGCTACCATCTCAGAAATACCAGCCACAACATCCAGGGATAATTCCTATAAACACTTGGGTAATACTAAAGGACCAGCAACAAAAGAAAACCAACAACAGAGGAAATATCATCAAAGGCATCATATTTAACGAAAGTCCCAGCACCCTTCTGCCTCTAAACCACACCACCGCCGCCAGAAGAAAAGCCAGAGGGACTACTCTCAACTTCCACAACAGTCCTCCTTACACCAGTGCCCTTATTAACTGGAGATACTTCACCCAGGACATCTAAGCACAAGGTATGACTATTGTGGAAAAGTTGGGAATCTTTACTCAATTGGAAGGCTGTTCTTGCTATCACTGGACGTAGAAACAGTATTAAGATTAGGCCACCCCCTGTGTCTCTGGTTTTAAGGTACTGTATTGATGTAGGTTACACTGGTTTCCTATCGAACTGCCGCCAGACGAACGTTTTTGTTGTTGTGGGTATCAACAAAGAAGCCGTGTAAGACACTTCACTGGTCGTAACTAACATCCTTCTCTACCCCAACCGAGGCGCTATTGTGGATAGAGAATGCGTATACTGATACACGCTCTATCCGGGATAGACCACCCAGGGCTCTGCGAGAAGCTGTTTAACCAACAACAGTACTTAGCACGGGAGTTCTTCCAAGATAGTAATATCTTGGAGAAGGCCACAATACTTCCATCCCCCAGTTCTGAAACTCTTATAACGGTCAGAGTAGTTACGATCTATTGCGTCACAAACAACTGTCTTACGTTCGCTCGATAACGTGTGTTGATGCACTGGCATATTTACACATGGTATTTAAGACCCAACAAAAGACTGAATGTTCTGCTTCAAAATCCTTATAAAGACCAGAGTAGTCAATGATCTCTCTCATGCGTTAACTCGATATTGTTTTTACCTATGTACTGGCATATGGTAAGATAATATTCAAGGTCCAACTCCAAGGGTTCGAGTCAACTAACCACGTCAGGATCATCACCACGGCCAACACATCTACTCTACAATATAAAGTGCAATTATTAGACTGTTGATAATCCACAATAGAAAATACTGTGAGAAGTTATATATATATTCAGTGTATCTTAAGAATAAATAATACAAAGGTTAACAGTGAAGATTAATATAAATACTACTATTTATAAAGAAGTATTCTCATGTGAGTAGATACTATGATTCTATGTACAAAGTGAAATAAAGAAAGTATCAGTGAAACCCAAAGAAATCAGGGAAACACTAATAATTATTTTGATAACAATAAAAACACATATTATTGTGTTTACTTGTTTTTATTATTATCAAAATAATTATTAGTACTTCCCGGATTTCTTTCTACCAAAAGGAATTTATTTACTAATTAATTCGGCATGGATGTAGTGATCGGGCATACGGTCGTCATATGCACTCGCAGTTACGTTCCCGTCTATTTCGACGCTATATTTTCTGCTATTTGCCCCCTGTCATTACTACATGAATACTAGGTTTGGTTAGGTTAGGTTGTTTGGTTAGGATAATGTATTTTTATATCCAAAGGCAGTCAAAATAGACGGGATCATGATGGGAAAGGTCCGACGCCACTACGCGTAGTGTAAACAAGGCTGGCGGTACGCCCGCACTTAACATTCTTGCCATTAATTCACTATGTAATTATGCATAGACTATATTATAGTCTATGCATAATTACATAGGCTAGTGAATTAATTAGTAAATAAATTCCTTTTGGTTATCATTCAAGAATCACTCTACGCATAGTAAAACCAAGTTTGTATACATAGTATTGCTATGTAATCTATTAAAGCACAAGTGTAAGTCCTAAACTGAAGAAGTGCTATCCATCGATATATATGTTAAATAAATAATTACAGGACAAGTGTAATACTTCGATTAGAAGACCGTCCATAAGAATAACCTAAATTAACGAGTAGGCTACGAATGTATATCTCGAATTTAGGGAGTACTTAAGTATATTGATAACGATACAGTCTATTGAATGGAGAGCAAGTGAAGCCTCCTTTGTGCATCTATATATATATGTTTTGTTATTTAACCATTTATGCTAATATTATGTAAGCTATATCCTAGTGTGAATAAATATAATATGAATGTACTTGTTATAATTCACCTCTATTACTTTCTGTCCGTGTGTTAATACTATTGCGGCTTAGCCAGTTAAGCAGAACCTACTTATTCTAACCAATAAACCCCAGTAAAAACCTGGTATAACACTAACTATGCTACAACCCCTCAGGAACTTCGACAACCGGTACGGAATGTTGGACCCGGAGGACGAGAGAGAGATCCTGCGAGTGAAACCTGCCGACCTGGACTCCCCCGGCACCCACGTTAATAGCCTTGTCCACCACAGCCACCCATTGGTACGTTTAATAAGGTTATCAACAGTACATTTTAAGACACTTTATCTAGGCTAATCCAATATTAATCCTCGGACAATAAAAAAAAAATCCAAAATGTAGAATCGCCTGGAATATATTGTAAAAAACATTTCCGACACACTAATTAACCGTTTCGGTGCAGCGGCTTCTATACGGAAGGATACGCCTATGCACCTCTTTTCCCGCTAATTCTGCTCAAAATACGTTGCCCTAGCGTCATATCCATAGGCCCTGAGCGAATTGGAATTAGCTCCAATTAAATTATTGGATCAAACTCTCCCTAGAAGTCACCATCTCCTCCTAACCTACTCACATCTCCCAGGGAAACTGATCATGACTTAGCTTATTTCATCCCTGACCAGCCTACCCACTTTACACTTGAGAGCGAAAATTATATTATATTCTCCTTCACTTCCACTCGCAATAACTGAATGATAAAAGCTATTTTATTATGTATTTTTTTGTATTTACAAGAGAATATGAGTTGTTGAAATTAATTAAATATATCTCATATTTGTACCTGGTATATAGCCGTCACAATTACATGGAGAAGTGGCCTTGCTTTCGTCGATTTTCAGCTTTATAAACAAACTCTTCATTGTACACACACCCTCCCTCAACCAATGCACTAAGTACACTGACCTAAGTATGGTTGGTAAGCTTAGAACCTCCTGGAAGTGTCTGGCAGTAAGTTGGGCAGCCTATACTCCACTGGTCGGGGTGAAAATCGATACTATTAGAAGGGGTATTTAACTACAATTTTCCCTACCAAGGATACACTTGAAACCTCTGGTGGACGCTTCTAAACTAGCGCCAGAGCTACGACTGTCGACATCAACAATACTCAACACTCCAGATATGCACAGTTTATCACAATTTCTTGTGATTGTACATGTTATTATCCCACAGTAGATGGTTACACAAAGTGATTATATAGTATATTAAACATAGGAATGTCCATATGCAGCTGATATGACGACAAACATAATTACAAGCTGATTAATTATCATAACAAAAAGGCACAAAAATACCTTCCAACTTATTAATATAAACATAGGCCTATATTATATATAATTATAGGTGACTTTAAAATACTGGTATAATAAACAACAATATAGGCTACAACTACAGAAATATCGACATATGGCTTACAATAAAGATTTGTTAACCCTTTCCCTGCGGGAGACGTTCCCGAACGCCATGGCAATTTACAGCAATTTACAGGCTTTTAAAGCCTCTTAAAGCCTGTAGAATCGAGTGCGAGGGAGCGGGAGCGCGACAGGCCACACCTTCTCCCAGCCAGGCGGCCGTGGCACTGAGGGCTCTCCTTCTCCCAGCCAGGTGGCCGCGGCACTGAGGGCTCTGAGTCAGAGTCTCACGAGATATACAGTGCTGCCAAAGGCAAATTTAGCGCAACATTAGCGATAATTGCTCATTTTAGCGAATGTCTATGGTAGCGCTGCGGGTGGACCCTGTGAGCTACGAAGCTCGTTTTGGTATCATTTTGAAGCTATTTTCTTTTAGTTCTCAGCTGAATACATTTAATTTAATTTAATTGAGACACTTGCCTAATCAATCAGGAGTGCCTGAATGAGCCCTAATATGGTGGAAATATGCCCGCAGCGTACCGTAAGTGTTAAAGGAGAGCGAGGGTGGAGAGTTCCATGATATCGTCACTTAACCCGTCCAGCACCAGCGACGCGTCTGACGCGTCGGCGATGTATGTAACGCACAGCCCCAGCGACGCGTCTGACGAGTCACCCTAATTGCTCCGACCGTAACCTCAGGTGTAGCCACTCGAGAGAACTCAGATTTGTATGGGAACTGTGTACGTATCCCACGCAACCGTGCCGATGGTTGAAAACTCTCAAAGTCCACGTGCGTGCGCGTGAGCGCGCAATAACCTGTTTTTGGGGGTAATTGCCTTCAATTTTTTACTCTTGTAAAATACGTTTTCGGGGGCTCTGTAGGACCATTCTTTAAGCTTTTTGAGCGGTTTTTCGTGGTTTTTCGTTCATTCCTAACCCATTCGCTATTGTTTCTGGAATAAAACAATTTTTTGAAAACCGGCCGGGTTCTGGTGAACAAACATTACAAAACTAGCCGGGGCTCCACGGTTTATAAGGCTAGGTCGCTTACAATCCAACACAACCACCTCAGGCAGGGCCATTTCTGGCATTCTTGGTAGCGACAATGATAATCCACATGATATATTTCTTACTGTTAAGGAGATATTCTATCTATCTATCTATTGCCTGACGCCGTGATCCCCGAAGGGGTGGCCACGAACGAACCGCCCCCATGCACCTCTGTCCCCAGTCAGTCGACGCCCCTCCCCCCAACCAGCACCGCCTTCGTTCATGTAGTTCCTCACTCCATCCTTCCACCTCATATTCGGTCTACCTCTCCCCCTCTGTCCCTCCACCTCGCTCTCGTACACCCTCTTAGTCATTCTCTCGCTTTCCATACGTTCCATATGGCCGAACCATCTCAAGTTGTTCCTTTTCACACTTTCCAGCACATCTACCTCCACACCACACCTCCTTCTTACTTCCTCATTAGTCTGTCTATCCCTCCATGTAACTCCGCACGCACTCCTTAAGTAATTCATTTCCACTGCTCTCACTCTTGGTCTGAGTCTCTCAACCAACGTCCATGCTTCGCTTCCGTAAGTCAGTGTCGGGATTACCACACTGTCATGCAAGGACTTCTTCACTTCCATACTGACCACCCTATTTCTTGTTACTGCTTTTAGCGTTCCTACAACCCTCTTCCCCTGTTGTACCCTCTCCCGCACCTCTTCATCCATAGTCCCATCTTTACTCAACACACTGCCCAGATACTTAAAAGAGTTGACGATCTCCATAGCCTGACCGTTCAGCTTCACCTCACACTCTGTGACTTCACCCCTTTTGAAGACCATAACCTTGCTCTTCCCCGTATTTACCTTCAAATTCCGTTTTTCGCACACTGTTCCAAACTCATTTACCAGACCCTGCAACTCCCATTCATTATCACTCATCAGAACTGTATCATCCGCAAACAGCAGTATAGGTAGCTTCCACTCAATTCCCTCCCTTTTCAGCGATACACCAACATCCACTGCTCTTGATAGTATTTCTTTCATAACTCCATCCATATATACAGTAAACAACCACGGGGACATCACACATATTGCTTCAATATAATAACCATAACAATGAGTTTCCATATCACTTAATGGCCGTTCCTGTGATTTCGGGATCTGGCCCATCGACTAATAGGGTAAACTATAATAGGGTAAACTATACAAAACGTCATAGTAAAAATAAGAAAAAAATAAGAAAAAAGCTTAACATACTATAGATTCATAGAACAAAACATAATAATAATAATACTAATACTAATAATAATGATAAAAATAATAATATTACTAATAATAACTCTTTTTAACCAATCCTCCCCTCTACAGCAATCAAAGACTCGACTCAACACTTACCACACTTCTAAGAACCCCCTCCCTCTTTCAACAGCTTTCAAGGTCACTCAAGAGGAACCTCCATTCGTACCTAGAAACAGGGAAAGTGGTATAAGTAATAATAGTGATAAATGGCAATATTAATAATAATAATAATAATAATAATAATAATAATAATAATAATAATAATAATAATAATAATAAAACCATTAATAGTAATACATATTTATCCATATTTACCATCTACCGCCATCAAAGAAAACGGGCGACACCCACCAGTACCAGACTCTATAGAAACAGAGATCGGCCAACTTCCGCCATATTGGAGCCCCTGGTGTCTTTAGCCTCTGTTTACACTCAAATAAATATATCCTAAGATTACTCTCAATAAATAATCAGCAGTACTAGTATAGGATATTAATATACAGTAATTTTGTCTCGTCATAAAATTCATAAATAGTGATAACAAACACAAAATAATAAATAAATAAATAAATATTAAAAATACAAAATAGAAATAGAAAAAATGGGGAATGGGCCAGAGTAAATAGATATAGACAAATAAAATACCAACCCCATTGTTTAATAAATACGGCAACACCAAATTTTACGATCAAGGACAAAGAATTCGGATAGGCCTATAGGCCAGTAACCAGTTTAAGGGGGTAGTGCTTGGTTTGTGGTCTATATATATTAATTTATTCATTCATTGTTTAGTTTCCTCGCTAGACCTCCATCAAGCTTAGAAAGCACCCCCTAGAGCCCTTTTCAAGATAAAATTGTACATTTTTCGGTAGAAAAATGTCCCGGCCGAAGGCCGATTCCTTCTAAAATTAGAGGCTCGCTATAGCTCGCCAAAAAAAAAATGAACGCCTAAAGGGCACAAGGTCTTAATATCGATAAACAAAATTGAGGCGAAAGGTCTCAAAATCGCCAAACTAACGGAACGAACGTATTAAAACCTCAAAACAAATATGCTAAACATGACGGAGAAGGGGGTCCATAACAAGCAAGTACTACCCCCTTAAAGCTACTTTGTGCGTGTGTTGGGGGGGGTAGACGGTTATACAGGCCTGCGAGACCTCCATAAACCGTCAAACCAATCACACACACGCTCAAACTAGCTTGTGTGGTACCAACAGCCATACTCTTAAACCTTCCCACCGTGAAACACTACTCCTTGATGAACAAACATTGACGAGATAAAATGTTAGCTTTTAAAACTTGGGAGATTTCAGGTTTGTTTCATTAATAAACACTCGGGTCCAATATCTTCCTTCATCATATGCTGGACGATACCACCACACGTCTAATGTAGGCTACACTCGCACCCAAACACTATCGGTGCATACTGTAGTGTGAGCAATTTGAGACCAGTGACGATAGGTATTGGGAAAGGCGAAAATTTTCAAGCCGTATGTTGGCAGGCCTGTAATCCTGCCGAGCTGCGACCGTTGACGTATGGAGATATATTTTGTCTGTCTCATTCCACATGTTTAGAATATCACACATATCTATATAAAGGCACCCACATATTGATCCGTTTCATGATGTCATCGTATACTGCAATTGTGTAACCTAAATAACATACTTTATGTGTAGATCTCTACCGCTTCATTTTGCCTGTTTCATACCCACGTTCACCGAGACCGAACCACCGAGACAAAAAGCAACACACTGATTGTCCGCTATATGGCAACACCTAGTGCAGTAATTGTTACTTATTGGAATAAGTAACAAGTAACTTTTCAATACCAGTACTCTGTTACTTATTCGATTAAGTAACTCACTTATTGGAATAAGTAACAAGTAACTGTTTTCAATAATGTTACTTATTCGAATAAGTAACTGTTACTTATTGGAATAAGTAGCAAGTAACTGTGTTCAAGACTCTGGTACTTATTCGAATAAGTACATGTCACTTATTGGAATAAGTAACAAGTAACTGTTTTCAAGACAGTTACTTATTGGAATAAGTAACAAGTAACTATCTGTTACGGTACTCATGCAATAGGTAATAGGCCCAAGACACAAGTAACTGTTTTCAGTCGGCTTAGGCTATAGGCCTATAGGCTAGGCCTAACCCACAAAGTCCGATAATAAAAATATAATTTCCGATGGTAATGACTATAGGAATGATGTACGCCTATGGGTCACAAAGATTGTACATATTACACAACTATCGAGGTACCTGAATTGGTGACACACGATAACCTTGTCCAATAATTTGTACCAATTAGGCTATACCAAATCGATGGAGGGCAATCACTCCCGACCTACAACTACTGGTCTAGGTTACTGGTGTTTTGATGATGTAATGGTTAGAGTGCTTAAAATATAGGTGTGGTAACCCAGGTTCGAATCCAGGTGGATCACATGCTTTCATTCATTTCATTGGGAGGTGTTTGGTGTTGGAGTGAAAATAATATAATAAATACAGTAGCCTAGCCTACCCGGTACGGTACCGTACTTCACTCCTGCCTAGCCTACCCGGTACGGTACCGTACTTCACTCCTGCCTAGCCTACCCGGTACGGTACCGTACTTCACTCCTAAGCACTCGGCATTTACTTATAATTTGGACTATTTTCTACAATAAGATGACGAAAGGTTGGGTTAGATTAGGCTCGATTAGGCAAAGGTGATTAGATTAACAAACTATGCTGAAATAAGTTCAAATAACAGCAGGTCCAGGCCGCGGAGTTTTGGCATTGGAAAATATGGCTTGCTGATCAGCGTCTCCTAAACCACTTCCAATTACTACATACATCTATTGTCACGCGCATCCCAACTTACACACTGCATCCACGACTCACCTGTGTTCTCAATTCACACGTAACTTGGCTCCGGATCTCGATAACGAACGCACACAAGCAAAATAAGAACTCCGCCTCCGTCACCCACGTGTGTTTACATTGAGCCTCGAGGTTGCCTGCAAGCCTACCAGGGTTACGCAACACTTCAGCAAGGAAGATATTTCGTCCTGCCATGCCCAGAACATAAATACACTACTTTAATGTAGTCTAACACATTTATTACAACTTAGTATGCTCTTATCCATTTAACCAACCATCAGTTTATTATAAATACTTAAGAATAGCGAGTTAGATTAATAATTGAAATATAGCGAGAGTGTCGGACACCCCTGGCTTGATCTGAATCTTTATAGAAAATGGTTAGCCCTCGTTCACGCGCAGGAGGGAGAGTGACACCATATGTATACGGTACCTCAATACCTTCACCTAACCATATGTATACGGTTACGGTACCTGTCATATTACAAAGCTTTATACGAGAGGATTTGCGCGACCGTTATTTCTTATGGACAGAGCCGATTCTTGGGTTTGGTGGTGGTGGGGCTAAAGGCTATTCATTATGACGGGTGTAAACATTGTGACTTATATCTTCTTGTAAATGGAGGGGGCTGGAGCAAACGGGCTGTATTTTTCCACACCTATTTACAGTTTAAATGTTCCCAAATTGTAGAAATATCAACTCAATGACTATAGTTGTCTGTGATGAGAGGTTTGCTTCGATAGTATCATAGCGTTCACGATATATTTTCTATGAAAGGGTAAATACATTGTATACAACGTATTTAATTATACGTTGGCGTTAGATGTTAATATTTGTATTTAGACCTGCACCGATGACGTCTTTTCTATTTGATTTCAGCTACATTTAGAATATTTTATGAAGCTTGGGAAATATATATGGTAGCTAAAAGGATGAATTGAGACAGTCTGTATGTAGCCTTATCATTGGTAGACGTCCTTCGTAAGTTTATTACAATCGTCTAGTTACTCTAGTAGGCTAGTTGCCAGCATATAATGAAAAGGACGTCGCTGGTAGAGAAGGGGTTAATATTCTTTATTTACCTTTCAGTAGAAGCCCCAACACTGAAAAATTTACAAATTTACCTCGAAGGGGATTTTTGAGGATAATTTATTGAGCTTGATGGAGGTCTAGGGAGGAAACTAAAACAATGATATATAAATTAATTAATATATAAACCAATTAGTAACTCCTACCCCCTTCATGGAGAAATATGAAGCCCTTACAATATCCCTGCGTCCTATTAACCCCTTCTGTACCGGGGATTTTTTATTTTTTTTTTCAACTGAATTTAGACGATTTTATGAAGCTTAGAAAGGATATATGGTGGGTAAAATAATCAGCTTAGATGGTATGTAGCCTTGTAATTGGTAGACGTTCTTCCTAAGCTGAATATAATCGTGTAATAGCAGCCAGAGTAAAGTTGAAAGGACGTCGCCGGTGCAGAAGGGGTTAACCCGTTCAGTACCAGGGACGTCCTTTGCATCATATTCTGGCAACTATTAGACGACTGTATTCAGCTTAGGAACGACCTGTAGCAATAGTAAGACTTCAAACTATCTCAACCAACCCTTTTAACTACCACACATCCTTCCTAAGCTGCATAGTATTGTATAAATATAGCCAGACCTTGACCTTTGACCTTGACCTTGACCTTCATGATATGTCTCAAAATTGTGTTTTCCTTTTCATTTAAAGTGCAACTATATTGCCAAATTTTGTGAAGTTTGCATGAAAAGTAATGAAATTATCATATTGACCTTTCATTTGACCTTGACCTGTGAACTTGACCTTTCATATGGAATTGTTTAGTTTCTTGTATGCCCTTGCCCTAAGTATTCTGAACTTACATGGTAAGTTTAGTGAGAATCTAACAGTTAATATAAGAAATACTAGTAAAACAAATATTTTTACCTTTGACCTTGACCTTCGACCTTACCCTTCAAAATATTTATCTAAAATTTGGTCAATAGGATATCGAGGTTACCAGTAACTTGTATAGTGAAAATGAAGAAATTTGAGTAAAAACTAAGTAACATGAAATATTGACCTTATTTTTAACCTTGACCTTTGACCTTAACCTATATGTTAAATTGAAAATTTCTTTTTGACTGACCTTCGCATTGACCAAATGAATATACCTGTGAAATTTGGTGAAAATCCATCGAGCGGTCTAGGAGGAGTTTCCGGACGGACGACGGACGACGACGGACAAGCTGAATTGTGGTGCACAGTATACGGGCAGGACCTGTGTGTGCGATATCACTCTGCTTCACAGAGTTGATTAATAAATACATAGACCAATAAAAACAGCACTACCCCATTAACACTATCTAGGGCAAAGGTTGTACTTTTATGATTTAGCTTAATTATTACTAAGGGGTTTGATTGGTGTCATGTTCCATCCATCCAAATATCCCTCTAACCATCTATCCATCAGTATAACCATCTATATATCTATCTATCTATCTATCTATCTCTATTTATATATCTATCTATCCATTCATCCATCCTTCCATCTATCCATCAATATAGCCATCTACCTATATAATTTCTATATTTATCTATCTATCTATCTATTGCCGGACGCCTTACTCCCCTTACGAGGGTGGCCATACACAGAATGCCCCCAAGCGGACCCATTCCCTGCGAGAGGGACAACCCAAGCCAGTTTAGTGAAGGACTTACAGGATTGACCACTCAATTTAGGATCCGTCCGACTCCGAGGCCCTCTGTGTATCTTGTTAGCACTATTTTTCTACAGTGGTGTTCGGCTAATCCATCCACTAACCTGCCTTACCCTTAGGTAAGCAGTACGGATTTGTATCAGGTTTACTCCCCTAGACAGGTTGCCAACCAAGGCTGACGAGTCCCATCCACCCGGATTTGTATAAGGTTGTCTCCCCTAGATGAGTTGCTTACCAAGGCTAACGAGTCCCATCCACCCGTTTATCTATCTATCTATCTATCTATCTATCCATCCATCTATCTATCTATATAATCTATCCCACACACCCTACCCCCTACATTCTCCTTCGACCAGGGATTTCTCTCTCTCTCTCTATACAATATATACCTATGTTCTCTCTTCTATACAACGAACCTCTTACTTACCTACCTATCTATCTATCCATTTTATCTATCTATCCATCCATCCATCCATCCATCCACCCACCCTCCATCCATCCATCCATCCATCCATCCACCCACTCACCCACCCACCCACCCTCCATCCATCTATCCATCCATCCATCCACCCACCCACCCACCCGTCCATCCATCCATCCATCCATCCACCCACCCCCCCCCCCCTCCTCCATCCATCCACCCACCCACCCTCCATCCATCCATCCATCCATCTACTTACCTAACTATAGATATTTTTCTGTCTCTCCCGTACAGCCGACCACCTACCTCCTGCGTCGCCCCGTGCTCATTGAACTCCTGGCCCCATCCAACCCCCGCTTCAGGGCCTCCCCCTCCTTTCCCCCCTACCCCAGTGTCTTCCCTCTGAGGGGTTACTAAGGGAAGAGGAAGAGGAAGAAGAAGAAGAAGAAAAAGAAGAAGATGAAGAAGATGATGATGATGGTGAAGAAGAAGAAGAATAGGGAGAAGATGGAAGAGTAGGATGCCGAAGAGAGAGAAATTAGAAGATTGTAAGAAGACCCTATGCTGGCCCCATCCCTACCCCAATGTCTTACCATTTAGGTGTCAATGTTTTCCTGGCGAGCAATAGCGAGCCTGTAATTTAGAAAGAACCGGCCTTCGGCCGAGACATTTTTCTACCGAAAAATTTACAAATTTATCTCGACGGGGGGTCTTGGAAGGATACTAAAGAAATTAATAAATAACTAAATATATTAATAAACACATATATACAAATCTCACGTTAAATACACTACTTGGATTACTATATCCGCTGCTCATCATATCACAGTATCCGCTGCTCATCATATCACAGTATCCGCTGCTCATCATATCACAGTATCCGCTGCTCATCATATCACAGTATCCGCTGCTCATCAAAATTTTGTCAAATTAATTGAAGCTTAATCTCATATTATAGTAAGCTAATGATATGCAGATGCTAATTATATTACTTTAACTTTTACATCACCTAATGAACTGTTAATTAACTTGTCAGAACACTGTTAAATTTCCGGATCATATGGATGTATACAGTATCATTAAAATGCACGGGGGAGCTTAGAATAACATTGCAGGAATGATTGCAACTTAAGGTGTTAGTGATTGGTGTTTGGTCTATATAGAGTGTATATATATATATATACATATATATATATATATATATATATATATATATATATATATATATATATATATATATATATATTATATATACCGGTATATACTGTATAGTATATATATATATTCATTAATTTATTTATGAGTCTAATCGCTAGACCTCCATCAAGCTTTTAAAAACACCCCCTAGACCCCCTTTCAAGATAAATTTGTAAATTTTTCGGTAGAAAATGTCACGGCCGAAGGCCGATTCCTTCTAAAATTAGAGGCTCGCTATCGCTCGCCAGGAAAAAAATTGACACCTAAAGGGCACGAAAGGTCTTAATATTGACAACAAAATGAGGCGAAAGGTCTCAAAATCGCCAAACTAACGGAACAAACGTCTTAAAGCTTCAAAACTAATATGCTAAACATGAGGGAGAAGGGGGTCCAGAAAAAGCGAGTTCTACCCCCTTAATCTTAGTAGTGATACCGGGTTTATATTTATATTGTTTTCATTTCTTAAGGGGGGTCACCGTTTTTTTTTCTTTCTCTCCTTTTTTCCTTTTCCCTGGCTTGTATCCATTCGGCCCCATTCAGCCAACTGTTTTAAGACGTTTATTCCCATCCAGGTGTCAATTTCTTCCTGGCGAGCACTAGCGAGCCAGCATTGTATGGAGAAATCCGGCTTCGCCGGAGAAATTTGTATATCGAAAAATGTGCAAATTTAGCTTGCTGTCAAAACAAATATATATATATATATATATGTGCTGGCTCGCTACCGTTCGCCAGGAAAATATTGACACCTGGATGGGGGTAACCGTCTTAAAACAGTAGGCTGAAAGGGACCGAATGGATACACGCCAGAGAAAGAGAGAAAGATAAAACAAAGCAGGTGACCCCCTTTACAGACAGTATGTGTAGTCCATTCAGTATAGGTAGGATAGACATTGCAACCAATAACCAAGTAATTATTTCTACAGTTTAGGAAGAGTCAACCAGGGATTTAATGTAGCAAAAGTACACCCTGTTTGCTCTAGCCCTTTTTGAATTACAGAGGTTGGGATGCAAAATGTGTGGCCTACTCAATATGAATGGGTTATAGTTTATAAGTATTTAATTATAACATATCAGAACCACATATTTTTATAAGTATTCTAATAAGTAATTATATATATATATTTATATATAAATTTGTTATTAAATACACTAATAAAGCAAGTATATTATAAGATCTTTATCTATCCTCATATACTAATAGGTATTTATATAATTTTGTAATTCACAGATTGGTAGACAAATATATATAACTTATAAAATTTTCAAGAGAGCACAGCACACCTCTCTCTCTCTCTCTCGGCTATAGTTTTCTCCCCCTTATATTTATTTGGGGTTTAGATTCTTCGCGAGACTTAAATTCTGACCAGCTCGTTGGGTCGATAGGTTTGTGGGGTCAGTGTATCTGCATTTCCATGTCAATTATTCACTTTTACTCACTCTACTACTCACTGTCTCTCTACATCTATCTATCTATCTATCTATCTCTTTATGTTTATTTAGAGTATCTCATTGATATTTGATGTAAGGTTTAACAAATTTTCCTTGAAACTCTGCACACACATACACACACACACACACACACACACACACACACACTCTTACTCTTTATCTGACTCACACACTCTCTCTAACTCTCACTCTCTCTCTGGTAAGTTGGCTAGGTATAATTCGTTGCCAATATTGCAATCAGTCTTCCTCACTCCAGTTGCACACACACACACACACACACTCTCTCTCTCTCTCTCTCTCTCTCTCTCTCTCTCTCTCTCTCTCTCTCTCTCTCTCTCTCTTTCTCTCTCTCTCGACAAGTAAAGCACATGGCCTAAAATATGATATTCCAGGCCCAATTATTATATATAATCAAATTATATTATTGTCTGCCCGCGACCACTCTGGGGGATGATAACAAAAGGTTATTAGGTCTAGTCTCTCTCTCTCTCTCTCTCTCTCTCTCTCTCTCTCTCTCACTCACTCTCACTCTCACTCTCTCTGTATATTATCTATATATCTATTTATCTATGTATCTATCTATAATCCTTCTTCCAGGTCTGTCATTTTTAGTTTGGCATCCCCTTGAATTTTACGTTCCTATGCCTCTTCTCATTTTAACATCTCTCTCTCTCTCTCTCTCTCTCTCTCTCTCTCTCTCTCTCTTCGTCTCTAAACCCCCCCCCCCTCTCTCTCTCTCTCTCTCTCTCTCTCTCTCTCTCTCTCCCAAAAGGCAAACAAACACCCCAGTATTTACCAAGTCCACAGAAAACGAAGAAAAGCTAAAGAGTATGTTGAATTGGGCTTTATGTATTTACAGTATAAGTGTACAACAACTGTATTTATAGCAGGCGATTCTGCTCAATATCGATATCTACAGCTCCAACTTCTTTATAGAACTAAACTCACACGTGGTCAATTATAAGATCACCACAAAATACACCACAACTACCACCATTTACAACAATTACAACTACCACAACTACCACAATTACAACTACCACAACTACCACAATTACAACTACCACAACTACCACAATTACAACTACCACAACTACCACAATTACAACTACCACAATTACAACTACCACAACTACCACAATTACACATATACCACAACTACCACAATTACACATATACCACAACTATCATAACTATTAACCCCTTCTGTACCGGCGACGTCTTTTTTTATTTTGCTCTAGCTAGTGTATATTTAGATGATTTTTGGCAGTATAAGAAGGATCTGTGGTAGTAAAAAGGGTTAAATGAATAAGCCCTTATTAAACTGAATAATATCGTCTAATAGTAGCCAGAATAAAGGCAAAAAGACGTCGCGGTACAGAAGGGGTTAACATTATAAAAAGTACCACAGCTTCAAGACGTACAGTATCACGTAAATTATATAATGACCACATCTACAACAATTATATAAAACACAACTACAACTACCACAATTAAAAAAAACTAGTACGACTACCACAACTACCACACTTATACACACAAAACACAACTATCACAATTATATAAACCAGCACCACTACCACAACTACCACACTTATACAAAAGAACCTCAACTACCACAATTATAGAAACTGGCACCACTATCACAATTACAATAAAACCACCACACCTACCACACACATAGAAACTACCACAACTGTCATAACTACCACAATTATAAATAACAACCACAACTATCACAATTATGAAAACTAGCACCACTATCACAGAAACCTCAATTATAACAAAACAACCACAACTACCACAATTAAACAAAGACGCATAACTACCACAAATATAAAAAACAACCACAACTACTACAATTCTAAGAAAAACAACCACAACTACTACAATATAAAAGAAACAACCATAACTACCACAATTATAAGAAAAACAACCACAACTACCAATATAAAAGAAACAACCATAACTACCACAATTATAAGAAAAACAACCACAACTACCAATATAAAAGAAACAACCATAACTACCACAATTATAAGAAAAACAACCACAACTACCAATATAAAAGAAACAACCATAACTACCACAATTATAAGAAAAACAACCACAACTACCAATATTAAAGAAACAACCATAACTACCACAATTATAAGAAAAACAACCACAACTACTACAATATAAAAGAAACAACCATAACTAGCACAATTATAAGAAAAACAACCACAACTACCAATATTAAAGAAACAACCATAACTACCACAATTAAACAAAGACGCATAACTACCACAGATATAAAAAACAACCACAACTACCACAATTAAACAAAGAAGCACAACTACCACAAATATAAAAAACAACCACAACTACCACAATAAGAAAAACAACCACAACTACCAATATAAAAGAAACAACCATAACTACCACAATTATAAGAAAAACAACCACTACAACTACCACAACGGCCACAACGAACCTATGTCTCGACGCCCCTCTGGGAATACCCGGGACGTGAGCCATGCTAAGAAGGAAGGAAGGATGGAAGGAAGGAAGGAAGGAAGGAAGGGGGAGGGAGGGAGGGAGGAAGGAGGGGGTATGGAGGAAGGAGGGGCATGGAGGGAGAGAGGGGGGAAGGAAGGAAGGAAGGGAGGAGAGAGGGAGGGAGGGAGGAAGGAGGAAGGAATGGAGGGAGGAATTAATTAATGATTGAAGGAAGGAAGGAAGGAAGGGAGGGAGGGTGGGGGGTGGGGGGAGGGAGGGAGGGAGGGAGGAAGGAAAGGAAGGCAGGTAGGGAGGGAGGTAAGAGAAGCAAACAAAGGGAGGAAGGAAGGAAGGAACGTAAGGGAAGGAAGAGAGGAATAGGTGAAGAAAACAGAAACACATCAAGGAAAGAAGTAGAGGAATGAGAGAAGGAAAGAAATAAGAAAGAAAAACAAAAGGAAATATGGACAATAAGAACAGAAGGGAAGAAAGGAAGGGAGACAGTAAAAGATGGAATAGAAGACATAATGGTTAATAAAGGATGTATGGAAGAGAGATAAATGTGAAAGACAAAAGTAAAGAAGGAAGGAAGAAGATGTTAATTATGTGTCTGAAAAATGGAAATATGAGAGAGAGAGAGAGAGAGAGAGAGAGAGAGAGAGAGAGAGAGAGAGAGAGCGAGAGCGAGCGAGAGAGAGAGACATGATGACTTGATTCGTCTATTATGCACAAAAGATACATAACAAAGTCAAATTTATACTATATATATATACTGTATATATATATATATATATATATATATATATATATATACTGTATATATATATATATACTGTATATATAGATATATATATATATCTATAATATATATATATATTATATATTATATAATTATACTGTATATATATTATATACACACACACACACACACACACACACACACATACATACATACATACATACATACATACATACATACATACATACATACATACAATACATACATACATACATACATACATACATACATACATATATATATATATATATATAATTATACTGTATACAGTATATATTTATTTATTTAGAGAGAGAGAGAGAGAGGCTTGAGGAATATATATACAATGTTGACATGACGGATGCCAGATGGTGTTCCCCTCTCCTACCCCCCCCCCCCCCCCTCTCTCTCTCTCTCTCTCTCTCTCTCTCTCTCTCTCTCTCTCTCTCAAATATATTTCCATTACTTTATAAATATTGTTAACACACACACACTCTCTCTCTCTGGTTCTTTATCTACCTCTGTAATATATCTTTTGTGCATAATAAACGTATTAAATAAAATCTCTCTCTCTCTCTCTCTCTTTCTCTCTCTCAAACTTATTTTAAGACAGACTTTATGTGTTGACTATTACATTTAATTCTCTTTTCATGTTCCAGCTACATTTGTCTTCCATTCTTCACTGTCCACAAAATAGAGGATATAAACAAACTAGAGGCAGTACAACAACGACCTGTTGAGGAGGGATGGACGTATATATTTGCTTATATATTTATCCGTTTAATTTTTTTTAGTAACCTCCCTAGACCTCCATCAAGCTTTAAAAAGGCCCCCCAAGGCCCCCCATCAAGATACATTTTTACATTTTTCGATAGAAAAATGTCCCGGCTAAAGGCCAACTACAACTATAATAGAAGCTCGCTCGCTTGCCAGCAAAAAAATTGACGCCTAAATTGTACGAAAGTTCTAAATATTGACAAAGAAATGGCGCAAAAAGTCTTACAATCGCCAAACTAATGGGCCAAACATCTTAAAATCTGAAAACTAATGGGGCTAAACATCAGGGAGAATCCCGTGATTACCCCAGTCAAGAGTCTCATTTCCGTCATCCCAAGAGCTTGGGGGATAGGCGGTCACAAACAGATATACAATAATATTATACAAACAGACGAACACTGATAGGCTGCCTGTGTGACTCCGCTTTAATAAACCTATCATGTCCTGTCATACAGTTCGAACCATACAGTATATACAGTATACACTATACAGTATATATATATATATATATATATATATATATATATATATATATATATATATATATATATATATATATATATATATATATATATATATATATAGGTGTGGCGGAGTGGTCTTGCCACTGGACTGGTAATCCAATGGATCCGGGTTCGAATCCCAATATGTCAATGGGAAGATATTATTGGGATGGAATTTGTGCTGTACCTAGTATCAGTGCATTACCACAGCACACCGAAATGCCAAAAAAATACCCTCATTGTTCCTGATTAAATAGCATTGTATGAATATTCCCATATTCAAAAATATGCTACAGGGGGGCAATGCCTAGTGAGTTAATTGCTCAATAGGTGGCATTCTGTGAGTGAGGGTCCGAGTCTGTGGGGATGAGACTGTGAAGCACAGAGGCGAGGCGGCTTCAGAGATGGAATTGCTTTGAGCCGTGAAGCTTCGCATGTCTCACTCCCTAGACTGGAGCAAGACCTCACGGGCCTCACCGTGTTCAGCGGTTGAGTGTAAAGGCTATCAGCCTATGCCGAAGAGGGAGTAGGCCTAGTTGGAATATAAAAAAAAAAAAAAAAAAAAAAAAAATATATATATATATATATATATATATATATATATATATATATATATATATATATATATTATTTTTTATGTTTATGCATATACGAATGTCTCCCCCAAAGCCAAAGAGTGACAGAGCCAAATTCAAGGGTCGTTGGGGTCAATATGCCTGGACTCACTAAGTGTAAAGTAGTTTAAGTCACACCTCTCCTAGACAAAGTTGAAAGGAAGGCCTTTCGTATCATTAACTCCCGTCCACTCACCAACTCTCTGCAATATCTCTCTCTCCGCCGCAATGTTGCATCTCTCTCGCTATTCTATCACTACTATAATAATCAGCGTTCCTCAGATCTTTCCCAGTGTACACCACCTCCTTTACGTAGGGCACGTGGTACCCGTCTTGCAACTCAATCCCACCCCTACTCTGTGCAACTCTCTAACCCAAGAGTGAAACGTTACTCTCAAACTTTCTTCTACTCAACAGCTGAGCTCTGGAACTCTCTCCCAGAATCAGTCTTTCCCTCTTCCTATGACTTAAATTGCTTCAAACTCCGTGTGTCCAGGCATTTTGGCTCGATCGTCCCTTGATTTTGGCCCTGTCACTCTTTCAACTATGGGGGAGGCACTCGCTATAGGCAATTCTGCCTTTTGCCTCCCTCAATCACATAGAAAAAAAAAATAAAAAAAATAGGATTAAGGAAAGAATGATTGAGGGAGAGAATTCCAGAGTTCACTTGTTGATTACAGTATATATATACCGGTTTATATATTTGTTTTATTTTTTATTTTTGTATGTGAGTAAGGGAGACACAAGGCAGAACTGTCTGTAGAGAGTGCCTCCCCCAGAGTTGAAAGAGTGACGGCCAAAATCAAGGGACGTTCGAGTCAAAATGCCAGGACACACGGAGTTTGAAGCAATTTAAGTCATAGGAAGAGGGAAAGACTGATTCTGTCAGAGAGTTCCAGAGCTCAGCCATTGAATAGAAGAAGGTTCGGGAGTATCGTTTCACTCTTGAGTTGGAGAGTTGCACAGAGTAGGAGTGGGGGGATTGTGTTGCAAGACGGGTACTACGTACCCTATGTAGAGGAGGTGGTATACACTGGGAGAGCTCTGAGGAACACTGATTATTGTAGTAGCGATAGAATAGCGAGAGAGATGCAACATTGCGGTGAAGAGAGAGAGGTTGCAGAGAGTTGGTGAGTGGACGGGAGTTAATGATACGAAAAATGTCCTTTCTACTTTGTCTAGGAGTGCAGTGTGTGAGGATCCTCCCCACACATGTGAACAATACTCAATACAAGGATGCACTGTGCCCCTGTACAGAGCAAGAATCTGTGCAGGGGTAAAGAATCCCCTGAGGCGGTTGAGCACACCCAGCTTCTGGGAGGCTGCCTTAGCAAGACTGGTAATATGGTCCTTCCAAGAGAGAGAAAGATACACCAAGAAGATTGAGAGAAGATGAAGGATTGATTTTTGTATTGTTGAAGTATAAGGGATAGTCCTCTGGGAGATCCCGACGGGAACATGAACACCAGAGGTACCAGTATAAAAAAATAGATTAGTTAAAGAAGCTTAAGTCATCTGGTTCAGATGTTTTTCATTCCAGAATTGTGCGAGAAGTGTGTGACGAAACAGCACCTTTTTTGGCAAAAATATATGATAATCAGGTTTAGCACGAGTATATATGAAAAACTATTCACATAATTTTCTACTCGGAAAAAATGTCATTCAGAAATTGTAAATAGTTCTTCAGTAGAGCAATTCAAGAATATAGTAGACAGTATTTTACACACTCTCCAGTGAGTGAGTTGCGGTCTTATTATTGTCGTTGGCGATTGTCTCCGAAGTTGGCTAATCTGTGGTTTTCGTTGGGGGCAATCTAGTTGGCTTTAGAGACTACTTCCTGCATTGGAGGACCTGTAGCCACTCTCCTGGCTTCATTCTCTTTCTCCATGCTGTCCTTCTTCATCTTCTCATCATCCCTCAGTGCCAGCTTTTGATTCACAATTTCTTCGGAGTGGTGGGATCCGGCAATTCCCTGGACTGTGACATGTGGTTGCCCACTGCCAGGATGTTTCCTCAGTGGAGGTTGGTTTTGGGCCCTGCGAATCCACTCCTTCTTTTGGGGTTCACTCATGGTCCCCACCTTCCCGTTGGTGCCCCGAGCCGTCTCCAGCCTCTAGGGGAGGGTGGCTGGTTCCCATACCCTCGCTGCTTCTCATCACCGCACTACTTCATCCTGCTGGGATTCGTCATTTATCGCTTCACCTCTCCATTCCACCCATCACAACCTGCCTATGAGTGGTGTGTTCCGGGTCCTTGACAGATGGGCCTTCCGTTTTCCAGGGGGCCGCAGTGGATCTACCATTTCCATGAAATGGTTCATGGACTTTTCTCCGTCTGTCCTCTTTGGCTTGTATCCACTCGGCCTCATTCAGCCTACTGTTTTAAGACGTTTACCCCCATCCAGATGTCAATATTTTCCTGGCGAGCAGTAGCGAGCCAGTATATATATATTTTTGTTTTGACAGCAAGCTAAATTTGTACATTTTTCGATAGATAAAATGTCTCCGGCGAAGCCGGATTTCTCCATACAATGCTGGCTCGCTATCGCTTGCCAGGAAGAAAGACACCTGGATGGGGATAAACGTCTTAAAACAGTTGGATGAATGGGGCCGAATGGATACAAGCCAGGGAAAGAGAGAAAAGGAGAGAAAGATAAAAAAAAACGGTGACCCTCCTTAACTCTCTCACATTCTTGACGCAATTTTGAGCCTATTAGGGATACTTTAAAGCCTTTGTTACCATCAGGGGTATTTAGAAACCTTTAGTTTAGTTACTTCAACCTCTGCAGTTGTCTTTGAGTTAGCTGTGGGCAAAAAACTAATTTTGGAGAGGTAATTATAAGAGTGAGAGACCTCTATTTATTATTGCTAATCTGGCAACCTCTGCGTCATAAAAACGTGAAAAGGTTAAGCTGAATAACAACAACAAAACCAATAACTCAATAACATGTGAACACACTACACAATCTCTCTATTTTTCATCAACAGTATCTCCCAGGGATAAGTCGCAAGGTCTGCCAGATACTGACTGTTGCTAGTACCTTCCTGCAACTCATCTGACCCTGTGTTAATCAGTCATTAGTATAACATTACCGGCCGGCGGCCTCCTAATATGTTAATGCTACTGTAATGCTCACCGACACCCGCCCAAATTACTGCAGGATCTGGGGATTGGATCTTATTTTCGGACCTGTGCTGGGTCTATAACGGGGTAGGCTTTATTTTGTATCCGTTTATTTATATATTTATTTATCTATTTATTTATAGTTTCCTCGCTAGACCTACATCAAGCTTTAAAAACAAAATACAAAATAAAATAAATAAATAAATACCTCCTAGACCCTCCGAGGTAAATTTGTACATTTTTCGGTACAAAACATGTCCACAACATCGTCTGCAACATATGAGACTGCTCGCCGATATCGTCGGCAAAAACATTGGACAACACTGAAATTTGAATTTCAGACAGCTGTTAGAGGATGACTTCATGCGATCATTGACGATTTTTCAGCAAATCGTTGCCGACACCATAGCGGATATGTCGGCGATGTCGCGGACAATGAATGATGGTAATGCGAGACTTTCTAAATTTATTCAGGTAGTTATGCCCCACCCTTGTTTGCTGATGTATAAACAGCATTTTCAAGGCTCACACACCATTCTCACCTCTACCTTTGCATTCGCACGTACTTGTCAAGTCTCGGCAACGTCTATGCAGGACATACGTGAGTTATAATTACTGCAGCTGTACTTTGATATAACAACTTAGCGGATGCGTGCGTTAGCTGTTTTATATTAGGAGCAAGTCGAGGAAGAGGAAATGGGAAAGAAAAGGAAGAAACAGAAAAAGTGTTCGGTGTGGACGAGGCCATGGCTCCTACGCCGGGAATAATTTGGGGTTTATGAGAACCTAATAAAGGAAATGGAAGCACAGGACCCTGCAGGTTTCAAAAACTTTATGAGAATGGACCCAGCCCTCTTCAAAGAGATCCTTGAGAAAGTTGAACCATTGATAACCAAGGAGGACACATATATGAGGAAAGCCCTTAAACCTGGATTACGTTTGGCTGTCACAATGCGATACCTTGCAACTGGAGACAGCTATATGAGTCTATCTTACATTTTCAGGATTGCCCAAAACACTATCTCCAAAAGTGCCAGGTGTATGTGAAGCCATTGTACAAGTGTACATGGATGAAGTGGTTAATTGTCCAACCACATCTGAAGAGTGGAAGGCAGTGGCAGACATGTTTGCCAAGAAATGGCAATTTTAGCATGCATTGGATGCTTTGGACGTAAAACATGTGGCAATTACACAACCTCCCAAAGGTTCTTCAGTTTACTGCAACTACAAAGGTTATCACTCCATTGTATTGCTCGCCCTGGTTGATGCAGATTATAAGTTTCTCTACTGTGACGCGGGTGCCGAAGGATCATCGTCAGATGAGGTTTGTTCCTGCGCAAACCCCTGCAGCTACTGTTGGAGAGGAATGACCTTGGTTTGCCAGCACCGGAACCACTTGAAAACGATGATGAACTGATACCATTTTTCATTATTGGAGATGATGCCTTCCCACTACGCACCTGGTTAATGAAACCGTACCCAATGAGAGGCTTGACAGACGAGAAACGCATCTTCAACCACCGACTTTC
The DNA here is from genome assembly GCA_032716605.1 of Paralithodes platypus. Lineage (NCBI taxonomy): Eukaryota > Metazoa > Arthropoda > Malacostraca > Decapoda > Lithodidae > Paralithodes > Paralithodes platypus. Next base: position 48,092,726 of record CM064568.1, on the reverse strand, counting down.
ACGAGCGCGGCGAGCTGTGGAGAATGCTTTTGGTATTATGTTGAGTAGGTGAGTAAACGATGAAGTATTGCAAAATAATTGGCACTCGGCACATCAAAATGTCTGTCCCTCTATTAGTTTCCCTATTCTCCAGCTTTTACTTTCCGTCTCAGTTTCGGCCTCTCTATTGCTATAACTCTCTCTCTCTCTCTTGTCTTTTTTATTTCTCTCTCTCTCTCTCTCTATCTCTTTTTCTCTCTCATCTTCGTCTTCGTTCTTTTCTTAGCACTCCACCTCTCTTGATCCTTCCGGTTTTCCCCGTCTGTGACATTAAGGTCGGAGCCCCTACCTGTCCTTCTTAATCTTTAACCCCCACCCCTTCTCAATCTCTCTCTCTCTCTCTTTTGTTTTCTCTCTCTTAATCCTTCTGGTTTCCCCGCCTGTCAACGCTAATAACAGTAAGGTCCGTGCCCCTACCTGTCCTGCTTAATCTCTAACCCCTACCCCTCTCTCTTTCTGTCTCTCTCCCTCTCTCTCTCTCTCTCTTTTTCTCTCTCTTTCTCCCACCTTACTCTTCTTTCTTTTCTTACCATAAATGTCTTCTCTCTCTTTTTAGCTACCTCTCAACCTATTAACTATTAAACTTTTTTGTGCATTAGTCTACTGTATGTGTCTACATGTATGTGATTTGTTCATGACCCTGTTGCTATTTCTCGCAGGTATCACTGTCTTTTGACCACAATCCCACTTTATCCGAAGAGGGTGGAGTCGGTGGTCCTCGCATGTTGTCGCCTCCACAACATGCAAAGAATCAGAAACCCATCGGACCGCAGAGGAATCGTGGAGGAGGAAGACATCGAAGGCGGACGTATCCGGAGCATGACCTTCTAGATTCTATCGAATCCCTGCCAGGAAATACTGCACACAAAAAATGCAAAACGCGATACCTTTGCGACTATTACTATTCGCCCCTTGGCAGTGTCGACTGGCAGGATAGAAGGATAGGACGGACCGGGTTGGAATGATGGTTATTAATTAGATGATAATAAAATATGCTATGTGACAGCCACTTTTCATTTAAAAAAACCTGGACTATGCAATGAACAAATACAGTTTCCTCTTTACATATAATATTGATGAGACAGCATTTGTGTTAACATATATACTGTATATATATATATGTACAGTATAATGTTCACCAGACATACAGTATATGTATGTATGTACAGTATATATATACCGGTATATATATCTTAATATATATGTAAACATATGTGTCTGGAGACATATATTTATAACTTACAACACTTCTAGTGTCCGTATTGCCCTCCAACTTACTGATTCATAACCTACAACACTCATTACTTTATTGCATTGCTTTCTGCCTAAGACGTGATTTTCCGGTCCCGTCGCAAGACCATCGTCGCAAGATCTACCCCGAAAACTGTTTTTCCGGTCCCGTCGCAAGCCCACCTTTAGCAAGCGAGACACCAATATTCTCTTGCGACAGCAAGAGAGCTCCGGAGCTGGGTTGACGGCAAGCTGAAACATCTCACTCAACTTACTGTTTCTTCATTCTAATTTATTTCGGTATATTTGTTTATCCAAACATTATCTTACAATTTATTTGCCTATTATTAGGAAGTAGAGTAATAAGAGCCCACAGTAACGAATATCCAATTGTTGATAATAAATTAATGTGGGACAGTACGCTTGGTTAGATTTTGTCCACGAAACAACAACAAACCCCAGCTGTGACTTGGCCTAGGCTATGCTATTTACCGATTGTTTTTTTCACATCAGAATTGCATTTATATAATCCTTATGATAATTAAATTGGCGGTGAATGTTATTCCGATGAAATGGAAGTTGTATAGCCTAGCCTATATATTTGTAAAATGGTGCGCTGGCTTGGAGCAAGCCTGTGTTGTTTTGCCCGTCTTGTGATGATCTTGCGACGGTTCGGTTGAGACGGTGGTCTTGCGACGGGACCGGAAAATCACGTCTCTAATGTATTCATAGTCTAAAATACTCACAGCCACATTATATTATCATTTACTTGGTGCACAAACTCGACCGTGATGCTTGGGAGATGTGCGTGATTGTGTCACCTTGTTTTACCCTAATTCTCTTCTTGATGGCTATCTAGGGTATCTGAAGAGTTGCATATGGGGTTGATAGCTATCACTGCACCTGTATGCCATACATTACAGCATTATTAAGTCTCTAGCATCATAATATATGAAGCACAAAGCCCTGTATACCTTAACACAACACAACCCTAATTGTGCATTTTCAAGACTAATCTATCCTGATTTGAGTACTTTTAAGACATCAGATTAATCATACATTAATTTGATAAACGTAAATAAGCTTTACCAACATGAATTTGCTGAAATAAGCGTCATAAAAATCAATCATGACAGATGCCCTCACACCTAAATGACGCCCACGAAATTCGACCGATCAGAACACAGCTTGAGAAACTGCTTGTCTGATCTCTGTGTTATACTATAGGGTCTCTATACCTACCTACCTACCTACCCAACCTACTTACCTACCTACCCAACCTACCTACCTACCTACACACCCAACCTACCTACTTAAACACCCAACTTAACTACCTACACACCCAACCTACCTACCTACACACCCAACCTACCTACCTATCCACCCAATCTACCTACCTACACACCCAACCTACCTATCTAAACACCCAACCTACCTACCTACACACCCAACCTACCTACCTATCCACCCAACCTACCTACCTACACACCCAACCTACCTACCTACACACCCAACCTACCTACCTACACACCCAACCTACCTACCTACACACCCAACCTACCTACCTATCCACCCAACCTACCTACCTACACACCCAACCCACTACCTACACACCCAACCTACCTACCTATCCACCCAACCTACCTAAACACCCAACCTACCTACCTACACACCCAACCTACCTACCTACACACCCAACCTACCTACCTATCCACCCAACCTACCTACCTACACACCCAACCTACCTACCTACACACCTAAACACCCAACCTACCTACCTACACACCCAACCCACTACCTACACACCCAACCTACCTACCTACACACCCAACCCACTACCTACACACCCAACCTACCTACCTACACACCCAACCTACCTACCTACACACCCAACCTACCTACCTACACACCCAACCTACCTACCTATCCACCCAACCTACCTACCTACACACCCAACCTACCTACCTACACACCCAACCTACCTACCTACACACCCAACCCACTACCTACACACCCAACCTACCTACCTATCCACCCAACCTACCTACCTATCCACCTCTCGATCACAGTAAGCACCTATTCATATCCTCATAAACCCACGTCCCCCAAACCCTTAAAGCCGTAATAGACCCATTATAGTCAAAGTTATCAGAAAACTATCGAAGGTCTATTTATATGATATTCTTCAAAATATATCGGGCCCTAACGGCATATTTAGTCTCTCTTACGCACAAACGCACAAACACACACACACTCACACACTTGCTCTCTCACGCAGCACAGACATACACATACACAAAATATCTGATGCATTTTTTGTTCTATGTGTATGAAGGAGACAATAGGCAGGCTGCCTGTAATGAGTGTCTCCCGTAAAGACAAAAGAGTGACATAGAGCCAAATTCAAGAGACGTTGGCGTCAAAATGCCTAGATACACGAAGCTTAATGTAGTCAAAATCATAGGATGAAGGAAAGACTGATTGAGTGTGAGAAAATTTGCTACTTCTTGGATTGGAGAGCTAGACAGAATATGACGGGTGCCTCGCACTCGCCGCGAGGGAGGAGGTATGCACTGAGAGAGCTTGGAAGAACACTGATTGTTGTAATAGCAATAGAAGAGTGAAAGAGATGCAACATTGCAGTGAGTATAGAAAGAGATTGTAGGGAACTACTGTAATATGAGGAAGTGAGTTGATGAGGCGAAATGCTTTTGACTCTACTCTTTCGAGAAGTGAGGTATGGGTGGAACCTCCTCACACATGCGAACAATATACTCGATACATGGGCGCACTGTGCCTTATCTCTCTCCACTCTTTCCCTATAATGTGATAAGGTTGTCTCTGGTGTTAGCACTCCCACTGGTATCTGATAGGGGTGTTTCCAGGTGGATGGGACTCGATAGCCTTGGCGGGCAACCCATCTAGGGGAATAAACCCTAAACAAATTACCAATGGGCAACATGTTAATCGGTGCCACTTGCAGGTGGCGATCTCTATAACAGATAACAGATGGGGAGATTGTGGGCACCCATTGAACAAGGCAATACCCAGGGGAGGCCTATAGGCATTTGATAATGAGTTGCTGAAACTCCTGTTTCATTTGTCTGGCTTCCCTTACTGTTTCTCTGTGTGCCTCACCTACACAGCGTGATCCAGCTAGCTCTCACAAACACCTCCTCCTGCTATCTACTTCACTACACTTAACAAGCACACCACACTTCTTTCTGACAAAAAAATAAATACAAAATAATATCTCTAAACTTATTAACATTCCCTGATTTTGGCCCTGTCACTCTTTCAACTCTGGGGGAGGCTCTGCCTTTTGTCTCCCTCCTCCTCATAGAAAAAGAAAATGAAGCTGTGCGGGGGTGAAGAATCCATGGAGACGACTGAGCACACCTAATTTCTAGGAAGCTGTTTTAGCATGAGTGGTAATATGATCTTTCCAAGAAAGTTCGGATGAAAAAGATACACCAAAAATAATGAGAGAAGACGAAAGATTGATTTGTGTATTGTTGAAGAGTAATTGATAGTCTTGCGGAAGATTGCGAGGGATAGATAGAAGGAGGAATTGGGTCTTGGAGGCATTGAAAGTAACAAGATTATCTGTGCCCCAATCAGAAATAATTGATAATCAGAAGATAGGTATGTTATGGCCTCGTCACGTGACTATTGGTGAGATTGCATGTTGGGTTGTTGTGACAAACTGTACCCAGTTTCTTTTCAAATTACGGATTATTGCAAAGTTCCTATTAAGATATTTCAGATGTTTTGAAGATTTTGGAGTGAAATATGGTGCTAATTTTATAAACTTGGGCTTAATATAATGCATAGTGCTTTAATATTTTTCCATTAAGTATCGAGAAATTAACTGCTAAGGGATTCAATTTACCGTCAGATGAAACGAAACAGAGTATAGTTGAATAGTGTAAGGTAGAGTCATCAGCATATAAGTGGATAGGACTAGAGGTACAGTTGATGAGATTATTAATGAATATTAGAAAGATAATTGGAAACAGGACAGAACCCTGAAACACCCGAGTTGATAGGTTGAGGAAGTGAGCGATGGCCGTCCACAACTGCAGCTATGGAACAGTCAGAAGGGCAATTAGAGACAAAGGCACAGATAGAGGGATAGAAACCTGCTAAAACGCATCATAATCCTCAAAAGGGAACAGCAGTGCCTTGTAAATTATTGGCCTACAGGGTATTAACCAAACATCAATCCTATTAGTCTATTAGAAGGATTAACTCTCTCCTAGCGGGCTGTCTTGTTGAAATCACCATAGCGCCAGGTGGGTATAATTGTAAAGATTACCTTCATTCCAATCTCTTTTTCATGCATAAGCAAGAGCCAGAGCGTAATACAATTATATAGTCGTGAAAGAACAATGATAGAGCTTTCCAATGACACCTGAATCATCCCTGTACGACATCTGGTTATCTTGCAACGATCGTGCAACTGTAGGCCAAAATCGGTAAAATATTTGCAATATTGGCTGTTTTTGCTGTGTGAAACACTGCATATGAGTGAGACAGCCGTATGTCGGGCCTCAGTGTGCGCCCAGACGCTGTGGCGAGCGGTTGGAGCTCCTCTATGCTCCCCCCAACACCTGGCCTCTCTCTCAACTCATAATAGCCTCAAAATGGCGTCCGTCATATTAGGGGCACGGTACAGATGGCCTATTTCCTTTCTCTCATCATATGACGGTTGCCGCGAGTCAAGGGTTAATCGTAGACGAGATACACATCAAAGATATCCTTAAAGGGGGAGGTAATTGCGTTTTCTGAACCCCTTTCTCCCTTATGTTTAACCCTATTAGTTTCGATACTTTAAGACGTTCGCCCCATTAGTTTGTCGATTGTAAGAAATTTTGTTCCATTTATTTATCAATATCAAGACCTTTCATGCCATTTAAGTGTCGTTCTTTTCCTGGCAAGCGATAGCGAGGGAGTCATTTTTACAAATTTATCTCGAAGTGGGATCTTGAGGATAATAATAATCCGTAAGGGGTAATTTGCGCTATCTAAGTTAACCCTTTGATGCCCAAATTCCTTCCTGGAATGTACAAAATCGTCTACTGATAGCCAGAATGTTTATTTCATCTAAGTTTTTTAATATTCCTTAAAATATAAAAAGGTATATATAATCAATGAAACCTTACACTTGTTTATAGTATAAATTTATACTCTCACTGACTTTTGTATAGCTTAGTAAGTATTTGTACCGTCTGTGTAACATTTTGTACTGTGTATGAAACACTACCCAGTGCCTAGAGTGACTAAGGGAGAGAGGGAGAGAGAGAGAGAGACTCTCTCTCTCTCTCTCTCTCTCTCTCTCTCTCTCTCTCTCTCTCTCTCTCTCTCTCTCTCTCCTATTAATATAATCACCCACAGTATATCCTTGGATCTATTGTGTATGCCTTTGTGATATTTCCTTTGACATTATATAATTATTATAGCACGAGAACGAATCCCTCTCCCTATACAGTATACAGTATATATATATATATATATATATGGCCAGACCTATGAGAGTCCCGTATGGAGCTCAGTGGTCTGGTTAATCTGCTCTACATAACTAACTAAGTATATACTGTATAGTGTATATTATATATACATATTTTTCCCTCCTTCTCTCTTTCTATCTTTATGTGCCTCTGTAATGTGTAATATTTGGTGCTTAAAAAACATAACAATAACATCCTACCCTTCTTTCTCTCTCTCTCTCTCTCTCTCTCTCTCTCTCTCTCTCTCTCTCTCTCTCTCTTTCTTTCTCTCTCTCTTTCACTCACTCCGTCTTTCTCTCTCTCACTTCATCCAAAAGCTCCCTCAAATATTTTTCTTCGATTTACTAGCTTGCATAATATAGTTTCCTCTCTCTCTCTCTCTCTCTCTCTCTCTCTCTCTCTCTCTCTCTCTCTCTCTCTCTCTCTCTCTCTCTCTCTCTCTCTCTCTCTCTCTCTCTCTCTCTCTCTAATACACACAATATGCTCTTTCACACTTACTGCCATTAGGGAATACTTAGAAAAGAACTCCTTCAGTCTATCAGTGGTTGTGGTGTAGAGTGGTGGTGGTTGTGGTAATTGTGGTAGTTGTGGTGGTGGGTGTAGGGCGTGGTGCAGTGCCCATTAGCGGGGTTGTTATAGTTGTTATTGTGGTAGATGTGGTTGTAGTAAATGTGATAGTGATGGATGATGTGGGAAATTATGGTGATGGTGGTGGTAGTAGTAGTAGTAGTAGTAGTAGTAGTAGTAGTAGTAGTAGTAGTAGTAGTAGTAGTAGGTGCAGCAGTAGTAGTAGTAGTGGTAGTTGTGGTAATCGTGGTTGTGGTAGATATGGGTGTTTATTGTGGTACGTGTGGTGTTATTATGAAAATGTTGATGGTTGTGGTAGTTATAGCAGCTGGGCTTGTGGTAAGTGTGGTAGTGGTTACTGTGGTAGTAGTGGTGATCGCCCTTTCACTTCATATAATGGGCTATGTTTTATTTTTTTATAATTTATTGTTCAACTTATTATAGCTAATACGAAAATGAAGAAAAAAACTACATAGGCTATGGGCTCTTATTAAGGGTAGATTTCCACTTGAGGGATTATTTTCTTTACCCCTTTCTCCCTCATCTTTAGCCCCATTGTTTTTGAGATTTTAAGACGTTCGCCCCATTACTTTGGCGATTTTAAGAACTTTCGCCCCATTTAAGACCTTTCGTGCCATTTAGGTGTCGACTTTTTCCTGGCGAGCGATAGCGAGCCTGTAATTTAAGAGGAATCGGCCTTCGGCCGGGACATTTTTCTACCGAAAAATTTACAAATTTATCTTGAAAGGGGGTCAAGGGGGTGTAATTTCAAGCTTGATGGAAGTCAACGAAACACACTAAAAACCTCCCCTTAAAACTTAGTATACCGGTAGCTAATACGAACAAAATACAAATAAAAACACCAAGGAAAATAACAACAACAACTGCCGGTCACCTTGCAGCTACCCGAGTTGCCTGACGAGCAGTTCATAATTATATGACTACCAGGGCTGCCCGGCGTTGCACGTGCCAACAGTAAACTAAGTTATTATAACCTGACTCACCCGTTTGATTTGGTTATGAGTAAGTGTATGCAGATATATATTTATGTGTGTGTTTTATATTCCCAACCAGACTCGAACCACCGACAGTCAGGACGAGTATCCACACTTTAATCCACTACACCACAGCGTGATAAAGGATACTTAACCTGTTCCTATTTACATTAAAGAGAAGGGACATTTTACTTGGAAAATGTATTTCACTTCATACACAAGTGATTGGATCCATATTCCAGGATACCATACAGGTATCTTTACAAGTACCCCCACGCAACTCGGGTTATAGTGATTTCATTTAAGGGAGCCCACCTCGCTTTTTTTTTCTCTCCCTCTCTCTTTGGCTTGTATCTATTCGGCCCCATTCAGCCTACTATTTTAAGACGTTTACTCCCATCCAGGTGTAAATATCTTCCTGGCGAGAGGTAGCGAGCCAGCATATATATATATTTTTGCTTTGACAGCAAGCTAAATTTGTACGTTTTTCGATAGAAAAATGTCTCCGGCGAAGCCGGATTTCTCCATACAATGCTGGCTCGCTATCGCTCGCCAGGAAGAATTCGACACCTGGATGGGGATAAACGTCTTAAAACAGTTGGCTGAATGGGGCCGAATGGATACAAGCTAGAGACAGAGAGAAGAGGAGAAAAGGAGAAAAAAAGGCAGGTGACCCCCCTTAACCTGAAAACAAGTATAAGGCACTGTAAGAGGAAGGGAGTCATCTGTGTGCGATGGGTCATATGTGGCTGAGACAGGAGCAAATAGGCTATATGGGGGGGAGGTAATTGTCTGTCTGTAGATTTGGTCAGTATAGAGACACACATAGGCGTACATACACAGACGTACTCATAAACATAGACATACATACACATAGACTTACGCACATACACATATAGCTGCACATACATAGACAGACACACATACACATACACATAGACGGTCCGGATGGCGTTCCTCCTGTTTTGTACTAAAACAAAATTCTTCCGTGCTGACTCCCTGCCTAGGAAAACTCTTCCGTCTCTGTCTCTCCTCTAATGTCTTCCCTTCTTGCTGGAATTTTGCTCTCATTCAACCTGTCCCAAAGAAGGGTGACCGCTCTCAACCCTCCAACTATCGTCCAATTGCTCTCATCTCTTGTATCTCTAAAGTTTTTGAAACTATTCTTACTTCCAATATTCTTAAGCATTTCTGTTCTCATAATCTACTCTCAGACCTCCAGTATGGCTTCCTTAAGGGTCGCTCTACTGGTGATCTTCTTTCATATCTTACTAACTCTTGGTCATCCTCCTTTCGGGACTTCGGTGTGACCTTTTCTATTGCGCTAGACATATCGAAGGCCTTTGGTAGAGTCTGGCACAAATCTCTAATGTCTAAACTATCCTCATTCGGTTTCTATCCCTCCATCTGTGCCTGTATCTCTAATTTCCTTTCCTTTCCTAGCTGCATTTGTGGACGGCCATCGTTCACTTCCTCATCCTATCAACTCCGATGTTCCTCAGCGTTCTGTCTTATCTCCAATTCTCTTTCTAATATTCATAAATTATCTTTTCAACTGTACCTCCAGTCCCATCCATTCATATGTAGACGACTCTACCTTACACTATTCAACTAGTTTTCCAGAACACCCCAGCAAGCAATCCCTCAAACACAAACTTAATGAAGCCATACAATACTTATCTTCTGATCTAACTACCATATCCAATTGGGGCAGAGAAAACCTTGTTGCCTTTAATGCGTCCAAAACCCAATTTCTATATATATCTACCCGTCGTGAACTCCCAGAGGACTATTCCTTATAATTATATCAACAATACAAAAGTCAACCCTTGATATTCTCTCAATATTCTTGGTGTCTTTTTATTTTCTGATCTCTTTTGGAAGGACCATATTACCAGTCTTGCTAAGGCAGCCTCCCAGAAGCTGGGTGTGCTCAACCGCCTCCGGAGGTTCTTTACCCCTGCGCAGCTTCTTGCTCTGTACAGGGTCACAGTGGGTCCATGTATTGAGTATTGTTCACACGTGTGGGGAGGATCCTCTCACACAGCACTTCTAGACAAAGTAGAAAAGAAAGCCTTCCGTCTCATTAACTCCCGTCCACTAACCGACTTTCTGCAATCTCTCTCTCTCTCCGCTGCATTGTTGCATCTCTCTCGCTATTATATCACTACTACAATAATCAGTGTTCCTCTGAGCTCTCTCTCTGTGTATACCACATGCTCTACGTAGGGTACATAGTACCCATCTTGCAACTCAATCCCACCCCTACTCAGTGCAACTCTCCAACTCAAGAGTGAAACGATACTCTCAATCTTTCTTCTATTCAACAGCTGTGCTCTGGGACTCTCTCTCTGAATCCATCTTTACCTCATCCTATGAATGAAATTGCTTCAAATTCCGTGTGTCTATACATTTTGGCTCGAAAAGTAATTGATTTTGGCCCTGTTACTCTCTCAACTCTGGGGGAGGCACTACCACAGGCAGTTTTGCCTTTTGTCTCCCTTATCTACATAGAAAAAAAAAAAAAAAAAAAATCACATACAAACACCTACTGTATGTATATTAGTATAAAATAATTAATTATTCATATACTGTATAATACAGTATATTATACAGTATATATTTTTCCTATGTGAGTGAGGGAGATAAAAGGCAGAACTGCCTGTGACGTGTGCCTCCTCCAGTTGAAAGAGTGACAGGGCCAAGATCAAGGGAGGTTCGAGCCAAAATGTCTGGACACACAGAGTTTGAAGCAATTTAATTCATAGGATGAGGGAAAGATGGATTCAGGAAGAGAGTTCCAGAGCTCAGCTGTTGAATAGAATAGACTCCGAGGCGGGTCGTGAACTTGTCATATTTTTATTTTTTTTTGAAAAGGTAGTGTAGTATGAAATGTGTTTGTGGTATAATGTATTGATAGAAAGAGAAGGTGTTTTGGAGGGCAGGTTGGGATTGCCCTCAATATTGGTGAGGCACGAAAAGGATCACCAAGGGAGGCCAGGTGATGACACAGGAGTTCCAGCTGTCCTTATCATCCACCTAGCACTCCCCGGGAGTACCCTCCTATTCAGCTGGTGCCTACATACAGCCTCCTCCTACTTTACTCATATAATGATTGTGAGAATAGTAATAGAATGAGCTACCGGGTACTAAAAATGAGTGAGTTCTCACACTCCAAATTATATTGGCCTGCAGCGTTAAGGGGGGTCACCGTTTTTGTTTTTATCTTTCTCTCCTTTTCTCTCTTTCCCTGGCTTGTATCCATTCAGCACCATTCAGCCAACTGTTTTAAGAAGTTTATCCCCATCCAGGTGTCGATTTCTTCCTGGCGAGCGATAGCGAGCCAGCATTGTATGGAGAAATCCGGCTTCGCCGGAGAAATTTGTCTATCGAAAAATTTACAAATTTAGCTTGCTGTCAAAACAAAAATATATATATATATGCTGGCTCGCTACTGCTCGCCAGGAAAATATTTACACCTGGATGGGGGCAAACGTCTTAAAACAGTAGGCTGAATGGGGCCGAGTGAATACAAGCCAAAGAGAGAGGGAGAGAAGATAACAAAAAAACGAGGTGGGCTCCCTTAATAGGAAAACAAACGGTGATAAAATAGCCTCTCAAACGAAATATCCACACATATCTTTGTTTTTAAATTGATATCCAAAATTCGAAAATGGATATTAATCGTGATCGTGTACTCAACCTTTAACTGTGTTGGTGGTGTAATGGTTCAGATGCTTATGTTCTGGGTGTGGTGTCCCGAGGTCGAATCCCGGGAGGACCATATGCTTTCATTAGTTTATTCAAGTACATTGGGGTTTGTAATGGATGATTAATGTTAAGAACGGGGTGTTATTTATTAATGTTAAGAACGGGGTGTTATTTATTAATGTTAAGAACGGGGTGTTATTTATTAATGTTAAGAACGGGATGTTATTTATTTACGATTTGACTTAGTACCGCCACGGGATCCAGACGGCGTTAGGTGTAATTGGACTATGGCTAATTGGGTTCACAGTCAAGAGGAACGTAGAGCTCAGGTGTTATTCCCATCCTAATTAAGGGGGGCCCACCTCGTATTATTTGTCTCTCTCCCCCTCTCTCTCTGGGTTGTATCCATTCGGCCCCATTCAGCCTACTGTTATCATGTTCCTTCCAACAACCAACTATACACCTAAAATCGATTAATGACATTTACAAACACATGTGGCAGTCCGTGGATTCGAACCCAGGATGCTCACACCGAAAATCAACACCTTATGCATCGCACCACGAAGACATTTATCCCCATCCAGGTGTCGATTTTTTTTCCTGGCGGGAGGTAGCGAGCCAGCATATATATACAAATGTTTTTGACAGTAAGCTAAATTTTTACATTTTTCGATAGAAAAATTTCTCCGGCGAAGCCGGATATCTCCATACAAAGCTGGCTCGCTATCGCTCGCCAGGAAGATATCGTTACCTGGATAGGGATAAATGTCTTAAAACAGTAGGCTGAATGGGGCCGAATGGATACAAGACATAGAAAGAGAAAAAAATTAGAGAAAAATAGCAGGTCACCCCCTTAATGCTTACCAGTCTTATTATAAAATGTGTATTAATCTTTCCAGTAAGGGTGACATTTATAATATTTTCTTCTGGCTATCATTAGACGATTTGACTCTTGTTTAGTAGGCAGACTCTGTGATGGTCAAAGAGTTAATGGAAATATAGGATATACCTCTTTGATGTCCTTCCTAAGCTGCCTTAATCGTATAATGAGTGTAACCAGACGATAATGAAGAATAGCGTCATCTTTTCTGAAATGGTTAAGTTACTGTGAACATGGTACCGGTAATAGTTTTGATGTGTGTGTAAATATGTAACAGGTACGGATTATTTTATGTACGAGAGAGAGAGAGAGAGAGAGAGAGAGAGAGAGAGAGAGAGAGAGAGAGAGAGAGAGAGAGAGAGAGAGAGAGAGAGAGAGAGAGTGTGTGTGTGTGTGTGAAGTTTGCCTTATTAGTTTGGCGATTTTAAGACCTTTCGTGCTCTATAGATTTTAAGACCTTTCGTGCTCTATAGATTTTAAGACCTTTCGTGCTCTATAGATTTTAAGACCTTTCGTGCTCTATAGATTTTAAGACCTTTCGTGCTCTATAGATTTTAAGACCTTTCGTGCTCTATAGATTTTAAGACCTTTCGTGCTCTATAGATTTTAAGACCTTTCGTGCTCTATAGATTTCATTTTTATTTCCTGGCGAGCAATAGCGAACATACAATTTAAAAGGAACCGGCCTTTGGTCGGAAAATAATTATCTCGGTCTTGGGGGTATTTTTTAAGCTTGATGGAGATCTAGGGAGAAAAGTAGAGAACATAACAAATATATAATAAATATATATACAAATAATTAAAAATATCTTCTTATAATTATAATGTATTGCTTTACTTTACGTCGATTTATCAGTTTTTATATTCCCTGGTATACGCTAAAACAACCCTTGCTAACTCCATTCATTTCTGTTTAATTATTAATTCATTAGCTGTTTCTACTATCGTCAATGCACATTCAGCTTTTATTAATATTTTTTCGATTTTTGTTTTAGTGCTTAAACATTGCTTTCAACTGATTTATCATTGTTCTTCATATCTAAACATCTTATCTGTCTATGGTATCTTTTCTTGCTTAAGTATAACCTAAGGATAATTTTCAATCCATCTGCTTAAATTACCTTAATCTGGCTGTGTGCGTACCTGCTCCTTCAATATATGTAATTTGGTATGATAAATATATATATATATATATATACCCACACACACATATTCACTATCTATTAAAGAAATACACACAGAAACACAAATACATGTATGCCCACTCACCCAAACATACACCCACACCCACACAAACATACTATACACGCCCACACTCACCCCACATAAGCATACACCCACACCCACACAGACATACTATACACGCCCATACTCACCCCACACAAACATACACCTACACCCACAGACATATAAACACGCCCACTCACACACACATCCACCCACACTCACCCCACACAAACACACTCATTCTTCCCCAATATACTGTACGTTGGCTTGTTTATATGTCTGTCAGTTTGTTTATCTTTACATCTCTCTCTCTCTCTCTCTCTCTCTCTCTCTCTCTCTCTCTCTCTCTCTCTCTCTCTCTCTCTCTCTCTCTCTCTCTCTCTCTATCTATCTATCTATCTCTATCTCTCTATACGGTGTATATATATATATATATATATATATATATATATATATATATATATATATATATGCGGTGTTCCCTTCACCGGGGAAGCGTATAGTAAATAGAAAAACCAGCGCTGGGATAAACATATTTGTTGGTGGGACACGTTTCGGCTTAAACAACAAGCCTTCTTCAATCTAAGGTAAAGACAAAAATAATATTTGCTCTAGAAAGAAAAACAAATAAATAAATAAATATATAAACAATTAAAGAATAATCTCCCCTTCAACAATCATATCGACCAGAAAAAATAATAACATTAACAGGGAACAATATATTTCAACTTAAGAATGGTCTCTCGTAGTAAATGGGTTAAGCGATCGTCCTTTAGTACAAATGAAATCAATACTACTAACAACTCTCTCTCTTTACAGCAATAATGACGGAAACAATGAAAACAATGAAAACTTAAGCCACAATCATAAACAGGACACCATAAGCAAGAAAAATGAGCCGATGCAACCCAACGAAGGAACTCCTCCGCCAAGCCGCTCCCACCGTCTTCCTGATCTTCATCCTGGCAAGATCCTCAACCTCAAGCAAGGATTATTATGGGATCAACAACATGACCTATCCCGACGATCCACTCCAAGGTATATGGGACGCAGTCGACAAAATCCCAGAGGCTTTGGACAAGAGCATAAAAGAGCGGATGGACGACCTATTCCAGCGTACGCAGGAAGAAATCGGGAAACTGAAAACAAGATTGGCCGCCATGGAGGGGAGACTCAACCAAACCCTCGATGTCATGAAACACGATATCAACCACAAAATCGGGGAGAAAATGACGTCTTCGGAGGCTAGGGTGCGGGAGGAGATATCTAGCCTTACAACCACTACGCGGAATAACATAGACACACTTGGGGATATTCAGAACGGGGTAAATAACATGAGGGAGGCGGTGATTGGTCCGCTGGGAGATGTAGCACGTGACATCACCTCCTGCGCGGCATACGTCAACCAATCAGCGATGACGAATGAACAGGAGACTCTGAATGGCACTACGAGCAGAAATTCCCTTGATGCCGAGGTGAGCAAATACATGTATTTATCTCTTAATTTATCTATTTAATTTAAAGTAATAGTCTTTCATTTTTGTAGGTGTATGTGTGGGTGTATGTGTGGGTGCTTATGTGTGATGAAGGTATGATGAACTCATTATGCAAATTATGGTGAGTATAATTATAGAGCTACCATATAATGCAAATTAAATGAAGTAATCAAGATCTCAAAGATGTAATCGATCGTCTTAGGGCCTCGCAAGAGCTATACAAGCTACTGAGAAGTCGTCCCAAGGTTGAGACATGGCAAATCAAATTTCTATGCGAGTCCTCATGATAAGTTACCTACATAAGTTCTGTTCTTCTCTGTGATTTTATATATAGAAATATAATGCACATGATTGAATTACGAGTGTATGTCATATGCAGTGCTTAACTCATCTGATTAGTGAACTTGATAATTTAAAAACACACAGTCGCTATTCATTCATACTAATTTTGCCTTCATACATGAGATCACGACGAGGAACAGAACTTATGTGGGCAACTGTACATACGAGTGTGTACAATACATTGCACTGTACCCCCTCCTTCTCTCTCTCAGTCTTTCCACACACACACACACACACACACACACACACACACATACACACACACACACACACTTTATCCCTCTCCAAAAACTCTCCTCTTCGTTTCTCTCCTCCACACTCTATGGCTCTTTTTTCTCTCTCTCTCTCTCTCTCTCTCTCTCTCTCTCTCTCTCTCTCTCTCTCTCTCTCTCCACACTTACTCACACACTCTCCCTCCTCTTAGCCAAACAACCGCATTATCTTACACCAGCCGCGGTCATATCTCAAACCTGATTGGTCCATTTGCCACCAAGGGTAAAAGAGCTGGCATGCTATTGGTCGCTAGGGAGGAGTTACAAAGGGCATTGGGAAATTTTCGAAAAGGTTGAGATCTTGAAGAATGCGCCTATACTTTCAATTTTCGCTTGAAATCTGATAATCTCTGCGTTTCGCTTTTGTTGTCTTATCGTTACTCTCACTTAGGTTTGTTTTGTGTGTGTGTGTGTGTGTGTGTGTGTGTGTGTGTGTGTGTGTGTGTGTGTGTGTCTTAGGTTTGTTTTGTGTGTGTGTGTTTGTGTGTGTGTTTATGTGTATCTACAGTACATTCCCGTAAGTGTGTATACAGTATATGTGTGCATATTGGTGGAGGTCAATCTGAGACTGAGCATGTGCCTGTGTGTGCTTGTGCGTGTGTGTGCACTTATATATAATAATAATAATAATAATAATAATAATAATGTTAATAATAATAATAAAAATATATAAACGGTTAACTTCGAGCCGGCAGCCAATGCGGCTGCAAATACATAGCCCCTAATTTTACCCATTACCTACTGTAGTAAGTATCAATTTAACTGCCTTGTATGTAAGTAAAGCTTTGCATATTAATTTGCTAATAAACAATATTGTGTACTAACTAACCTGCCTACAGGAACGAACGGCGACGCCATTTTGTAAACAACCTTTTTTGGGGGGGATTATACATATTAAATTCCAGCCAATTTTGTAGTAAATTAAGTGCATTCATTTATCTTTTTCCCCTAGATATATTCTTGACTTTTTCTCCTCATAGTGATTTTACTTTAAGCTAAGGGTGGTATTTCTACAAACTAACCTAGCCTAACCCAACCTGCCAAGCTTTTAACCTAATCCAAACCTAGACTAGCCTATAGCCAGCCAATCTGTTGTTCTTATTAACTCTAGTAGATATTGTATTTAGTACCCTACTGTAGCTATATATATCTGTAATTTTAGTTGTTGCTTGCACGATCTTGTAGTAACCTTTGACTGATACTTTTTTTTTGTTATCTAAAAAGAGTAGGCTACTGCTTTACTAGGCTACAGTGATACCAGGGCCATCTGTTGATACAGTATATTAACCCCTTGTGTGCGGTCACACTTTATTTTTATATAATCTCTATTTGGTGAATTGTATATTTAGTTACATATTCTGTTATATATATATATTTGTTTAAGGTTAGGTTATCACACCTGGTAGCCTATTTCTGCGTATTTCAATTTTATTATTTTCGGTTAGGCTATTCAACGCTGGTAGCCTATTGGTGCGTATTTAAAAAAAAATTAAACTTTTGGTTAGGCTATCGCCCCTGGAAGCCTAATTCTGCGTATCTCAAATTTTTTGTTTTCGGTTAGGCTATCACCCCTGATAACCTATTGTTATGTATTTCAACATATTTGTTTTCGGTTGAAGTGATTGAAGTGTTTCTAAAGTGAGTGAAGTGTTTTAAAGTGAGTTAAGTGTTTTAAAGTGAGTTAAGTGTTTTAAAGTGAGTGAAGTGATCTGAAGAAACTGACTGTTACCATGCCTCGCACTTGTACGAACTGCGCCGGTAGGTTTGGCGAGTCCATGTTTGTTACTGTCGATCTTCAAGTCTGCCGTCTCTGCCAGCAACAAGAGAATTTGACAGTGAAATTAGATGAAGCCTACAACAAGATCAACGTCCTCACCATGAAGCTGGAATCACTCCAAGAGTTTGTAACACTCAACGTTGGAGTACCACAAACTTCAATTGTCACCGCAACTCCAGCAGCCACCAACGCCCCAACGTCAACTGCCAACAATTCAACGCCTGCAGTAGCCATTTCATCTGATGGTTCCGATACTCAAGAAACAAATAGTAACTCTCTTCCCCCTCAAGACAAATTCCGTGTCGTGAGGAACAACGTTTGCCCCAAGACCAGGAAACCCATACCGATTACCGAGTGTCAAAACCGCTTCCAGATACTCGCAGACTCAGATGACGAAGCGGAAATAGAAGAAGTCCGGCTCGTGGGAGACTCGATGATACGTGGTCATCTCACAGAGTTTTGTGCCAGAGCCCCTAAGACCAGGAAGCATTTTTGTATCCCTGGTGGTGGTGTGGACGACGTAGTTGCTGCAGTTGACGAAGTATCTAAGCTGGCCCCTGTTAATACAATGTATGTCATCCACGTTGGATCCAACGATGTACAGCGAACCCGGTCGGAAGATTTGCTTTTAAAGTACCAGCAGCTGATCAAGTCGTTTAAGGAGAAGTCATCAAGGATCATCGTCTCAGGAATCGTCCCCCGGCTTGGTGTAGAGAGCCGATTTCACAACATAGCCACCAGCACAAATCGTTGTCTAGCAAACCTCTGCAGAAAGGAAAATGTGGGATTCGTCGACACCTGGGACAATTTCTACTACGATGACTATTTGTTTTCGGACGATGGAGTTCATCTGAACCAGGTGGGAGCAGCACGTTTTGGGCGTCTTCTCAACGATGCGGTGAAGGATTTTCGGAGAAGAAATCGACTCAGCATAGGACAACCAGGAAGGAGGACCGAAGACAGCGAGGGCGGCAACCTGCGAAGGAATTAAATGCTAATCTGTCAAGAACCGCGAATTTGGATATAGCTCCACCAACACGACCCAAATTCAAAACCGCCAGGGATAATGACCAAGGACCGATGTCAGCCATGAATGTAAATGTAGATCCGATCAGAACCAAAAATTTGATTAAAGAACGTTCTGTGAGTTCTAAAACCGCAACTTTAAAGGTTTTCTATGCAAACGCTCGTAGCATACGCAATAAATTTTCAGATTTAGAGGAACTAGTGTTAACTGAAAATTATGATGTGATTGGTATAACAGAATCTTGGCTCAATACAGTAGATAGAGACTTTTTAGCAGAGTATTCACTTCCCGGTTATGTAATGTTTGAGAAAAGCCGAATAAATAAAAATGGAGGTGGCGTTTTATTTTATATCAAAGAAAGTCTTAACCTGACCCTCTTGTCAAAACCTCAAATTGTGAACGTCGACACATCTTTTGTGTTAATAAAGAATAATAAAGGTACAAAAATATTACTTGCATTAATATACAGACCTCCAGCTCAATCAGTGCAAACTGACCGAGAAATTTACGAACAAATTGCAGATGTAAGTAACTCACAAGATACCGTATTTTTTGGCGACTTTAATTTACCTGTGACCAAGTGGGGCGATACTCTTACCTCACACTCCGGACATGACTTGTATACGAACTTGCAAGAGAGTTCGCTTTATCAATTTGTTCGAACACCGACCCGTGGCAATAACGTTGTTGACATTGTACTTGCAACAAAAGAAGAATTAATAGAGAATTTGAATGTTGGTGATGAATTCAGTAACAGCGACCATCGTACGATAACTTTCACTTTAAACTTTACTAGTAACGAACCAAATAGTAGCATCGAAAAAGTCCCTAATTTCAAGAAAGCAAACTTTCATAAACTTAGAGCTATGCTTAAAGAAACTGACTGGAGCTTTTTAATTAACAATAACGACATAAATACATCTTGGAAGTTATTCGAAACCACTTACCTAAAAGCAGTGCAAGACTGCATACCATCGAAAATACGGCGTCCAGGCCATAATAATAAGCCCAAATGGTGGAATAAAGATATTTCAAACTGCCTGCTTGCTAAAATATTTGCTAATGATAGATTAAAATCCTCACAAATTGACGAAGAACGGGTGAAATTTGTAGAGCTACGACGCAAAGCCAAAAAGTTAATTAAGCAAAGTAAAAAGACCCTAGAGTTACATATTGCGAATCAAAGTAAAACAAACCCGAAAGAATTCTATAGTTATATCAGAAAGAAAAAAGTAGTTACTTCAACTGTTGGACCGTTAGTCGATGAAAATGGAGAATACACCAAAGACGAAGTACAAATGAGTAATGCCCTCGATACCTTCTTTGCATCAGTGTTTACAACAGAAGACCTCAGTGATATCCCTACACCATCGCCGATTCAGATTGATAATTCAGATGTTCTAAGCAATATCACCGTTACAGAGAGAGAAGTATTGAATTGTTTAGATAAACTCAAGGTAAATAAAACGCCTGGACCTGATACAATCTCGCCTAGAGTTCTAAAGGAAGCTAAGGATGAGCTCTCCAAACCACTGACATTACTATTCAATAAATCCTTGCAGTCTGGAACTATGCCTGATCAGTGGAAGATAGCCAACGTAACACCGATATTAAAAAAAGGCAGCAAATCCCTACCCAGTAACTATCGTCCAATTATCTTAACCTCAGTTGTATGTAAAATGCTAGAAACGGTCATAAGAGACAGACTCGTAAATCACTTAGAGGAAAATAACATACTTAAAGATACTCAACACGGCTTTCGTAAAAAACGTTCCTGTTTAACAAACCTCTTAGACTTCTTCCACGATTTCCTCAACCTCTACGATGAGAGTAAAGCTGTAGATATTATATACCTTGATTTTCAAAAGGCCTTTGACAAAGTTCCCCACAAACGTTTACTTCTAAAACTAATAGCGCATGGAATACAAGACAGTGTGTTGAAATGGATAGAAAATTGGCTCAGCGACAGAAAGCAAAGAGTAGTCATAAACGGTAAGGCATCTAAATGGACCAATGTAAGTAGCGGGGTACCCCAGGGATCGGTACTAGGACCAATTCTCTTTCTAATTTACATCAACGACATAGATGAGGGTCTCACCTGTACAATCTCAAAATTTGCTGACGATACAAAAATTGCAAATAGCGTACTCTCAAAAGATCAAGTTGACGATATGCAACACAATCTAGATAAATTGTCACATTGGGCCCAAATTTGGCAAATGAGTTTCAATGCGGATAAATGTAAAGTACTACATATCGGATACCTAAATGAGAAAGCAAACTATTTGATGAATGGCACTCAGCTTAAGAATGTAAACCGAGAAACCGATCTGGGAGTAACAATATCGAGTAACCTAAAACCGAGTCAACAATGTTCAGAAGTTGTTAAGAAGGCAAACAAAATATTTGGCTTTATAGGCAAATCATTTGAGCATAAATCCAAAGACGTTATCCTAACCCTTTACAATTCCTTAGTCCGCCCTCTTCTGGAATACTGCGTTCAATGCTGGTGCCCTTATTACCAAAAAGACATAAACAAGCTAGAACGAGTTCAACGTAGAGTTACCAAAATGATACCTAGCCTAAAGAACAAACCATACGAAGAGCGTCTTAGAGAATTAAATCTATTTCCTTTAACCCAGCGCAGATTAAGAGGTGACTTAATTCAAGTGTTCAAAATTATCAAAGGCATCGACAATATGAACTGTAGTAAGTACTTCACTATCGACCAATCTAATTACACGCGGGGAAACGGTTGCAAAATTATTGGTAAATCTTTTAACGCACACGAATCTAAGAATTTCTTCTTCAATCGAGTTGTCAACTTGTGGAATGGGCTTCCCCGAGACGTTATAGACTGCAGCACCGTTGATTAATTTAAATTCCGCCTAGACAAATATCTCGCATCAAACCCGCGACTGACTGCGTTTGTAAATGAATAACTTTATTTTATCCTCCCCTCAGTTACTAACCCATAATTATGTCCCCTACTAACTTCCTAGTCCTGCCACGTTAGTGACAGGGTAGTAGTTCCCTTTCCAATGTTCCCATACCCACTCTAAACCACTGTTTGGACACTTGATCCTCAGTGTTTTGGAGGACAAGCAGCCTAGAAGGGTCACTAGATCTGTTGTTGCTTGATTTCCTTTGTACTCCTTTGTACTTAACTTAGATCATATCCTAAGGGATCAACAGACTGATCTTGGCTTCAAACAAGGGCGCTTACATACCCTCAAGGTAGCATGACGCGGGCAGCAGACTCTGTGGGTCCCCAGAGATCCAGTCTCCCCTGCTGGCGCTGGGGATCAAACCCTGGACACCAGAGTCAGCACTCCCAGTACAGTGACTGGAAACACTCGGCTATTATAACCGTAAGAGTGTGCGTGTGTTTGTATGTTGTCTGCGTGTTTGTATTTCTTATATCAGCCATCCAGACTCACATTTTAGACTGTGGCATCGATACCTGGCGAACAACGATGTCGGTCGTTCATTGCCTTCATAGCTTCCTTTAAGACCGATTCACACTAGTCATGACGGCACCATCACATCATGTCACGTCAACATTCTGTCAACCGTGCCGCGTATTCACAACATTCATCACGAAACCGCCTAGTCCGTGATCAACCACCGAACAGGTATGGCACCTCATAAGTTATCCATAGGTTGCCACTTCTACAGCACCATCACGACACATCAAAATATTCTTCCCGAGAAACCGTGATGTGATGAAACGGATACGTGCTGTGTCCGTGATGGTGACGTGACGTTTGGTGTGAACAGGTCCATTCGACTACATGTAAGAAATGTTGACGGAAGGGTGACGTGACGTGATGTGATGGTGACTAGTGTGAATCAGCCTTTAGATGGTGTACAATGCCTTCCAGCCTCACACTCTCTAACATTCAAACAACCATACCTCAAGCTAGTGTGTGTCTCTATGCATAATTGTGTGTGCGTCTATGTGGATATGGGTAAGTTCTTGAGTATCATATATATACAGTATATATATATATATATATATATATACTGTATATATCAAGGCTCTGTCTCGAGTCTGCCATCCCCAGCTTTAAACAAAAAATACATGACTAAATAAATATATACATAAAATGTGGAATGTGAATGAGTAGATAGATATAGATAGATATAACAAGTCTATGTGTATATCTAAGCGTGTATAAGTGTGTGCAACAGTGTATATGGGTGTATGTGTATGTGTATATCTAAGCGTGTATAAGTGTGTGCAACAGTGTATATGGGTGTATGTGTATATCTAAGCGTGTATAAGTGTGTGCAACAGTGTATATGGGTGTATGTGTATGTGTATATCTAAGCGTGTATAAGTGTGTGCAACAGTGTATATGGGTGTATGTGTATGTGTATGTGTATATCTAAGCGTGTATAAGTGTGTGCAACAGTGTATATGGGTGTATGTGTATGTGTATATCTAAGCGTGTATAAGTGTGTGCAACAGTGTATATGGGTGTATGTGTATGTGTATATCTAAGCGTGTATAAGTGTGTGCAACAGTGTATATGGGTGTATGTGTATATCTAAGCGTGTATAAGTGTGTGCAACAGTGTATATGGGTGTATGTGTATGTGTATGTGTATATCTAAGCGTGTATAAGTGTGTGCAACAGTGTATATGGGTGTATTTGTATGTGTATGTGTATATCTAAGCGTGTATAAGTGTGTGCAACAGTGTATATGGGTGTATGTGTATGTGTATATCTAAGCGTGTATAAGTGTGTGCAACAGTGTATATGGGTGTATGTGTATGTGTATATCTAAGCGTGTATAAGTGTGTGCAACAGTGTATATGGGTGTATGTGTATGTGTGTGTGTATGTGTATATCTAAGCGTGTATAAGTGTGTGCAACAGTGTATATGGGTGTATGTGTATGTGTATGTGTATATCTAAGCGTGTATAAGTGTGTGCAACAGTGTATATGGGTGTATGTGTATGTATGTGTATATCTAAGCGTGTATAAGTGTGTGCAACAGTGTATATGGGTGTATGTGTATGTGTATATCTAAGCGTGTATAAGTGTGTGCAACAGTGTATATGGGTGTATGTGTATGTGTGTGTGTATGTGTATATCTAAGCGTGTATAAGTGTGTGCAACAGTGTATATGGGTGTATTTGTATGTGTATGTGTATATCTAAGCGTGTATAAGTGTGTGCAACAGTGTATATGGGTGTATGTGTATGTGTATATCTAAGCGTGTATAAGTGTGTGCAACAGTGTATATGGGTGTATGTGTATGTGTATATCTAAGCGTGTATAAGTGTGTGCAACAGTGTATATGGGTGTATTTGTATGTGTATGTGTATATCTAAGCGTGTATAAGTGTGTGCAACAGTGTATATGGGTGTATGTGTATGTGTATATCTAAGCGTGTATAAGTGTGTGCAACAGTGTATATGGGTGTATGTGTATGTGTATATCTAAGCGTGTATAAGTGTGTGCAACAGTGTATATGGGTGTATGTATGTGTATATCTAAGCGTGTATAAGTGTGTGCAACAGTGTATATGGGTGTATGTGTATGTGTATGTGTATATCTAAGCGTGTATAAGTGTGTGCAACAGTGTATATGGGTGTATGTGTATGTGTATGTGTATATCTAAGCGTGTATAAGTGTGTGCAACAGTGTATATGGGTGTATTTGTGTGTGTATGTGTATATCTAAGCGTGTATAAGTGTGTGCAACAGTGTATATGGGTGTATGTGTATGTGTATATCTAAGCGTGTATAAGTGTGTGCAACAGTGTATATGGGTGTATGTGTATATCTAAGCGTGTATAAGTGTGTGCAACAGTGTATATGGGTGTATGTGTATGTGTATGTGTATATCTAAGCGTGTATAAGTGTGTGCAACAGTGTATATGGGTGTATGTGTATGTGTATGTGTATATCTAAGCGTGTATAAGTGTGTGCAACAGTGTATATGGGTGTATTTGTATGTGTATGTGTATATCTAAGCGTGTATAAGTGTGTGCAACAGTGTATATGGGTGTATGTGTATGTGTATATCTAAGCGTGTATAAGTGTGTGCAACAGTGTATATGGGTGTATGTGTATGTGTGTGTGTATATCTAAGCGTGTATAAGTGTGTGCAACAGTGTATATGGGTGTATGTGTATGTGTATGTGTATATCTAAGCGTGTATAAGTGTGTGCAACAGTGTATTGGGGTTTTGTATGTGTATGTGTATATCTAAGCGTGTATAAGTGTGTGCAACAGTGTATATGGGTGTATGTGTATGTGTATATCTAAGCGTGTATAAGTGTGTGCAACAGTGTATATGGGTGTATTTGTATGTGTATGTGTATATCTAAGCGTGTATAAGTGTGTGCAACAGTGTATATGGGTGTATGTGTATGCGCGCGGTTTGTTTTCAGGTCCAACCATCTGTTTTCTTATCATTTGTGTTCGTGGAAGGGGGACCATTCTATATTGCCTTCATTAAAATGCTAATGACTCAAGGGGGTCACCGGCCTGTTTGTTCTCCTTTTCTCTCTTTCCCTGGCTTGTATCCATTCGGCCCCATTCAGCCAACTGTTTTAAGACATTTATCTCCATCCAGGTGTCGATATCTTCCTGGCGAGCGATAGAGAGCCAGCATTGTATGGAGAAAAAATCCGGCGGAGACATTTTTCTTTCGAAAAATGTACAAATTTAGCTTGCTGTCAAAACAAAACTGTATATATGCTGGCTCGCTACCGCTCGTCAGGAAAATATTAACACCTGTATGGGGGTGAACGTCTTAAAACAGTAGGCTGAATGGGGCAGAATGGATAAAAGGCAAAGAGAGAGGGAGAGAAAGAGAAAAACAGCGAGGTGGGCTCCCTTAAGGTGGGAGGCGATTAACCCGCGCTGATTTTTTTGGAGTTTTCTTCGACATTATTTTCGTGCACTATTTTCCATCAGGTGTGGCTCTTTATATTTAACGGTGTGTCAATTTTCATAGTTGCAGAGCTTGGGAGTTTGAATTTATCTATCTATCTATCTATCTATCTATCTATCTGTCTGTCTGTCTGTGTATCTATCTATCTATTTGTCTATCTATCTATCTATCTATCTAGCTATCTATCTATCTATCTATCTATCTATTTGTATATCTATCTATCCATCTATTATCTATCTATCTTTCTATCTATCTATCTATCTATCTATCTGTCTGTCTGTGTATCTATCTATCTATTTGTCTATCTATCTATCTATTTGTCTATCTAGCTATCTATCTATCTATCTATTTGTATATCTATCTATCTATCTATTATCTATCTATCTATCTATCTATCGATCTATCTATCTATCTATCTATTTATCTATCTATCTATCTATCAATCTATCTATCTATCTATCTATTTATCTATCTATCTATCTATCTATCTGCTTAACTGTGTGTAAATAAATTTATTATTTTCTTTCTATGTTCTGGCAAAGTTTATGGTTTTTATGCATTAGTATCAGCAACCAGATTGAAGGCCGATCATTTCATTAGTCATTAATTAAAACAAAAAACAGATATTATTAACAAAATGCCAGATCAAAATATGGAAAGATTAGAGGCGGGAATAAAACCCCGTGAGCTTGATTGTCTTGCCTTGTGGCCGCATTTCTGGTTCTTTAAGGGGAGATTTCCACCTGGAGGATTTTTTTCTGGACCCCTTTCTCCCTCATGTTTAGCCCCATTGCATTTGAGATTTTAAGACGTTCGCCCCATTAGTTTGGCGATTTTAAGAACCCTCGCCCCATTTCTGTCAATTTTAAGACCATTCGTGCCATTTAGGTGTCGATTTTTTTCCTGGCGAGCGATAGCGAGCCTGTAATTTAAGGGGAATCGGCCTTCGGCCGGGACATTTTTCTACCGAAAAATTTACAAATTTATCATGAAAGGGGGTCTAGGGGGAGTAATTTCATGGAAGTCTAGGGAATCAACTAAAAACCTCCCCTTAACATTGGTATCCAGAGCGAGTCCAGCCTCTTGATATATCTACAACCTAGATTAGGCCATTTATTTGTGGAGACTTGAGTATCTGAAAATGATGTAATTTAGGGAATTCCTGTGTTCACCCCAAAAATGCAGGAAACTCTCATTATTTCTTTCAACATCAAAACTGAACCACTTGGTGTAGAGAGTTCTAGTCTTCACCATTCCCAAGATACCAGCGAGTGTTGTATTTTGATCAACTGTATGTCTTAGCTAGGTTAGGCCACTTAATTGCGGAGATATGAATATGATAAAATTAGGAAATTGACTGAAAATCACCAGGTTCTGAAGCCCGCGCTAATACAAACGTCTCCGTGCCAGATGGGTTAAGGGGGGTCACCTGTTTTTGTTCTGTCCTTTTCTATCTTTCTCTGGCTTGTATCCATTTGGCCCCATTCAGCCTACTGTTTTAAGACGTGTATCCCCATCCAGGTGTCAATTTTTTACTGGTGAGCGGTAGCGAGCCAGCATATTTTTTATTTTTGTTTGACAGCAGGCTAAATTTGTACATTTTTCGATAGACAAATTTCTCCGGCGAAGCCGGATTTCTTCATATAATGCTGGCTCGCTATCGCTCGCCAGGAAAAAATCGACACCTAGATGGGGATAAACGTCTTAAAATAGTTGGCTGAATGGGGCCGAATAACTACAAGCCAGAGAAAGAGAGAAAAGGACAGAAATAACAAAAAGCAAGTCACCCCCCTTTAATTTCGAAAGTTAAACTGGATGACGTAGATGCCCCTGTGTACCAAGATAGTAAAATAGTAACCCACTGGCTCTATAATGTATAGCCACGGAGATAAGTATAGTGTGGCAAGGTAGAGTTATGCTTAGGATAAGGTCTCACCACTAAGTGATATAAGGGGGAATGGGCGTAATTATTTGCTCATTTATATATATTTTATATATATTTCATATATTTTTTAGTCTCTTCCTTAGACCTCCATCAAGCTTAAACAAATACAAACCCAAGACCCTCCTCCAAGATAAATTTGTACATTTTTCGATAGAAAAATGTCCCGGCCGAAGGCCGATTCCTCTTAAAATACAGGCTCGCTATCGCTCGCCAGGTAAAAATTGACACACAAATTACACGAACAGTTTTAATATTGACAAAGAAAACGGGCGAAAGGTCTTAAAATCGACAAACTAATGGGCCGAACGTCATCAAATCTGCAAAGTAATGGGACTAAACATGAGGGGGAAGGGGGACCAGAAAAAACGACCCATCTCCCCTCGGCATTGACCGGGTAACTCGAACCGTTGACCATAACCCTTTCTGTAATGGCGACGTCTTTTCCATTTGATTTCCAGCTACATTTATGAAGCTTAGGAAGGATAATGTGCTAGCTAAAAGGATTGGTTGAGGTAGTTCGTCGCCGTTGTAATGGTAGACGTCATTCCTAAGCTGAATAAGATCAACTAAAACAGTTATTACGTTACTATGTTACTATATAGGACTTTCAGATACCACTATGCCCTGTTGCAGATAAGTAGGCCAAAACTCTTGAACATTGACCTCTAATACTCACAAACGACTGTAGAGTAATCGAACTAATACTTATGCTATTTGGGAAGGGTCAGCCAGGGAATAAGTGTGGAAATTGACAGTCCTTATGCTCTAGTCATTTTGAGTTATATAGGTTAGTGTTGACAATTTCTGGCCCACCGATACCTATTTGGAACAGGGTATAGTTTAATAAGATTTAATTGAGATACAATAATTGATGTGATGTACGGTTTTAGTAAAAAATAAAATATATATAAGAACAAAAAAATTATATATATATACTGTATATGGAGGTAAAATCACAAATACGTGTGATCAAATTATGTAGTAAAACTCGCTAGGAAAATTGAAACAATGGAACACCAAGCTTTCGTCTATTCTCTCAAGACATCTTCAGGGTAATACAAGAAAACAGGGGGAGAGTGAGGCCTAAATACCCGTCCTAAATCATCTGTGAGTTGCTAACTAGCATATAAATAAAAAGTGTTGCCAGCCTACTGCCTGTTGCCATATTTTTAGGAACATACTTAATTTATATACAACATATATGTACATATATACATTGAAATGTGCCTAACAATACAATCTAATCATATATACAATTTGATACACATCAATGAACTTGCAGATCCCTTTCAAACTGTTATCGTAACTTATGTAAATATGAACACATACATATACCTGTAGAAATACATATAATTACATATACATACACATATACATGCAGCATACATACATACAGCTTGGTGTTCCATTGTTTCAATTTTCCTAGCGAGTTTTACTACATATATATATATATATATATATATATATATATATATATATATATATATATATATATATATATATATATATACACTTCTGTCATCCTTATATATTCACTTTACCCAGACCCTATCTAAAATCGCAGTCTCTCTCTCTCTCTCTCTCTACTTCATTGTACCCTTGGCTATCTATCATATTCTCCTTTCTTCTAGCACTCACTCGTAACGCTATCTGATCCGATGTTTTGTAATAATATTTTGTTTATTCGTTATTGGGGATTTTGGTTGCTTTTGACATTTTCCTTAATATATATATATATATATATATATATATATATATAACTAAATAAATATATAAATAATAATAAAGTCCCACCCATAGGCCGATTTCTTCTAAGTTAGAGGCTCACTATCGATTGGTCAAAAAAAATAAAAAAATAAAAAAATAAATAAATAAAATGAATAGGGTGAAGCGTCTTAAGATCACCAAACTAACTGAGTGAAAACATCTTAAACCTCTAAACTAATGGAACGAAACAGGGGAGGTCGAAAAAGACTTCACTCGGACCAAATTGGATAGGGCTCGCTATCGCTCAACAGAAAAAGGGACACTAAAATGGTACGAAACGCCTTTATATTGACAAAGAAATGAATGAAAGTCTTAAAATGTGAACATTAATGAGTCTAAACATGAAGGAGAATGGGGTCCAGAAAAAGGAAATACCTGCCCTTAAACTATCTCCTGTCTCTATCCCACAGACCGTAGCCGACCTCCGCCTCGCCCTGGAGAGCCTGAAGGAGCATCCAGCCTTCCTCCCTAGGGACTGTTCAGACCACCACTGGCAGAGACCCGAGGCTCCGTCAGGGGTCTATGTCACCTACCCTACCATGGATAGTAAGGTGGGTGTCAGGTATAGAGCATACATGGGGGTAGGTGGGTGGGTGGGGAGACGGTTAGGTAGGTGGGTAGGTAAGAAGGTAGGGGTGGGTTGGTATGGGGGGGGGGGGGGGGGGGGGCGGTATGTGGGGGGGGGGGAAGGTAGGTTAGTGGGTATGTATTTTTTTTCTTCTAGGGTGGGTGGGTGGGTTGGTGGGTAGGTAGGTAGGTGGGAAGGTAGGTTAGTGGGTAGGTTTTTTTTTTTTTTTTCTATGTGAGTGAGGGAGACAAAATGCAGAACTGCCTGTATCGAGTGCATTCCCCAGAGTTGAAAGAGTGACAGGGCCAAAATGCCTGGACACACGGAGTTTGAAGCAATTTATGTCATAGGAAGATGATTTTGGGAGAGTTCCAGAGCTCAGCTGTTGAATAGAAGAAAGTCTGAGAATAACATTTCACTCTTGGGTTGGAGAGTTGCACAGAGTAGGGGTGGGATTGTGTTGCAAGACGGGTACTACGTACCCTACGTAGAGGAGGTGGTATACACTGGGAAAGCTCTGAGGAACATTGATTATTATAGTAGCGATAGAATAGTGAGAGAGATGTAACATTGCGGCGAAGAGAGAGAGAGATTGCAGGGAGTTGGTGAGTGGGCGGGAGTTAATGATACAAAAGGCTTTCCTTTCTACTTTGTCTAGGAGTGCGGTGTGAGAGGATCCTCCCCACACACGTGAACAATACTCAATACAAGGACGCACTGTGCCCCTGTACAGAGCAAGAAGCTGTGCAGGGGTAAAGAACCCCTTGAGGCGGTTGAGCACACCCAGCTTCTGGGAGGATGCCTTAGCAAGACTGGTAATATGGTCCTTCCAAGTGAGAGCAGAAGAAAAAGAGACACCGAAAATATTGAGAGAAGATGAAGGATTGATTTTTGTGTTGTTGAAGTGTAAGGGATAGTCCTCTGGGATGACTGGTTGGTGGGTATGTATGTATGTATGCATGTATGTATGTATGTATGTATGTATGTAGATAAATATATGTAGGTAGGTAGGTAGAGAGGTGGGTGGACAGGTAGGTAGGTAGGTAGGTATAACCCAGCTCTAGCTTTAGAAAAAGGTTATATTTTGTTTAAACTTGGGTTGCACATCCTTAGACTCTAATGCACACTCACACACACATATATATATAGTAGTATACTTTTCCTTCACAGTTTTCACGAATATATTTCGAAACAAAAAATAATACGCACATCACAACTAACCAACGTTTGGAATTCAACAGCACGACACAGACCTTGCGTATGCAGTATACACCCGTTATCTTAAGCCGGGCAAAGCCAGGGGATTTAGTTCAGGGCAGGAAGGCTATCTTAAATTTCACAATGGTTCGGTGTACGGTTCCCTATAGTATTTGGTGCAGGGCGGACCTTTTTGGACCAGCACTGTTTCACTCCATTAGTTTGGACATTTTCAGACATTTCACCTCATTAGCTTGACAATTATAAGACACTGCAGCCCATACAGGTGTCGACTTTGTTTTGCGCGAGCGACAGCGAGCCTGGAATGTAAGAGAAACCGGCCTGGACATTTGTTCTGTCGGAAAATGTACAACTATTGTTAGGAGGGGGTCTGAAGTGACATGTTTTTTTTGTGTGTGTTTTTTATTAAGGGGGTCTTGGGAGGTGTTTTTGTTGGTCTAGGGGACAAATTAAATATATTAAATTATTTTTAGTCTAGGGGGCAAACTAGAAATTAATAAATAGCAATCAAAGCCCTGAATAAAAAACAAAACAAAAAATATCATAATAATCCCCAAAAACGTTGCACCAAATAGCGTAAGTATTTGACATGTAATCTGACTGAATTCTCTTGTATTTCTACCTTTGTTTTTCTAATGGAGGATTATTTAAAACCTTAGCAACTAATTTTTCGATAGGTAAAGACAAACCAAACAAACACTATGCTGCTGAATTATTGTCAAGTTTTCATAATAACAACATATTTAGCTTCACATTTTGTTTTAATAGCTGAGCAATTGACCACTGACGACTGTTGGGCTACAAGGAAGTTGGAGCTGTAAGTATCGATATTTAGCGGAATTACCAGCTACAATACAATTTTAAGACATAACATAATTAACGTAAATAAAAAAACAACACACTTTCTATCCATAAAAGGCTCATATCCAAGAAGCGGTGTCACCCTAGCGATTTTCCGTCATTATTTAAGGGGGGTGACCTGCTTTTTGTTATTTCTGTCCTTTTCTCTCTTTCTCTGGCTTGTATCCATTCGGCCCCATTCAGCCACTATTTTAAGACGTGTGTTTTTTTTTTCGTTTTGTTTTCTTTTTTTTTCTATATTCCAACTACTCCCTCTTGGGCATAGGCTGAGAGCCTTTACACTACACCGCTGAAGACGGTGAGGCCCGTGAGGTCTTGTTCCATTCTAGGGAGTGAGACATGCGAAGCACCCCTGCTCGAAGCAACTCCATCTTCTGAAGCAGCTTCGCCTCCGCGCTTCACGGCCCCCACACTCGGACCCTCACTCTCAGAACGCCACCTATTGAGCAATTAACTCACTAGGCATTGCCCCCTGTAACATATTTTTAATATGGGAATATTCATACAATGCTATTTAATCAGGGAACAATGAGGGTATTTTTTTGGCATTTCGGTGTGGTGTGGTAATGCACTGGAACTAGGTACAGCACAAATTCCATCCCAATAATATCTTCCCATTGACATATTGGGATTCGAACCCGGGTCCATTGGATTACCAGTCCAGTGGCAAGACCACTCTGCCACACCTCCCCCATCCCCATCTAGGTGTCGATTTCTTCCTGGCGAGCGATAGCGAGCCAGCATTATATGAAGAAATCCGGCTTCGCTGGATACATTTTTCTATCGAAAAATGTACAAATTTAGCCTGCTGTCAAACAAAAATAAAAAAATATGCTGGCTCGCTACCGCTCACCAGTAAAAAATTGACACCTGGATGGGGATGAACGTCTTAAAACGGTAGGCTGAATGGGGCCAAATGGATACAAGCCAGAGAAAGATGGAAAAGGACAGAACAAAAACAGGTCACCCCCCTTAACCTTCAATTGTTATCTAGCAGCTTGAAATATAAAATTCCATAAGATTTAAATTACTACCCCATGATTGATCTTCTATCCATTTGTCGATAGTTGATAGCGTGACTGTTTACCACCCAGCAGACTCGCGTTCAAGCCCTGCTCAGGTTGAAAAGTGTGTCTGAGCTATAGCCGGCGGTTACTGTCTACCCTTGAGCAAGAGAGATGGGTAATGGTCTCTGTATGAGGTTAAGCGCTTGAGAATCCTCGGAGGATAAACAGGCGCTATGTAGTAACCAGACGATTATTATTATTATTATTATTATTATTATTATTATTTTGATAATTATTATTAGTAGTATTAATAATATTATTCGTATTATTATTAGTATTATTTATATCATTATTATTATTATCATTATTATTAGTTATTATTATTATTTGTATTATTAGTAAATACGGGAATCTGGCAGGAAAAACAATCCAGACCAACACAACCCATACAACCACCGGCCAATCATCGACGAACAT
Source organism: Paralithodes platypus (assembly GCA_032716605.1). Classification (NCBI taxonomy): domain Eukaryota; kingdom Metazoa; phylum Arthropoda; class Malacostraca; order Decapoda; family Lithodidae; genus Paralithodes; species Paralithodes platypus. The sequence continues at coordinate 48,058,897 of CM064568.1, read as the reverse complement.
TAATAATATTACTATTGAGTGTTGAGTATGATATGATATAGGCAATACTCATAACTCCCCCCCCCCCCCCCTCATAACCCACAATCACCCACCATTATGAGGTCCGAGAGCCAGTTCATGAGTACTGGGGGTGTCAGACGAGCGGGGGTTTCTGGTAATTTTTTATGAGCAAGAATGATCTGGTTACAATTCGGGCCCCTTTTAAGAGAGCCCACCTCGCTTTTTTTTTCTCTTTCTCTCCCTCTCTCTTTGGTTTGTATCCATTCGGCCCCATTCAACCAACTGTTTTAAGACGTTTACCCCCATCCAGGTGTCAATATTTTCCTGGCGAGCGGTAGCGAGCCAGCATATATATATATGTTTGTTTTGACAGCAAGCTAAATTTTTACATTTTTCGATAGAAAAATGTCTCCAGCGAAGCCGGATTTCTCCATACAATGCTGGCTCGCTATCGCTCGCCAGCAAGAAATCGACACCTGGATAGGGATAAACGTCTTAAAACAGTTGGCTGAATGGGGCCGAATGGATACAAGCCAGGGAAAGAGAGAAAAGGAGAGAAAGATAAGAAAAGCCGGTTTCTAGCATTTTTTTATGAGCAAGAATGAATTCGCTACAATTCGGGGTCCCATGGAATGGTCGAGCTCTAACAGGCTTCACTAGAGTCCAAGGTGTGGTGGAGCGGTCTTGTCACTGGACTGATAATCCAATGGCCCTGGGTTCGAATCCTGATGTATCAATGGGAAGATATTATTGGGATGGAATTTGTGCTGTACCTAGTATCAGTGCATTACCACAAAGCCCACCAAAACGTAAACAAACCCTCATTGTTCCCTGATTAAATAGCACTGTATGAATATTCCTATATTCAGAATATGCTACAGGGGGGCAATGCCTAGTGAGTTAGTTGCTCAATAGGTGGTATTCTGAGAGTGAGGGTCCGAGTCTGTGGGTGAAGCAGCTCCAGATATGGGGCTGCTTTGAGCCGTGAGTGGGCAACCAAGCTCTAAGTGCTTCACATCTATAACTCTCAAGACTGAAACAAGGCCTCACGGGGTTCACCGTGTTGAACAGTTGAACGTACACGCTCTAAGCCTATGCCCGAGAGGGAGTAAGTTGGAATATAGAAAACAAGTCAGATTGTCACCAAAAACTTTTCCTCTCATGACTGAAAACCTCTAAAGTTGGCCAGAATATACTGATCTTTTCCGCCTAACAGTTCCCAGTCTCCACCTACTGCGACATGGGCAGCCGCAGACACAAGCACACGGGAGGATGGACTGTTATACTCAGGAGACACAACTCATCCTGGGGTATCACACACTTTAACAGGTGAGGCGATAGAAATGGTGTTGAGGGGAAATGGGTCGTTTTTCTGGTCCCCCTTCTCCCTCTTGTTTAGCCCCAGTAGTTTTCATATTTTAAGACGTTAGGTCCGTTAGTTTGGCGATTTTAAGACCTTCGCCTCATTTCTTTGTCAATATTTAGACCTTTCGTGCTATTTAGGTGTCGATTTTTTTCCTGACGAACGATAGTGAGCCTGTAATTTTGGAAGAAACGGCCTTTGGCCGGAATATTTTTCTACCGAAAAATTTACAAATTAATCTAGAAGGGGGATCTAATGGATGTTTTTTTAAGTTTGAAGGAGATCTTGGGAGGAAACTAGAAAACTAATAAAAAAATACTTATATTAGCAAATATATAAGCCCACCTCCCCTTAAAAGTCAATATATCTGGACATAATAATAATTCAATATATTTGGACATAAGCACTAATATATCACAACTAACCATAATTATGTATTAAGGGATGAAGTAACACCACAACAGTAATACCTTCCCATGTTGGGGTTATTGCAGTTTAATTAGTACAGTCTCGGCCCTAGATTTATTTCGTATACAGACCAAAATCCTCTATTTCCTCCCTATGTGCATGAAAGAGACAAAAGGCAAAGGTGTCTATATCAAGTGTCGCCCCCCCCCCCCCTCCTCCAAGTTAAAACAGCGCAAGAGAGCCAAATTCAAGATAGAGAGCCAAACTAACGAATTTCAAAATACGCTAAGGTAATCTTCTGTAAACTAACCCTGACCTAGTTCATTGTTACCCAAGTCAAACCAATTAGCCCATTAGAGTCGCATAGGTAGAAATTAAAGAAAGTCGTCTAATGGTAACCAGTATATGATGAAAATTACGTAATGGCGGCGAAAGGCTTAAGGGGAGGTTTTTAGTGTGTTTCCTAGACTTCCATCAAGCTTGAAATTACACCCCCTTGACCCACTTTCAAGATAAATTTGTACATTTTTCGGTAGAAAAATGTCCCGGCCGAAGGCCGGTTCCTCTTAAATTACAGGCTCGCTATTGCTCGCCAGGATAAAATCGACACCTGAATGGCACGAAAGGTCTTAATATGGGGTGAAAGTTCTTAAAATCGCTAAACTAATGGGGCAAACGTTTTATAATATCAAAAGCAATGGGGCTAAACATGAGGGAGAAAGGGGTCAAGAAAAAAATCCCTCAAGTGGAGATCTCCCCTTAACACAATTAGTCAGTTCATTCTAGGTTGAGCAGAAATCGAACCTCTAACCTCTGTCACTCAATGAGGGCTAGAGATAATGGGCTGTCAATTTGCACATCTACAGTATTCCCTAGCCAAGCCTTCCTACGTGGTAGAAATATTAGCTCGGTTACTCTAGTCCTTTTTGAGTTATGAGAGGTTATAGTAAGTTATGATCTCTGCCTAACCTAGAATGAACACACTATAGTCAGGAGACCTCGTAACCATAGTGAAGAAAATATTAACCCTTTCTATATTTATTTACTTACTCATTTATTATTATTTATATTTATATGTATTTCTATTGTTTATTAGGAGTTGGTCAGAGTACGCTGCGGGGTTCGGTACGCCGGGAGAGGGGGAGTGGTGGTACGGCCTCAACTCCCTGCACGCCCTCACGTACCGCCAGCCCTATGAGATGGAGATCCTCATGCACGACAATGAGCACGGCTACCACCAGGCGCACTACACCACTTTTAGGTACGGTACGATATATTTACGTACATCATTCTCCATTCAAAGTACGATTGCAAGGAATTAAGGCACGGTTACACACATTTAGGAACAGTACGACATATCTAGGTACGTACGACACGTTAAGGCACGGTACGACATAAACACTCACAAAAGTAAACACTTACATAATTATATACTCATCCATTTTGTTTAGCATGCATTCACACCACAATCACGCACACGCAGACACACACAAACTCACACATGCCAATGAAATCACGCAAACATAAGCATACACACACACACACACAATACACACACACACATTAAAACACACATACACAAACGCGCACACAAGTACACCCATCAAAATTAACTCACAAAAATATACGCGTACACAAATACACACCAACTAAAACACACATACTGTACACATATTCACACACACAAACACACATACGCACACACACAAACACACATACGCACAAACACATCAAATATAACACGTAATCATAAGCACACATACACCCATTAAAATACACATACACGCACAACTACACACACAAACACACACACTCTCTTAAGCATACAGTACAAATGCAACGATCCACTAACTAAAGTGGACATGTGTAGAAGCAGCCCTATTAAAAGACTGCTTGTTTGATCTCTCTTTCTCTCTCTCTCTCTCAAGGATACGACAAAATACCCCAACACTCTCTTCTTTTTTCCTCTATTCCTTCTCGCTCTCGCTATTGCTCTTTCGCTCTTGCTATATATATATATATATATATATATATATATATATATATATATATATATATCTCTCTCTCTCTCTCTCTCTCTCATTACATGATATAATACATTTACCCTCACTTTCTTCCTTCTTCCTGCTCTCTCTCTCTCTCTCTCTCTCTCTCTCTCTCTCTCTCTCTCTCTCTCTCTCTCTCTCTCATCTCCTCTCCTTTTTCACTTTCTGTTCCTCTTCCTGCTCTCTCTCTCTCTCTCTCTCTCTCTCTCTCGTCCTTCCCAGAGCCAAGAGAGACGTTAAATATTACGGCCTCATTTTACAAGGCTATTATGGAACACATAAATTATCTTCTTCGCAACCCATCGACACACACTCTCTCCCAATGCATTATCGCCAAACACATCTCTCTCTCTCTCTCTCTCTCTCTCTCTCTCTCTCTCTCTCCCTGTAGATAGATAGATCGATAGATGGATGAATGAATGAATGAATACATAAATAAATACATACATACATACATAAATACATACATAAAGAAACCCATAAATCCAATAATAAATATCTACATAATAAATAAACAAATACATAAATTATATATACTGTATATATATATATATATATATATATATATATATATATTTGCTATCCATTCCTCCCACTTTCCCTTACAATTGGGTTTTTTATCTCTACTATAGTCTATTCACTGTAAGTAGGCGAGAAATCATGACCCATAACCTCTGTAACTCAAAAACGACTTGAGTAATCGAGCAAATATTTCTACCGTTTGCTAAGAGTCAGTCAAGGAATAGATGTGGAAAGTTACAGCCCATTTGCTCCAGGTCTTTTTGAGTTACAGAGGATAGAAGCAATGATTGCTCGCCTACTTACAGCGAATAGCCTATATATTATGAACTCTTGACCACCTCGCTGGGATCGTAAAGTTTGCGTGGTCAGTGTATAAATGTGTACATGTATGGAAATAAATCTATGTAAATCTCAAAATACATTGTCTCTACCTCCCCCTTCCCTCTCCCATAGCTCGCCTGTATTTCTCTTGGCCTTTTATTCACTCTTAAGGGGGGTCACCGTTTTTTTTTTTTTATCTTTCTCTCCTTTTTCTCTCTTTCCCTGGCTTGTATCCATTCGGCTCCATTCAGCCAACTGTTTTAAGACGTTTATCCCCATCCAGGTGTCGATATCTTCCTGGCGATCGATAGCGAGCCAGCATTGTATGGAGTAATCCGGCTTTTCTATCGAAAAATTTACAAATTTAGCTTGCTGTCAAAACAAAAATATATATATGCTGGCTCGCTAACGCTCGCCAGGAAAGTATTGACACCTGTATGAGGGGAAACGTCTTAAAACAGTAGGCTGAATGGGGCCGAATGGATAAAAGCCAAAGAGAGAGGGAGAGAAAGAGAAAACAAGCGAGGTGGGCTCCCTTAAAACATCTCCCTCAGTCTGTTTACCTCCCTACACCCCCACACTCCTCCAACCCTCCCCACCCACCATCCCCAATATTGAATGTTTGTATTTTTCCTCTGTGTTCTTCTCCAGCCACCTCTTCTTCCTTGCTTGAGTCTCTCGCTGATCCTCCCTACCTCTTGTAAGATTAAGGGTTGGCTAGAACACCACCTACGACCATGACCACAACTCCTCTCCAACCCCCTCGTCACAGCTTTATAGTTAATTTCCGACACTCCCAACGATTTTAAGGGGAGATGGGAGTATTTATTTGCTCATATATGGATTTGTTTATAATTTGTTTTAGTTTCCTCTCTAGACCTACATCAAACTTGAAAAAAAAACATCCATTAGATACCCCTTCTAGATTAAGAAAAACAAAGTCATTCGCCGTCGCAAAGTCGACTAGTGGGACTCCTCTTAAATTTATAATTTTTTCCTCCCACAGAGTTGAGAGTGAGGGCAAGAACTTCGGCCTAGTGCTAGACGGCTTCTCCGGGAACGTATCGACCAACGCCATGGCTCTAGAACACCAAGGACGGCCGTTCAGCACCTACGACAGTGACAACGATTCCTGGCGCCAGGGATCGTGCGCCGTCGACTACCGCGGGGGCTGGTGGTACGGGAACTGTATCTATGCCATGTTGACCGCTCCGCTACCCACCGATCCCTCCGACCACTACGCCAAGGTCAACAATTATTAAACTCTCTCTTGGTTATAGTCAGACGATTTTATGCAATTTAGGAATTATGTCTGGGAAACGAGAGCGAGGTGGAAGGACAGAGAGGGAGAGGTAAACCGAAAGAGAGGTGAAAGGATGGAGTGAAGAAGTATATGGATGAAGGCTGTGCTGGTTAGGATGAGGGGCATCGACTGACTGGGGACATAGATGCATGGGGGCGTTTCGTTCGTGGCCACCCCTTCGGGGATCACGGCGTCAGGCAATAGATAGATAGTCTGGGAATCATTGGGGTTAACACTATCTCAAACAATGCTATAGCTCCCACAAGATCTTCCTAAACTGAATATAATTGTTTAATAAGATTAGAAACAGTAATGAGGATAGTAATAATAATATAAATATAATAATAAGAGCAAAACAACAACAACAATAATAATAAATATTATAATACTAATTATAATAATAATACTATAAATAATATAATAAAAAACAAAAATAATTATAATATAATAATAATGATAACAAAAATAACACTAATAATACTAACAATACATCAACAGGCCATGCGGTGGATCAAGATGGGTCAAAGTAACGCCATGTTGGTTTTGGATGACGTCACCATGAGGGTTCGACCAGCTGACTACGGGAACCGGTTCGAGGCTCAGACAGCGGATGGGGAATAGTATACGACAGTTGACCAGGACTGTACATTTTGTTACACAATGTAGAAGTGGAAATAGATAAATAGATAAATAAATTAATAAATAAACATACAAACAAACAAACAAATAATTACATATATATATAAATACATAAATAAATACATATATACTGTATATATATATATATATATATATATATATATATATATATATATATATATATATATATATATATATATATATATATATATATATATATATATATATATATCTCAAGAACAAGTAGAGGAACATCTGTGTAGCAACAATTGTTGCAAAATAAGTAATGTAGCAACAACTGAAAACAACAACAGCAATAACTAAGCAATAGGCAGTACATGCTACTTCGAAATATATCTTCGCACACACACCCACCCACCACACACACAAATACACACACACACCCCCAGAGAGGGGAGGTGTGGTGGAGTGGTCTTGCCACTGGCCTGGTAATCCAAAGGTCCCGGGTTCAAATCCCGATGTATCAATGGGAAGATATTATTGGGATGGAATTTGTGCTGTACCTAGTATCAGTGCATTACCACAAGCCCACCGAAACGTCAATAAAATACCCTCATTGTTCCCTGATTAAATAGCACTGTATGAATATTCCCATATTCAAAATATGCTATAGGGGTGCAATGCCTGGTGAGTTATCTGCTCAACAGGTGGCGTTGTGTGTGTGTAAGTGTGAGAGTCCGAGTGTAGGGGGTGAGACAGTGAAGCACGGGAACGAGGTGGCTTCAGAGATGGGGTTGTTTCGGGCCATGAGTGAGCACCGTGCCTCATGTGAAGGCAAGATGGCAGGTGCTCGTTGTACTCTACGTGCTTCACATGTCTCACTCCCTAGACTGGAACAAGACCTCACGGGCTTCACTGTTCATTGTAAAGCGGTGAATGTTAAGGCTCTCAGCCTATGCCCGAGAGGAAGTAAGTTGGAATATAGAAAAAAAAAAAAAAAAAAAAAAAAAAAAAAAAACACCCGCCCACCACCACACACACACACACACATACATTCAAGAAGTAGTCTAGTCTAGTGGAGGTTCGGCCATCCGTCAGACGCTTCGGCAGAAAAGTGTACGGCCTCCGAGATTTGAATAAGGTTTCCTCCCCTAGACGGGTTGCCGACCAAGGCTGACAATTCCCATTGCCCCGTATACAAGAAGAAGTAGAAGACAAAAACAAAAGGCAAGAAACAAGCTAAATACTCCCGATATATTATATAGAACAAATAGAAGAAAACAAGACATCAAACAAGCAACCTATTTTACAAGAATAATTAGACGAAGGAAACAAAAGGCAGCCAACAAGCAACAAGCTAAATACACCCTAGATATTATACAAGAAGAAGTAGAAGGAAACAAAAGGCAGCAAACAAGCAACAAGCTACACCCGAACTATTCGTATCACACCGCCCCCTTCATAAATCCTTTGTTGAAATAACCCTCCACCCCCACACACGCAGAATGAAACAAGCCATCAAACAAGCAACAAGCTACACCCGACCGAGCTATTCCCATCATACCACCAAACCTTTCATAACTCCTGTGTTGAGATCCCCCCCCCCCCCCCACCCCACACACACACATCTGTAAAACTTCTGAATAATACATATACACACACACACACACACACACACACACACACACACACACACACACACACACACACACACACACACACACACATCTGTAAAACCTCTGAACAATCAATCAATCAATCAACTTTATTGCACAATACACAAATTTACAAAGGAAAATATATATTACATATCAAAATAAATAAGTTACCAATAAAAGAACCCAATATTGTATTTGCAAGTACCATGATATACTGTATATGTATCATAATATAATATAATACACACACACACACACGCTAAAAGCAGTAACAAGAAATAGGGTGGTCAGTATGGAAGTGAAGAAGTCCTTGCATGACAGTGTGGTAATCCCGACACTGACTTACGGAAGCGAAGCATGGACGTTGGTTGAGAGACTCAGACCAAGAGTGATAGACACATCTGTAAAACCTATGAATAATACACACACTTTTTTTTGGTATTATAAAAAAAAAAAAAAAAAAAAATAGAAGGTCCCACCCCTTTCCCATTCTTAAGTAAGCCATTTTAGATTTACAGAAGAGTGACCATTACTTGCATTACTGCATGTCCACAAACATTTCAGTAATGTAAGCATGTTTCCTTCTGTGTGTGTGGTTTTTTTTTTTTTTTTTTTTTTTTTTTTTATTAAGGTGACAGTTACAAAGTGGTGTACAATCTATCTTATTCTAGTTACATTGTAGTTTATCTTATTGTACCAGTACTTCCCTACCATCAACCTAGTTGTTCCCCAATTCGTCCCTCCGCCACGACCATTTCAAAGTCCAAGTCTCTCACTCTTGTCCTCTGTAGCAGGGAGGACCTTGTACCCCTGAGACATAGGAGTGCAGACCTGAGAAGAGAGAAAGAGAGCCGGCATCTCATCCAAGTTATGACTTGGCTTCTATGCTGGCGCTTTTTCTCCGATATTTGTTCAGCTAATCTGGCATAGAAGACACTTGCAGAAGGTCCCATACCTCCCGACGATGAGAAGACCAGAGGAGTAAAGCTTCCTTGATCCCTGTTCAAAATTCTTTCTTCATAAGCGCGTTTTTTCTCACTTTCGTTTCTCAAGTATGCCGCCTTGTGTCCTCGCTCACGATATGTTTGTGCTCTTGGGTTGAAGATTCTGATGTCGAAAAAAGCCCGTTGTCCCCTCGTCCAAAAACCTCGAGCACTTACGTCCACTCTTGCTTCATTTGAAGTATTTGCAGTATTGTGGGCCAAGCGCTGTCCGTCCATAGGCAGAAGTTCCGGTTCGATTCTGACATCATGGCACACCTCGTCCAGCATTTGTGCAGTAATGTCTCGTACTTCATCATGCCGGATACAGATGAATCCTCCTTTCTTACAGGTCATACAGTGGTCTGGGTTGTTTATTTCACCGCATGCACATTTCAGCGGCAGGTTCGAAACTGGCCACCCATACCTCAAGGCTACGGCATCATTGAATTCTTGTTTATTTATGCTGAAGCCTTTCTCCTTTATTGGTAATGATGTGAGCCAATTTGAAGCCCCCGTGTCTTGTGCCATCTCAACTCTCATTTTCAGTTCTTCCCTACATCTGGTCTTAATTTGTTTCTGTCTCTCTTCTCTGCTCTTTGTAATTTCCTGTCTTGCATTTCGTTGTTCCTCTTCGTCCACCTCATCATTTTAATTTTGCTCCCGTATTTTTTTTGTAAGAGACGTAGTAAGTTTAAGGGAATTTTGGTACTCATGTGGTGCCGCCTCCACTGGGTTTATGATCCCCATACCTCCGAACCTTGGCGGAAGAGCTAATAGATCTCTTAGCTCTTGTGTGACGCCTTCCATCTCTGTTAAGGCCGGTATGAATGTTCCTCCGATTGCTTCTTCCAGCGGTTGGAGCATCTGTCTAATGCCAGGCACTGTTCTCATAAGAAAGGTCCATCTGTGCTTAACACCATATGTGAAGGCAGTATATGCAGCATGTGGTTCAGATTTCGCAATGTCTGCCAGGGTTTTCACTTCCTTTACCCACTACACTCCGCTACCTTTTTTCGCACATAGTCTCTCTTGCATTCTTCTGTGCCTATTACTGCTCCCAAATGGCGTTGACCCTCCTTTGTAATCTTCACTCCTGTCCCATCAAAAGTCCGCACCGCTTCTTCATACTTGTTTTCTTTCACTATTAGTACAGATTTACTAGCATTCGGATGGTACCCAATGACTTCGCCTACCAATTGTACTCTCCGCCACCATTCTTTGAGATCCCCTATTTTTCCTGCACCTGTGAGGTCATCTGCATACGCCACTTGTTTCACTCGGGTTACCTCATGTTTTATTTTCTGCTGCAGAATTGATAGTGCCAGTGCGTACATTGCCATTGCCACTGGATCTCCTTGCGTTGTTCCTTCATTTGATTTGAGAATTTTCATTTCTTCCTTCTTTGTGCTTCCAACTATATACAGGTTAGCTGGCTCCTTATAAGTATTTTCTATGTACTTTGCGATGCTCGGGCATTTGATCTTGATGTTGTGAATAGCTGCCTCCCTATTAATGGTGTTAAAGGCATTTGTTGCATCCACTAGCAGTACCGCTTCACAATCTTCCTCATGATACACCTTCCCCATTGCATGTATTGCTGCTTCTCCTCCGGCTTGCTGTCCTGCACATACTTGTAAGTTGCCCACTGCTCTTTGTACATCTTTTCCAAATACGGACATGATTGCTTTTCCTATAATCCTTCTAAGAACTTCCCCAACGCCTACTGGTCTAACTCCTGGATTCTTATTTAAAGGTATCAGGCGACATGCTGTCAGAGCTTCTATGTTCACGCATGGTGATGATGCAAGTTTCTTTGCCAGCATTGCTATTGTTTCACAAAGGTCACCCGCGGCTGAACCAAACTTGTTTTGACTTAGGAAGATCCTCCAAGTCTTAGCATCTACTCCTGATGGACCTGCTCCTCCCTGTGTTTTCAGCGCCTTTCTCCATATGAGGTCTCCAGTTATATTCTCATATATCACCGGGTCTGGAGGAACATATTCCCCGTCTAGTTTGGCCTCATCACTTGCTGGTTTTGCTTCTGGGTGTTTCTCCTTCAGCTGGTCCAAGATGCGTCGATTCACTTCGTGCACCCCACTTGAGGCTTCCCCAGTGACCATTCTGACTGCCTGTGCCACTTTACCAATCCTCATGCTATTTCCCACTGATCGTGCCATATCATCTGGCTTCCTCTTTCTTCGTTGTTTTGTTTTCAGTCTTTGCTGGATTGCTCGTACTTGGCTAAGAATTTTGTCTAACTCCCCATTTTTCCACCACTCCATTCTCTGTTTCAGCGCTTTAATGTTCTCATTCAGTTTTCCCTTTGGTCTTTTTCTTTGAAGGAACAACTGAGGAATGAAAGAAGCTATCTTGATTGCCACGTGCGCCAAAGGGGCATCCTGAACATACTTTAGGATCATACGTCTGAGTTCCCCCAGCATGTCTTTTGCGGCTTCACAAATCGGTAGTTCAAACTTATTATGTTGCCATTGTATCACTTCTGTATAGATTTCATTCACTAATGTTGTGAGTCCGTCACCAGAATGTCCCATCCATTCTCCACCATTCATGTTTACGTTACGAGGTCGTTCGTTCTGTTTACGATTTTCGATTATTTCTCTCTCATTATCTTCGTTTAGGCCTACACTATTTTCATTATTTTGTTCCACACCTCTGTTGTCTTGCGAATTATTGATTCCTGCATTTTCTTCTGCGGGCTGCAGTTGTTGATTGTTATTTTCTGCATTTTCTCTAACAGGGTTTGCTTGTACATCTCCATTAACTACATTGTCTGTTTCACGGTTCATTTGTACTGCATCTCTCACTGCGTTTTGTCTGTCATCAGGATTATTGCTCGACTGGGACCGAGTTAATATCATCTTGTCTTATTATCATAATTTCCTACCTATTCCCTAATAATGAGTCTATCTATCATTTCTTCCTAAGGGACGAGCCTCTGCCCGATAAAGGTGAAAATGTAAACATCCTATGAGTAGCGTTAGAGATAGAAAGACACACACACACACACACACATCTGTAAAACCTCTGAATAATACACACACACACACACACACATATCTGTAAAACCTCTGAATAACACACACACACACACATATCTGTAAAACCTCTGAATAACACACACACACACACACACACACACACACACCCACACCCACACACACACACACACACATATCTGTAAACCCTCTGAATAAACATCAAGAACCGGATTGAGTTTTGTTCCTTCTCTGACAAGCGAATTTTTTGGGTGAATATTTCCACATCCGTCGGTTAAGGGTGGGTCACCGGCATTTTTTGTTTCACCTTTCTCTCCCTTTCTTTTTTTCCCTGGCTTGTATCCATTCTGCCCCATTCAGCCAACTGTTTTAAGACGTTTATCCCCATCCTGGTGTCGATTTGTTCCTGGCGAGCGATAGCGGAGCCAGCATTGTTTGGAGAAATCCGGCTTCGCCGAAGACATTTTTCTATCGAAAAACTTACAAATTTAGCTTGCTGTCAAAACAAAAACACATATATGCTGGCTCGCTACCGCTCGCTTTCTCTAACAGGGTTTGCTTGTACATCTCCATTAACTACATTGTCTGTTTCACGGTTCATTTGTACTGCATCTCTCACTGCGTTTTGTCTGTCATCAGGATTATTCCTCGACTGGGACCGAGTTAATATCATCTTGTCTTATTATCATAATTTCCTACCTATTCCCTAATAATGAGTCTATCTATCATTTCTTCCTAAGGGACGAGCCTCTGCCCGATAAAGGTGAAAATGTAAACATCCTATGAGTAGCGTTAGAGATAGAAAGACACACACACACACACACATCTGTAAAACCTCTGAATAATACACACACACACACACACACATATCTGTAAAACCTGTGAATAATACACACACACACACATCTGTAAAACCTCTGAATAACACACACACACACACATATCTGTAAAACCTCTGAATAACACACACACACACACACACACACACACACACACACACACACACACACACACACACACACACACACACACACACACACACACACACACACACACACACACACACACACACACACACACACATATCTGTAAACCCTCTGAATAAACATCAAGAACCGGATTGAGTTTTGTTCCTTCTCTGACAAGCGAATTTTTTGGGTGAATATTTCCACATCCGTCGGTTAAGGGTGGGTCACCGGCATTTTTTGTTTCACCTTTCTCTCCCTTTCTTTTTTTCCCTGGCTTGTATCCATTCTGCCCCATTCAGCCAACTGTTTTAAGACGTTTATCCCCATCCTGGTGTCGATTTGTTCCTGGCGAGCGATAGCGGAGCCAGCATTGTTTGGAGAAATCCGGCTTCGCCGAAGACATTTTTCTATCGAAAAACTTACAAATTTAGCTTGCTGTCAAAACAAAAACACATATATGCTGGCTCGCTACCGCTCGCTTTCTCTAACAGGGTTTGCTTGTACATCTCCATTAACTACATTGTCTGTTTCACGGTTCATTTGTACTGCATCTCTCACTGCGTTTTGTCTGTCATCAGGATTATTCCTCGACTGGGACCGAGTTAATATCATCTTGTCTTATTATCATAATTTCCTACCTATTCCCTAATAATGAGTCTATCTATCATTTCTTCCTAAGGGACGAGCCTCTGCCCGATAAAGGTGAAAATGTAAACATCCTATGAGTAGCGTTAGAGATAGAAAGACACACACACACACACACATCTGTAAAACCTCTGAATAATACACACACACACACACACACATATCTGTAAAACCTGTGAATAATACACACACACACACATCTGTAAAACCTCTGAATAACACACACACACACACACACACACACACACAATAACACACACACACACACACACACACACACACACACACACACACACACACACACACACACACACACACACACACACACACACACACACACACACACATATCTGTAAACCCTCTGAATAAACATCAAGAACCGGATTGAGTTTTGTTCCTTCTCTGACAAGCGAATTTTTTGGGTGAATATTTCCACATCCGTCGGTTAAGGGTGGGTCACCGGCATTTTTTGTTTCACCTTTCTCTCCCTTTCTTTTTTTCCCTGGCTTGTATCCATTCTGCCCCATTCAGCCAACTGTTTTAAGACGTTTATCCCCATCCTGGTGTCGATTTGTTCCTGGCGAGCGATAGCGGAGCCAGCATTGTTTGGAGAAATCCGGCTTCGCCGAAGACATTTTTCTATCGAAAAACTTACAAATTTAGCTTGCTGTCAAAACAAAAACACATATATGCTGGCTCGCTACCGCTCGCCAGGAAAATATTGACACCTGGATGGGGGTAAACGTCTTAAAACAGTAGGCTGAATGGGGCCGAATGGATACAAGCCAAAGAGAGAGGGAGAGAAATAGAAAACAAAAAAGCGAGGTGGGGTCCCTTAAGAAAAATCGGGGTTGACGCCGGTGAATGTCAATAGACCAGTTGCGAGTCGAATTAAGGGGGGATGGTTCACATTTTGGTAAATTTTCTTTGTTTTTTTCATATAGGCCTATTCATTATTTTTCTAGTTTACTCCCTAGACCTCCATCAAACTTAAAAATATAACACCGGGATCCCCCATCAAGATACATTTGTAAATTTTTCGGTCGAAAAATATTCCGGCCGAAGGCCGGTTCCTCCTAAACTACAGGCTCGTTATCGCTCGCTAGGAAAACATCGACACCTAAATGACACGAAGTCTTAACATTGACAAAGAAACGAGGCTAAAGGTCTTAAAATCACCAAACTAATGAGCCGAACGTCTTAAAATGTGAAAACGTATGGGACTAAACATGAGGAAGAAGGGGGGCCAGAAAAACGACCCCTTTCCCCTTACTAAACCATCCACATCACACAGAACCTTCATAAACGACCCCTCTCCCCTTACTAAACCATCCACATCACACAGAACCTTCATAAACGACCCCTCTCCCCTTACTAAACCATCCACATCACACAGGACCTTCATAAACGACCCATCTCCCCTTACTAAACCATCCACATCACACAGAACCTTCATAAATGACCCCTCTCCCCTTACTAAACCATCCACATCACACAGGACCTTCATAAACTGCCCCTCTCCCCTTACTAAACCATCCACATCACACAGGACCTTCATAAACGACCCCTCTCCCCTTACTAAACCATCCACATCACACAGGACCTTCATAAACGACCCCTCTCCCCTTACTAAACCATCCACATCACACAGGACCTTCATAAACGACCCCTCTCCCCTTACTAAACCATCCACATCACACAGGACCTTCATAAACGACCCCTCTCCCCTTACTAAACCATCCACATCACACAGGACCTTCATAAACGACCCCTCTCCCCTTACTAAACCATCCACATCACACAGGAGCTTCATGAACGACCCCTCTCCCCTTACTAAACCATCCACATCACACAGAACCTTGATAAACGACCCCTCTCCCCTTACTAAACCATCCACATCACACAGGACCTTCATAAACTGCCCCTCTCCCCTTACTAAACCATCCACATCACACAGGACCTTCATAAACTGCCCCTCTCCCCTTACTAAACCATCCACATCACACAGGACCTTCATAAACGACCCCTCTCCCCTTACTAAACCATCCACATCACACAGGACCTTCATAAACGACCCCTCTCCCCTTACTAAACCATCCACATCACACAGGACCTTCATAAACGACCCCTCTCCCCTTACTGAACCATCCACATCACACAGGACCTTCATAAACGACCTCTCTCCCCTTACTAAACCATCCACATCACACAGGACCTTCATAAACGACCCCTCTCCCCTTACTAAACCATCCACATCACACAGGACCTTCATAAACGACCCCTCTCCCCTTACTAAACCATCCACATCACACAGGACCTTCATAAACGACCCATCTCCCCTTACTAAACCATCCACGTCACCTTCATAAACGACCCCTCTCCCCTTACTAAACCATCCACATCACACAGGACCTTCATAAACTGCCCCTCTCCCCTTACTAAACCATCCACATCACACAGGACCTTCATAAACGACCCCTCTCCCCTTACTAAACCATCCACATCACACAGGACCTTCATAAACGACCCCTCTCCCCTTACTAAACCATCCACATCACACAGGACCTTCATAAACTGCCCCTCTCCCCTTACTAAACCATCCACATCACACAGGACCTTCATAAACGACCCCTCTCCCCTTACTAAACCATCCACATCACACAGGACCTTCATAAACGACCCCTCTCCCCTTACTAAACCATCCACATCACACAGGACCTTCATAAACGACCCCTCTCCCCTTACTAAACCATCCACATCACACAGGACCTTCATAAACGACCCCTCTCCCCTTACTAAACCATCCACATCACACAGGACCTTCATAAACGACCCCTCTCCCCTTACTAAACCATCCACATCACACAGGACCTTCATAAACGACCCCTCTCCCCTTACTAAACCATCCACATCACACAGGACCTTCATAAACGACCCCTCTCCCCTTACTAAACCATCCACATCACACAGGACCTTCATAAACAACCCCTCTCCCCTTACTAAACCATCCACATCACACAGGACCTTCATAAACTGCATAAAATCGGCTAATGTTAGCCATAATCTAAGCACCCCCCCCCCCCCCCCCAGAGTCATCAGCATGGTGCTGAAGGGGTTCGCTTGAGTGACTCCGAGCCGCCGCAGTATCGGATATATAGGACCCCCCCCCGTGTGATACCGGCTCTTTCTACCCTCTTCTCCCTCGTGTTTAGCCCCATTAGTATTCAGATTATAAGACGTTCAGCCTATTAGTTTGGGGATAAGGGGAGACTCCTGGATATATTCTAAATTAAACTTCTAGAAGAGACTCATTGCTGGCCTTTTGACACATATATGCTAAAGGTGTAATGGTGACTCGCTGAAATTTTCATCGTCCTATGTCCGCGCGTGTGAGCGCATTTTTAGTTTTTTTTACCAAATATCTGATGATCCAAAATCCACTTTGCCAAATTGTTTTATATTGTGTATGAGGTACCCTAAATAGACTGTCTACAACTCCTAGGAAGCAGATTGCCAAGTTGATACGTGATAATGTTTAAAACCGCAGGTAAATTATCAATATAAATAATTTACCAATTTTTTTATCATAAATAAATCATTTGAGTATGGAAAATATTTCCCAAACTCAAAAAGCTTCCGAGGGAGTGTGTATGTATACTTGTTCTACTTATATGGCGAAATTGGAGACAATCGGACAGTAAATGGCTGATTCATCATCATATTAGGTGAATAAACATGCACTATTCATGAATAAAGATTGAAATTTACTCGTAAGTAAAACTTATTCTAGGTTGAGCCCGTGAGCAATTTTCCTTGAGTTATCCCTACTATGGCTTCTTCCCGTGTAGTGCCACCCGCTCGCAAAGAAAACCTGATAATTTGGGGGACTAAACTATTTTATATTATTATTTATAAGACAAAAAATGACAAAAACGAACATTTTGGGGCCCCCCCAAGGGGGCACTAGGGATATCCTATGGGTGTTTATGCCCTCATATGACCATTTCTATTGCATACAGCATCCCTTTAGACTACAGACACCAAAACAAAATTTGTGTGGCTGAAAAAAAAAATCTTGTTTTTCGGGGGTCGAGGTCGAACCCCTGGCCCGGGGGGGGGGGGGGGGGTTATGGATGCGATATGTTTTTTTGTTCCTTCCTATGCTATTTTCCTATGTTGAAAGAAGCAGTTTACAGAGAGAACACAAAAACTTGAAATGTTGACCAGAGCCAAAAAAAAACCTGGAGTCTCTGGCCTTTCCACTCTTTGCTTTGTTGATATTAAGACTTTTCGTGTAATGTTGGAGTCCATTTTTTCCTGGCGAGCGTTAGTGAGCCTGTAATTTAAGAGGAACCGGCCTGGAAATGTTTCTACCGAAAAAATGTACAAGTATATCTTGAAGGGGATCCTACGGTTGCTATCTTTAGTTTGATGGAGGTCTAGGGAGGAACCTAGAACAAATGATATATAAAATGAACAAAAATCGACCAACAAGTGAACCATCCCCCCTTAATTAATACATCATCTGAGGAACATAATTATGACCTTTATAAACTGCATAACATCGTCTAATGTTAGCCATAATCTAAGGCCCCCAATAGTCATCATCATGGTGCTGAAGGGGTTAAACCTGGTATCCGCTAGAGTGACTCCGAGCCTCAGTATCGGATAGACGAGCCTTCACTAATTTTTATCCGGCGATATTTAAACAATTTCTTTAATTTAGGAAGGTCATAAAGGAATCACATGGGATACATTAGCTCTACAACCCCTACAAATCCTTGCAAAGTGCAGTGCAATCGCATAACATTATCGTTATATATTAAAAAAGATTATGTTGACAAAGTAAATAATTAAATAAGTAAATAAATGAATTAGTAAATATATAAATAAACAAACAAATTATTAAATAAATAAATAAACAAATGAATAAATAAATCAATATATATTAACAACAATAATATTAAAAATACGCCCCCGTGGTCTCTTTCAAGCTTCCCATGCCATGTAGGGATTATATTTGTAAATGTATTGCATTTAGTGACCTAATACCCAGTGCCAATTAAACGGTTATACATACCAATGACTCGATATAATTATTAAGTATTGATTAATTACACTGTTAATACTCAATGGTATAAAAAGTTACATATACACAAACGGGATGTATTGGTAGTGGTTTACCTTTCTATTCTTGTATTAGATGGGTTTATTACTACTAATATACCTTTTGAAATGCCAATATTAGTAGGTGCTAAATTAGGGGTGCTTGGCTGGAGAATAATAAACACAAGAGATAGACACGAAATAGTGTTTATTTACAGAAACATGAACAATATCAAAACATTACACAATTATGCTAAGACTAGATATAAGTAATTATACAACAATATCTTAGCCGGGGAGGGGGTCTGTGGGTCACTGGCAGTGTCTTGGCGGGGCAGAGGGTCTTCAGTGTCACTATACCCTGTTTATTGTAGGTAGGCCAAAAATCTTATGCACTAACCTCTATAACTCAAGACCGACTAGAGTAATCGAGCTAATACTTCTAACATTTGGGAAGAGTCGGCCAGGGAGGAGGTGTGGTAATTTACAGCCCGACTAGAGTAATCAAGCTAATACTTCTACCATTTGGGAAGAGTCGGCCAGGAAGGAAGTGTGGTAACTTACAGTCCATTTGCTCTATCCTTTTGTGAGTTACAGATAATAGAATTTAAGATTTCTGACCTACTTATAATGAATGGACTATAGTGATGTTGGTGGCATAGCTTCAGAGGTTGGCAGCTACATCAGATTCCAGGCAGCAAGAATGTGGGGCAACTCGTCCTTTCGGTGTTGCTCCAGCTCCTTGTGACAGTCGTCTGCCTCTTCCAGGGTGTGGCCAGCTACAGTACAAGCCATTTCAGTTCTTCAACCACGGGACACTTGGAAGCCAGAACTGAGTCCAGTTGTGACTGCAACAGGCAAGAGGATCTAGTCATGTACTCTTTCTTATAAATAATGTTGTCAGCCCTATTATCTTTATCTTTCTTTTTTATGCCTCTGTAAGTGCTATTGCTGTCCACCGGTCTGGTCTCAGTAGCTGGGGTCCTTCTGTCTCTCGGGTGGATGCTGATCTCAGAGGAAGTCTCAGGTCTCACCTCAAAGGGAGTTTCAAGTGTTCCGCTCTCCTGGCCAGCTCCAGATCCGAGAGCCATGTTTGAAGTTCCCGCTGCCTACTGATTGGCTGCTAGTAGAGGTGTAGAATCGTCGTGATTCTTGTCTGGATCAATCAGTGTGGATGAATCCGCCTAGAGCCTGTTTTGTGATTCTGTGTTCAAGCTTGCGGTGTGTAGAGAATGTCCTGGGCAGAGGCGTAGAACCGTCGCGAGTTCTACCTGGACCAATCAGAGCAGGTGCCTCTTCCCAGAAGGTGGTCTGTGATTCAAGAGAATCTTCAAGATCACGGGGCCTACAGAGCGTCCTCCTTGTAGTTGAATGATGTAGGGGATGCAGATTGTTGAATTAAGTCTCTGCATCGTTTGGGGTGTCTTGGTGTCCTGCTCTTAATTAAGGGGAGATGGGTCGATTTTCTCACCCACCCTTCTTCCTCATGCTTAGCCCCATTAGTTTGTCGATTTTATAACCTTTCGTCCCATTTCTATATCAATATCAAATCCTTTTGTGTCATTTAGTTGTCAATTTTTTCCTGGCGAGTGATAGCAAGCCGTGATTTTAAGAGAAACCGGAAATTTTTCTATAAATAATGTACAAATATATCTTGAAAAGGGGTCTAGGGAGTGTTTTTAAAGCTTGATGAAGGTCTAGCAAGGAAACTAAAAAATAAATTAATATACAAACAAATAAACCCCAACAATTAACCACTGTCCCCTTAACCTAAATAAGGGTCATATCACCATGATTGTATAGTATTGTATACGTACATTTTTAAACCCATATATTTGTTCCAATTATAATTATACAAGAGGTAAATCCCTCTCTTTCACGCTTCCCTTGTCATGGATAATGCCTCTTTATATATTAACTACTTGGATTTACTGACCTAATAACCAGTGCTAATTAACCGTGTATACAAATTAATGCCTCCATGTATTAAGTACCCGTTATCATTAATATTAACAAAACTAACCCTTTGTGTTATAATTAATATTAACAAAACTAACCCACCAGAGGGGCACACTGCATAAATTATAGCCTTAACAAAGGTATGAAATGGGTAACTGAAGTGTATATAATAATATTTCATTGTTGTTAGTAATAAACCAATATACTATAACGATAGGAAGGTATGTAACTAGTCTATACATATACCCAATGTTTGTGTATACATTTGCATTACACTTACAATGTATTCCGAGGTAAAACTAATCATCAATATCTATATATATCTACTTCATATATATATATATATATATACCGGTATATATATATATATATATATATATATATATATATATATATATATATATTAAATGCCAGATACGAATTTCTTGATAATTAACGTAGTTTTGATATATATATATATATATATATATATATATATATATATATATATATATATATTGTATATATACAGTATTTACTATCGACTTTATATATACTATATTTTTATTTTGTTTTACGCCATTATCTGTGTACCTGCCTACACTCGTTCCTCTCTCATGAACACAAGTTTACATACACTCACACGTATACACACACACACACACACACACATAAATACAACCATACATAACCTCAACAAGCACACACACACGCATAAGAGCACGCACACACACACACACACGTACACGTACACACACACACACGTGTACACACACACACACGTACACGTACACAAGGGGAAACCTGTAACATACCAGAGAGAGAAGGGAGGCTTTGATAGGGGTTCTGGGAAGTGTGTGTGTGTGTGTGTGTGTGTGTGTGTGTGTGTGTGTGTGTGTGTGTGTGTGTGTGTGTGAGTGTGTGCGCGTGTGCGTGCTTGTGTGTGTTTGAGTGTGTGTGTGTGTGTGTGCTTGAGTGTGTCTGTGCTTGTGTGTGTGTGTGTGTGTGTGTGTGTGTTGCGTAAGTATATTCGTACTATAATATGAGCTGGTGTGTGTTAAACTCTGTTTTGTTGTGTATGGTTTGTGTATACAGTATAATTATATATGTTCCTCTCTCTCTCTCTCTCTCTCCTAGAGACAGAAGAGTATGTATGTATGTATGTATGTACGTATGTGCAGGGTGTGTCAAGTGCGTGTGTCTAGATTAGGCGTACACAAGGATTCCCCTCTCACACACACACACACACACACACACACACACACACACACACACACACACACAGTCTCTCCGAAAGCCTTGAGAGGATATAAGATTTCTGTTTGTTTACAGTACCGTACGTATGTGCGTATATACAGGGTGTGTATATATGTATGTACATTATGTATGTACTGAGGACTTTGTAAGGTCATTAGAGAGAGAGAGAGAGAGAGAGAGAGAGAGAGAGAGAGAGAGAGAGAGAGAGAGAGAGAGAGAGAGAGAGAGAGAGAGAGAGAGAGAGAGAGAGAGAGAGAACTAGTAGCTAAGTTAGTTTTGTAATATACTCCCATATTTTAATTAAATATATATATAAATGTTCAAACTATCTGATCGAAGAGTCTGTAGTTCGATCCCACCCCGAGCCAAGACGGGGTAGACGTCAAGAGTTTGGACACTGAGGTCTAGCGATTCGTGGCAAATGTCCAGTAAAGTCTTATTTGTAACAAGGGCACGCAATAACACTGTTAAGCGGGGTCACCGTTTTTTTTTTTATCTTTCTCTCCTTTTCTCTCTTTCCCTGGCTTGTATCCATTTGGCGCCATTCAGCCAAACGTTTCAAGACGTTTATCCCCATCCAGGTGTCGATTTCTTCCTGGCGAGCGATAGCGAGCCACCATTGTATGGAGAAATCCGGCTTCGCCGAAGACATTTTTCTATCGAAAAATGTACAAATTCAGCTTGCTGTCAAAACAAAAATATATATATGCTGGCTCGCTACCGCTCACCAGGAAAATATTGACACCTGGATGGGGGTAAACGTCTTAAAACAGTAGGCTGAATGGGGCCGAATATATACAAGCCAAAGAGAGAAGGAGAGAAAAAAATATATAAAATAAAGCGAGGTGGGCCCCTTCAAACAAGGGAGTGCACGGTGTTAAAAACTGCATCATTATACAGTATACTGTATTAATGTCCAACACTGAAAATACAAAACAAAATTAATGTATATACTTTAATTAGGATCGCACTTAAATTGACCACTTGCGAGTTTGAAGGTGTAAGGAAGTTGGAGCCGTAAACATCGATATCAAACAGAAATACAATAATTATGCACAATATTTAAATAAATGATATGTATTTTTGCGCTTTCATTCAGTTATGTGTTTGAGTGATTGATAATGTATGTATATGGCTATAAATATGTGTTTGAGTGATTGATAATGTATGTATATGGCTATAAATATGCTAATAAAATGAAAACTATATAATGATATAGTGAAATAAAATACGTGTCATTACATATTTAATTATTAATGCATGTTATAAATGCACTTATTCTTATTCTAGGTGTGTGTGTGTGTGTGTGTGTGTGTGTGTGTGTGTGTGTGTGTGTGTGTGTGTGTGTGTGTGTGTGTATGTGTGTGTGTATGTGCGTCCGTGTGTGTGTGTGTGCCCTCAATACGGTTTCGAAAAGAGCCATACGAAAATTACCAAGAGACTGAACAGAATTCTGGTGTACGACCCGCCGGATCTCCCAACTCTACGCCGGATCTCCCACCGACAACAGCTCCGCATCGCCACTGAGAAAACTCGATCATAATTTGAGTATTTCATACCCCTATTCCCTTTATTCATTGCATGAACAGTAGTTAAGTGCTTGTTTAACCTCCACATAGTTCTGTAGTTGCCGTGCATGTTATTTTATTGCTTTTCTGACTGATAAACATTGTTGTTTACATTAGTTATCCTAGCTTGTAGCAGACGATGCGCACCTATCTTTGTATTTGCTTATTATCTCTAGTAGTTATCATATTCAGTATCCTTCTGTAGCTATATATATCTGTAATTTTAGTTGTTGCTTGCATGATCTTGTAGTAACCTTTGACTGATAACTTTGTTTATCTAAATATAATCCTGCTTGACTAGCCTACAGTGACACCAGCGCCATCTGTTGATACCGTATACTAACCCCTTGTGTGCAGTTACACTTTATTCTTATATAATCTCTATTTGGTGAATTGTATATTTAGTTACATATTCTATTATATATATATATATTTGTTTTGCTTTTTTAGGTAGGTTATCACCCCTGGTAGCCTATTTCTTTGTATTTCATAATTTTGTTTTCGGTTAGTCTAGGCTATCATCCCTGGTGGCCTATTTCTGCGTACTTCAATTTTTAAATTTTCAGTTAGGCTATCACCGCTGGTGGCCTATTTCTGCGTACCTGTATTTCATAATTTTTGTTTTCAGTTATTTTTGTTTTCGGTTAGGATAGGCTATCATCCCTGGTGGCCTATTTATGTTTAAATACAAATAAAGATGTTTTCGGTTCGGCTATCACTGCGTATTTAAATGTAATTTTGTTTTGTTTAAAATTTTGGTTAGGCTATCACCGCTGATAACCTATTTGTGCGTATTTCAACATTTTTGTTTTCGGTTAGGCCTATTTAAGTAAGTGAAGCGACCTAAAGTGAGTGAAGTGTTTTTAAAGTGAGATAAGTGTTTTTAAAGTGAGTTAAGTGTTTTTAAAGTGAGTTAAGTGTTTTTAACCCTTAATTAGCGGCTCACCACATAAGTCGAGTTAAATAAAGCTGGACTATGTGGCGGCGCTCGACATAGGTCGAGTGGCAATTTCAGCACGTAATGTTGCTGCGAGAGAGAGACAAGTGGTGGCAGGAGAGTAGCGAGCGTATGACTGCTCCAGACCACCGCGGCGAACATACTGACACGAATCCCAGCTCCCTCCTCCCTCTCTCACTTGCTATATAAGGAATTGTATCGGGAAAGTGGCTAATTACATGCTTTTGCAATAAAAGGATCGTTATGGTGTCATTCGAAAGCTCTGTTTATTTCAGGGATAGGTACTTGTTTTACGTTCTGGGTCTTATTTAGGCATGAAAATGATTACGTAAACAGCCCTATTTTGGCTAAAAACACCCCGCTGGGCGGTACATATAAATAAAGTGACTTAAGTGTTTTTAAGTGAGTGAAGTGATCTGAAGAAAGTGATCGTCACCATGCCTCGTGCCTGTACAAACTGCGCCGGTAGGTTTGGTGCTTCCATGTTTGCTCCTGCCGATCCACAAGTCTGCCGACTCTGCCAGCAACGAGAGGATTTGACAGCGAAATTGGATGAAGCCCACAACAAGATCAACGCCCTCACCAGGAAGCTGAAATAACTCCAAGAGTTTGTAACACTCAACGTTGGAGTATCACTAACTCCAATTGCTTCAACTCCAGCATCTATCACCGCCCCAATGTCATCTGCCAACAATCCAACACCTGCAGTAGCCACTGCAGCAGATGCTTCTGATGAACCTGAGCCGACATCAAACCAGGACAGCCGCCCTGTTCAGCTTAGTCTCTCCCCCACTCCTCGTGCAAGAAGCCTGCTAGCACGAACAGTACCAACCCCTCGCCCCCGTTCTAACCACTCCTCTCCCCAACCTGTACGCAGAGTCTCGCCACCACATGTTTCCGGATTTACACCAGTAAGGAGCAGTGCACGGCCAACGCAGAAAAGGTCTCATCTACCAGTCACAATGTCAAACAGATTTGAGATCTTGGTAGAGATGGAAGACGAACCAGAAGAGACCAGACTCATTGGGGATTCCATCCTACGAGGACAGGTCGAAGAGTTCTGCGACAGAGTCCCAAATCAACGAAAAAGATTTTGCATCCCAGGAGCTGGACTGGACGACATTGTGGAAGCCTTCGAAGATACCACAAAGGATGCAAACGAAAATACCCTTTTTGTAATCCATGCTGGTTGAAATGACGTCATGCGCACCAGATCCGAAGAGTTGATGGAGAAATATCGCAAGATGATCCAGCACTCCAAAAACAAGTCAAGGAATATCATCATCTCAGGCATTCTCCCCAAGATCGACGCACCTGACAAATTCTACGACAAGGCCTTCAGCACAAATAGCCGACTAAAATATCTGTGTCTGAAGGAAGAAGTTGAATTCATCAACCTCTGGGATAATTTCTATAACCAGCCTACTCTGTTCCGCAGGTGTCACAGGTCGGTGACTGAGATTATATACTTAGAGGTAGTTAGGTATATTTCTCGAGCGCGGGAAAAATTGGGGAGGCGGGAACAGCTGTAGAGAAAGGGAGAGGTGAGGGGTGGAGGCGCGGGCATAGGCCTATGTACCGCTAGGCGCCTCACGTACATGTGTGCGTGTGTGCGTTCTTGCTTGTGAGCATGGGTAGGCCGCCATTACGCGTACATATGTGTGTGCGTTCATGTTATAGGCGTGGTCATAGGGAGCGTCCAGTCTTTTCATTGGCACCAAATTAAAAATGTGATGGGGGAGAGGAAAACCGAGGTTATAAAGGGGGCAGGAATGCCCAGGACAGGCCTTATTTTTCTCCTGACCGACCCCAACGAGATAGTCCATTTTTGTTGCGCCCACGATGAATGGGTCGGCAGGGCTGCGAGGGTACCTCGTGCCCTAATTCAACCATAATCAGGTGAGTCCAATTCAGTTAGACAAGTGTCAACATTGATTGAGATGTCCAGAGTGATGTGTTGTGTGGTGGTGTGCTTGTGTGCGTCGGCCAGTCCCCAAGTCTGAGCCAGACCGTGCACATGGCCAAGGTTGTGACGCCGACCGAATTAGCTTAATGCTATGGCCGAGAATGGCAGGTGTAAGCATGACCCCACAGAGGGTTTGCTAAAGGCTAGGGATGCCCAGGGCGACATAGTTCTCCTGCGGCGATATCCCACTGATTTAGCTATGCACGTGGCCAGGGGTGTGTGTGGATGTGTGCATGTGTGG
This sequence comes from Paralithodes platypus, assembly GCA_032716605.1. Lineage (NCBI taxonomy): Eukaryota > Metazoa > Arthropoda > Malacostraca > Decapoda > Lithodidae > Paralithodes > Paralithodes platypus. Next base: position 48,032,030 of record CM064568.1, on the reverse strand, counting down.
TGAGTGACGCCGTAACGCTTAACCCCACAGAGGGTGAGTTAACGCTAGAGGATTGTCGGCTTGAAGGGCTTGTCGTACTGCCTTTTTTGAGACTCTTTAATTAGACAACTCTCATTAGTCTAGCGAGTCACGTGTATGTGGATGTGTGCGGGTGTGTGAGTGTTGCCGTAGCATCTTAACCCCACATAGGGTGATGGTTACCGCTAGAGGAGTGTCGGCTTGAAGGGCTTGTCGTACTCCCTTTTTAAGACCCTTTGATTAGGCAACTCTCATTAGTCTAGCGAGTCACGTGTGTGTGGTGTGTGTGTCGGTGAGTGACGCCGTAGCATCTTAACCCCACAGAGGGTGATGGCTACCGCTAGAGGATTGTCGACTTGAAAGGCTTGTCGTACTGCCCTTTTTGAGACTTTAATTAGGCAATTAACTCTCATTAGTCTAGCGAGTCACGTAACTGAGGTGAGGAGGTGAGAGAGAGAGAGTGATGAGTGTGATTGACGGGTACTGTGAGTGTGGGAAAATCTCGTGCCTATTCGATCATGCGGTCATTTGCTGGGCTAGACGTTATTAGTAGCAGTAATCAGTATAATGATTTGGGGTAATCTTAGGGGTAGTTATAATACTGGGTAATTGTATTTAGGTAAGTGGATTAGATAAGTGGGTTAGATTGAGTGGCTGAGTGTGTGAATGAAATTGTCTCTTTGATTAATGCAATTTCAGTGTCGCTATTCAATAAAACCATTTTAGTAGGAATGTTTGTTTCTTTAATTCTTACTAACTTTAAGAATATAACTATTATCAATATATACCTATCATTACAATAAATCTGTGTACTCTATTATCCCGCAAGCTGGGAACTGCAATTTTCTTTTCAAATATATTACTGCATCGAGTCACTATAGATATAAATGTATAGCATGTTCTGGGACTTTTGTTGCCATAATTTTCACAAGGGATATTTGTCTATTTTTGATCTAAAGTAACGACACTATCAATTATAGGTTTATTTCCTAGATAATGGGCAAGTGTTACAGTAACCTATTAGTCTTGTGATCTTTTCTATTACAATTGGCACCGTGACAGGATTTCTATTACAATTGGCGATCTGGACAGGACATCTATTACAGCAAGGATGGCACTCATCTAAACCCTGTGGGTTCTGCACGCATGGGTCGTCTCCTACACGAAGCAGTCCGCAGCCATGGATCAAAAAACGCCATCCTAGAAGAAGCAGCAGTGACATAAATCATCTAACGCCAAGCAAAAAACAGAGGCAACCGAGGACCACCAGCGATAAGGACCGAAGACAGCGAGGACCGAGGACAGCCATGAACATAAATGTAGATCCGACAAGAATCAAAAATATTATTAAAGAGCGTTCCGTGAGTTCTAAAATAACAAATTTAAAGATTTTCTATGCAAACACTCGTAGCATACACAATAAATTTTCAGATTTAGAGGAGCTAGTGTTTACAGAAAATTATGATGTGATTGGCATAACAGAATCTTGGCTCAATACAGAAGATAGACTTTTTAGCAGAGTATTCACTTCCTGGTTATGTAATGTTTGAGAAAAGCCGAATAAATAGAAATGGAGGTGGCGTTTTACTTTATATCAAAGAAAGTCTTAACCCTACCCTCTTGTCAAAACCTCAAATTGTGAACGTCGACACATCTTTTGTGCTAATATAGAATAATAAAGGTACACAAATAATACTTGCATTAATATACAGACCTCCAGCTCAATCAGTGCAAACTAACAAAGAAATTTACGAACAAATTGCAGATGTAAGTAACTCACAAGATACCGTATTATTTGGCGACTTTAATTTACCTGTGACCAAGTGGGGCGATACTCTTACTTCACACTCCGGACATGACTTGTATACGAACTTGCAAGATCAATTGCTTTATCAATTTGTTCAAACGCCGACCCGTGGTAATAACTTTCTTGACATTGTACTTGCAACAAAAGAAGAATTAATAGAGAATTTGAATGTTGGTGATGAATTCAGTAACAGCGACCATCGTACGATAACTTTCACTTTAAAGTTTACTAGTAACGAACCAAATAGTAGCATCGAAAAAGTCCCTAATATTTCAAGAAAGCAAACTTTCATAAACTTAGAACTATGTTTAAAGAAACTGACTGGAGCTTTTTAATTAACAATAACGACATAAATACATCTTGGAAGTTATTCGAAACCACTTACCTAAAAGCAGTGCAGGACTGCATACCATCGAAAATACGGCGTCCAGGCCATAATAATAAGCCCAAATGGTGGAATAAAGATATTTCAAACTGTCTGCTTGCTAAAAAATTTGCTAATGATAGATTAAAATCCTCACAAAACGACGAAGAACGGGTGAAATTTGTAGAGCTACGACGCAAAGCGAAAAAGTTAATTAACAAAGTAAAAAGACCCTTGAGTTACATATTGTGAATCAAAGTAAAACAAACCCGAAAGAATTCTATAGTTATATCAGAAAGAAAAAAGTAGTTACTTCAACTGTTGGACCGTTAGTCGATGAAAATGGAGAATACACCAAAGACGAAGTACAAATGAGTAATGCCCTCAATACCTTCTTTGCATCAGTTTTTACAACAGAAGACCTCAGTGATATCCCTACACCATCGCCGATTCAGATTGATAATTCAGATGTTCTAAGCAATATCACCGTTACAGAGAGAGAAGTATTGAACTGTTTAGATAAACTCAAGGTAAATAAAACGCCTGGACCTGATACAATCTCGCCTAGAGTTCTAAAGGAAGCTAAGGATGAGCTCTCCAAACCACTGACATTACTATTCAATAAATCCTTGCAGTCTGGAACTATGCCTGATCAGTAGAAGCTAGCCAACGTATCACCGATATTAAAAAAGGCAGCAAATCCCTACCCAGTAACTATCGTCCAATTTGCTTAACCTCAGTTGTATGTAAAATGCTAGAAACGGTCATAAGAGACAGAGTCGTAAATCACCTTAGAGGAAAATAACATACTTAAAGATACTCAACACGGATTTCGTAAAAAACATTCCTTTTAAACAAACCTATTAGACTTCTTCCACGATATCCTCAACCTGTAAGATGAGAGTAAAGCTGTAGATATTATATACCTTGATTTTCAAAAGGCCTTTGACAAAGTTCCCCACAAACGTTTACTGCTAAAACTAAAAGCGCATGGAATACAAGACGGTGTGTTGAAATGGATAGAAAATTGGCTCAGCGACAGAAAGCAAAGAGTAGTCATAAACGGTAAGGCATCTAAATGGACCATTGTAAGTAGCGGGGTACCCCAGGGATCGGTACTAGGACCAATTCTCTTTCTAATTTACATCAACTACATAGATGAGGGTCTCACCTGTACAATCTCAAAATTTGCTGACGATACAAAAATTGCAAATAGCGTACTCTCAAAAGAACAAGCTGACGATATGCAACACAATCTAGATAAATTGTCATGTTGGGCCCAAATTTGGCAAATGAGTTTCAATGCGGATAAATGTAAAGTACTACATATCGGATACCTAAATGAGAAAGCAAACTATTCGATGAATGGCACTCAGCTTAAGAATGTAAACAGAGAAACCGATCTGGGAGTAACAATATCGAGTAACCTAAAACCGAGTCAACAATGTTCAGAAGTTGTTAAGAAGGCAAACAAAATAATTGGCTTTATAGGCAGGTCATTTGAGCATAAATCCAAAGAAGTTATCCTAACCCTTTACAATTCCTTAGTCCGCCCTCTTCTGGAATACTGCGTTCAATCCTGGTGCCCTTATTACCAAAAAGATATAAACAAGCTAGAACGAGTTCAACGTAGAGTTACCAAAATGATACCTAGCCTAAAGAACAAACCATACGAAGAGTGTCTTAAAGAATTAAATCTATTTCCTTTAACCCAGCGCAGATTAAGAGGTGACTTAATTCAAGTGTTCAAAATCATCAAAGGCATCGACAATATGAACTGTAGTAAGTACTTCACTATCGACCAATCTAATTACACGCGGGGAAACGGTTGCAAAATTATTGGTAAATCTTTTAACTCACACGAATCTAAGAATTTCTTTTTCAATCGAGTTGTCAACTTGTGGAATGGGCTTCCCCGAGACGAGACGTTATAGACTGCAGCACCGTTGATTAATTTATAGACAAATATCTCGCATCAAAACCACGACTGACTGCGTTTGTAAATGAATAACTTTATTTTATCCTCCCCTCAGTTACTAACCCCTCTGTCCCCTACTAACTTCCTAATCCTGCCACGCACATTAGTTCCCTTTAGGGAACATTGGAAATGTCCCTTTTGAGAGAGAGAGAGAGAGAGAGAGAGAGAGAGAGAGAGAGAGAGAGAGAGAGAGAGAGAGAGAGAGAGAGAGAGAGAGAGAGAGAGAGAGACAGAGAGAGGAGAGAGAGAGAGAGAGAGAGAGAGAGAGAGAGAGGAGAGAGAGAGAGAGAGGAGAGAGAGGAGAGAGAGGAGAGAGAGGAGAGAGAGGAGAGAGAGGAGAGAGAGAGAGAGAGAAGGCAAAGTGGGAAATACATCGAATGAAGAGGAGAGGAATAATTGATAAAACATAGGAGGATATAATTTATAAGGACACTATTAAGGGGAGGCAGACCGTTTTTCTGGACCCCCTTCTCCCTAATGTTTAGCCCCACTACTTTTGAGATTAAAAGACGTTCGGCCCATTAGTTTGGCGATTTTAACAACTTTCGCCCCATTTCATTGTCAATTTTAAAACCTTTCGTGCCATTTAGGTGTCATTATTTCCTGGCGAGCGATAGCGAGCCTGCAATTTTAAGAGGAACAGGCCTTCGGTCGGTACAATTTTTCTACCGAAAAATTTACATATTTATCTTGAAGGGGCGTCTAGGGGGTGTTTTTCTAAGCTTGATGGAGGTCTAGGGAGGAAGCTAAAAAAATATAGGAATACATGAATTAATAGACCAAACAAACGGCCAGTCTCCCCTTAATACTAAATATACTAATCAAATAATAAAAACAAAGGATACACTTATGACAAACATGAAGTTTATATACTAAATGAAAAGATTACGAACACAAATAATATATATGCATAATATATACATACATACACATATTTGAAAATATAAGAGGAAGAAAAGAAAAAACGACTGAGAAACAAGTAGTACATGGACAAAGAGGTAATGTATTAACCCTTTCACGCTTATGACGCAATTTTGAGCCTATTAGGGATACTTTAAAGCCTTTGTTACCATCAGGGGTATTTAGAAACCTTTAGTTTAGTTACTTCAACCTCTGCAGTTGTCTTTGAGTTAGCTGTGGGCAGAAAACTATTTTTGGAGAGGTAATTGTAAGAGGGAGAGAACTCTATTTCTTATTGCTAATCTGGCAACCTCTGCGTCATAAAAGGGTGAAAGGGTTAATCTAAATATATGTATATATAAATAAGTACAACATATTTAAAATGGAATGCAAAAATATATACTGTATAAATTATATATAAATAATACAACAAATTAATACCGAATAAAAGAAAATAATAATTTGAAAGTCAGGAGAACGGGAATTAAGAATGATATATTATTGTAGTTTACTTTATTGTTCGTTTTATCCACCAGTCAGGAATCGAACCCCGGACCTCAGGATGTGGAACTTTGGTCTATTTTTACACCTGGCGGATTCCATTAGTTTTGACATTTTAGGACGTTCGGCCCATTAGTTTGTTGATTTAAAGACCTTCCACCCCCACTTCTTTCTCAATTTTAAGACCTTTCGTGCCATTTAGGTGTCGATTTTTTCCTGGCGAGTCTCACCCCAATGATTTGTCAATTTTAAGACCTCTCCCCCCTACGATATAGATTTGCACATATTTTGGTAGAGAAATGCACCAGCCGAAGGCCGATTCCACCTAATTTGCAGGCACGCTATCGCTCGTCAGGAGAAAATCGACACCTAAATAACACCAACAGTCTTGGGGCGAAAGGTCTTAAAATCGCCAAACTAATGGGTCGAACTTCTTAAAATCTGTAAACTAATGGAGCTAAACATGTGGAAGAAGGGGAACCACCAAAAACGACCCACCTCCCCTTTAGAAACTGTAATATTGAATACGGTTTTTGAACGCCATCAATTATTCCTAACTAGAGGGGCACTAGGGAGAGCAAGTACAGGCGGCCTAATAAGTGATGTCTCGGCACCAATTATGTTTTGATCAATAATTGGTATTAGCAATATTTACACATGATTTCTTCCTTTTGAGTGAGATATATAAACATGGTCCTACACTTTCCCACCCACTTCAACATCTGACAGACATTAATACAGCACAGAGCGAGCCAAACGTAATAACAGCTGTGACATGACTTATTAGCACGACTGTACACTATCTTATAATAATTCGTGGACCCTTGTATGTTTTTTTAATGCAATTACAACTATCTGGGTTGATTTTTGGATGGAATTTGCTTTTCGATTAATAGTATATAATTATAGTCTTGTAGTAGATGTACAGTCGAGGCTAATAAGTGTTGTCAAATATTTCACAAAGTTTCGGACACTGACTAATACTTTGAGGGATAAGCACTTTTCCCAGTAACTATAAAGATATCAATAACACTTGTTGAGCGAAAACCACTGGAATCTATGACAACACTTAATACCCCCGATTGTACGGTGGCGCTAATAAGTCATGTCCCAGCTGTCATTACGTTTGGCTTGCTCTGTGCTGTATTAATGTCTGTCAGATGCTGAATAGGTTGGGTAAGTGTAGGAACATGTTTGTATATTTCACTCGATTATGATGAAATGAATCTTAGATATTGCTGATACGAATTATTGATCAAAACATACTTGGTGCCGAAACATCACTTATTAGCGCGACTGTACTGAAAATGATATTCATAAATTCGTTTCCGGAGATATGCTTACATAATTAAAAATAGGTGAGGTCCACGATTTTTTGTGAGTGACTGTACTTCACCTAAAAAAAACAAAAAAACGAAAAAGATGCTAGTGTGGCACCGGCTGTTAGGTCTAAGGGAGAGGTAATTGTTATTTCTCCCTCATGTTTAGTCCCAGGAGCTTTGACATTTTAAGACGTTCGTTTCATTAGTTTGGTGATTTTAAGACCTTTCGCCCCATACTTTTTCGATATAAAAATATCTTTCGTGCCATTTAGGTCTTGATTTTTTCCAGGCAAGCGAAAGCGAGCCAGTATACCAACAGGACATGTTTCTACCAACAAAATTACACATTTATCTTGAAGGGGGGCCTATTTTTTTTTTTTTTTTTTTTTTTGTACAGCTTGATGGAGGTCTAGCGAGGAAACTATAAAGCAGATAAAATAATAATATATTAAATAGACCAAAAACTAACCAGTACCCCCTTAAGTTGGCCTTGTGTTTACATTATACCCGAGGGGAGTTGGAAAATTTGAAACCCCCCTAAACAGTGTCGTCAATGTAGCTACTATACCGCTTGATCTAGAGGTGTTTACTTCAATCTAGCGACAATTTATTATATCTAGCGACACAATTTCTAGTATTATTCTAGACATTTCAGACATTTTCAAAGCATATTCTAGAGCTTGTGGAATTATTCTAGCCATATTTTACATCTATTTACTATCTAGCAACATTTTAGCAACTTTTGAGAACGGATCTAGCGGAATTTAGGAGTTTTTCCTGTTAATAACCCTGCGGCCTGCCCCAAGAGGCCCTCCCGGCCCTCCGGCAGTTCCCCAACGACCTTGGTGGGGAGAGGACTGAGTCTGGCTCTGTGTGGCACTATGTAAGTATATATGTGTTTAAGCCGGGGTAGTATTTGTTTTTTGGCCCTATGTACATACTTAATAATTTAAATATATATATTTATTTATTTATTATTATTTTTTTTTTACAGCTTGATGGAGGTCTAGCGAGGATACTATAAAGTAGATACAATAATAACATATAGACCAAAAACCTCCATCAAGCTTTAAAAAACACCCCCTAGATATATTTGTACATTTTTCGGTAGAAAAATGTCCCGGCCGAAGGCCGATTCCTTCTAAAATTACAGGCTCGCTATCGCTCGCCAGGAAAAAATCGACACCTTAATATTGACAAATACATGGGGCGAAAGGTATCAAAATCGGCAAACTAACGGAACGAACGTCTTAAAATCTCAACACCATTATGCTAAACATGAGGGAGAAGGGGGTCCATGAAAAAGCGACCACCTCCCCCTTAACCCGGAGTCACACGAACGCTTTTTCCGGTAATTTTGTTCCGGCAATTGTGCTCTGGCAACTTCCGGATTAACCCTTGCTGTACCGACGACGTGTTATAAATTTTATTCTAGTATATTTATTTATTTTTGTATTAATTTCACCCCAACACCAAACACCTCCAATGAAATTAATGAAAGCATATTATGTGATCCACCGGGATTCGAACCTGGGTTATCACACATAGATGTGTAAACACTCTAACCATTACACCACCTTTAGACGATGTTTTGCAGTTTAAGATGGAGCTTTGGTAGTAAAAAGGGTTGAGCGAGATATTTCGAAGTCTGTTAATTGCTGCAGACCCTTCTCAAACTGAATAACATCGTCTAACAGTGGCCAGAATACAGTGAAAAGGACGTCACCGGAACTGAACGGATTAAACTTATATATAATTTTCGCTTTTTCAACATTTTCTTCAGGCAATTGTGGTCTGGCATCTTCTGGATTAAGGGGAGGTTTTTAGTTGATTCCCTAGACTTCCATCAAGCTTAAAATTACTCCCCCTTGACCCCCTTTCAAGATAAATTTGTACATTTTTCGGTAGAAAAATGTCCCGGCCAAAGGCCGGTTACTCTTAAATTACAGGCTCGCTATCGCTCGCCAGGATAAAATTGACACCTAAATGGCACGAAAGGTCTTAAAATTGACAGAATGGGGCGTAAATTCTTAAAATCGTCAAACTAATGGGGCGAACGTCTTAAAATATCAAAAGCAATGGGGCTAGACATGAGGGAGAAAGGGGTCAAGAAAAAAGTCCCTCAAGTGGAGATCTCCCTTTAAAGTTGTATATTATTTCAGTGTCATACAATCACACACATTCAGTGTCATACAATCACACACATTCAGTGTCATACAATCACACACATTCAGTGTCATACAATCACACACATTCAGTCTATTTCATGATTCCAATATGAAAACAACCAAACAAGTACTACGAGAAAATACTTGTTCATCGAAAATTGACGGAAAAAGCGCTCGTGTGATACCTGTTTTGTGTTTTTTGTGTGTACGTACATTGATCGGGGAACGTTATAGTCTATAGGCTACTCTGTTTCTTTTCAATTGGCGGTAAATTGAATCCCTTAGCAGCTCATTTCTCGATAGTTAATGAACACAAAACCATGAAATTACTATGTCTTTGCATCATATTAAGACCAGGTTTATATAATTAGCACCATATTTCACTACAAACTATTAAAAACAACTAATAAATCTTAATGGGAACTTTGCAATTGACCACTTGCGAGTTTCAAGCTAATCAGGAAGTTGGAGCTGTAGACATCGATATTTAGCAGAATTACCAGCTAAAATATGGTTGCAGTGCATCAATAAATATGGTTGCAGTGCATCAATAAACACATACAATATGGTTGCAGTGCATCAATAAACACATACAATATGGTTGCAGTGCATCAATAAACACATACAATATGGTTGCAGTGCATCAATAAACACATACAATATGGTTGCAGTGCATCAATAAACACATACAATATGGTTGCAGTGCATCAATAAACACATACAATATGGTTGCAGTGCATCAATAAACACATACAATATGGTTGCAGTGCATCAATAAACACATACAATATGGTTGCAGTGCATCAATAAACACATACAATATGGTTGCAGTGCATCAATAAACACATACAATATGGTTGCAGTGCATCAATAAACACATACAATATGGTTGCAGTGCATCAATAAACACATACAATATGGTTGTAGTGCATCAATAAACACATACAATATGGTTGTAGTGCATCAATAAACACATACAATATGGTTGCAGTGCATCAATAAACACATACAATATGGTTGCAGTGCATCAATAAACACATACAATATGGTTGTAGTGCATCAATAAACACATACAATATGGTTGCAGTGCATCAATAAACACATACAATATGGTTGCAGTGCATCAATAAACACATACAATTAAATTCATTATACTTTCATCATCATCAGAAACCTACATTATAATAGCATTTCTGTTTAATATCCATGTTTACGGCTCCAACTTCCTTATAGTATAGTTTGTTTGTTTGAGGGTAAATTGCCATGACTCTCTCTTGGTTACTTAGTTATAATAAAGTTTATAACGAAATGTGATTATAAGGGGGGGGGGGGTAGTTTGCTCCCTAGACCTCTTTTAAGCTTAAAAAAAAAAAAAAAACTTCGAGATAAATTGGTTAGTTTCTCCTAAATTATCACTCGCCAGTAAAACAAAACAAAAACATAAATGGCACAAAAGGTCTTAATATTGATAAGAAAATGGGGCGAAGGGTCTTGAAATCGCCAAGACGGAGACACTTTTCTATCGAAATATTTACAAATTTAGCTTGCTGTTAAAACTAAAATATTTATATGCTGGCTCGCTACCGCTCGCCAGGAAAATATTGACATCTGAATGGGGGTAAACGTCTTAAAACAGTAGGCTGAATGGGGCCGAAGCGTGGTTGGCTCCCTTAACTCTCCTCCTCTTACAAATTCCCTACAATATCTCACTACCCGCAGCAATGTTACATCTCTCCGACTCTCCTACCAATATTACAACAATCAATGTTCTGCAGATCTCCTCCCTGGTGGAGAGTGGGTGGCACCCGCCTTTCAACACATTCCCACCCCTATTCTGTCCAACTCTCTAAACCATAAGTGAACCGATTTCCCCAGTCTTTTTTTTCTACTCAACAAGTAAACTCGGAACTACCTCCCTCAATCTAACTTTATTATTATTATTCACCCATCCATGACTTAAACTGCTTCAAGTGCCGTGTGTCCACACATTTTGACTCTAACGTACCTTGAATTTGGCTTACAATCACTCTTTCAACTTTTGTCTCCTTCAAATGCATACAAAAATACAAGTACTATATATATATATATATATATATGACATATTGTAGTGAGTTTTCTTTGCTATCTTAACTAAAAATGTAAGAGAGTGGTGGGTGGGGAGAGAGCCTTCTGTTTTACTGTCTTTGTATTCAACTCAGTCTACTGTATTATAGTTTTTAAGGCCGGACAACCTAGAAACGACTGATAGGTCTATGTGGTCTGCGTATCTACGTAACAGTTCGTTATCCATCTACCTTATTAGGCTTAACTAACACACACACACACACACACACACACACACACACACACACACACACACACACACACACACACACACACACACACACACACACACACACACACACACACACACACACACACACACACACACACACACACACACACACACACACACACACACACTCTCTCTCTCTCTCTCCCCTACACAATTCCCTCTTGGCCAGATTCTCCCAGGCTATTCTATACTGAACCTTTCAAATTCCCACAAATATTAGGAAAAAACATGTTAAAGGATATATTGTTTTGTTCCCCCAAAGTCCGGTTATCTAAATACGATATAATTATTATTTATATTATTATTATTTTTTAATATATATTTTCAACTTATAATAACGAAAAATGTACAAATTTAGCTTGAAGGGGGTCTGAGTGGGCATTTCTGTTTAGTTTGAAAGAAGTTTGGTGTAGCGTTTTTGTAAGCCTAAGGGACAAACTACAATACATTGCGCGAAAATTTCAAAAGCCAGCAAAATCCAAAATATGTATTATTACACAACATATCGCAATAACACACAAGACGTCGGATCGTACGTGATTTTTTTTTTTTAGCAAACCAGGATACTTTGAACAAAACACACGCACACACACATAAACACATACACACACACGCATATATAGACACGCACACACGCACACACACACACACACACACACACATACAAACACATACACACACACCCACACATACATATGAACGAAAAAGAGTTACATGATTTTCGGCAGGTTTTCTTCTCTCCTAGGCATAATTAATTAAACATATACACCATTCGTAATCCCACACACAAAGTCAAACAATACATATGTAACTATCTAACTAAATACACAAACTGAACAACTAAATGAATACGTAAATAGAATATGTAACTAAATCAACCGAGTGAACCGATTTTGCTAGTCTTCCTTCCACTCAACACACAACTCGTGAACTTTCTCCCTTGATCTATATTTCCCTCATCCTATGACTTGAACTGCTTCAGTCTCCGTGTGTCAAGACATCTTGACTCTGACGTAATTTGCAATTTGGCTCTGTGTCACTTTCATATTCATTACCCCTGTATTACCCTGAAGATGTCTTGAGAAAATAGACGAAAGCTTGGTGTTCCGTTGTTTCATTTTCCTAAGCAATACACATAATAATTGCATATATAAACAAGTACAATCACCATTATTCTTTTCTTCCAGTAAAAAGAAAATAAATACAATAACTACAGAATAAGTATAGCAATAGAACCAATTGTAGTTATCTCCAGTCAATAACACATAACACAATAATTAATATAACCCATATTTCCGTCAATAACAAATGTAATAACTAACTAGATATAAATAACCAATCTTGCTTTCCAGTCGTTAAATACCGGTATATAATAACTACGATAAATAATGAAATAAGGCCAATAAATTTCTAGTTAAAAAAAAAAAATATATATATATATAATAATAATAAGCTAAAGGAATATTTAGTTTTGTTTCAATCAATAATATATATAATAACTAAACAACAAAATTAGCCAATCTTTGTTCTCTATTCATTAAAATATATAAGTAATAAATACGGAACCACGGCCAACCTTATTATATTTAGTTAATACAATATACAATAACTAATAAGGAAATACAGCCCCACTACTATCGTTCTTTCGGTCAGCAAATTATACACTATCTGAACAATCAAGCACATTATTATTCCAGGAAAATGAAGTGTATAATATAAAAAATAAAATAATAAATAAATACATGAATAAATGAATAAATAAATAAAGATATAGATAGATAGAGAGATAAACACAAATCATTATATATACATACATACATACATACAACCTTTATTCTTTCAGTCTCTTGTAATCAGCCATGACAGCCCCACGATCCACTAAGATGATCCAGCCAGCCTTGATGATCCTGGCCCTCCTGATCCACGGCTCCCACGCCCAGCAAGGGGGGGATCTAGACTACCAGATGATGGAGGTGGCGGATCCCTTGCAACCCGTGTGGGATCGATTGGACCAACTACCCCAAGGCATTGTTACTCCACTGAAAGACGAACTCAAGGTAATTAAGGGGGGTGACCTGTTTTTGTCTCTCCTTTTCTCTTTTTCTCTGGCTTGTATCCATTTGGCCCCATTCAGCCTACTGTTTTTAAGACGTTTATCCCCATCCAGGTTTAATTTTTTTACTGGCGAGCCAGCATATTTTTAAAATGTTTTTGACAGCAAGCTAAATTTGTACATTTTTTGATAGAAAATTTTCTCCGGCGAAGCCGGATTTCTTCATATAATGCTGGCTCGCTATCGCTCGCCAGGAAGAAATTGACACCTAGATGGGGATAAACGTCTTAAAATAGTTGGCTGAATGGGGCTGAATGGATACAAGCCAGAGAAAGAGAGAAAAGGAAAAACAAAACAAAAAGCAGGTCACCCCCCATAAGGACGATCATTTAACCCCTTCATCACCGGTGCTGCCTTTTACATTTATTCTGGCTACTATTAGACGATTTAACCCCATCATCATCGGTGCTGCCTTTTACATTTATTCTGGCTACTATGAGACGATTGTATTCAGTTCAAAAAGGGCCTCCAAGCTTCCAACAACCTCACATAATCATTTTAGCTATCACATATTCTTCTTCTTAAGGGGAGATGTCCACTTGAGGGATTTTTTTCTTGACTCCTTTCTCCCTCATGTTTAGCCCCATTGTTTTTCTAATTTTAAAACGTTTGCCCCATTATTTTGACTATTTTAAGAACTTTCAACCAATTTCTGTCAATTTTAAAACCTTTCGTGCCTTTTAGGTGTCGATTTTATCCTGGCGAGCGATAGCGAGCCTGTAATTTAAGAGGAAACGGCTTTCAGCCGGGACATTTTTCTACCGAAAAATGTACAAATTTATCTTGAAAGGTGCTCAAGGGGGTGTAATCTTAAGCTTGAAGGATATCTAGGGACCAAACTAAAAACCTCCCCTTAGGCTGCAAAAAAATCGTCTGAATATAGCTAGAATAAACTATAAAAGACGTTGCCGGTACAGAAGGGGTTATAAGGGGGTAGTACTCGCTTTTTATGGACCCCTTTCTCCCTCATGTTTAGCATATTAGTTTTGAGGTTTTAATAAGACGTTCGTTCCGTTAGTTTGGCGATTTTGAGACCTTTCGCCTCATTTTGTTGTCAATAGTAAGACCTTTCGTGCCTTTTAGGTGTCGACTTTTTCCTGTTCGAGCGATAGCGAGCCTCTAATTTTAGAAGGAGCCGGAACATTTTTCTACCGTCAAATTTACAGATTTATCTTGAAAGGGGGTCTAGGTTTTGTTGTCTAAGTTTGATGGAGGTCTAGCGAGGAAACTAAAAAACATATGAATAAATAAATATATATAGCCCAAAAACCAGCCTTTAGCCCCATTATCGAATTCTAACTAACCTAGAATAGTTGTGACAAGTTGATATGACAAACGTGTATTGTGAAACGAGTAATATAATTGACCGACATCAGTCATACCAATATACAGTATATATATATATATATATATATATATATATATATATATATATATATATATATTAAGTAACACCCCGTTCTTAACATTAATCATCAATTACAAACCCCAATGTACTTGAATAAACTAATGAAAGCATATGGTCCTCTCGGGATTCGACCTCAGGACACCACACCCAGAACATAAGCACCTAAACCATTACGCTATATTACATGTCAATATAATAGTACAGTAATTCCACTCGAAAATGCATGTGCCTTGCAATATCAACACAAACTCTACACTGTCAACAAATATGGCTTTAGAGAAGGTGGAAAGGGGTAACTAAAGTATCCAATATAATATACCCTTATAAGGTTTATTACTATAGTCCGTTCATTTTAGGTTGGGCAGAACTCGTAACCTCTAACCTCTGTAACTCAAGAAGGGCTAGAGCAAATGAACTGTCAATTTTCACACATATTCCCTAGCCAAGTCTTGCTATTTGGTAGAAAAATTAGCTCAATTACTTTTGTCGTTTGTGAGTTACAGAGGTTAGAGGTTACGATTTCTGCCCCACCTAGAATGCATTGAACAGACTATAGTAATAAATCCATCTATTATTACAAGGACAGAAAATCCCTATGGAAATACCCAATGATTATAATTATATACATCTATTATACCATTGACATTATACAGTGTACTGTAGGTGGGATATACTATCTGCCTTATAATAGCCTAATATAATAATTAATACTATACCATTGTCAGGTCAGGTCAGGTGAAGGTATTGAGGGATAAGCCTTTACAACGGCACCGCGTAGCTACTTTTGACTTTTTCTATTTTCTGAAGAGTGTTGAGAGGGGAGAGGGGGTGTTGGAGAGAGAGAAAGCTGTTGGAGTGGCTTTGTTGTGTGTGTTATTAGTCTGTATACGTCATCGAGGTGTCCCCCGACTGGGTGCAAGCATGTGAAACACGCTTGGGCGTACTACCACACCAACTAGATGTCCGCTTTGGCAGGGATCCATCCCAGGTCAAGCAGATTCACACGTGAGCGTGCTCTCCACTCAACAAATCCTATCCATTCCAGGCTGGACTGACGCGACTAGAAAACAACCTGGAACGTAAGATGCGGTCCATCATATCCGGGGTCAACTCTCGCATTACCTCCCTGGCTAATACGGGAGGGGCGGGTTCGAATCCTGACCTGTCCACTTTCAACCGCACCCTCTTGTCCACTCTCCAGGGCTTCTACATCCAGCGAATGCAGGTCAGTTGAATTATCTTTTGTTTTTAACGTTTAAACCTATGGGGTACGCCTTTATTTCACAGCAACCTATTGATTCATGTTTGTTTTCACCAACCAATCAATTAATTTACAAATAAACCTAACTAATGAAATCAATGAAAGTAATGAATACATGTGGTACTCCAAGGACTCGAACCTAGGATACTCACACCGAAATTGCGCACACTAAGCAGTAGGCTATCAAGACAGTATATCAAGTGAGTCTGCCCTCAGCATTGCCACACTAACTATAGAAAATGAGAGAATGGGAAGTGATCAAAGGGCCCGGGGGGGGGGGGGTGTACGCACAAGAGCCTACTAGCCTGCCCAACTCCTTGTGCACAGGCGCTCTTCTTGCCCTCAACTTGTCATCCAAAAACTCCACCCCAATATTTGGTATTACCCAGGCTAAGGAGCAGCAAATCAGTAACAGCCCTTGACATGCCTTAGAGATCCTATAGTAACTGACTCTCAATATATTTTGGGATATTGTTTGGATTTGTTAATCAATATATAAGCAAAATAAAAGGATTCATAAATGATGAATACCTCCGTAGGACACAACATATCGGTTGGCCAGTCTCTTTCTAACTATAGGATCTCTAACGTACCTTACAGAGCTATCAAGTTTCACTACATTCACAACAAGCGATCAACTGGCCATGTTGATAACCAGCACACTAGCTATGTTTACAACTACAGTCTGTTATATTTCAGCTGATAGGAAATTGAAATTGAATCTCGATGCGTAATGGTAAAATATGAATCTACTATGTCTCCGAGTTGTATTAATGCAAAGTTTTCATAGTTAACACATTTTATTTTTTGCTACAATATATACGTAATAACTGAGTAACCAAGGCAGTAACATAGCCTTCATCTGTGCCTTTTTCTTTAATTTCCTTTCCGGCCGTACAATAGCTGCGGTTGTGGACGGCCATCGTTCACTTCCTCATCCTATCAACTCCAGTGTTCATCAGGGTTCTGTCCTCCAATTTTCTTTCTAATTTTCATAAATGATCTTCTCAACTGTACCTCCAGCCTTATTCATTCATATGCAGACGGCTCTACCTTACACTATTCAATTAGTTTTTAAGAATGCCCCAGCAAGGAGTCCCTCAAAAACAAACGTAATGAAGCCATACAACACTTATCTTCTGATTAAACTACAATTTCCAACTGGGGCAAAGAAAACTTTATTGCCTTTAATGCTTCCAAAACACTATTTCTCCATCTACTGTATCTACCCGTCAAGAAGTCCCACAGGACTATTCCTTATACTTCAACAATACACAAATCAACCCTTCATCTTCTCTCAGTATTCTCGGTGTCTCTTTTCCTTCTGATCTCCCTTGGAAAGACCATATTACCACTTTTGCTAAAGCGGTTTCCGAGAAGCTGGGTGGGCTCAACCGCCTCAAGGGGTTCTTTACCCCTGCACAGCTTCTTGCTCTATACAGGGGCACAATGCTTCCATGTATTGAGTATTGTTCGCATGTGTGAGGAGGATCCTCTCACACAACAATTCTAGATAAAGTAGAAAATATAGCCTTTCGTCTCATTAACTCACGTCCACTCACCGATTCTCTGCAAGCAGTCTCTCTTCGCCGCAATGTTGCATCTCTCTCGCTATTCTACCGCTATTACAATAGTCAGTGTTCCTCAGAGCTCTCTCAGTGTCAAGAATAGCGTCAGGACTAGAGCCCCTTTTCGAGAACTCCAGTCCCTTCACCTTTCCTGATATTCCACCTCTTCTACCTCAGGTCGACCGAGACGAAGCCACCACCAAGATCGAAGAGCACGTGAACGCCAAGGTGAGCGAACTGGAGACGCGGATCAAGGACTACATCGATGAAAAGTTCTCCTCCTCCACCACTAGCGGATTGGTCGGACTACAACCGAGCGTGGAGACTCCCACCGCCGGGCATCAGACCACAGGTGATACACTCTATTCTATATACTCAGGCACAATCCACACTTTTCATATTTATTTGTATTTTCTTTTTTCCCTTTTTTCCTTTTCTTCGGGGGTGGCCGACTCAAGACAGAGCCAGAATAGGGACTACACAACAGAAAACAATGAACACACAAAAACAAAATATATGTAGGTGATAAATTATGAAATACTTAAGGGGACAGTGCTTATTTTGGGGGGTCTATTTATAAATTTGTTCATATATTTTTTAGTTCCCTCCCTAGACCTCCATCAAGCTAAAAAAATACATCCATTACATCTCCCTTCGAGACTAATTTGTACATTTTTCGGTAAAAAAATGTCATGGCCGAAGGCCAGTTCCTTCACAATTGCAGGCTCGCTATCGCTCGCCAGGAAAACATCAACACCTAAAGGGCACAAAAGGTCTTAATATTGACAACAAAATGGGGCGATGGGTCTTAAACTAGACAAGCTAATAGGCCGAACGTCTTAAAATCTGAAAATTAATAGGGCTAAACATGAGGGAGAAGGGGGACCAGAAAAACGGCCCATCTCCCCTTAATTAACTCGTACAATATTCACAAACGAACTCAATTGAACTTGATTTAACTTAACCTGGACTATCTTACTTGATATGAACTAACCTAATCCAAGGAAAGGTGACCACTATCGTCCAATTGCTCTCATTTCTTGCATTTCCAAAGTTTTTGAAACACTTCTTGTTTCAAAATTTCTTAAGCATTTCTCTTCTCATAATCTACTCTCAGATCGCCAGTATGGCTTCCTTAGGGGTCGTTCTATTGGTGATCTGCCTTCATATCTTACTAACTCTTGGTCATCCTCCTTACGAGACATCGGTGAAACCTTTTCTATTGCACTAGACATATCGAAGGCCTTTGATAGAGTCCGGCACAAATCTCTAATTTCTAAAGTACCCTCTTTCGGATTCTATCCCTCAATCTGGGCCTGTATCTCTAATTTCCTTTCTGGCTGTTCCATAGATGCAGTTGTAGACGGCCATTGCTCTCTTACTCAACCAATCAACTCTGGTGTTCCTCAGAGATCTGTCCTATCTCCATTTCATTCATGATCTCCTCAACTGTACCTCTAGTCCCATCCACTCATATACTGATAACTATACCTTACACTATTCAACTAGTTTTTTACAACAATCTAGCATGCAATCACTCCAAAACTCATGTAACAGGGCCTTGGCACACCTATCTTTTGATCAGTCTACTATCTCTGATCGGGGCAGAGAAAACCTTGTTTCTTTCAATGCTTCTAAAACTCAATTTCTCCATCTGTCTACTCGTCACAACCTTCCAAAAGACTAACACTTACTCTTCAACAACATACAAATTAACCCTTCATCTTCTCTTAATATTCTCGATGTCTCTTTTTTTTTTTTTTCTTGATCTCTCTTAGAAAAAAACATATTACCATTCTTGCTAAAAACAACTT
This sequence comes from Paralithodes platypus, assembly GCA_032716605.1. Lineage (NCBI taxonomy): Eukaryota > Metazoa > Arthropoda > Malacostraca > Decapoda > Lithodidae > Paralithodes > Paralithodes platypus. Next base: position 48,012,473 of record CM064568.1, on the reverse strand, counting down.
CCCCGAAGCTGGGTGTGCTCAACTGCCTTCGGGGGTTCTTTAACCCAGCACAGCTTGCTTTGTACAGGGGCACTGTGCGTCCATGTATTGAGTATTATTTGCCTGTGTGGGGAGGATCCTCTCACACAGCGCTTCTAGACAAAGTAGAAAAGAAAGCCTTTCGTCTCATTAACTCACGTCCACTCACCGATCCTCTGCAATTTCACTCTCTTCGCAGCAATGTTGCATCTCTCTCGCTCTTCTATCGCTACTACAACAATCAGTGGTCCTCAGAGCTTGCTCAGTGTATACCACCACCTCTATGTAGAGCGAATAGTACCCGAATTGCAGCATAATCCCACACCTACTCTGTACAATTCTCCAACCCAAGACTGAAACGATAATCCCAATCTTTCTTCTATTCAACAGCAGAGGTCTGGAACTCTCTTGCTGAATCCATCTTTTGCTCATATTATGACTTAAATTGCTTCAAACTCCGTGTGTTCAGGAATTTTGGCTCGTACGTTCCTTGATTTTGGCCCTGTCACCCTTCCAACTCTAGGGGAGGCACTTGTCACAGGCATTTTTGCCTTTTGTCTCCCTCATCCACACAGAGAAAAAAAAAAAAAAAATCCAGCCCATCAACATGCACGCCTCCAAGATCAATGAAAACCTGTAGTAGTTCTCATAATATACTTGCCAATCTTTATATATTTGTAAGTCTATATATCTGTCTATATATTAATCAGTATATTTATTTGGCAGCCAACCCAAGTCTCCAAGCTCGTCTGGACGCCCTGGTTCAAACCATCCAAGCCAACAACGAGACCCTCCAAGCCATCAACGTCCACGCCGCCAAGATCAACGAGAAGCTGGATGATGGCGACACCTGCCAGACGCTGGTGGATAAGGTGCACGAGCTGATGGCTGGGGGAGCGTGGAGTGGTGGTTCAAGTGCTTCGGGTGGTGGTTCGAGTGCTTCGAGTGGTGGTTCGTCTGGATCATCTTCATCATCGTCGTCTTCAGGGACTTGCAGTTTGAATATGGAGGTACTGTACGATAATTGACCCTAATTTCTTTGGGTTTTTACTTTACTTATTCATAAACATTAAGACTTCTTTGTATTAGTCTTCTTCTTCAGGAACTTACAACTTGAATGCTGAGGTACGTTAACCCATCCTCCTTTTCTTCTTCTTCCTCCTTTGCTTCTTTTTCTTCTTCGTTTACTTCTTCTTCCTCCTTTTCTTTTCTTCCTCCTTTTCTTCTTTTTCCTCCTCTTCTTCTTCTTCTTGAATGAGAGCAAACTTCCAGCATGAAGAGAAGACGTTAGAGGAGAGACAGAGACGAAAGATGATGCGAGGAGGCTCTTTCTGGACCCTCTCTGTTTCACGCCATTGGTTTGGAGATTTTTAAGACGTTTCACCTCATTCGCTTGACGATTATAAGACGCTTCATCTCATACAGGTGTCGTTTTTTTCTGGGCGAGCGAAAGCGAGCCTGCAATTTAGGGGAAACCTGCCTTTGGCCTACAGTAATCAAGCAAATAACATGAAGAAATTCGCTGATAGAAATAACAAATGAAAATATATAAAAATAAAACAAATACAAATAAGAAAACTGCAACAAAACGAATACCGGTATATTACAAAAAATAAACAAATATAAATACAAACGAAAACTGCAACAAAACGAATATATCAAATTTAAAAATCTCAAACATATACATTTATTCGTGATAAATAGTGAATACAAAAAAAAAAAAAAAAAAAAATCTTCACTAAAGCGAATTACGAATTACGCAACTCCAATAAATCAATCAATCAGATATATAAATAAATAAATTAGCTCTCCCACATTTGATACTCTGGCCGACAATTTGCATATAGATGAGACCTTTAATGATCCTGTCACCCATTTATTTACTATGGCTAGTTTGACCTTCTCCGCCATTTTGTAACCACTACTCTATGGGGTGCATAAGGCCATTTTGTCAACCGTAATATTTGCTTTTAAAACCTCCCCTTAAGAGCTTCAAGACCCACCCTCAAGACACCCCTCTTTCGTTGTTTATTATATTTTGTCACCAACCAACTTCACAGCTAAACTCAAGTAATGAAATCAACAAATACATGTGTCACTCCAAGGACTCGAACCTAGGATGCTCACACCGAAATTCCGCGCACTTATGCATTACGCTATCAAGATCTCCTAGGCCTGGTGGTAAATATGATGGATCCTAACCACTATCAGGACAAGTGGAGAGAGGTCACTAAGAGTATGGTGTCATGTATTGTAAGAGAGTTCACTGAGAATATGGTGTTATGCATTGTAAGAGAGGTCACTGAGAATATAGTGTTATGTATTGTAAGAGAGGTCACTGAGAATATGGTGTTATGCATTGTTAGAGAGGTCACTGAGAATATGGTGTTATGCATTGTTAGAGAGGTCACTGAGAATATGGTGTTATGCATTGTTAGAAAGGTCACTGATAATATGGTGTTATGCATTGTTAGAGAGGTCACTGAGAATATGGTGTTATGCATTGTTAGAGAGGTCACTGAGAATATGATGTTATGCATTGTTAGAGAGGTCACTGAGAATATGGTGTTATGCATTGTTAGAGGTCACTGAGAATATGGTGTTATGCATTGTTAGAGAGGTCACTGGGAATATGGTGTTATGCATTGTTAGAGAGGTCACTGAGAATATGGTGTTATGCATTGTTAGAGAGGTCACTGAGAATATGGTGTTATGCATTGTTAGAGAGGTCACTGAGAATATAGTGTTATGTATTGTAAGAGAGGTCACTGAGAATATAGTGTTATGTATTGTAAGAGAGGTCACTGAGAATATAGTGTTATGCATTGTAAGAGAGGTCACTGAGAATATAGTGTTATACAATGTTAGAGAGGTCACTGAGAATATGGTGTTATGCATTGTTAGAGAGGTCACTGAGAATATGGTGTTATGCATTGTAAGAGAGGTCACTGATAATATGGTGTTATGCATTGTTAGAGAGGTCACTGAGAATATGGTGTTATGCATTGTACGAGAGGTCACTGAGAATATGGTGTTATGCATTGTATGAGGTCACTGAGAATATGGTGTTATGCATTGTTTAGAGAGGTCACTGAGAATATGGTGTTATGCATTGTTAGAGAGGTCACTGAGAATATGGTGTTATGCATTGTTAGAGAGGTCACTGGGAATATAGTGTTATGCATTGTAAGAGAGGTCACTGAGAATATGGTGTTATGCATTGTTAGAGAGGGCACTGGGAATATAGTGTTATGCATTGTAAGAGAGGTCACTGAGAATATGGTGTTATGCATTGTTAGAGAGATCACTGAGAATATGGTGTTATGCATTGTTAGAGGTCACTGAGAATATAGTGTTATGCATTGTAAGAGAGGTCACTGAGAATATGGTGTTATGCATTGTTAGAGAGGTCACTGAGAATATGGTGTTATGCATTGTTAGAGAGGTCACTGAGAATATGGTGTTATGCATTGTTAGAGAGGTCACTGAGAATATGGTGTTATGCATTGTTAGAGAGGTCACTGAGAATATGGTGCTATGCATTGTTAGAGAGGTCACTGAGAATAATATAATACTAATAATCTGTCTTGAGTCGAACACCCCAAAAAAAATAAAAATAAAGGAAGAGGGAAAAAATAGGAAAAGTGGGAATTGGGCATGAGTATATAGACTAGAAATAGAATAAAATAATAATAATAATAATAATAATAATAATAATAATAATAATAATAATAAATAATAATAAATAATAATAAATAATAATAAATAATAATAATAATAATAATAATAATAAATAATAATAATAATAATACGATTTTATACTTTACACTTACATTGCTGGTATGCACTCTGGCTTCACATCAACATACCTGCAAATAGATAAACAAGGTCTATTAATAATACACAAAGCAAGAAATTGCCATAATAATATTAACCCTTTCCTTAAGGGGACATTGGTTATTTTTTGGGGGTCTGTATATTTATATATTCATTCATTATTTAGTTTCCTCGCTAGACCTTCATCAAACTTGAAAAGCACTCCCTAGAACCCTACTTCAAGATAAATTTGTAAATTTTTCGATAGAAAAACGTCCCGGCCGAAGGTCTGTTTCTCTTAAAATTACAGGCTCGCTGTTGCTCGCCAGGATCGCTCGCCAGGAATAAATCGACACCTAAATGGCACGAAACATCTTGATATTCATGTAGAAATGGGGCGAACATCATAAAATCTGAAAACTAATGGGGCTAAGCATGAGGAAGAAGGGGGACCAGAAAAACGACCCATCTCCCCTTAAGGTGACTTATACAAAATATTTGTCCTTTGTCCTTGTTATCAATGTAAGAGTGTCTATCGGTGACAAGAAATTTGGAGTTTTATGTGAAGGATTATAATTGTTGTTGTTGTTGTTGTTGTTGTTGTTGATGTTGTTGTTAATTTTGTTGATGTTGTTATTGTTGTTATTGATATTGTTGACGTTGATGTTATTGATGTTGTAGTTGTTGTTGATGTGGTTGATGTTCTTGTTATTATTTATTTATGCTGTTGTTATTGATGTTGTTGATGTTGTTGTTGTTGTTGTTGGGGTTCAGGGGTAGCGAGTGGGTAAGACAATTTTGATGTCGCCAAATTTTCAGAAATACGGAGCCGAAATTTGGCATGCAAATTTCCCTTCCACTCTCACAGGCACATTATAAGCTCAATATAATCGTCTATAATAGCCAGAACAAACTACAAAAATGCGCCAAGGGTTGCATATTGCAGGCTCGCTATTGCTCGCCAGGAAAAACAATAAAACCTAAATGGCATGAAAGGTCTTTAAATTGACAAAAGAAAGGAGGCGAAATATCTTAAAATATCCAAACTTATGGGGCTACGCAGGAAGGAGAAGGGGGTCCAGAAAAAACACTCCTTAAGTGAAAATAAACCCTTTAACAAAGTTTGGATAAAGTCCCAGTTCTAGTGTCTATATTTATTTTAGTTTTAACTTTTTACTAGAGATAACAAAGTTGAGATTATAAATACACACACAGACACACACACACACACACACACCACATTTACACCCCCTACACTTATATTAAATATATATATATATATATATGACATGTGAGAGAGAGAGAGAGAGAGAGAGAGAGAGATAAATAAAAAGTACAATATATATATACTGTATATATACAGTATATATATATATATGTACATATATATATATAATACATATATATATATATATATATATATATATATATATATATATATATATATATATATATATATATAATTACAGATTGATAAAAAGATATAGCTAGAGAAGCATATAAGTTAAAACAAATATAGTAACATGAAAAACAATAACAAAACTAAACAAATACAGACAGAAGTAGACACAGACAAATACAGACACAAGTAGACACAGACAAATACAGACAGAAGTAGACACAGACAAATAAGGAAAGTCTGTTTAAGGGAGCCCACCTCGCTTTTTTCTCTTTCTATCCCTCTCTCTTTGGCTTGTATCCATTCGGCCCCATTCAGCCTACTGTTTTAAGACGTTTACCCCCATCCAGGTGCCAATATTTTCCTGGCGAGGGGTAGCGAGTCAGCATATATACTGTATTTTTTTTTTTTGACAGCAAGCTAAATTTTTACATTTTTTGATAGAAAAATGTCTCCGGCGAAGCCGGATTTCTCCATACAATGCTGGCTGGCTATCGCTCGCCAGGAAGAAATCGACACCTGGATGGGGATAAACGTCTTAAAACAGTTGGCTGAATGGGGCCGAATGGATACAAGTCAGGGAAACAGAGAAAAGGAGAGCAAGATAAAAATTGCCGGTGACCCCCCTTAGAATAATGTAAACAAAACCCTTGAGTTAAATTACTGGAGGCTGATTGCAACAAGGTCAGAGGGTTTAGTCTTCGGGGGCTGTGATTGGTCGAGAGAGATTGTTCTAACCTGTGACGTCATAGAGCGGGTCTCAGAGGGCTTTGTTATTGTTGGTGATAATTTTGGTGGTGGCAGTGTTGATGTTGTTAATGGTGGTGGTGGTGGTGTTGGTGTTATTGGTCGATATGGTGTAGTTGTTGTTTTTATTGTTGTTGTTGGTGGTGGTGTTGGTGTTGTTATTGGTGTTGGCAGAGAGGGTGATGATGGTGATTTTGTTGTTGTTGTTGTTGTTGTTTGTTGTGGTGATGGTGGTGGAAGGAGAGGGATTGTGGTGGCGTTCGTGTGTTCTCTATATTGTTGTTGTCATTACTGTTGTTGCAGCTGTTGTTAGTGTTGTAGTTGTAGTTGTTGTCTAAAGATAGCCAGAATTTAAATGAGATAAAGCATCAGAGTAAAGTGAAAGGGTTAACTATTTATGCGTGTGAATCTGTGCTGTTGACAATGGTGTGGATTAATATTCAATGTCGAGACAGAATACTTAATTATGCACGAATTATTGGAAGGCCCTGCATTAATATACTGGCTTATATGTGTTTAATCCAAAAAAATATACATGGCAGTCTGAATGATGCTTTATCTCTCTTTCTCTCGTTACGTGGTATGAGCAATAATGATCTATTGATGATGTATGCGAATTTCATAGATTTTCATAGATACACACGGACCTTACGATCCATAAGAGGTGGTCAGGACTTAATTCTAGTAGAAATCGCAAAACCCTAACTATAGTAGAGTGGAATACAAGGAGGGAGAGAGAGAGAGAGTTAATTAATAAGATATGAATGAGGAACAGCTCCATACAAGACCAACTGGAGAGGCCTCTCTCACAACACACACACACACACACACACTCTCTCTCTCTCTAAGACACAAATCCTGGTCTAGTATGAACCTCCGAACAGCAACATGAACCTCCGGAATAAATAAGAATAAGTATCAGATTAATAAGATTCAATTCAGTTCAAGTTAGCTTCGAAAACTTGAGGCCACGATTCTTGTTCTAGATTGGAAATTTGTGAGATATCCTTCATATCAATCGGTTACAAGGGACTCACAGAGTAGCATGATAGTCAGATAGTTGCTTACAATGTTGGCGCTATCACATACGATATGTTTAGAAAATTAGCTTGTATAATCTGCGAGGAATCCTTTGACATCTCTGGCTGGGCTTGGAAGCCTCTTCTGCTGTGTCGGTCGGCTCTCCGTCGGATGGGGTGAGGGAGTCGGGGCGTTGGTCAGATGTAGGTGACTCGGGGACAGTTTCTTCTTCGATCTCTTGTGTCTCCTCTACTTCACCATTAAGGAAGGTAGGAGGGATGGGGCTTACTTCCAGGTTAGGTGTTGGTGGTTTGGGGGGGAAGTTTCTTCTTCTATCTCTTCCTCTCCTCTACCTCCCTGTCAGGGATGGTAGAAGAGCTGGGGCTTTCTTCAGGTGTTGGTGGCTTGGTGGGTTCCTTAGGTTGTGATATCGCTTCTTCCGTGTTGTTTCGGTTTAGCGGCTTGGGCATGTCCAGTCATTATTGAGGGTGACTCCTCGGTTATCTGAGAGCTTGAGTTGGTATAAGCTCGAGAGACCAGACTCTTTAGGTGGGTTGGAGTACTGGGATTTTGATAGAGGGAAGGTTGATAGCTTTCAAGAGGGCTAGGTGGTACTCCCTAAGGAGTTCCCACCAGCGAGGGCAATGGCTGTTGTGACAATGATCTGGATGGTGGTTGATCTGTCACCTGTCTGGCCAGAGCTTGCTGGTGGGCAGTCAAATGATCTTTTCCTCCTTTTTCATCCTCTTCCCGTGTCTGGATCCCCTTGCTTCAGCTCCATTAGGTCCAGTGATGGGATCGGCATCTTCTCCTTTTTTTCCTTTTGTGATGGTAAAAAGGGTCCTCACACCGTCGCCAAGAGAAGGCACCGAGTGTCGTGGGTTTGAGGAGGAGATTCTGCTTTTGTGAATGAAGATATCGGCTCCATTGTCATCTCTGTTAATGAAGCCGTATCCCTTCTTCACATTGTACCACTTTACTTGTCAGCAACGGTGGTGGAAATTGCTGAGGGCATGGTGGTGGTGATGGTGAAGAGAGAGAGAGCTGGTGAGTCACAGGTTTGCTTGCGATGGAAGCTCAAGAGAGCACTGTGATGCCACTGCTGGAATCAAGACTACCTTGGCTCAACTACTATTCTGCAGCTAAGGGCAGCAGCTAAACTTTGCCAGTTTGCTAGATTTAGAACCCTCAGAGCCAAATGTGTGGACATACAGGCCCTCCACAGGTGTCAAGTCAGTGCACCACATCTCTAGAAGAAGTGGGTTGCCAAAGGAAGTGCGGCATAGTAGCGATCTGTAGCATGAAGTGCACTATGGTAGCAGGTTGACGTATGAAATGCAACATCGTAGCGGGCTGATGCAAGAGGCATACAATTGTAGCGTGCTGACTTATGTTAGTTAATTCTTGAGGTTTTAGCCTCAGATCTGCTCAATGCTGATGATTAATTTAAGAATGGTTAATTCATGAAATTTGACATGGTGTGTGGGTATGTGTGTGTGTGTGTGTGTACTCTTAGACTACTCATCATGGTAATGCTTAATCTAATTGAACCTAAAAGAATGTGAGAGTGCAGGTTCAAAAATCTGGTGGGCGGTATTGCTAGTCGGTAGTGCTTGCTAAACTCCCTTTGATCTGCAGGGCATCAAAGTCTGCATACAGAGTGGGGGGTAATGACACGGGGGAGGTGTGAGGCAATACTGATGGGGAGGTGTGTGTGTGTATGGGGTGGGGGAGGGGGGGTGGGGGGAGGTGTGGGGAAGTGTGTGTGTGTGAGGGGGGTTGGGGTAGGGTACAATGACGCGGGGGAGGGAGGGGGGGGGGGGGGGGGGGGGGGGGGAGGGAGGCAAAAACACAGGGCAAATGGAGGGCAAATACATGGGGGGGGCGGGGGGGGAATGCATGGGGGAGGTGGAGAGCAAATACACGGGGGAGGTGTGGCAACCACGTTGGGGAGCTGGGGTCATGGGGTCATGGGGTGCGGTGGTAATGGAACTAGTTTTGAGATGCAGTGGGTGAGGGAGCGATTGACTGATAAATAGACATATGCACAGATACACAATGATTTCAAGTTAAATATATGGTTATGAGAGATTGACAAATAGACATACACACAGGACACAGATAGACAAATTGCCCAGGTCATGGGGTCTAAGGTAGGGGACCTGGGTACGGTAAGGGGGTAACTCAACCCAGAGTCAACCTGGTTAGTAACATAGGCTGATTTCCATCAGCTTCTGAAGCCCAGCATGGCTGTTAAGCTTTGTCTAGAGAAGATAGCTGCTGATTATTTTTTTGAGATGTCAGAGCATAGTGTATACTATATAATACCAATTCGGTTTTACTCAAAGGCGACCAGAGTGGTCAAAAGCGAACGATGAGAGTTTGTTGGACTTCAAAGCCTGTCGGGTATGATTTTCAATATTAGTGTCCTTGCCAAGGAATTTATGGATTTGGTACACGGCTGGTGAGGAGCCGGGCCACATCAGCCTCTGAGGCAAAGCAGGGCTGCCCATCATTGCCCATGCTCACACCAAGGATTCTAGGATTGAGGACCCAGCTGATATGGGGATAACTAGAATTGGGGAGCGAGATGGGGCAGTATCCGTTGGCATCCAAGGTTTAGAAGCAAGCAGAACGAGCCTTTGCTCGTTCGACTCGCGATTCAAATGTAAAACTTGCAAAACAAAGTATAGATGCATTAGAGAATAAAGGGTTCATAAATACACTTGAACAGTTCGACTAGTTTAATATGTAAAATACTTGAACAGCGGGCAAAAGAGCTTAGTACCACAGGTTCCCAAAGGTGGCCCCATTGACGTTCTTCAATAGGTAGGGTGTTGATGGAAGACAGCATGGATGGTTAGGCACTGTGAAGATCAACTGTCAGGTTAACAGATTGACAGCCTTCTTCAAAACGGTTGGGCTGAGGCTTTGCGGCAATGGAGAATCAAGAATGTTGGGCAGCGTTGTTGAAGATGATTGCTGCACTTTATGTGTCAGCCAGCTACAATATTGCACTTCATGTGTTAGCCCACTACTTCTGTTAGAGATATGGTGCACTGATGTGACACCTGTGGAGACCCTACTTATCCATGCTTGCTTTGAAGGTTCTGGTGCTTTGGCTAAACTGAGCTACTGACTACTGTGTGAGCAGTTGGTTGTCTAAACTTTTGTAGCAACATCAGGTGAGTGTGGCTTGAGTGCGAGAAGGACACACTGACACGGGTGGGCATGGCAGTAAGGTATGTCTTTGTAGTTCTGATGCTCCCGGAAGTATTGTCCTGCGTGGCTGTTGTGGTGACGTCAGGTACGACAGGTTATTTCCTCTATCTCTGCTTCTTCCATTCTCCTTGATCCTTCCACTTCCTATCTTCTTGCAGGATGGACTTTTAGAGGCACAAAACATACAAAATGTTCTACTACTAGAGGTTCTCCCTAAGTTGAATATCAATAGACTGCCGGAATCCAAGGTTAATTATAGTGGGTAATCAGATTAAGGGGGTCACCTTCTCTTTTTCTCTTTCTCTCCTTTTCTCTCTTTCTCTGGCTTGTATCCTTTCGGCCCCATTCAGCCAACTGTTTTAAGACGTTTATCCCCATCCAGGTGTCGATTTCTTCCTGGTGAGCGATAGCGAGCCAGCATTGTATGGAGAAATCCGGCTACGCCGGAGACATTTTTCTATCGAAAAGGTACAAATTTAGCTTGCTGTCAAAACAAACAAATATATATATATGCTGGCTCGCTACCGCTCGCCAGGAAAATATTGACACCTGGATGAGGGTAAACGTCTTTAAACAGTAAGCTGAATGGGGCCGGATGGATACAAGCCAGAGAAAGAGAGAAAAAGAAAGAAAAAAAGCCGGTGACCCCCCTTAAATCCGGCTACAGTTGTCAGCGTATCGTACCGTATCGGAGTGGCGTTAACCCGATATTTTTCATTCTCACTCTCTCTCTCTCACTCACTCACTCACTCTTATTCTATCTGTCATTCTCACTTACTCTCATTCTATTTTTCATTCTCTCTCTCTCTCTCACTCACTCACTCTTATTCTATCTGTCATTCTCACTTACTCTCATTCTATTTTTCATTCTCACTCTCTCTCTCTCACTCACTCACTCTTATTCTATCTGTCATTCTCACTTACTCTCATTCTATATTTCATTCTCACTTTCTCTCTCACTCACTCACTCTCATTCTATCCATCATTCTCACTCACTCACTCTCTCTTACTCACTCACTCTCATTCTGTCTTTCATTCTCACTCACTCTCTCATTCTATCTTTCATTTTCTCTCACTCTCTCACTCACTTACTTTCATTCTATCTTTCAGTTTCTCTCACTCCCCCATTCACTATGAAACTCTTTCATTCTCATTCACTTACTATGAATCTATCATTCATTCTCACTTTCTCGCACTTACTCACTTCTTCTGAATATATCTTTAATTTTCACTCTCTCTCTCTTTCTCTCTCTCTCACGTATTCTGAATCTCTCTTATTCTCACTAACTCACTCTTAATTTATCTTCCATTCCCACTCTCTTTTTCTCTCACTCCCTCACTTTATTATGAATTCTCTTTCATTCCCACTCACTCTGCCACTCTAAATCTATATTTAATTGCCTCTCTCACTCTCGCTCGCTCACTTACTCTATCGTTCATTGTCAGTCACTCTCACTCACTCAATCTATCTTTCATTCACTCTCACTTTCGCACTCACTCACTTCCAATCCTCTCTCTCTCTATCTCTCTCTGTTTATTGGTTTCTGTTTTATCAATTGTGTGATAGCTGCAAATATCTCGGAAGACACACCCACAAACACGCATATACATACACGCACAAAAACACACAGGCATGTATACACACACACAAACTCACTGGCATACGCACAAAAACACACATAAACACTCAGGGATACATGTACACCCACCCACACACACGCAAAGGCTTATACAAACATACATATACATAACCACGGAAACACAACAACGCACACTAACGTAAACATACACAGAGAGAGAGAGAGTACAAAGGAGTACAAAGGAAATCAAGCAACAACAGATCTAGTGACCCTTCTAGGTTGCTTGTCCTCCAAAACACTGAGGATCAAGTGTCCAAACAGTGGTTTAGAGTGGGTAAGGAAACATTGGAAAGGGAATTACTCCCCTGGAACTAATGTCCGTGGCAGGATTAGGAAGTTAGTAGGGGACAGATGGGTTAGTAACTGAGGGGGGGATAAAATAAAGTTATTCATTTACAAACGCAGTCAGTCGCGGGTTTGATGCGAGATATTTGTCTAGGCGGAGTTTAAATGAATCAACGGTGATGCAGTCTATAACATTTCGGGGAAGCCCATTCCACAAGTTGACAACTCGATTGAAGAAGAAATTCTTAGATTCGTGTGAGTTAAAAGATTTACCAATAATTTTGCAACCGTTTTCCCCCCCGCGTGTAATTAGATTGGTCGATAGTGAAGTACTTACTACAGTTCATATTGTCGATGCCTTTGATGATTTTGAACACTTGAATTAAGTCACCTCTTAATCTGCGCTGGGTTAAAGGAAATAGATTTAATTCTCTAAGACGCTCTTCGTATGGTTTGTTCTTTAGGCTAGGTATCATTTTGGTAACTCTACGTTTAACTCGTTCTAGCTTGTTTATATCTTTTTGGTAATAAGGGCACCAGGATTGAACGCAGTATTCCAGAAGAGGGCGGACTAAGGAATTGTAAAGGGTTAGGATAACTTCTTTGGATTTATGCTCAAATGACCTGCCTATAAAGCCAATTATTTTGTTTGCCTTCTTAACAACTTCTGAACATTGTTGACTCGGTTTTAGGTTACTCGATATTGTTACTCCCAGATCGGTTTCTCTGTTTACATTCTTAAGCTGAGTGCCATTCATCGAATAGTTTGCTTTCTCATTTAGGTATCCGATATGTAGTACTTTACATTTATCCGCATTGAAACTCATTTGCCAAATTTGGGCCCAACATGACAATTTATCTAGATTGTGTTGCATATCGTCAACTTGTTGTTTTGAGAGTACGCTATTTGCAATTTTTGTATCGTCAGCAAATTTTGAGATTGTACAGGTGAGACCCTCATCTATGTCGTTGATGTAAATTAGAAAGAGAATTGGTCCTAGTACCGATCCCTGGGGTACCCCGCTACTTACATTGGTCCATTTAGATGCCTTACCGTTTATGACTACTCTGTGCTTTCTGTCGCTGAGCCAATTTTCTATCCATTTCAACACACCGTCTTGTATTCCATGCGCTTTTAGTTTTAGCAGTAAACGTTTGTGGGGAACTTTGTCAAAGGCCTTTTGAAAATCAAGGTATATAATATCTACAGCTTTACTCTCATCGTAGAGGTTGAGGATATTGTGGAAGAAGTCTAAGAGGTTTGTTAAACAGGAACGTTTTTTACGAAAGCCGTGTTGAGTATCTTTAAGTAAGTTATTTTCTTCTAAGTGATTTACGAGTTTGTCTCGTATGACCGTTTCTAGCATTTTACATACAACTGAGGTTAAGCTAATTGGACGATAGTTACTGGGTAGGGATTTGCTGCCTTTTTTGAATATCGGTGTTACGTTGGCTAGCTTCCACTGATCGGGCATAGTTCCAGACTGCAAGGATTTATTGAATAGTAATGTCAGTGGTTTAGAGAGCTCATCCTTAGCTTCCTTTAGAACTCTAGGCGAGATTGTATCAGGTCCAGGCATTTTATTTACCTTGAGTTTATCTAAACAATTCAATACTTCTCTCTCTGTAACGGTGATATTGCTTAGAACATCTGAATTATCAATCTGAATCGGCGATGGTGTAGGGATATCACTGAGGTCTTCTGTTGTAAAAACTGATGCAAAGAAGGTATTGAGGGCATTACTCATTTGTTCTTCGTTTTTGGTGTATTCTCCATTTTCATCGACTAACGGTCCAACAGTTGAAGTAACTACTTTTTTCTTTCTGATATAGCTATAGAATTCTTTCGGGTTTGTTTTACTTTGATTCGCAATATGTAACTCTAAGGTCTTTTTATTTTGCTTAACTAACTTTTTGGCTTTGCGTCGTAGCTCTACAAATTTCAGCCGTTCTTCGTCATTTTGTGAGGATTTTAATCTATCATTAGCAAATTTTTTAGCAAGCAGGCAGTTTGAAATATCTTTATTCCAACATTTGGGCTAATTATTATGGCCTGGACGCCGTATTTTCGATGGTATGCAGTCTTGCACTGCTTTTAGGTAAGTGGCTTCGAATAACTTCCAAGATGTATTTATGTCGTTATTGTGAATTAAAAAGCTCCAGTCAGTTTCTTTAAACATAGCTCTAAGTTTATGGAAGTTTGCTTTCTTGAAATTAGGGACTTTTTCGATGCTACTATTTGGTTCGTTACTAGTAAACTTTAAAGTGAAAGTTATCGTACGATGGTCGCTGTTACTGAATTCATCACCAACATTCAAATTCTCTATTAATTCTTCTTTTGTTGCAAGTACAATGTCAAGAACGTTATTACCACGGGTCGGCGTTCCAACAAATTGATAAAGCGAACTCTCTTGCAAGTTCGTATACAAGTCATGTCCGGAGTGTGAAGTAAGAGTATCGCCCCACTTGGTTACAGGTAAATTAAAGTCACCAAAAATTACGGTATCTTGTGAGTTACTTACATCTGCAATTTGTTCGTAAATTTCTCGGTCAGTTTGCACTGATTGAGCTGGAGGTCTGTATATTAATGCAAGTATTATTTTGGTACCTTTATTATTCTTTATTAGCACAAAAGATGCGTCGACGTTCACAATTTGAGGTTTTGACAAGAGGGTAGGGTTAAGACTTTCTTTGATATAAAGTAAAACGCCACTTCCATTTCGATTTATTTGGCTTTTCTCAAACATTACATAACCGGGAAGTGAATACTCTGCTAAAAAGTCTCTATCTTCTGTATTGAGCCAAGATTCTGTTATGCCAATCACATCATAATTTTCTGTAAACACTAGCTCCTCTAAATCTGAAAATGTATTGCGTATGCTACGAGCGTTTGCATAGAAAACCTTTAAATTTGTTATTTTAGAACTCACGGAACGCTCTTTAATAATATTTTTGGTTCTTGTCGGATCTACATTTATGTTCATGGCTGTCCTCGGTCCTCGCTGTCTTCGGTCCTTATCGCTGGTGGTCCTCGGTTGCCTCTGTTTTTTTCTTGGCGTTGGATGATTTATGTCACTGCTGCTTCTTCTCGGATGGCGTTTTTTGATCCATGGCTGCGGACTGCTTCGTGTAGGAGACGACCCATGCGTGCTGAACCCACAGGGTTTAGATGAGTGCCATCCTTGCGGAACAGAGTAGGCTGGTTGTAGAAGTTGTCCCAGAGGTTGATGAATTCAACTTCTTCCCTCAGACACAAATATTTTAGTCGGCTATTTGTGCTGAAGGCCTTGTCGTAGAATTTGTCAGGTGCGTCGATCTTGGGGAGAATGCCTGAGATGATGATATTCCTTGACTTGTTTTTGTAGTGCTGGATCATCTTGCGATATTTCTCCATCAACTCTTCGGATCTGGTGCGCATGACGTCATTTGAACCAGCATGGATGACAAAAAGGGTATTTTCATTTGCATCCTTTGTGGTATCTTCGAAGGCTTCCACAATGTCGTCCAGTCCAGCTCCTGGGATGCAAAATCTTTTTCGTTGATTTGGGACTCTGTCGCAGAACTCTTCGACCTGTCCTCGTAGGATGGAATCCCCAACGAGCCTGGTCTCTTCTGGTTCGTCTTCCATCTCTACCAATATCTCAAATCTGTTTGACATTGTGACTGGTAGATGAGACCTTTTCTGCGTTGGCCGTGCACCGTTCCTCACTGGTGTAAATCCGGAAACCTGTGGTGGCGGGACTCTACGTACAGGTCGGGGAGAGGAGTGGTTAGAACGGGGGCGAGGGGTTGGTACTGTTCGTGCTAGCAGGCTTCTTGCACGAGGAGTGGGGGAGAGACTAAGGTGAACAGGGCGGCTGTCCTGGTTTGATGTCGGCTCAGGTTCGTCAGAAGCATCTGCTGCAGTGTCTACTGCAGGTGTTGGATTGTTGGCAGATGACGTTGGGGCGGTGGTGGATGCTGGAGTTGAAACAATTGGAGTTAGTGATACTCCAACGTTGAGTGTTACAAACTCTTGGAGTGATTCCAGCTTCCTGGTGAGGGCGTTGATCTTGTTGTGGGCTTCATCCAATTTTGCTGTCAAATCCTCTCGTTGCTGGCAGAGTCGGCAGACTTGTGGATCGGCAGGAGCAAACATGGAAGCACCAAACCTACCGGCGCAGTTCGTACAGGCACGAGGCATGGTGACGATCACTTTCTTCAGTTCACTTCACTCACTTAAAAACACTTAACTCACTTTAAAAACACTAAACTCACTTTAAAAACACTTCACTCCCTTCAGGTCGCTTCACTTACTTAAATAGGCCTAACCGAAAACAAAAATGTTGAAATACACACAAATAGGTTATCAGCGGTGATAGCCTAACCAAAAAATTAAAACAAGAGAGAGAGAGAGAGAGAGAGAGAGAGAGAGAGAGAGAGAGCATTCAAGCGGGATTTAATGAGCTAATATTACATGCATGATAATTCCTGTGATACTGTGTGCCTCTCTCTCTCTCTCTCTGTGTTTACATATATACCATTATGTAACATTAACACAAATTTCTAAAAGAACAATGCAGAGTGGCAGTGTACCCAAGGAATGGAAATTAGTTAATGTAACTCCTATTTTAACAAAGGCAACAAATCACTACGTTGCAACTATCACCCCTCAATCAGCTTGACTTCAATATTTGTAAGTCATTCAGAAGAAAATATAATAATAAAAGAATCACAGCATGGTTTCCATAACCAGCATTCATTCCTGACGAATCTCCTTGGCTTTTTTCACAATATATTTATTTTGTATGACGAAAGTAAAGCCGTTGACATTGTCTACCTTGATTTTTAAAACACTTTAGACAAAAGACCACCACAAGCGTCTCTTGATATAATTAAAAGCTCATGGCATTGAAGGGTGGTTACTTCGATGGATTGAGAATTGGCTCATTGGTCATAAGCAACGAGGAATGATAAATGGTAAAGCATCGGACTAGAAAAATGTCGCAAGTAGCGTGCCCCAGGGATCAGTGTTCAGACCTGTTCTTTTCTTTTTTTGTATCAATAATATTGAGAAGTATATTTGGAGTTATTTGCAGGGATGGACAGGTGAATGAGGAAGTAAAAGAGAGCAGTAAGGTATGGTGTGGATGTGGATGTGATGAAAAGTGTGAAAAGGAACACCTTGAGATGGTTCAGCCATATGGAACGTATGGGAAGTGAAAGAATGACTAAGAGAGTGAATTGGAGGGACAGAGAGGGAGACGCAGAACAATTTAAAAAACAGCCTAGATAAATATCTCGCTCTTAACCCCCGATTAACTGCGTTTACAAACGAATAGTCCCACTTTATACTGTGCTATCCTTTCCTTTTTTTCACAAAGGATAGGTAGTTTAGCTACAAGCAGCCTCGTTGGGATCAGTAGAACTGTTGTTGCTTATTTATCTTTGTAATCACCCCCCCCCCCCTCTCTCTCTCTCGCTCTACATTTCCCTCTCTCACTCTCTCTCTGATTTGTATATTAGAAGACTGTGATTAACGAGACGTCTTTGTATATTAGAAGACGTCTCGTTAATCAGTCTTCTAATATACAAATCACATTTCCTTACCCCCTGACATTCTTGAAATACCCACTAAGTATATTCAATTAGATACCAACCATGCAGACTATAATACGTTCGTTGTGTATGGGTACGAGGCGATCTCAAGACACCTTAGCTCCCAGTGCACAACGAACCGGATCATCATTATGTCCGCCTGTATTAAATTATGTATTATGTTGATTTATACCATTGCCTATTTTTGTAATAATTGTATTCAGCTAACTATGATCTCAATAATCATTGATGTAATGAAAATATGAATAGTCTCCTCATACGATTGCACTAGTTCTGTAGTGCTATTATTTACAACCTGTCAATTAATAATTCAGTCACTACAAGCTTGCTTGTTTTTTTTTTTTTTTTTTTTTTTTTTAATATATATACAGACCATGTGACAATTAAATGAGGAAACTATAATAACACATCTGAATAATGCCAACCTGACTTATAAACACAAATATGAATGTAACCAGACGACGATGCTGTTGTTTCAGTGGAATAATGGCTCTTTGAGCAGTATGTATCGCCTTACTAGTGGTTGTCCCCTCACAGGATGGGGGGCGCTGCTCAATAAACTCGCCCCTCGGGGCAAAATCAAATCTCTCTCTCTCTCTCTCTCTCTCTCTCTCTCTCTCTCTCTCTCTCTCTCTCAACAACAACCGTATGGTTCAAGTGGTGCAATAATATTAGAGACAGGCTTGCAGTGTATGTATGTATGTATCTATCTATCTCTCTCTCTCTCTCTCTCTCTATATATATATATATATATATATATATATATATATATATATATATATATATATATATATGTCTGTATAAGACAGAGAGAGAGAGAGAGAAAGAGAGAGTACAAAGGAAATCAAGCAACAACAGGTCTAGTGACCCCTCTATGCTGCTTGTCCTCCAAAACACTGAGGATCAGGTGTCCAAACAGTGGTTTAGAGTGGGTATGGGAAACATTGGAAAAGGAACTACTGCCCTGGAACTAATGTCCGTGGCAGGAGTAGGAAGTTAGTAGGGGACAGATGGGTTAGTAACATAACACAGTTATAAGTGATCTTTCGTATATCTGGGAAAAAGAGAGTAACGTCTTAGTAATATATATACTCAATAATCCTTGATGAATTTGAGGGGGGAATATAATAAAGTTATTCATAGCGAGAGAGAGACAGAGAGAAAGACTGGCCAATAATCGTCTTTGCAATATTGAACTATAATCCGTGGAACACAATTGGCTACATCCTGGATACAAAATGTCGGACTAGGCAATAATCTGATATAGTGCCTCTTCAGCCTTGGGATATGGAGAGTATTAACCCTCTCCGACATATGACGTGATTTTGAGCCTATTAGGGATACTTTAAAACCTTTTATCAATTATGTACGATTGAGTACGACAGGTTGGGTAAGAGGTAGCCTTTGTTACCATCAGGGGTATTTAGAAACCTTTAGTTTAGTTACTTCAAC
Source organism: Paralithodes platypus (assembly GCA_032716605.1). Taxonomy (NCBI): domain Eukaryota; kingdom Metazoa; phylum Arthropoda; class Malacostraca; order Decapoda; family Lithodidae; genus Paralithodes; species Paralithodes platypus. The sequence goes on along the minus strand of CM064568.1, from coordinate 47,993,276 downwards.
CTCTGCAGTTGTCTTTGAGTTAGGTGTGGGCAGAAAACTAATTTTGGAGAGGTAATTATAAGAGTGAGAGAACTCTATTTCTTATTGCTAATCTGGCAACCTCTGCGTCATATGAGTCTGAAGGGGTTAATATCTGTGTCAGTTTGCTTGTCTGTCTGTCTACCTGTGCCCCCCCCCCCTTCTATCCCCCTCTTCTCTCCCTCTTGCTGTATATATATATATTATATATATATATATATATATATATATCACAAATGCACGTGAACAACTTAATCTCGGGCTCGAACCAACGACAAGACGAGTGTCTATGCTTTAATCAAGTCTACCATGGTGTGATAAGGAATATTTAACCTTTTCCCATTTATATTAAGGAGAAGGGAAATTCTACTTGGAGAAATTATTCCATTTCAGACACAAGTCGAGGGCACATATTCCAGGATACCATATATTTTTGTTTAGAAGCACTCCCAAAATATACAGGGTGTCCCAAGAGTTTTGTCAGATACTTCCAGAGATGAATGATTGGGAAATTCTAAGTTAAATATAGTATACTGTATATACATAGGCTTTTTGGGGCATTGTTTTCCAGCAATGGGCCCTTGAAGTCAGATTTTTGGTGTTTTTTATCATTTTTAACCCTGTTTTTCTTCAATAAGAAGAGGATAGGGAAAACAACTATAACGTGTATTATGAAGCAGAGTATTAATACTTCAAACCGACTTCACAAATTATACTCTGTCGTTCTCCATATTCCCTCGGCATCCAGTTGAATATTACAAGAATTTCATAAAACCGAATTTTAAACTCATCATCACGGAAATAAAATAAGAGCTATATAGGATATATTGATGATTTCATAAGTATATACCATCATACAGCATTTAGCGTTTCGCTATAAAGTTACATTACATGGAAACTGGGTTAAAACTGACGAAAAACACACAAATTCCTTCCTTTTCACCGGACAGTTTTATGTGTTTTGCCATGTTCATCCCTTGTTTGTACTATAAATTAAAGACACTGATACAAAACTGAGTAGTTGACGATGGAATATGGTATAAGTTCTATAAAAAGGCATAAAAAACTCATCTGTAACTTTCTCTGCCCATGGTGATGCGTTGAATATACAATTTTGTGTTGTATATATAATATTCAATTCGTCGTCACGTCACGGGAAAATGAAGAGAGATACAAATTATTTATTGGTGTCAGAATAATTTATACTATACACTATCATACATTACTTAATTAATATTCTATGCAATGTAATTTGAGGGAAAACTGCTTTAAACATGGCAACACACGCACAAATGTCGACTTAAAGACAATAACTGCAAACAAATGCCCTCAAAAGCCTATGTGTATATATTTGTTTATACTCAGAATTACTTAATCTTTCATATCTGGGAGTATTTAATATAATTTGCGGGACACCCTGTATACATTTTATATATATATATATATATATATATATATATAACGCACATAGACACGCTAAATTTCATGTGTATTCGAGTTATTTATCACCAATCTATTTATCTGTCTCTCTGTATTATATACATGTAAATACAAATATATATCTTCCTCCCTCCATTTAAAACTATCACTCAGTTCCAAACGCAGCCAATAGTGTGCTAAAAGTAATTAAATGACTAACATATTCATTGGATGTATTGGTAGTCGGCCTAATAAGTGATGTCTCGGCACCAAGTATGTTTTGATAAATAATTGGTATCAGCAATATTTACACATGATTTTTTCTTTGTGAGTGAGATATACCAACATGTTCCTACACTTACCCACTCTATTCAACATCTGACAGACATTACCTAGACATATGACAGAGGTTTGAGCAAAAGAATAGAGTTCTCTCACTCTTATAACCTCTCCAAAATTAGTTTCTGCCCACATCTAACTCAAACAACTGCAGAGGTTGAAGTACTAAAATAAAGTTTGTAAAAACCCTGATGGTAATAAAGGCTTTAAAGTATCCCTAATAGGCTCAAAATTGCGTCATATGTCGGAGAGGGTTAATACAGCACAGAGCGAGCCAAATGTAATGACAGCTGAGACATGACTTATTAGCACGACTGTACATCTCTTTGAATGCCAATCTGTTAAATGTTATCGTCACTTCATGCAGAAAATTGCTTGGTCGTTATTACTTCCACCAACGAAGTTAAACGAAGGTTATGTTTTCGCCTCTGTCTGTCTGTCTGTAATAAGTAACACCCCGTTCTTAACATTAATCATCAATTACAAACCCCAATGTACTTGAATAAACTAATGAAAGCATATGGTCCTCCCAGGATTCGAACTCGGGACACCACACCCAGAACAAAAGCACCTAAACCATTACACCACCAACACAGTTAACAAGATATCTCACACAAATATAAACCAATTTTCACGAAAATCGGTGGACAAATAGTATATGCGATAAGGAAGAAAGTATTCAATATAAAATGCTGTCCGCCGATGTTCACGAACTTTGGTGGGCTGATAGGATATGCACCAAGTTATTCAATTTAAGGGAGCCCACCTCGCTTTTTTTCTCTTTCTCTCCCTCTCTCTTTGGCTTGTATCCATTCGGCCGCATTCAGCCTACTGTTTTAAGACGTTTATCCCCATCCAGGTGTCAATATTTTCTTGGCGAGCGGGAGCGAGCCAGCATAGGCCTACATATATTTTTGTTTTGACAGCAAGCTAAATTTGTACATTTTTCGATAGAAAAATGTCTCCAGCAAAGCCTGATTTCTCCATACAATGCTGGCTCGCTATCGCTCGCCAGGAAGATATCGACACCTGGATGGGGATAAACGTCTAAAAACAGTTGGCTGAATGGGGCCGAATGGATACAAGCCAAAGAGAGAGGGAGAGAAAGAGAAAAAAGCGAGGTGGGCTCCCTTAAACTAATTTTCCAAGACAAATCCCATTATTATCGGTGTCGCCAACGAATTTGGACGGAGGATGTGTTTTTGCTTACGTATGTTTGTCTGCAAGCAAGATATCTCACACAGTTATGAACCGTTTTTCATGAAAATTGGCAACATTTCAGGAATCTTTTGCACTGGTATCGGAAACTCTAGACTGATAGTAGATGAATTTAGGTAACAGAAAAATATTAAATGTTTACCTTATGAGCTGCCAGACCAGTGTTATAGATAAATGTCGAGTGAAAAGGCGCTCGTGTGATACCGGCTTAAGGATGGATATCTAGGTAAGTGATTGGTAACATAAAAATAAATTGATGAATGTCGTAATTGGAGCTATATTGGAGTTAAGAGCCATTAACAAAAACATTTAGAAGAACTACAATGAAGAAGCCTGTGATGGTTACAAAGTTAACTATAATATATATATATTTATTGTACTTCTTCTAAATGTTTATGTTCATGGCTCTTTAACTCCAATATAGCTCAAATTACGACAGTCATCACGTTATCTTTATATTACCAATCACTTACCTTGTTATCCATCCTTAAGGGGAGATATCGACTTGAGGGATTTTTTTCTGGACCCCTTTCTCCCTCATGTTTAGCCCCATTGCTTTTTGAGATTTTAAGACAGTCGCCCCATTAGTTTGGCGATTTTAAGAACTTTCGCCCCATTTCCGTCAATTTTAAGACCTTTCGTGCAATTTAGGTGTCGATTTTATCCTGGCGAGCGATAGCGAGCCTGTAATTTAAGAGGAACCGGCTTTCAGCCGGGACATTTTTCTACCGAAAAATGTACGAATTTATCTTGAAAGGGGCTCAAGGGGGTGTAATCTTAAGCTTGATGGAGGTCTAGGGAACAAACTAAATACCTCCCCTTAAGGGAGCCCACCTCGGAGTATTTATCTCTTTCTCTCCCTCTCTCTTTGGCTTGTATCAATTCGGCCTCATTCAGCCAACTGTTTTAAGACGTTTACCCCCATCCAGGTGTCAATATTTTCCTGGCGAGCGGTAGCGAGCCAGCATATATACTGTATATATTTGTTTTGACAGCAAGCTAAATGTGTACATTTTTTGATAGAAAAATGTCTCAAGCCGTATTTCTCCATACAATGGTGGCTCGCTATCGCTCGCCAGAAAGAAATCTCCCTTGAGCAAGGAGATGGGTAATTGTCATTCATGATAATGTCTAGGAAGCGGGATAAGCCAAAAACTCAATTCCTGTCAAACTACAATCATGAATACACAACATAATGTACGCCCCTTTCTCCTCTCTCTCTCTCTCTCTCTCTCTATCTCACATGTAAGGCTACTCTATTTAAGGGGAGATTTCCACTTGAGAGATTTTTTTCTTGACCCATTTCTCCCTTATGGTTAGCCCCATTGCTCTTGATATTTTAAGACGTTCGGCCTATTAGTTTGGCGATTTTAAGAACTTTTGCCCCATTTCTGTTAATTTTAAGACTTTTCGTGCCATTTAGTTGTAGATTTTTTCCTGGCGAGCGATAGCGAGCCTGTAATTTAGGAGGAACCGGCCTTCGGCCTGGACATTTTTCTACCGAAAAATTTACAAATTTATCTTGAAAGGGGGTCTAGGGGCTGTAATGTTAAGCTTGATGGAGGTCTAGCGAACTAACTAAAAACCTCCCCTTAACGACCAGCTCAGAGACAGGAGAGGCATCGAGAGCAAAAATACGCTCCTGATCCGGGCCTAAACAACTCTCTCTCTTTAAAAGACATTTGGAGAAGGCGGGGTTGACTTAGTGTTAATTACGTAAGAGAGTAAGAAAGAGAGAGAGAGAGAGAGAGAGAGAGAGAGAGAGAGAGAGAGAGAGAGAGAGAGAGAGAGAGAGAATAGGGAGAGAGAATGGGGTGAATAGGGGGAGATGAGAGAGAGAGAGAGAGAGAGAGAGTAGGGAGAGAGAGAATGGGGTGAATAGGGGAGATGAGAGAGAGAGAGAGAAAGAAAGAGAGAGAGAATAGAGAGAGAGAGAGAGAGAGAGAGAGAGAGAATAGGGAGAGAGAATGGGGTGAATAGGGGGAGATGAGAGAGAGAGAGAATAGGGAGAGAGAGAGAGAGAATAGAGAGAGAGAGAGAGACAGAATGGGGTGAATAGGGGGACATTAATGAGAGAGAGAGAGAGAGAGAGAGAGAGAGAGAGAACACAAAAGAGAGTGTGTCAGTGTGTGTTTCTGTGTGAGTGTGATCTAAAGGCCACCAGCTACTAATGACTCAGCATAATGAGCCTCCAGCACTCACAGATAGCACAGCAAAGAGCAAGGGGGGGGGGGGAGTGACTCTCAAAGGGGGGGACACCAGCTTTTTTGTTATCTTTCTCTCCTTTTCTCTCTTTCCCTGGCTTTAGTTAAGGGAGCCCACCTCGCTTTTTTTTTCTCTTTCTCTCCCTCTCTCTTTGGCTTGTATCCATTCGGCCCCATTCAGCCAACTGTTTTAAGACGTTTATCCCCATCCAGGTGTCGATTTCTTCTTGGCGAGCGATAGCGAGCCAGCATTGTATGGAGTAATCCGGCTTCGCCGGAGAAATTTTTCTAACGAAAAATTTACAAATTTATCTTGCTGTCAATACAAAAATATATATATGCGGGCTCGCTACCGCTCGCCAGGAAAATATTGACACTTGGATGGGGGTAAACGTCTTAAAACAGTAGGCTAAATGGGGCCAAAGAGAGAGGGAGAGAAAGAGAAAACAAAGCGAGGTGGGCTCCCTTAACTAAATGAAGGCTACTGGGCTTGGTTAACCCTTTGAAGACACAATACGCATTTATTTGTCACTTTTCTGGCTATTATTAGACGATTTTACTCGGATTAGGAAGGGTGTGTGAGAGTCTGGGGGAGGCACTCGTCACAGACAGTTTTGCCCCTTGTCTCCCTCATCCACATGTAACAAACAAGTCTCTATCCTTTTAATTCCCACAGATCCTTCCTAAGCTGTATAATATCGTCTAATGATAGCCAGAATAAACTGTCAAAATGCGTCATAATCTTCAAAGGGTTAAAATATAATAGCCTATAGATGGCGTTCGAATTTCTAACATTGAATAACGGCGTGATAAAAGTCAACCACCCATTCACTGTATATATTTAACCCCCTCATGACGTCGGGAGGAATATATTGAGGCGGTTTGATATGAAGCGAATGGGAAGTGTGCAGATGTCAAAGAGGGTGTATGAGAGTGAAGTGGAAGCGGTTAGAGGGAGGGCTAGACCGAAAATGAGGTGGAGGGATGGAGTGGAGAGATGGAGAATGAGGTGGGGGGATGGAGTGGAGAGATGGAGAATGAGGTGGAGGGATGGAGTGGAGAGATGGAGAATGAGGTGGAGGGATGGAGTGCAGAGATGTATAGGGTAGACCGAGAATGAGGTGGAGGGATGGAGTGGAGAGATGTATATGGGAGACCAAGAATGAGGTTGAAAGGGTTAAAGGGAGGGGTAGACCGAACATGAGGTGGAGGGATGGAGTGGAGAGATGGAGAATGAGGTGGAGGGATGGAGTGGAGAGATGTATATGGGAGACCAAGAATGAAGTTGAAAGGGTTAAAGGGAGGGGTAGACCGAACATGAGGTAGAGGGATGGAGTGGATAGATATATGGGGGACAGCAGGAAGGGTAGGGAGGAGGGACGAGTGTTGTCGGGGGACAGGGCGGCCTTTTACTTAAATACAATAAAGTTAGATTATGATATTGTCACAGATTTAAGGGCAGATTTCCACTTGAGGGATTTTTTTTTATCGAACCCTTTCTCCTTCATGTTTAGCCCCATTGGTTTTGGCATTTTAAGACGTTCGAAACATTAGTTGGCGATTTTAAGTACTTTCGCCCCGTTTCTGTCACTTTTAAGATCTTTCGTGCCATTTTGGTGTCGATTTTTTCCTGGCGAGCGATAGCGAGCCTGTAATTTAAGAGAAACCGGCCTTTGGCCGGGACATTTTTCTACCGAAAAATGTACAAATTTATCTTGAAAGGGGGGGTCTAAGTGGTGTAATTTTAAGCTTGATGAAGGTCTAGGGAACACACTAAAAACCTCCCCTTAAGGAGGGGGGTCTATTTAATGATCGGTTTAAATATTTGTTAATTATTATTAAAGTTTCCTCCTTATACCGCCATCAAGCTTAACAAAGATAATAATAATAAAACAAAATAAAAATCCCCAAGACCCCCATTCTAGATGAATTTGTAAAAAAAATTGGCTGAAAAATATCCCGGTCGAATGCCGATTCCCCCTAGATTACACTGGGCCTGGGGATTTTCGGGAGGGTTAAATTCCCTTCACACCCAGCATTTCACTATCGCTCGCCAGGAAAAAATCGACACTAAAATGGCACGAAAGGTCTTAAAATCACCAAACTAATTAGGCAAGCGTCTTAAAATCACAAACTAATGGGGATAAGCATGAGGGAGATGGGGTCCAGACAAAAAACCCAACCCCTAAAGTGAAAATTTCCCCTTAATGTTGTCATCACCCTCCCCTACATCAACGAAAACAATTAAGTCAATTTTCAAGATGCATAGTCTATAGGAAATGTTGTGTGGGTTGAGTAAGTGGTAATTGAAAGAGAGAGAGAGAGAGAGAGAGAGAGAGAGAGAGAGAGAGAGAGAGAGAGAGAGAGAGAGAGAGAGAGAGAGAGAGAGAGAGAGAGAGAGAGAGAGAGAGAGAGAGAGAGAGAGAGAGAGAGAGAGAGAGAGAGAGAGAGAGAGAGAGAGAAAGTTACAAGGAGTTACAAGGAATATTTAGTATCTCTGAGACCTTGCGGTCCATTCCGAGGAGATACTCGAAGTGGAAGGAGAGATACTGTTTAGTGCACTAAACTCTTTACAGTGTGCAAAATAACATCTACTCTCTTATTGAACTGCTCTACTGAAGAACTATTTACAACTTCGGAGGGAAGTTTGTTCCAGGTAGAACAGATCTTATATGTGAACAAGTTTCCACAGATACTAGTGCTGACCCTTTTCAATTCTAATTTCCAGCCATGGTTGCATGTTGTATTCATTAAGAGAGAGAGAAACACAAAGCCAGGGTATATTTTTTTATGTTGCGCCCCTCTTTCCAGAACATGATGGAACTCCGGAGTGCCCTGGACCGACTGCGAGAGACTCCAGCCTTCCTGCCCAGAGACTGTTCAGACCACCACTGGCAGAGACCTGAGGCTCCAAGTGGTGTCTATACTACCTACCCTAACATGGACCATAAGGTGGGTGGCTGGGTGGGTTATTTAGTGTGTTAGATGGTTGGTTAGTTAGTTAGTTAGTTAAACAGTCTAACTAACTTACTAAGTTAGTTAGTTAGTGTTATGCCAGGGTTTTTACCGGGTATTGAATTGGTGCTTGGTAGGTTCTACTCGACTGGAGAAGTTAAAATCATACAACACATGCACTAAAAGGAGTAATGGGAAAAATATAACACAGAACAACTTTAATTAATAGCTTAATATGTAGAACAACAATGCTTAATTACACTAGTACACTGGATACACATATATATATATATATATATTGTTACGGCCCTACAATGCTGAACCTGAGATTAAAATTCAAGCAAGGGCAACTAGCATGCTGTTGCGTTCAGAAGGTCAAAAAGGGTTAATGTCTCAGATAAACACAAATCAGTGAAGAAGGATTATATTAAACGCTTCTAATTTTCGTATTAATTATAATTGCTATTAACTAGGGAAAACGAACAAGTTGATACGCATGACAATTCAGTTAAATACGGCAAAGAATAATAACAGGCTAAGCGCAGAGTGAAGGCTTCGAGTAAATGCACTCGTTACAAGGAATGAACACTACACAAAAAGGACATTTGAAGACGATGGTTAATCAACGCCTAGCACGCCGAACAGTAAACTGGAACACACTCAATTACAGACCGATATATGATACCATATGATATCACCAGACAACACGCTTGGACAACGTGTGCACTCAAGAACACTAATCAGTGTTCGTTACACAATACCCAACGCACAATAAACTCAGAGCCCCTCACAACACTGGGGCTCGTTACACATACACAATAATGCACCAATGCTGTCTCATCTCCCCTTCAAAGGACAAAACAGTACACTCTACCCACTTGTCTCAACACACAAGCCAGCAGACAACACGTCACGAATGTCCAGGGGTGTACCCAGACCAGCGTGAACAGGAGCACTTCTCCCATCTCTGCCTCGTCGGGCTCTCCAACAGCTACTCTCTCAACTCTTCCCTCCCTATACACGTCTCTTCCCAAGCTCTATTTTCGGCAAGAACCTGGTGTCACACTAGTCTATACAGCAGAGTCACACGGAATGTCAGATAAAGGCCTCCTGTCATGGGAAATGTAGATCTTCCCACGCCTACATGCCCCACGTGCATAGACTCCCACGGGTGGTGCTCGCGACACTGGACACCAGCCGCTGTCAGTGTAGATTAAGGGGAGCGTCCGGTTATTACTCTAGAACGTGTCAGTAGATTTTGTCTGTATTTCATAATATTTGGTACACGTATAGGGGACCTAAAAACTAAGAAATTTCCAAAATTTTAATTCTCTAGGACAATTATTTTTTGAGTTAGGTGAGAATTAGTGTGTAAATTTATGACTTTGTTTAAAATCAAAATCTCATTTAAATGTTGTTGCTTAATTGTTTCAATGCATTGGGGGTACTAACAATAGGTGTAGTTTCAATTGTCCGTGTTTACTTTTTCCATTTTGTATCTAATTGTAGGATGAGGGCATTTAAAATTAGGTACAAATTAGGTGACAAATGTCTCGGGGTGGTGTCGAAATGGGAAATAAATAAAAAAAAAGGGCAACGTAGAGTTGTAGAGAATTTCATGCCCTTTCCAATGACATCCGAATCATTGTTGTAGCATGTTTGGTTACGTCAGAATAACGCCGACGAGTTAACTTTCTTACGTGAGGTACTAAGGCGGGAGAGCGGTGGCAAACCAGCCAGCCAGCCGCACCCTACCTGTCACGCGGCAAGCAGCACACTGTTCTTTCTCCACCACCACCACCACCACACCCTCGGTGTTACCAGGATAGAGATAGCAGATACTGCTAGGGAAAATATCTACGAACGTCATATTTTCACCAAAAATTCATGGTTTTCGTTTTTTTTTTTTGCAGATCCGAAACCCATAATGCATTTTCTACGCGTCTGCGTGACCCACGACCCGCGAAAGTTTGAAACTAGCCCAGAAATAATATGCTTCCAGACGGAATATTGCCTCAGGATTTTAACTGAAGACAGAGGGATGGGTGATGATGCCATATATCGGGTTGCGCAATATTGCCGTTTTGAGCACTTTTCCGAGTCAAACCGGACGCTCTCCTTAAGGTGGGTCGCCTGTCTCTCTCCTCTCTCTGTCTCTGCTACCATGCTGCTCCCTTACACCCTCCCCCTTAAAAATAAATTTGTGGGGACAAATTTAAGCATTCATAAACATTTTTTACATGCGGGACAGGTGGTCAGCAATGACATTACATTTCCCTGGAATATGGATGATATTGAGGTGGTACTCCTGCAAGAACAAACTCCACCTTGCAAGCATTATGAACAAAGTTGATATTCTGGCTGTCACCAGACACAGGATGCTTTACCTTACGATCATCACCTAGCAACAAGACTGCCCCCGTCCCCAAATCACTTACATCCCCAACCAGTTTGAACTTGGCACGCCCACATGCTCAATACATTCCTTAAGTCTAGGCAAATGGTAAGTGTCACTCTTGGTGATGTCATTGACTTTCTTAACATCAATGCAAAACCCTGCTGACCCACCTGGCTTATCTATGAGAGTGACAGTGGAGGAGCATTCACTCTGGCGTGGCTCTCTGATGTCTCGTAGCAACTCGTCGTCGACCTCCTGGCGCGTCACCTTGGCTCTCTCGGGGTTGACTCAGCACGGCCGCTGCTTGACAGGCTCCACATCCACCACGCCCACGTCACATTCCATCCCCATTGTCCGGCTTGAAGCATTCCGGGGGACACTCTCCAACATCTTATCATCCTCTGCTACATCATCAAGAGGATAATTTTTGTGCATAGGCAATTCATTGATTATACCGTACATCGAATCATTTCCTGCAGCCTCCTTCACTTTCGGCTGCTCTATCTCCTTGTGATTAGTACATGGGCCCACACCGGGCAGATACTTTTCACCTGAGACACCATCATCCTTTCTCACACCATCATTTAGCGAGAATAATTCATCTAGCCCTACCTCGTCAGGGCCCTCAAACACACTTTGCACCCTTGCAACATCACTCTTTGCTAGCGAGAACAATTTCCCTAGTCCCCATTCATTAGGGCCATCTAGCGCACCTGGTACACTTGCAACACCACTCTTTTTCTCCATTTCCACATTCATCCCATTATTTCTATGAGACATGGGCCGGGTTACAGCACAATCAGTAGGCCTGAAAACAATGATAGGAGAAACACTCACCTTCTTCCCCGCTAAATCATTTCCCAACAGGAGGTCAATTCCTGGCACTGGCAATTCATCCACTAGTCCAACAGTCACCCTCCCATTTACGAGCTCACTCTTAAGCTCAACAGTCACGAGTGGCACAGACAGCTGACCGCCCACACCATGAATGAGGATGATTTTTCCCTTATGCACAAACTTCTCCAGCACCTTCGTCCTCATGAGCGTTTGTGCAGCACCTGTATCTCTCAAGATTTTCACATGCTTAACTTCATCATTCTTATGAACAGATCCACTCGACACAAAGAAAGCAGGTGCATCAGCTCTCTTTTTCCTCTCCTTCTCCTCCTCTTCCTCACTCACACCGACTTTTCCCAGAATGGAGAACGTAGATACGGATTTAAAGCCCCTCGTGTACTCAGCTTTACTGACATCTGCCGTAGGCCTCTCCCACGCGCCCTTACGCCTCCGTTTAAGGAAACAATCACGTTCCACGTGACCAGCTTTATCACAGTAGGAGCACGCTACCTCCCTCTTACTTCCGCCACCAGTAAGAGAAGCAGGGGGCTGCCATGGCTTTTCATTCCACTTTTGAGGTGAGATTTTCGGCGCCTGGGTGGCAGCATTGACAGGGGTCGGTGACCTTGGTGACTCGGGGTGGTGGTGGTAGCTGCTCCCTCTACTTCCGCCCGCTCCACTGTCCGGATCTACCTTGCGAGTTAAGACATATTCATCAGCGAGTGTGGCAGCCTTCTCGGGATTCAGGGTACCTTTCTCTAGGATGTGTGAAGCTACGTCTCTGTGTATTGTTCTACAGAAATCCTCCAAAAGAAAGAGCTCAAACATTTTCTCATGGGTACCTTGAATATCCCGAGAACGCAGCCACCTGTTTAGTTCCTTTTTCTTCTCATACATGAACTCCACATGCGTCAAATGACCAGGTTTATAGTGATTCCTAAACAGCAAACGGTAAGCTTCAGGCACTAATTCGTAGGCACGTAGAATGGTCCCTTTTACAGTCTCATAATTGCCACTTTGAGACACGGTAAGAGCCGTGTAGGTGGCAAGAGCCTTTCCCTTTAACCCACTTTGCAATAAAAGAGCCCATTTATCCCCAGGCCAGTCCATGTTACTCGCGACTTTCTCAAAAGCCAAAAAATACCCAGTTGGATCTGCCTCGTCAAACGACGGCACCATGCGAACGTGTTTAGTGACATCAAACACTTTGCCGCCCCCTGGCACGTGCCGTGTCTCGCCAGTCCCGTTATCACACTCGAGTTTCCTCTCCTCCAGTTTCAGCCTCGCCTGTTCTACTTGAAGTCTCGCCCGTTCTGTCTGTTGTTTTTCCTGTTTTGCTTGTTCTATTTGAAGTCTCACCCGTTCTGTCTGTTGTTTGGCTAACTCCAGTTGCATTCTGAGCAACTCTACCGGGTTGTCTGTGTTCTGTACCGATTGTGATTGTTGTGTGTCTGTCACAGTCTGCATCCCATCTGCAACTAACCCATCCCTGGTGGCTCCTAACCAATCCCTGGTGGCGGAAACTAGCCCCAATCTCTCTAACACCCATTCCAATAACTCCGCCTTAGTGTCAGAGATTGCGTTATCAATATCCAACTTGTCCGCCACTAGTTCAAGCTCCTGCTTAGACAGACTAGAGACATTTTCATAGGTGGGATCTGAGCGAAGAAACCCTTCTACATCCTCATCGCTCATAAGAAACATCTTGGCCTGGTTTAATTGATCCGATTAAAGCAAAAACAAAATCGAATTCATGTACCAGAAACGAGATATGAGTAGCAATACAGTACACCAACAAATCGTCTGAGTGTGATTCCAGTGGAAAAAACAAACAAAGATAAAAGCAAAAAAAAATACAAAGATTTTAAAAATGATTAAGTTCGTTCCCGGTGAACAAAAGACAAGTCCCTAGTGTGGGTACAAGTTCGCTAAATCCTAAGCAAGGTCTCCAAATTCTTGTTACGGCCCTACAATGCTGAACCCAAGAGATTAAAATTCAAGCAAGGGCAACTAGCATGCTGTTGCGTTCAGAAGGTCAAAAAGGCTTAATGTCTCAGATAAACACAAATCAGTGAAGAAGGATTATATTAAACGCTTCTAATTTTCGTATTAATTATAATTGCTATTAACTAGGGAAAACGAACAAGTTGATACGCATGACAATTCAGTTAAACACGGCAAAGAATAATAACAGGCTAAGCTCAGAGTGAAGGCTTCGAGTAAATGCACTCGTTACAAGGAATGAACACTACACAAAAAGGACATTTGAAGACGACGGTTAATCGACGCCTAGCACGCCGAACAGTAAACTGGAACACACTCAATTACAGACCGATATATGATACCATATGATATCACCAGACAACACGCTCGGACAACGTGTGCACTCAAGAACACTAATCAGTGTTCGTTACACAATACCCAACGCACAATAAACTCAGAGCCCCTCACAACACTGGGGCTCGTTACACATACACAATAATGCACCAATGCTGTCTCATCTCCCCTTCAAAGGACAAAACAGTACACTCTACCCACTTGTCTCAACACACAAGCCAGCAGACAACACGTCACGCATGTCCAGGGGTGTACCCAGACCAGCGTGAACAGGAGCACTTCTCCCACCTCTGCCTCGTCGGGCTCTCCAACAGCTACTCTCTCAACTCTTCCCTCCCTATACACGTCTCTTCCCAAGCTCTATATTCGGCAAGAACCTGGTGTCACACTAGTCTATACAGCAGAGTCACACGGAATGTCAGATAAAGGCCTCCTGTCGTGGGAAATGTAGATCTTCCCACGCCTACATGCCCCACGTGCATAGACCCCCACGGGTGGTGCTAGCGACACTGGACACCAGCCGCTATCGGTGTAGATTAAGGTGGGTCGCCTGTCTCTCTCCTCTCTCCGTCTCTGCTACCACGCTGCTCCCTTACAATATATACTGTATACGCCTAGCACGGGCGAGAATCCACAAGGGAACTAGGAATACACTCGACTCGCTCTCTCTTACTCAAATATTAATATACACCTGGATACACTGGTGTATGTTATTTGTTTCACTTTTAATCTTCTACGTCTTATCTCTTATTATTGGGAGAGATACACTTAGGTTTCTTGGTATAATATTTAGTTATCACTTCTATCGCATCTGTATAGGAATAAACACAATACACCTGGTTATTTGAGTTACTATATTGTCCTTAAGTATTACACCGGGGTCGCACTGGTGTAGAAGTAAAATATATTTACTGTAGCACTCTTAAGCTAACACTCTGGAGATCTGGAGCTGCTGGTACAGTAGGGGTAGAGATGAGAATTGTCAAGTCCTTTCGTCTATGTTCCGTCGAGCCGCTTAGGTGGTCCTGCTGTGTGGATGGGTTGGATAGGGATACAAATGGATTAGTTGGCTTTGGGTCTTGAATGGTAGATCCTTAATGTCATGACATAGGGTGCATACCATCGGACTAACGCGAGCATGAACGAGGACATGTCCTGAGTTACTATTGCTCGTCTATCCTGACCTTTATAGCAATCGGTGATTAAGTTCCGTTCCGGTACTCTTGACTTAGGGTCTTTGACAAGGTATCGTACTAATGCGAGGAGATAGTAAGATCATGAACTTACTAATTTCACTCGATCTGCCATTGACCATTATAAGAGTGTTCAAAGAACCCAAGTTAGGTGTTTAAACCTGTTTATTGCATATGTCCTTGACCATGGTGTCAGAAAGATACAGTATGGACTTCTATATGTTGAGTGCCGTTATCCAGATGGTATCTCACAAAGCCCGGAATACTAGAGTGACCTTACTTCAATAGTTTGAGAGTGCGGTTTTGGCAAAAGAAGTAAGGTGGGGACATGTCATTGCGGTTATGCTTCTAATACCAAAGGTGTAGCCTATTAGAGAGTTTAATATTAAACACTATACCATGGCATGTGATACTATTAATTCACCTTGTAGGAAAAGAACTCCTCAGACCTTGAAGGATATTTACCATGGTATCAATCCTTGCTTGAATGGGAGGTTAATTTTAGGACTTGAAAGCTTACATGTAAGTAATTCAAGCCCTAGAATTGCTTGCTTTACCTTAGTTCTCGTCGGGGTAGTGACGATTTTGGCTGATATGTCCCAGGTCAGGTGTGTGAAGGTCAGAAGTACAGGGGCGTATTCCGGGGGGGGGGGGGGGGGGGTTAGGTAGACACCCTAAAAGTTTGTGGGCTGGTGGTGAGTCTTCTGCGGCGCAACTCTCCCTTGGATATTTGTCTGTTGGTCTTTTTCTTTTGGCTATAAACCTATATAATCTTTTTCTTCTGAGCTTCGGTGTTATCAAAAGTGATCTGATTTTCTTTCCAGGTGTGGGTGGTAGAGGAGGATTAATGGTGGCAATTCTGGCTTCCCGGGAATTCTGGTGTAGTGGAGTGTATGCGGAATTAAGCGGCCATTTTGTGGTGGTTTTATTTGTCTTCTGAGGTTTTGTTGTTGTTGTTGATTTCTTCTGTGGTGGTGAATTTTCTTTCTCTGTTGGTGCCTTCTTGTTCTGGTTTCTGGTTTCATCCTTGTCTGTTGAGTGTGTGTTGACTGGTTGCATTCCTCGGCTCTTTGTTTTTTTTATCTTTGTTTCTTCTTCGTTCGTCTTTCTCTGTTTTCCTTATTGTGTCTGCTGCATTCCTTGGTTCTTTGTTTCTGTTGTTTTAGTCTCCCCTTCATTTGTTCCTTTTCGTTTCTCCTGTCGGGCTGGCATGGTGGTGATTTTTAATTTGGGTATTTTAGTTAGACTGTTTATACCACCACTGGCAGAGACCTGAGGCTCCCAGTGGTGTATATACTACCTTCCCTAACATGGACTATAAGGTGGGTGGCTGGGTTACTGTTTATATTATATTTGTTTTTTTCTATGTATGTGGAGGAGACAAAAGGCAGGTTGCCTGTAACGAGAGTCTCCCCCAAAGTTAAAAGAGTGAAAGAGCCAATTTCAAGGGACGTTGGAGTCAAAATGCCTGGACACACTAAGTTTAAAGCAATCTAAGTCATAGGATGATGAAAAGATTGATTGAGGGAGAGAGTTCCAGAGCTCACTTGTTGAGTAGAAGAAAGACTGAGGAAATTTGCCAATTCTTGGATTGAAGAGCTGGACAGAATAGGAGTGGGACTGTGTTGAATGGCGGGTGCCTTGCACTCGCCGCAAGGGAAGGGGTATGCACTAAGAGAGCTCTGAAGAACACTGATTGTTGTAATAGCGATAGAAGAGTGAAAGAGATGCAACATTGTGGCGTGTAGAAAGAGATTGTAGGGAACTAGTAAGAAGAATCGAGTTGATGAGGCAAAATACTTTTGATTCTATTTGTTCGAGAAGTGCGTTATGGGTGGGGCCTCCCCACACATGCGAACAATATTCAATACAGGGGCCCACTGCGTCCTGATACAGAACAAGAAGCTGTGCAGGGATGAAGAACCCACAGAAAGGGTTGAGCACACCTAATTTTTGGGAAGCTGTTTTAGCAAGAGTGGTAATATGATCTTTCCAAGAAAGGTCAGATGAAAAAGATACACCTAGAATGTTGAGAGAAGATGGAGACGATATTGTGTAGTTTAAGAAGGATCTGAAGTAGTAAAAAGGGTTAATGAGATAGTGCAAAGCCTGTTAATTGCTAGAGGGCCTTTTTGAACTGAACCAAATCGTCTCATAGTAGCCAGAATAAAGTTACAGAAGGGGTTAATGTAGGCCAGGATTTTAAGAGTAGTACTGTGCTTTCGTAAGACAACCTGAGGCCATGTAATGCTTGAGGGAGCCAATTAAGCTCTCCACGTATTAATTACCTTAATAACTTGTTGTTGGGAGGGGTTTAATTAGCGCACCTACCCTCTCTAATTACTGAGGTATAATGGCCTAAAGGTAGAATTATAGTCCCCGCTCCTAATATTAAGTAACACCGGCTCACTATTATTCTAGTTTTGGACTAGACATAATTATAACCGCAGCCATTCTTTAGTTAAATTACTATTTACCCCTTCTGTACCGGCGACGTCATTTTATTTTTATTCGAGCTATTTAAGTATTTATAGACGATTTTGTGCAGTTTATGAAGGATCTGTGGTAGTAAAAAGGGTTACGTGAGATTGTTCGAAGCCTGTTAATTTCTGGAGGCCCTCCATTATAAACTGATTAAAATCGTCTAAAACTGATAAAAATCGTCTAATAGTAGCCATAATAAAGTAAAAAGTACGGCACCGATACTGAATGGGTTAATAATCACTCCTTATAACACACACACACACACACACACACACACACACACACACACACACACACACACACACACACACACAGTCTCACACACACACAGTCACACACACAACCTTACCAAGCCAGATTAGGTCACCGTGGTGAGGCATACACAGGCTTTTATCTTCCCCAAGGGAATAAGTTGGTCCTGTATGTATGTATGTATGTATGTATGTATGTATGTATGTATGTATGTATGTATGTATGTATGTAGGCCAATATACTCAGGCCCATTCCCCATTTTTTTTTTGGGGGGGGGGGACTCAAGACAGAGCCCGAATAGGGACAACACAACATAAAATAATGGACACACAAAAACAAAATACAAATTCACACCCTCTGTAATGAAATATTAGCTTATAATGACGATGGGGAGGATGATATGAAAATAATTATAATGATGATGATAATGATAAATTGAAAATAATAACCCCTTCTGTACCGGCAATATGTTTTTAATTTTATTCTAACTATAATTAAACGATTTTGTGAAG
Source organism: Paralithodes platypus (assembly GCA_032716605.1). Classification (NCBI taxonomy): domain Eukaryota; kingdom Metazoa; phylum Arthropoda; class Malacostraca; order Decapoda; family Lithodidae; genus Paralithodes; species Paralithodes platypus. The sequence goes on along the minus strand of CM064568.1, from coordinate 47,975,110 downwards.
TTTAAGAAGGATCCGTGGTAGTAAAAAGGGTTAAGTGAGACAGTTGGAAACCTTTTAGGGCACGCTATATCAAGGCAATATCAAAACAGATTTGAAACCCACGGTCTACCACGACCACAAGAGAGAGGCGAGAAGTGCTGCCATCAACATTTTAAGCTTAGAATAATATTATCTTGCATGGCTTTGTTTACTATTTCAGATTAACATTTATGGTAAACCAAGATAACTGTGCAGTATCAATCAGTCTTTAACATGTACCAGGGACGTCCTTTTTATCCTATTCTGGCAACTATTAGACGATTTTATTCAGCACAAGAAGGACTTCTAGCATTATTAAGGCTTCAAACTATCTCAACCAATCCTTTTAACTACCACAGATCCTTCCTAACCTGCATAACATCGTCAACATATAGCTAGAATAATATGTAGCACACGTCGCTGGTACTCAAAGGGTTAAAATCGTAAGACGTCTCCCTATATTCCAGTCCTCATACACGGTGTTCTGCGAGATGGGAGCCGCTGAGGCCAAGGAGACGGGTGGCTGGACGGTCATCTTAAGGAGACAGAACTCATCATACGGATTCGTAGACTTCAACAGGTACACTCAAACAATATCGTCCAATTGGTAGGTGGAGATGATAATCACACGGCCCCCAACAATCTCCTATGGTTCCTAGAGGTGTTTGAGCCAGGGACTCTCACATAACTGCTATTTTATAGTTGGGGGTTACGTACCGTCTCTATGTTTACAATCCCCTTTGGGTGACTGCCACAGATATATTCTGACGCAAATTATTCGATCATTTACATCAGAGAAAAATGACATGAATTAACTTCACATTATGAACGAGCCTTTCACACTTCCACACCAGATTATATTAGGCATAATATAGTGTGGCAGTTGTAAACGGCTGACCCAAAATGTGAGGTAATGCACCGGGTTTTGCCATGTCGTTTTTAGTTTTGTGTTTTGTTCTAATGTAACCAATCGAAAAATTAAAGTCAGAATATGTCTAATTGCGGGCTTGATGTGAACATACCCTAAGGCTCACGCATACGTGTCTGTTTGTCATGCATGCATATATCTAAGCCTATTAATATATATAATTGAATTGTGTTATAGATATTGAATAGATCTTCTGATAATTTTTACTTCACAACTGCGTAACTTTGGAGGTAGAGTTTCTCCTTGGAAACTGACCATGCCTGAATTACAAATAGGGCAGGAATTGTATCATTCCTGTCATATATCTTAATTCAAGATTATGTATGCAGGGACACAGGACGTAATAGTTATCTTCAAGTATTTTAATCAGTCAAATTACTACACTTTTTATTCTGCATATCTAAATATATTCATTTTTATATCTATTTAGTTAGTTATCCAATAGTATTCTGGCAGACAAAGACATCTCTATTTGTAATACCCTGTACCCGCAAAATTCCGCAATCACAAAACTACCCAAGTTGACATCTGGAATAGCGTAAAATAGTCGTTGGAGGTGAGTCTAATAAACCCACCACGAGACTATCACCTGGTTCTTTCAAGGAGAAATAATGTTGCTATTCTATTATATGTCCGAGGTAGGACAGTGGTAGCGCGCGAGTCTGGCATGCCTATTGACCAGGGTTCGAAACCGCACCAGGCCGCGGGACAGGCCAGGAGATTTTCGAGAGGGTTAAATTCCCTTCTCACCCAGCATTTCACTATTATTAATGGCTCTCTCTTTTATCTATCCATATATTTATTTTACTCACTCTCACTCACACATCCCCGCCAGCATCTGTCCCTGCACATATGTTGTTATTTGCGTCACTCCGAATGCCGAGCTAGGCTGATTCTCTCCTTAACGCTGATGAGAGAGAGAGAGCGAGCGAGCGAGAGAGAGAGAGAGAGAGAGAGAGAGAGAGAGAGAGAGAGAGAGAGAGAGAGAGAGAGAGAGTACAAAGGAGTACAAAGGAAATCAAGCAACAACAGTTCTAGTGACCCTTCTAGGCTGCTTGTCCTCCAAAACACTGAGGATGAAGTGTCCAAACAGTGGTTTAGAGTGGGTAAGGGAACATTGGAAAGGGAACTACTGCCCTAGAACTAATGTCCGTGGCAGGATTAGGAAGTTAGTAGGGGACAGATGGGTTAGTAACTGAGGGGGGGATAAAATAAAGTTATTCATTTACAAACGCAGTCAGTCGCGGGTTTGATGCGAGATATTTGTCTAGGCGAAGTTTAAATGAATCAACGGTGCTGCAGTCTATAACGTCTCGGGGAAGCCCATTCCACAAGTTGACAACTCGATTGAAGAAGAAATTCTTAGATTCGTGGGAGTAAAAAGATTTACCAATAATTTTGCAACGGTTTCCCCGCGTGTAATTAGATTGGTCGATAGTGAAGTACTTACTACAGTTCATATTGTCGATGCCTTTGATGATTTTGAACACTTGAATTAAGTCACCTCTTAATCTGCGCTGGGTTAAAGGAAATAGATTTAATTCTCTAAGACGCTCTTCGTATGGTTTGTTCTTTAGGCTAGGTATCATTTTGGTAACTCTACGTTGAACTCGTTCTAGCTTGTTTATATCTTTTTGGTAATAAGGGCACCAGGATTGAACGCAGTATTCCAGAAGAGGGCGGACTAAGGAATTGTAAAGGGTTAGGATAACTTCTTTGGATTTATGCTCAAATTAACTGCCTATAAAGCCAATTATTTTGTTTGCCTTCTTAACAACTTCTGAACATTGTTGACTCGGTTTTAGGTTACTCGATATTGTTACTCCCAGATCGGTTTCTCTGTTTACATTCTTAAGCTGAGTGCCATTCATCGAATAGTTTGCTTTCTCATTTAGGTATCCGATATGTAGTACTTTACATTTATCCGCATTGAAACTCATTTGCCAAATTTGGGCCCAACATGACAATTTATCTAGATTGTGTTGCATATCGTCAACTTGTTCTTTTGAGAGTACGCTATTTGCAATTTTTGTATCGTCAGCAAATTTTGAGATTGTACAGGTGAGACCCTCATCTATGTCGTTGATGTAAATTAGAAAGAGAATTGGTCCTAGTACCGATCCCTGGGGTACCCCGCTACTTACATTGGTCCTTTTAGATGCCTTACCGTTTATGACTACTCTTTGCTTTCTGTCGCTGAGCCAATTTTCTATCCATTTCAACACACCGTCTTGTATTCCATGCGCTTTTAGTTTTAGCAGTAAACGTTTGTGGGGAACTTTGTCAAAGGCCTTTTGAAAATCAAGGTATATAATATCTACAGCTTTACTCTCATCGTAGAGGTTAAGGATATCGTGGAAGAAGTCTAAGAGGTTTGTTAAACAGGAACGTTTTTTACGAAAGCCGTGTTGAGTATCTTTAAGTAAGTTATTTGCCTCTAAGTGATTTACGAGTCTGTCTCTTATGACCGTTTCTAATATTTTACATACAATTGAGGTTAAGCTAATTGGACGATAGTTACTGGGTAGGGATTTGCTGCCTTTTTTGAATATCGGTGTTACGTTGGCATTACTCATTTGTACTTCGTCTTTGGTGTATTCTCCATTTTCATCGACTAACGGTCCAACAGTTGAAGTAACTACTTTTTTTCTTTCTGATATAACTATAGAATTCTTTTGGGTTTGTTTTACTTTGATTCGCAACATGTAACTTCAGGGTCTTTTTACTTTGCTTAATTAACTTTTTGGCTTTGCGTCGTAGCTCTACAAATTTCACCCATTCTTCGTCATTTTGTGAGGATTTTAATCTATCATTAGCAAATTTTTTAGCAAGCAGACAGTCTGAAATATCTTTATTCCACCATTTGGGCTTATCATTATGGCCTGGACGCCGTATTTTCGATGGTATGCAGTCTTGCACTGCCTTAAGGTAAGTGGTTGTGAAACACTCCCAAGATGTATTTATGTCGTTATTGTTAGTCAGAAAGCTCCAGTCAGTTTCTTTAAGCTTTGATTTAAGTTTATGAAAATTTGCTTTCTTGAAATTAGGGACTTTCTCAATGCTGCTATTTGATTTGTTACTAGTAAACTTTAAAGTGAAAGTTATCGTACGATGGTCGCTGTTACTGAATTCATCACCAACATTCAAATTCTCTATTAATTCTTCTTTTGTTGCGAGTACAAGGTCAAGCACATTATTACCACGGGTCGGAGATTGTACAAATTGAAAAAGTGAACTCTCTTGCAAGTTAGCATAGAGGTCGTGTCCAGAGTGTGAAGTAAGAATATCGCCCCATTTAGTCACGGGTAAGTTGAAATCGCCAAGAATTACGGTATCTTGTATGTTAGTTATTTCTGCAATTTGTTCATAAATTTCACTGTCAGTTTGCACTGATTGAGATGGGGGTCTGTATAATAAAGCTAGTGTTATTTTAGTTCCTCGTTTATTATTTAATAGTACGTAAGATATGTCTATATTCGCAATTTGAGGTTTTGACATTAAGATGGGATTAAGACTTTCCTTTATAAAAAACAGAACTCCTCCTCCATTTCTATTGATCCGACTTTTCTCAAATATTGTATAACCAGGAAGCGTATATTCGGCTAAAAAGTCTCTGTTTTCCGTATTTAACCAAGATTCTGTAATGCCGATTATATCATAATGTTCTGTAAACACGATTTCCTCTAGATCTGAAAATGTATTGCGTATGCTACGAGCATTTACATAAAACACCTTAAGAGTATTAGAGTTGGATGTTACCGATTGTGCATTGTCTGAATTTTCAGTTCGTATTTGACTTACACTACCCTGTCTGGGGTCTGGTTGACCCCGTTTTTTTGAACGGAAATCCTTGACTGCATCGTTCAGCAGACGACCAAGACGTGCAGCTCCTACTTCATTGAGATGTACACCATCTCCTGAAAACAAAGATTTATCATAGTAAAAATGATCCCACGTGTCGACAAAGCCGATGTCCTCCTCCCTGCAGAGTTTGGCTAGTCGGCGATTTGTACTGGTAGCTATGTTGTAGAATCGGTTTTCTACATCAATCCGGGGAACAATTCCTGAAATTAAGATTCTATTAGATTTTTCCTTGAAGGACCTGATCAGCCGCCGGTACTTGCAAAGTAGTTCCTCTGACCGCGTCCGTTGGACATCGTTAGATCCAACGTGGATGACGTACGTAGTGCTTGCGGGGGCGAGCCTGGAAACCTCTTCCACAGCCGCAACAATGTCGTCCACGCCGCCACCTGGGATACAGAATCGCTTTCTGGTCCTGGGTGCCCTGGCGCAGAACTCGGTTAGTTGGCCACGGACCATGGAGTCGCCCACAAGCCGAACTTCTTCCGTTTCCTCTTCCTCGTCAATAGCCAGAATTTTGAAGCGGTTTTGGCATGTTGTCGGGATGACCTTCCTGGTACTGGTACTGGGATGCACATTGTTTCTCACTAACTGAAAATTGTCCTGGGGGGAGTGAGAGTAGAGTCATTATTATTTTCTGCAACATCTAAGGTAGCTGCTGGTCTGGGTACCGGTACCGGTACTGTATGCACTGGAATGGCGGTTGACATCGTAGTGGTTTCTTGGGCCGAGGGCACTCCTACGTTGAGTGTGGCAAATTCTTGAAGGGATTCAAGCTTCGTAGTCAGGGCATCGATCTTGCGGTGAGCTGCATTCAATTCATCCGCAATCTTCTCTCGGAGCTGGCAAAATCTACAAATTTGGACATCAGTATCAACAAACATGGTAGGGCCAAATTTACCGGAACAACTCGTGCAGGTTCGTTGAGGCGCCATGACGATATAATCACAATATGCCTGAAAATCACACAAATTTATGGTAGCAAAATGGTACAATTAAAGCCTGAAAATCACAAAAAATGTATGTTAGCAATGTGATACAATTAATTCCTGAAAATCACACAAAATTTTGTTAGCAATATGATAAAATTAATATGCCTGTAAATCACAAACAATATGTTAGCAATAGAACACAATTTATGCCTGAAAATAAAACAAAAATTGATGTTAGCAGTATGACACAGTTAAAGCCTGAAAATCACAAATGGACTAGAAATTTGTTACAAAATTTACTGGACAAAAAAGTGGGACAGGGTTAATGTAGCCTAGTGAGAAAACTGGAAAACAGTATACAGTACAGTAACAAAAAATATTTGTTAGCAATATGGTACAATTAATGCCTGTAAATCACAAAAAGAATATGTTAATCACAAGAACACAATTTATGCCTGAAAATATAACAAAAATTGATGTTAGCAGTATGACACAGTTAAAGCCTGAAAATTGTAAATGGACTAGTGATTTGTTACAAAATTTACTGGGAAAAAAAAAGTGGGAGAGGGTTAATTTAGCCTAGTGAGAAAACTGGAAAGCAGTATACAGTACAGTAACAAAAAATATTGGTTAGCAATATGGTACAATTAATGCCTGTAAATCACAAAAAGAATATGTTGATCACAAAAAGAATATGTTAGCACTAGAACACAATTTTATGCCTGAAAATAAAAATAAAATTATGTTAGCAGTATGACACAGTTAGGCTAAAGCCTGTATATTAGTTTATACAGTGGTCGACACAATACTAATAATAATGGAGTTAGTAATATCCCTGGCAAGAGTGTGAGAGGCCTATTATTATAGTGACAAGTATCTGAAATGCGATTAATAAATAGGCTATCAAAAAGTATTACAGTAACTAAATTATTCTAACCCAATATTAAAACTATCTTGACAAATGTTAGTGTGTGCGATGTGTATAGATAACCAAGATAAAAAGTTCAACCAAGTACAGTATTGGCTAGACTTTGATATATAAAATACAAGAAGAGGGTTTGTTTATGCGTACACAGGTGGCGCTGGTATCGGCAGCGTCTCTACTAACTTGACAAATAGAATTTTGAAAAACAAACGTTTATTAGTCAAAACTACAGTACAATGTCATGCAAGATAACTACTGGGTGGTTTGCTAAGCACTTAACTACAGTGAGGGCTAAAATATCTACAATAAGAGAGAGAGAGAGAGAGAGAGAGAGAGAGAGAGAGAGAGAGAGAGAGAGAGAGAGAGACAGAGACAGAGAGAGAGAGAGAGAGAGAGAATAGATGGATAGTTACATAGACAGGGATAGATAGATAAAGATAAATAGATATATATATATAGACAGACAGTTAGAGAGAAAGACAGAAAGAGAGAGAAAGAGAGAAAGAGAGAAAGAGAGAAAGAGAGAGAGAGAGAGAGAGAGAGAGAGATAGTTACACAGACGGACATATATACTGTATATACTGTATATCTATATATATATATATATATAGAGAGAGAGAGAGAGAGAGAGATAGGATAGATGGATGGTTACATAGACAGGGATAGATAGATAGATAGATAGATAGATAGATAGATAGATAGATAGAGAGAGAGAGAGCACATAGTAATAATCCCTGAGTGCATTACAGTGGAATGTCACCAACGTAAGAAGTTAATTAAATGATAAACTTACGAGGATGACTGATGATGATGCTTATATAGTATGATGTGTGCATGTGTGGGTGTGGATGTGGTTGTGTAAGTGTGGGTGTGGGTGTCTGTGTGTGTATGTGTGTGTGTGACTGTATTTACCTAATTGTAGTATATAGGAGTTGAGCTTTTAGGCTCGTATGGACAATAAGAGTTACAACTTTGCTTATAAAATATGGATATGCGTTTTGCACACACCACTTTATCTTCTAACTGAATCCATTTATTTATACTTCTGTAAGGGAAACTATACTTTCTCACATCTCCTTTACATTTTCCTTTCATTAGCTTATATCTATGGTCTCTAGTTCTACCATTATCCTTCACAATAAAATCCATCTTGTCCACCTTCTCAAGTCCTCTCACACAATTGTACATCGTAATCATATCATTTCTCTCCCTCCCATCCCTTAGAGATGGTAAGTCTAATTTCCTTTATCTCTCAGTTCTGGGATGATCCTAGTTGCAGCTCTCTCAACTGTTTCCAGTATATTTACATATTTTTTGTTTATATATTATAGGTTTGACTCCTGTAAGGAGATAAAGAAAACCTAATATTTAGTAGTGGCCCCGTAATCATTGACGAACATGCCTATTACATAAGGCATCCTCTTCAAACACTAATCCGCCGTAGTTTGAATCTACCGCGCAGAGCATTTAAAACTGAGGAGCCTTCATCATGAGCGCACGCGACCTCACTCATGGCTTCAGTCATTATGAATTGGGTTCTCACTACGAAAAAACTTCGTAAAAAATAAAAACAAAAAGAAAATAAGAATAACTATCCAATAAGCTTTCCATCATATCGTGGATGTACTTGTGTGGATTTCTGACCAGACGCTGAATCAGGCGTCATTCCTCCTTCACTGACATATCAAGTAAACCAAAATCCTTAATACATCAACGAATGGGAAGGGGACGGTCGGGAGGGCCCCAGTCGTCAATGATTACGGGGCCACTACTAAATATTAGGTTTTCTTTATCTCCTTACAGGAGTCAAACCTATAATTTATTAGTGGCCCCTCCATCATTGACGAACATGCCTGATATCTAAGACTGGAGGGGGACATTCGTAATCATATCATAACTCTAGAAAAGCAGATAATAAAAACAACCACATAGTATTCTTACTTTTGAAAAATGTATTTAATACGGCGTAGGCCGGAAATATACAAGAAAAAGGGGGTTCAGGCAGGTGCGTGCTTCAAAGAAGCCTGCCTGACAAAAATAGGTAACCCTGAAGATTCTGAACACAGATCTGTAGTTACAAAAGGCACCCCACTCAACGAGTGGTGACAAATAATAAGTTATAAGTTTATATGTGCACATCATAAACCCCAAAATACATGTGGAGATCAATTGCTAATGAACTCCATTGAACTAATGTTACATTGCTTTCGCAGCTAAAACTACTATAACAACACCGTTGTTTTGTACTAAACTTTGTACTAGCACAAATTCTCTCAGAGAAATTTTCATATCACATTTCAACCTTAAATTGTATCACAGCTCTCATACTCGGCGGGGTCTAGGGTGTCCTATGTCAACTGACTGCACCCCCCCCCTTCCTTGAAAATAAACATAAGTGACTGCAGGGCCACCTAGACCCTCTGCCTTAAAGCTATACATGGTAAGGAAGGTTTGTCTAGAGCAACTGACAAGTATCTAGAGAGAAACGTATGATTAGACGCCCACAACTGTGTGGACGCAATATCTTCAACTGAAAAGTTTTTCAGGAAACGTAAAGAGGCCGCCCACTTGCGTAAATCGTGGGCCCTACCCACAACGCCGGGATTACTCTCTTTAATGACTTCTACTAGAAGAGAGGCTAATCGCCGTTTAAGTAAGCGTTTACCCGTACTCGCTACCCATAAAGCACCTTGGGGGTTATGAGGAGCTATTCTTAAATATTTGGTTAGAGCTTGCACTGGACATAAATTATGATGCACCTTTCCCCTTTTTAACGCCGGCACCGTGAATTCAGAAAACACGTGTGCACTATGCTCATTCTTGGCTACAAACGCCGGGGAGGGTGCAATGGAAATTGAATCATTAAGTCTACCAAACCTAAGACAATTAGGTGTGTTGCTCATCGCCGCCAGCTCAGACACTCTGTTTCCGGTGGCCAAAGCCAAAAGGAAAACTGCCTTCTTTAAGATTAAAGCAAAGTCTGCAGTATTTTGATACCGACGAGAATGAAGTAAAGACAAAGCTTTGTCCAGAGACCAAGTAGGCATGAGCTGACGGGGAGGTGGGCGGAGTTTAAAACACGCTCTCATAAATCCTGTTTCCTCCGCCACCGGTATGGATAGACCTGTAAGGTCGAAAAAGGGCACTCTAATCGCAGTTAAGTGATTCTTCAAAGTAACCACAGATAAACGTTTCTGCTCAAACAGATAGTTCAAGTAATTAAAAACCAATGCCACTGAGGGTACAGTTTGTTCCGTTCTAACAATCCAAGAAGTAAAAGCTTTCCAATGAGATTGATATTGTCGCTTAGTAGACTGAGTATATTGATTGAGCAATTTATTGGTCACATCCCTACCGTATGGTGCCAGCCACTTGGCCTCCTGAATGTCCATAATGCAAAAGTCAGCGAGGTCTCTAGGTTGCCAATCGTGTCTAAGTGGAAGTACCCGACCGGGAGCGATACCGGGTCCGGGCACCACATTATTAACTGCTGGCACCACACCTGCGCTGGCCACAGGGGCGCGATTAGCGAGACTAAGCCTCGATAAACTCGTAGTTTGTTCACTACGTGGCACATTAGTGACGCATCTGGCGGCGGCGGAAACAGATAGATGGAGCTCCATCTGTTCCAGTCTGTCACTAGGGCGTCTGGCCCCCCTGCCGGCGTTATCGTCCGGCGGGTGAGGTATAGAGGGAGCTTGTGAGTCTCCTCGGACGCAAAAAGATCCACTTGTGGATGGGAGAGCTCCGCAATCATTAGGTCGAAAATGGGTTGCTTGAGCTCCCATTCTACTGTCGTGCTCTGTCTCCGGGACAGAGCGTCTGCCCAGACGTTCGCTACGCCTGGGAGATAAGATGCGTGAAGATAAATATCTAGACTGGTGGCTAGAACAAAAATCTCTTCCGACACGAGTAGCAACTTCCTTGACCTCGTTGACCCTTGTTTCTGAATACAGTGAACTGCATTCAGATTGTCCATTCTGAAGGCCACTGACTTGCCCCGTAACGCCGGGCCGTGAGCCTGAAGGAAATACAATGGGACTAGTAACTCTTTGACATTTATGTGAGAGATTTCTAAGTGGGACCAAAGTCCCTGACCCTGGTGCCCCTGATTTGACTGAAATCCCCACCCTATGGTGCCTGACGCATCCGTGTCTACCCATACCGTTGGAGGAGGAGAGGTCCATGACATGATTGAGTGCAATGTTTCCCTCTTCGCCCAGACCGCTAGTAAGGTGTGGATTAATTTTGGTATGGGCCATAATTTTCCCGCCGGTAAGAGTGGGAAATATTTGTTGCCCTCCAATATTAATCGTTTTACTTTCAACCGGCCCAACTTGACAGTTAGCTGAATCCAGTTGAGAGAGCCGACCAGAGACTCCCAGACTCTTCGTGTCGTAGTCAGACTGTGAAGAAACCTGAACAGTTTCCTGCGAAACCTGTTGCGATTGTCCACACTCTGACTCAGAGTGAGAGCGGCGGTGTCCCAGACCAGCCCTATCCACTGAATTACTCTTGGGGGAACAAGGTTTGACTTTACCAGATTTACCTTGAAGCCTAGAGTTTTGACATGATTTAAAATGATATTGACATGTTTTATGCATAATTGTTGTGTCTCTGCCACCACCAGCCAGTCGTCTAGATACCACAACACTCTGATTCCCTGTTTTAACAATGGCATCAGGGCTTGCCGGACTAGTTTCGTGAATAATCGAGGTGCTAGGTTCAAACCGAACGGCATCCTCTGAAAAAAAAAATTTTGGTGCCTGATCCTCAAGGCCAGAAACCTTTGAAATCTTTTGTTGCCCGACAGGGGCCAATAGGCGTCTGTCAGGTCTAGGGAACACATCCAGCCACCCGGCGGAAGTGTTAGCCTGATTTGATGAACTGTTAACATTCTGAAAGACTCGTTGTAAATGTGAAGATTCAGATACGACAGGTCTACGACCGGCCTCATCTGAACACTGTCCCGTTTGGGAACCAAAAACAGTTTTGACGTGAATACAGGGTAATCTGGGGGTACCGGGATGATGACATTCTTGGCAATCATCTCCTGGACCAGCAACTCCACCTCTAATGAAACACAATTTGCCGTTGTCGGCTGACGTAAGCGAGGTCGCCGGAGCCACTGCCAAGTGATGCCTTTGCGTGCCACCATCCGTGCCCAGGTTTTTAACGGCCATGCTTGGTGACATGTTCGGAACGACCCAGTTAGCAGACAAGGGTTCGCCGGCTGTACTTCCCTCGGTTCCTCCGGCTCTAAAGTAGGCACTGGGAGTGAGAAAGACTTTAGTTTTTTGATGGTGGGTTTGGTGGTGTGGACGCTTCGCCGGCTGGCTGGTGTGGGCCGAAGACTGGCCCTGCCCCGGCTTATACTGGCCGCGCGTCCCCTCCTGTCCTGAAAACCCTCTCTGTCTATGCCTGAACTGACCCAGGGGGATTGGGAGGACTTAGGCGGAAGAAACGGCTTAGAACCCCCTGGCTGAGCTTTAGTAGGAGGCTTAGGTTTGGGGAAGTTAAATGCGGGTTTCTTAGCCTGTGCGGGACTGTGCTTCACGGCCTGTGCCATGTTAAACACTGTTCGTCATATATCAGGGGACATTAAAGAAGGTGTAAGTACTGGGGACATTACCACCTGGTTAGCAATGCGATCAGGCAGCTTGCGAACTAATGACATCCTAAGATCCTGTCGTGCTCGCACCGCCTCAAGTAAGGCTGTGCGTATGTCACCTAAGGATTGAATTGACGACTGAAGAATCAGACGCCGGGATAATTCAACTGATCTTCGAGCATCCGCGTCTGCGATTGCCTGAGTAGACCTGAGTAAAGACTTAGCCACCTGTTGAGAAACTATGTACTGTGAAAACAGGCGGAAAGCTTTTCCCCTTAGCCTAAATTCTCTGTCTAGGTGAGAAGGGGTAGGGGTAATGAATGGTTCCTTTAGTTCACAAAGATTAATCTTAGGGGCAGCTAAAAAGGAAAATAAAGCTGACGGAACTCCGCCGGCAGAACCTACCGGCATTGAGAACCATGAATGTGTATCCTGAGGGATCTGGTGGGAAGATTTAGAAGTGAAAGTGGTTGCAAAGTTTTGAGCCTCTACCTCCCAATCCACCCAAGGTCCTGGTCCTAACTGTCCCACCTTCAACACTGGATTAGCTGTCTCGTCTGTGACGGTCTGTAAATCTAGTTCAGGAGTAATAGCCAACAGAGCCTTAATATCATTAAACCCATCCAGCTTAGACCAGTCTGAAAAAAGTTTTGAAGCTGAGGCAGGGGGTAAAGCAGGCTTAGATGCATAAACAAAATAATCCTGATGATAATAACTAGGTATAGCCTTGATATTTACGTCCAAAACATTACCCAAGGCATCCAATGCCCTTAATTTCTTAGACTTATTTCCCTGGATAAACCACTCACGTGGTACCGGGAGTTCCCCTGACAAGGTAGGCTGGGCAAGCTCTGGCTTAGAGGGGTTCAAAGGGACCCATGACTCGTCTGGCCCATAAAGCAGGGGCATAGCTACCTTTCTAAGAGGCACTTTGTCTAGAGGGGGTGGATTAACATCCGTAATGACCCTGACATTTGACGTAGTGAATGCCGCCGTAGCTGGCTTAGAGCTCCCTGCCAGTGACAGAGTAGGAGGGTTAGGAATCTTAGATAAATCGATTGACGTTATCAGAGGCCGTACCGCAGAACCTGTCAAGGGAGCCCCCAAGTCCATTGTGGGGTTTTCTCGTTGTTGATTAAAGAATTTTGATAGAGCATGAGTAAGTAACCCATCAATTTCTTGTGCTGTAACAAACTGGTTAGGTGCAGAACTTTCAGGTGAATTAGTATTATCATGGGCGGCGTCCAGGCCTGAGCCTGACCCTTGTCCTTCCCTATTTGAAATTAATGACACTTCATCTTGTTCCTCCCGATCCTCCTGAGAAGACCCCGCCGAGGCAGGGGCACCTTGTTTCCAAGATAAATCAGGGATAGAGGATGGGGTCGCCGCGTCCCTGTGGACATCGGCTACTGTGTGACTCGTATGAGTCGGACGTGGATGGTCAGACCCTGGCTGAGCAAACCGCCAAACACCGAGGCTCTGGCCTACGCTCTCTTGAGAGTCTGAAACATTCTCAATTATTGAATATCCTGAACTCTCCATTTCTAGGGTTAAAATATCAATAGGTAAATCTTGTTTAGGGACAGGCGCTTCACTATACTCTGAGGCTGTAACAGAAACATTGTCAGGTGTAGAGGTACGATGAGATGCACTAGACTTAGTAGAATGTCGAGAGGACTTCTTATGGGAATCCTTTTTGGAGGATTTGTGGCTACGGTGTGACCGCGAACTGGACCTAGGTTTGGAAGAATCACCACCCTGGCCCCTGGGGGAAGCTTCAGTCTTGCACTTCTTACTAGCCGGGGAAGAGGCCCGACTTGAAGACCGTTGTCTGAGGGGTGACCTTGACCTCGATCTCGCCTGCGACGAGGAGGTGGCTGCCGGGGGAGTAGGCTCTCTCGGGCGTTTAAACGTCTCCACAGACGATACAGAATCCTGGCTAGTCTCTGTCGGCTTAAAACCCCTTACTCTAGAGGTACGTTTAGGGGGAGGGTGCTCTGACAGCAACTTATCCCAAAGTGGGACGTTGTCACATTGAAGTGACTTATGTGCGACAATGGTAGTGTAGGCCGACATTTGTTGTCTGACCTCTCTCAACGCTACCGCCGCGGTCTTGTCATTGTCACACAGGACTTTATTGGTTAATTGGGAGCAAAAAGAACAATTACGTGTAACCCAGAGACCCCTTGAACGGTCTAGACATCTAACACACCTTATGCAAAGGGTATGTGCAAAAATTGGGATACCCGCGCAAGTAGGGGTAATGCACAGGGCAAAAACTGGGGTCACATTAGCCATGACAGAGACTGGTGTGAGGAACTACCGCCGGGTCTGTATTGGTCCGCCGGAGCTCAGCTCTGGAAAAATAAAGAAAAATTTCCAGGAATTAATGCTCATAAGGTTAACCCAAGTGTTCGCATACAAGTGTTAATAACCCGCCGGGTAACGGGATGCAAAGACACAGCTAACACATCTCGCCACGCGGCTGGGTATAAAGAGGCTAAACAAGTCTTCTTAGCTAAGAACATGAAGAATACCCTCTGATATAATGGTCCAGTATGGCACTAATAGTCTGTAGGAGGTGGTGACTGTCTCAAGATTCAATTTTGTAACAAAGCCCCCCCTCATAAAGACGCCGGCCCTTGAAATATTTTAGTAGAATAGCCCAGGGCAGGAATATACGAGATCTGATTTTTAAACAAATTGTCCCAAACGATCGTCGTAAAAATAGAAGGCGGCGATACTGAAAGTATCACCCAATTAAGGTTAATCGAAATTGAATTTGTTTATAAATTCCTTAGTTCCTTTACTTAGGGGCACCCGCCGGGTGTGGAAATCGATTTGGTTAAACCTCACTGATCCTTCAAATGCCGTAAAAGTAAAGGCAGCGATACACAGAGTATCACTCACATGGATTGGTTAACTATAAGAGACCTAAGTCTTTTTATCCCACCCTGCTCAGGTGCACCCGCCGGGTGAGAAGTCTAAAAGTTAACCCCACAAGTTCCTGACCCCACTACTTTGTAAAAGATCGCCGGGGAGGAACGCCTAAACAACAGCTAGGTTTTCCCCGTGGTTGTCGTAAACCAGGTAGAAAAACCTATAAAAAACGAGTGTTCTCACGAACGTCGTTTCTTTATATATAACTAAATATATATGTAAGGATGGGTACAGCCATCCCGCCGGGAATTATAAAGGAGGCCTGAAACCAGGCACCCACAGATACGCAGTCCTGGAGAGCCACAGACACCTCCCCTCGCCGGGGAACCAGCCAGTGTTAAAAACCACGTGTGGCCTAACACTGCTCATCGGTCAGGATTTTTCACGGTGAAACCGAGAAAAACCCGCCGGAAGGCAAACCCCACCCTGAACAGACACCATCTGAACAATACGACACGAGGAGAGACACGCACGACTAACCAAGGTCACAACATAATCCGTGGAATTAGCCAATACACAACTAAACCAGGAAACAAATATAGTCCGAGGAATTAGCCAATACACAACTAAAACCCGGATACACATGACAGAGTAGGGCATATTTATAAAATAAATAATAACACTAGACATGTGGCAAAGCTACGAGCGGCTGGCTAGGCCTAGGTAGACGGCATGAAAATAGTTGAAATATAAACACACACTGGAATATCACAACAGGAACCACCGCCAACACACCACCGAAGCGATAACTTCCCAACCCCGGGAAGCCTGACACGGACCCAGAAAAAACTTCACTAAGTGAAGAAAAATACGCTGGGAACGTCAGCAAACACACAGCTTACCTCATCAGAAGGATAAAAGGCAGCAATTATTAACGCGTAATGAAAGCCGCCTGCATCACCAACTAAACCAAACTGTGAAAAATTCACGTGTCCACAACAGGACCACGAGGGTACATCCGAAATAGATGCCCCATACATACGACTCAAAATACATTGCACTGCGGGCAACCAGCCCAGGACACTCCTGCTACGCCTATCCTAACCTTACTCGATACATCCCAGAGTAAACAAATGAGAAAAAACTCACTAGGGACGCCACGAATGCGGAACCAGCGGAGCCTGAAAGGTACGTCCGGGCAGGCTGAGCGCAGAGCAAAGAAGGAGGAATGACGCCTGATTCAGCGTCTGGTCAGAAATCCACACAAGTACATCCACGATATGATGGAAAGCTTATTGGATAGTTATTCTTATTTTCTTGTTGTTTTTATTTTTTACGAAGTTTTTTCGTAGTGAGAACCCAATTCATAATGACTGAAGCCATGAGTGAGGTCGCGTGCGCTCATGATGAAGGCTCCTCAGTTTTTAAATGCTCTGCGCGGTAGATTCAAACTACGGCGGATTAGTGTTTGAAGAGGATGCCTTATGTAATAGGCATGTTCGTCAATGATGGAGGGGCCACTAATAAATGATGCTCTGCCGCATACTCCAGTCTTGGTCTCACGAATGTTTTTATTTATTTCACCAGTATTTCTTCGTTTACATAGTTAAAAGCAATGTTTATTCTGTTTAACAGTCCATAGGCTTCTCCCACTATGTAGTGTGTGTGTGTGTGTGTGTGTGTGTGTGTGTGTGTGTGTGTGTGTGTGTGTGTGTGTGCTGATGATTATACAATATGGCTTATAGTTCAATACTGTGTGTGTGTGTGTGTGTGTGTGCTGTTCCCATTAATTTGTTCTCTATAATATGTGCACAATCTCTCTCATTAGTTATCTATCTATTTATCTACGTACGTATGTATCTACTTCTGACTATGTTCATCTACTTACCTACCAATTAATATCTATCTATTCTATCTATTAATCTATCTATCTATCAATCTATCAGGACATCGACAGCTCTTCTACAATATGACCCCCCCCCCCCCACCCATCCTCTCTCTCTCTCATTTGCTATCCACCTACCAATGTATCTATCTATCTATCTATCTATCTTTCAGAACATGGTCGGACTACCGCAACGGGTTCGGTATGCCCGGCGAGGGAGAGTGGTGGTACGGCCTGTCCTCCCTGCACGCCCTCACGTACCGCCAGCCCTACGAGGTGCAGATCTACATGCACGACATCGAGAAGGGCTACTTCAGTGCACGATACACCACCTTCAGGTACGTAATCCTACCTCCTGTACGTAATCCTACCTCTATCTATCTATCTATTGCCTGACGCCGTGATCCCCGAAGGGCTGGCCACGAACGAACCGCGCCCATGCACCTGTCCCCAGTCAGTCGAGGCCCCTCCTCCCAACCAGCACCGCCTTCATCCATATACTTCCTCACTCCATCCTTCCACCTTTCCTTCGGTGCACCTCTCCCTCTCTGTAATCCTACCTCCTGTCAATAGCTTCTTGGAAAACTTTGGCGACAGATAAAATATTGCTCGCTTTCTTTTTCATTTATTTCCAATCCAAGGTTTTGTCTCTCCTTTAGAGACTTAAATGGAGGTTTTTACTTTCCTCCCTAGACCTTAGTTATTCACCGTCTCTCTCTTTCTATTTCCAGACTTGAGGATGAAGCCCAGAAATTTAGCTTGGTAATAGACGGGTTTACCGGGAACGTATCGAAGGACGCGCTGGCTCTGAAGCACCACGGCAGCTCCTTCACGACCTACGACCGCGATAACGACAGCTGGGAGGAGAACAACTGCGCGGTCACCAACGGGGGCGGGTGGTGGTATAATCGCTGCCACTACACCACTATGACCGCGTCGTACCCGCAGAGTGCCGACCGCAGCGCCCAGACGATCCGCTGGTTGACGGATGAGGGCTGGCTGGTTCTGGATGATATTACCGTCATGATCCGGCCTAGTGGTTATTCGCTCAGGTTCGACACTTCCACCGACGATGATTAACCCTTTCAAGATTATAACGCCATCTGACACCCTTTCAAGATTATAACGCCATCTGACACTTTATTTTGGATTAACCATTTCAAGATTATAATGCCATCTGACACTTTATTTTGGATTAAGGGGGAGGTATTCGCTTTTTTCCGGACCCCCTTCTCCCTCATGTTTAGACCCATTAGTGTTGCGAGTTTACGATGTTCGTTCACTAGTTTGGCGATTTTGAGACCTTCTGCCCTATTATACTGTGTCAATATAAAGATCTTTCGTGCCGTTTAAGTGTCGATTTTTTTCCTGGCGAGCTGTAGCGAGCCTGTAATTTTTTAATGAATCGGCCTTCGGCCGGGACATTTTTCTACCGAAAAATGTAAAATATTATCTTGAAAGAAGTCTAGGGAGTGTTTTTTTTAAGCTTGATGGAGGTCGAGCGAGGACACTCAAAATTAAATAAATACATGAATAAGTAGCCCAACACAAACAAACACTAGCCCCTTAACCCTTCCAAGAGTGTAACGCCATCTGACACTTTATTTTGGATTAAAGGGGAGGTACTCGCTTTTTCCGGACCCCCTTCTCCCTCATGTTTAAACCCATTATTTTTGCGATTTTACGACGTTTGTTCACTAGTTTGGGGATTTTGAGACCTATCGCCCCATTACTTTGTCAATATTAAGACCTTTCGTTTAGGTGTCGATTTTTTCCTGGCGACCGATAACGAGCCTGTAATTTTTTTTAAGGAACTGGCCTTCGGCCGGCACATTCTTCTACCGAAAAATGTACAAATTTATTTTGAAAGAGAGTTTAGGGAGTGTTTTTTTTAAACTTGATGGAGGTCTAGCGAGGAAACTCAAAATTATATAAATAGGCCTATATGAATAAGGAGCCCAACAAAAACAAACACTACCCCCTTAACCCTTCCAAGATTATAACCCGTTCTGACACTTTATTCTGGCTATCATTAAACGATTTTATACACTTTAGGAAGGATCTGAGAGCATGATAAGGCTAAAGACTATCTCAATTATCCCTCTGACGTCCATATACGATTTCTAAGCTGAATAAAATCGTCTGATAATAGCCAGAAACCAGATCTTCTAAGGGATATATTGCAACTCGCCCAAGCACTTTGACCGGTGGCTGTTTTGGGAGTCCCAGTATTGAAATAAAAGTAACATGAAAACGACCCAATGGTCTAATGAATATCACCTCTATTATAACCGTATTTTGAAGCATTTATATTTTTTATTATACCATGAACTGACCACGCGATATCTGGAGTGTCAAACATAAGACCTTTCGTGCCATTTAGGTGTAGATTTTGTCCTGGTAAGCGATAGCAAGCCTGCAATGTAGAAGGAACTGGCCTTGGGCCGGGCCATTTTTCTACCGAAAAATGCAAAACATTACCGCAAAGGGTGGTCTTCGGGGTATTTTTTTTAAGCTTATGGATGACGACTGGGATTTTTTTTATGGCTGTTATTTTTATGATGGCTGGTGTTCGGTAATATTCCAGCCCAATAGTCATGGTCAGAGGTTCGATGGTACAATCGGCCAAATAAGTGATGTCGCGGCATCAAGTATATTTCGATCAATAATTAGTATCAACACTATCTAAGCATTAATTCATCTCTTTGAGTGAGATATGCAATCATGTCCCTATCTGTACACACCCTATTCAACATCTGACAGACATAAATGCAGCAAACAGCGAGCAAAACGTAACGACAGCGGAGACACGACTTATTTGGCCGACCGTACAGTCACTTAACAAAAATTGTGGACCTGACCTATTTCTAATTACGGAAGTATATCTCTCAAAAACGAATTTATGATAATTATTTTCTATACATCAATGACAAAACTATAGATACTAATGATTGAAAAACAATTTATATCCTAAAAGCTAACCAGATAGTTACAATTGTTATATGTTTTCACCAACCAACTTTACTTCTAAACTGACTTAACCCCTTGAGTACCAGGGACGTGTGTTATCTTTTATTATAGCTATATTTAGACGATGTTATGCGGTAGTTAAGGGGAGGTTTTTAGTTTGTTCCCTATATTTCCATCAAGCTTACGATTACACCCCCTAGGCCCCTTTTCAAGATAAATGTGTACATTTTTCGGTAGAAAAATGTCCCGGCCGAAGGCCGATTCCTCTTAAGTTACAGGCTCGCTATCGCTCGCCAGGAAAAAATCGACACCTAAATGGCACGAAAGGTATTAAAATTGACAGAAATGGGGCGAAAGTTATTAAAATCGCCAAACTAATGGGGCAAACGTCTTAAAATCTCAAAAGCAATGGGGCTAAACATGAGGGAGAAGGAAATTCGAAAAAAAATCCTCCAAGTGAAAACCTCCCCTGAAAAGGATATTATAACTAATTACCGTTTCCTCTACAGTAAAATATATCTTTGGCAGATACATACATTTTAGACGAAAATACCAGAGATAGGAGAACATGACTTGTATTATTATAGAGTAACTTCATTGCCCTATTTAAATTGACTACTAAAATATTCTTATGTTTACTTCATTGCCCTATTCAAATTGACTACTAAAATATTCTTATGTTTACTTCATTGCCCTATTTAAATTGACTACTAAAATATTCTTGTTTACTTCATTGCTCTATTCAAATTGACTACTAAATTATTCTTATGTTTACTTCATTGCTCTATTTAAATTGACTGTACTAAAATATTCTTATGTTTACTTCATTGCTCTATTTAAATTGAGTGTACTAAAATATTCTTATGTTTACTTCATTGCTCTATTCAAGTTGAGTGTAATAAAATCTACTAATGTTGACGCTACAGTGGAGTTATTAAACCCTAATTAATCATTATGTGAGAAGCTTAGATAAAGACAATATATAATTTCCAAGACAAAGGCAATGTGACACACGAGCGCTTTTTCCGGCAATTCCAAAGAGCAAGTTCTTTTCTGGCAATATGTCTAGTCTCTTTTACGTTGGCATAGAAAACTAGAATTAAATTATAACATGCTTGGTGGGGATGGGCGTATTTATTTGCTCATTTACAGTATATATATATATTGTTATTGTTATCATTTTTTGTTTCACCTTAGGCTGAATATAATCGACTCATGGTAGCCAGAATAAACTGTCAAAACGCGTCATGATCCTCAAAGGGTTATTAAATGAGATCAATATTACGCCTGTGATGCATAGAGATAATTCCTAAGCTTAACCCATTCAGCACGATGGCACTTGGTTGACTTTATATTATGGCTAACATTAGACGATAGGAGAAGAAGAAGAAGAATAAATAATAATAATACAAATAATAATAATAATAATAATTAAAGTTGCAAGCAACGCTGTCCGGAGTTCGACGGTTTTGCAAGCAGGGTATTGTATTGGATACAAATGCTGTGTCACAGATATCAAAAGATCATTTAACTTATCGGGCATGGAGAAACTACAGGAGCAGATTGTGCAAACAAACAAGAGCGAGAGGGAGAGATTGGCTGTAAAAGGGATTTGCCTCTATCCGTTTAGTAACAGAGTTGTAGATATGTGGAATAGGCTACAGAGTGCTATAATGGGATCAAGAACAATAGAGCTTCAACCCACCCCTACTCTGTGCAACTCTCCAACCCAAGAGTGAAACGTTACTCTCAAACTTTCTTCTACTCAACAGCTGAGCTCTGGAACTCTCTCCCAGAATCAGTCTTTCCCTCTTCCTATGACTTAAATTTCTTCAAACTCTGTGTGTCCAATGCATTTTGGCTCGAACGTCCCTTGATTTTGGCCCTGTCACTCTTTCAACTATGGGGGAGGCACTCACTATAGGCAGCTATGCCTTTTGCCTCCCTCAATCACATAGAAAAAAAAAAAAAATTGAAATTAGATAGAACGAGATAGGTTGGGTGTGAAAGGGATCTGCCATGTGTAGGTCAATCGGCTCTGGAGACTCGTTTTCTTATTTTTTAAATTTTCTCATTTGTGAAGGAGAGAGGGAGTATGGTGAGAGAATAGGATGTCGTAAACGTAAGGAAGATAGCGATAAATATGAGAGAGAGAGAGAGAGCGTGGGATGGGTTGGGTGTGAAAGGGATCTGACATGTGTGGGCCAATCGGCTCTCTGTAGACTCCGGTTTTCTTATGTTCTCATTTGTGAGAGAGAGAGAGAGACTAGGATGTCATAAATGTAAGGAAGACAGATAAATGAGAGTTTTTATGAGATGGGTTGGGTGTTGTTACGATCGGGTCTCGTATAAATCAGTGGCTCTTATACATTGGACTAGACTGGCATAAATGCAACAACGGAAACGCTAGATCCAATCCCTGATATATAATCCCG
Organism: Paralithodes platypus; assembly: GCA_032716605.1. Taxonomy (NCBI): domain Eukaryota; kingdom Metazoa; phylum Arthropoda; class Malacostraca; order Decapoda; family Lithodidae; genus Paralithodes; species Paralithodes platypus. The sequence goes on along the minus strand of CM064568.1, from coordinate 47,952,665 downwards.
TCGAACAAAGAACACATATACCCTCCAGAGTTATATCTGCGATAGCGGGGTATCTTAACTCTCAGTATCTATGTGCTTCTACTATAGGCTGATGTTCTCTGAAACAGCCTATTACCTATAACATATGGTTGCTTAGTTATGGTACACAAGGAAAAGATAGTTAACTTAATTCAATCACAAGAGTGATCTAATGCAAACAAGAAGAAGGTTTACTTAACGTTACTTTAATCAATAATATCTGTCACTCCTTTATGAAAGAAAGTGTTGTAAAGTCCTCAAGCACCGAACAAGGAATCTTCTGAATAATGTCGGATGCTACTAAGAAGAACGTATCGGAAATGGAACCACAAAATAGAAGGAGGCAGGACAATGCACGTGTAGGCTAAATACACAAAAAGTATGGACATATAATGATATTGGACACAAGAATATTATAAGCGGTGCAACTGTAATAATGCTCGCCACGAAAAAGTAGTACTCCTATTAACAAAACCGGTCTATGCTGGTTGTGTCTCTCTACAGCTAATGTCTACCCGGGTTAATAAAGTCTAGCTGGGATGCGCAAAGGTACAGAATTCTGGTGGAGCAATGCAGCTCCTAGCCTAGTGTGGACCTTGGGTCTGTGCGGCCTGATTACGTTAATATGAAGGGGTGCTCTCTTGAGGATTCTCGATCACAAGTATCGAGTATCCTCCTGGCGACCCTCAAAAGTAAAAGCAAATAGAGTTAGAACAGTGTTGGGTGGATTAGGCAAGCAGCCCTCACGCACTACACAGTCTAAACTCCAAGGTACACAGACAAAAGATCCACCCAGGTAACCCACAGAATCCGTAGTGTCGTGTAGCTCAAAAGTAGCCTACACACATTGAAAACACCAACAGCAAGGTACCTGATCCCTAGTCTAGCATTATTTAACCCTGTAGAAACATTAGTGATTGATGGAGACAGTCTGAGCAATACAATCTCCCAAAAAGACAATGACTATCTTCAACCTTAATCTAGTACATAAGAAATGTGAGATCCAGCATATAATACAGTCTGGCCACCAATTCAAGGTGTGGATGCAGAGAACCAGAGGGGAATTGATATTAATAAAAGGTGAGGAAGTAGTGAATGTAGATAAATGGCAGTAGGAGAGAAAGATTCTAAGACAAGAGTGTGGGACAGTTCAAGGGAGATGCTTAGAGTATGCTGTCTGGGAAGGATCTGACAAGGATATTCCCATGGACCTCCTGGCTGGAGTCCCAGTTCGCGCGACAGTCGCCCAGTAAGCAGCCGCGTAGTAGGCAGTGTTAGGCAGGAGGCAACGAATCCCGCGAGGCCTATGTAAGGGGGCCAGCCACGTGCCGCACTCACTACCAAGTCACACCACCTTGTCTCTCTCTCTCTCTCTCTCCCGCTCGCCTTCCCATTATTCAACTACTTAACAACTTTCAATTGACTAGATAAAATAGAAAGGATTGTGACAGACGAAAATAAAGAACAGTTCTGAACTGTCTGCAACACAAGCTTTCTCGAGAAGGAAAGTACACAATGATAGGTAGACTGTAGCTATATTCTCTGCCCTGGCGAGTCCTAGCGAGTAAGCCATGCGGTTCTGGGGAAGCGGTGAGCGTCACACCCCACCCAAGATTTTTAAGAGGCTCCAACTATGAGCTCTAAATCTGACACGCAGAACCCATACAAAATTCGCCACTCCTAGCCACCCAGCGACAATGAAATGTAAAGCACAGTTCTCATCAAAATAACACATTATAAAATTAACAACCCTTCCCAACATATAGATTAAATCACATAGTTATGCTCATAAGAGCGAGCTTCACTAGCCCAGCCTTCTGAGAGGAGTACAACTCAGAATTTCTGCTATAACATACTTAAAAAAATTTTTAACTATCAAAGAAAGAGTTTTTATAGGATTTTTATATTTTTAATATGTTTATGGCGGCTGCACTACAGGGGCAAGCCTAGTTTTTACTTCTATACCAACACAACAACTCCTACTTTACGACCCAATACGCTGGGCTACACACGCGAGCCAACAAGCACCAGACGTAAACATACTAATCAAACCAAAGTAGGAGGCTACCCTTGTGATGATCTACCCCGGGTCTTCCACCCTCGATAAGCAATCTGCAATCACATTCTCAGAACCGGCAATATGGCGTATGTCTAGGTTGTATTCCTGCAACATTAATGACCACCTGGTCAGCCTCATATTCCGGTTATGGAATTGATTCAGGAACTTGAGGGGGTGATGGTCGGTGTAGATCACCACAACTGGTCCATAGGCTGGAACATACACCTCAAAGTGCCTGAGCGCTAGCACAATCGCCAGCAGTTCCTTCTCAACTACTGAATAGTTCTTCTGTGCCGAGTTGAACTTTTTTGAGAAGAAACTGACTGGGTGCTCCAGCCCATCTTCGTCTGATTGCATCAGAACGGCACCAGCCCCCACACCACTGACATCAGTTGCCAGCTGGAATGGTCGGCTAAAGTCCGGGGCCCTGAGGATTGGGTGAGTACACAACAGGTGTTTTACTAGCAAAAAAGCCCTCTCACACTCAGGCGCCCACTTAAACTTTCTATCTTTGGCCAATAGGTCCGTCAGAGGAGCCAGCACAGTAGAATAGCCCTTTATAAAGCAGCGGTAGTAACCAATCATGCCCAAAAACCTCATGATCTGCTTCTTGGTGGATGGCCTGGGGAAGTGGTTAATAGCCAATATCTTGTTCTGTGGGGGGCACACCTGGCCCAAACCCACCATGAACCCCAGATACTGCACGGTAGCCCGCACAAAATCACACTTTCCCAGGTTGACCACCAAGTTTGCCTCGCTTAATTTCTTAAATAGGGATTCTACATGTTCACAGTGGCTCTTGAAATCGTCATCGTAGATAATGACGTCGTCCAGGTACACGGTACAGTTCGGAATGTCAGCCACCAACTCGTTCATCAATCTTTGGAAGGTCGCTGGTGCGTTCTTTAGACCGTACGGCATGACATTACAACGATATGTAGCACCATCCACCACAAAACCACACACCTCTTTCGCCCGTTCAGACAAAGGCACCTGCCAGTAACCTTTTACCAGGTCCACCTTGGTCAAGAACTTGGCCCTGCCAATCTTGTCTACACAGTCATCGACCCGGGGAAGAGGATATGGGTTGGTGGGAGTCCAGCCGTTTAGCCTGCGGTAATCAACACAGAAGCGCACCTTGCCATCCGGCTTAGGTTGCAGCGTTACGGGAGATGTCCACTTTACCGCCCCCTTCTCGATCAGTCCCTGTTGCAACATATACTCCAACTCCGCCCGGAGGGCCGGAAGTTTAATAGGGGGCACCCTATAGAGCACTGATTTGAAGGGTGGGTGGTCTCCGACGTCAACGTCGTGCACCTCATGAGTAGTAAGGCCTGGGTGTTCCGCAAATACAGTAGGGTATAAACCGAATAGGCGCTCGACAGCCACACGCTGTTGCTCAGGTAGGTGTTGCAAAGCCTCATGAGCCGCCTGTCTCGTGTTTCCCGCCCACTGATCTGCAGAAACATGATAATCCCAGTTGTCATCCACCTGCGCATGACTGTCCCGTTCTCCTTCTCCACCTTGACTGCTGAAAGTCATCACGGGGACAGTGAGAGGCTCAGGTGGGCGCCTCACATACTCCTTCATCAGGTTGACATGACATAACTGATTCCTCTTACGCCTGTCTGGAGTGGCCACCAGGTAATCTAAGTCCGAGAGCTTCTCTGCTACCCTATAAGGGCCAGCATACTTTGCGGATAAGGGCTGACCTACAAGAGGGAGTAGTATCAACACCTCCTGACCCACGTGAAACTCCCTGAGTTTCACCTTGTGGTCGTACCTGTCCTTCATGAGGGCCTGAGAGCCTACCAGATTGCGGCCAGCCAACTCCAGACTACGCAACATTCGTTCTCTACTCTCAAGGACATACTTAAGCATAGAACATGGTTTAGCGGTGCCTTCCCATATCTCCTTTACCATGTGGAGAGGCCCTCTGACGCGGTGTCCAAACACAAGCTCATTAGGGCTAAACCCCAAACTCTCCCCAGGTACCTCTCGTGCAGCGAATAACACATACGGCAGGCCAAGATCCCAGTCCTTGCCGTTCTCAAGACAATAGCAGCGAAGCATGCTTTTTAGAGTGGAATGCCACCTCTCTAACACCCCCTGACTCTCTGGGTGATAAGCAGATGCCACTACAGTGACTATCCCGTGCTGCTTCATTGTCTGAACGAACAAGTTGGAGGTGAAATTCGATCATTGGTCTGACTGTAACTCCTGCGGGTATCCGTACCGGGAGAAGTATAATAGCAAGTTACGGACCACCGTCTTCGCCAAACCATTTCTCATCGGGTATGAGTCTGGGTACCGAGTTGCTACGTCCATGACTGTCAAGAGATATTTATTTCCGGCACTTGTGGGGGGGAGGGGGCCAACCATGTCGACTACTACTTTACTAAAGGGAGGCCCGCTGACGGGAATTGGGTGTAACGGAGCCTTTGGGATGCACTGGTTAGGTTTCCCGACCTTTTGGCACACACTGCACATTGCCACCCATGACACCACTTGTGCTCTGAAACCAGGCCACCAAAACAGTTTCCCCAAAGCCGCCACCGTCTTACGGACACCCAAGTGTCCCGCCAGCGGTACATCATGAGCCAACCTTAGTAGGCTATCCCTGCATACCCTCGGTACGACCAGCTGGTCTACCACTCCTGACCCACCCTCCCAACTTCTCTGCGGGTCTTGGAATCGCCGATACAAGATGCCATCAATGAAAAAAAATCTCCAGACTTTGCATCCCTGTCCTCTTCGAGTTCGACAGCACCGTTACTACACTTTAGAAGCTCCGGGTCTTCTAGCTGCAATTTGCGAATATCTGAGGGAGCTAGCCTGTCTAAGTGTTTGCGAAACAACTCATGCCCTCCCCCAACATCGAACTTTGCATCCTGTTGCTCTCTCCGTGTATACCGTTGCTGCCTCCGAGTCTCTTTAAGCCCTGCCTCTACACTCTCAGTGACAGGTGGTGGTGCTTCTCCAGACTCTAATAACGGTGCTAATACTGAGTCCCCGAGAAGCGCTGCTGGTACTAGACTCTCCACCGTATCAGCTTTCAGCACCTTCTCGTGACCGTTCCTCCGCTTATTTGAAGACTGTTGGTTAGGCTGTGACTCCCTGGATGCGAGAGATCTGGTTACAACACACGCCATTGGTTGCACCTGACACTTCTCAACCCACTCCTGTTCCTCCCTACTCACGTCGGCCGGCTCCTCGGCAACGACTAAGGGTGAAACCTTAGAAGCAGGCACCGCAAAGTCATTGCCGAGAAGGAGGTCGACGCCCCCAACAGGCAATTTCTCCACGATTCCCACATCCAGTTCGCGAGTCACACCGTCAACTTCAAGCTCCATTCTAACAAGCGGGTATGACCTAGTTGCATTAACTCCCTGCACCACAACTACCCGCGCCGCGTTTATGGGTCTACCAGTGAAATTCTTCAAGAGTGTCTGAGAGGCACCTGTGTCACGCAAAAGCTGTACCCCGTGCTTCTTGCCCCCCCACTTCACGCAGCCATGCCCTCTATGGTCGCAAAAGGCATCGCGGACAGGGTTCGAGCCTTCCGGATCCTTCTTCACTGGCGGTGCTCCATCCTCTGATCTTATGCCTCCAGCAAACACAGAAGACTTCTGGAACACCCCAATGCTGCGAGCCAATGACACAGCCGCCGTGGGAGGTCTGCTCGGACAAGCTTTTGCCATGTGCCCCTCTTTGTGACAGTGATAACACTCAAATTTCCCCTTGGACTTATACTGAGGTGTAAAAGTCCCCTGACCCTTCTTAAACGGGGCGGTGCTAGGTTTGTGATCAGTCTTGGTGTCATTACTTTTAAATTTATGTGTGTCCATATTCCGGGGAGGGGGAGGGTAACGCTCCTTAACGCCTACATCGTTTCTCTGTGCAGAGCCTCACCCATCGAATTAGTGACAACCGAAGATCAGCCATCTCAGCTGCTTCTACGAGAGTTCTTGGGTTCTTCTCTTTAAGGTTTAAAGTCAAGTCGCCGCCCGTACACTTATAAAACTGTTCTAGAAGCATCAACTGTTTCATCTCATCAAACGTAGTTGTCTTCTCTGATCTGAGCCAGTTTCCCATAGTGTCGGACAGGTCCCGGGCGTGCTCCAAGAAGGTACTGTCTCGCCCCTTAGTCACACCCCGGAACTTTAACCTATATGTCTCGGGTTGTAGCTCGTATGCCCGCAGGACAGCCTCCTTGAGCTCCTCATAAACAACGCAGGACTCCAAAGGCAGTGCATCGTAAGCCTTGAGCCCCTTACCTACGAGTCTAGAGGACACAAGGGCCGCCCACTTAACTTCAGGCCACTGATGCTCCCGGCACTTCTTCTCAAATCTATTGAAAAACTCCGTGACACCAGACTCGTCAAATACAGGGACCAGTTTGAGAAGGTGCGACAGAGACTGATCATGCGCACGGTTTCCAGTACCGAGTCGCTGTCCCGTCGTCTCAACACGAGACTTCTCTAAATCCATGTCGGCACAGTATCTAGTAGATTCTAGTTCAGTCCTAAGCTCAGCTTCCCTCGTCTGTTGCTGCATCCTAGCCAACTCTTTTCTCTCTTCTATCTTAGCTAGCTCTATCTGCTGTTGACTCTGATGTTGCATCTTTGCCATCTCGAGCTGAAAGAGCATCTCCGGGGTCAAACCTTGAGGAGGAGGAGGAGATGCAATGATGTTAGAAATACCCGGTGATACCCCCAGGGGCAAACCACCCTGCCAGTCACTACCCACCTGCGGAAGCATGCTCAGGGTCGGTACTCCAATAGGAGGATTGGGAGTCGATTGAAGGGGAAGCTCGGCCAAAAGGTTCTGAGCACTCACCCTACCTCGTACGCCAGTCACCCCACCCAGCACACACGTCATCAGGTCATCCTTGGTCATGCCACTAGTACATACATGACCGATAGCTGCGGCTAAGCACTGGAGACCGTACCGATTCATACCCACCAACCGGTCGGAAGTAACAGGCCATTGTAAAAAATTCCTTGCATCCTCCTCACTGTTCACCAAGTTAACAACCTGCCCATGCTGCTGCTCCTCAGCTTCTACATCACGTACTGTGTCTTCATCCTGCACTGATCCGCTATAAGACATGATGCTCACTGAAGATTTTTCACTTTGATACACAAAAAGAAGTACCCCAAACTCTTATACCACAATATTCACAATAAAAATTCTCGGAGACAGCTTAAGTGCTATATTACTTTGCTAAAAAATAATTCTTGCATGTCCTCAAAAAATATTCCACAAAATCAACAAATGTTCACTGCCTAAACTGTGAGAAAAATCTGCACAATAACCTGCAATTATATGTCGGTTCACCAAATCCTGAGCTAGGTCGCCATTTGTTACGATCGGGTCTCGTATAAATCAGTGGCTCTTATACATTGGACTAGACTGGCATAAATGCAACAACGGAAACGCTAGATCCAACCCCTGATATATAATCCCGTCGAACAAAGAACACATTATACCCTCCAGAGTTATATCTGCGATAGCGGGGTATCTTAACTCTCAGTATCTATGTGCTTCTACTATAGGCTGATGTTCTCTGAAACAGCCTATTACCTATAACATATGGTTGCTTAGTTATGGTACACAAGGAAAAGATAGTTAACTTAATTAAATCACAAGAGTGATCTAATGCAAACAAGAAGAAGGTTTACTTAACGTTACTTTAATCAATAATATCTGTCACTCCTTTATGAAAGAAAGTGTTGTAAAGTCCTCAAGCACCGAACAAGGAATCTTCTGAATAATGTCGGATGCTACTAAGAAGAACGTATCGGAAATGGAACCACAAAATAGCAGGAGGCAGGACAATGCACGTGTAGGCTAAATACACAAAAAGGCTGGACATATAATGTTATTGGACACAAGAATATTATAAGCGGTGCAACTGTAATAATGCTCGCCACGAAAAAGTAGTATTCCTATTAACAAAACCGGTCTATGCTGGTTGTGTCTCTCTACAGCAACCTAGACCTCAAAATGCTTGTGTAAAAATAATGGGTATGCATAAAAGAGTATATGATCTAATCCAGCTAATGTCTACCCGGGTTAATAAAGTCTAGCTGGGATGCGCAAAGGTACAGAATTCTGGTGGAGCAATGCAGCTCCTAGCCTAGTGTGGACCTTGGGTCTGTGCGGCCTGATTACGTTAATATGAAGGGGTGCTCTCTTGAGGATTCTCGATCACAAGTATCGAGTATCCTCCTGGCGACCCTCAAAAGTAAAAGCAAATAGAGTTAGAACAGTGTTGGGTGGATTAGGCAAGCAGCCCTCACGCACTACACAGTCTAAACTCCAAGGTACACAGACAAAAGATCCACCCAGGTAACCCACAGAATCCGTAGTGTCGTGTAGCTCAAAAGTAGCCTACACACATTGAAAACACCAACAGCAAGGTACCTGATCCCTAGTCTAGCATTATTTAACCCTGTAGAAACATTAGTGATTGATGGAGACAGTCTGAGCAATACAATCTCCCAAAAAGACAATGACTATCTTCAACCTTAATCTAGTACATATATTTAAGAAATGTGAGATCCAGCATATAATACAGTCTGGCCACCAATTCAAGGTGTGGATGCAGAGAACCAGAGGGGAATTGATATTAATAAAAGGTGAGGAAGTAGTGGAAATGATAGAGGCAGTAGGAGAGAAAGATTCTAAGACAAGAGTGTGGGACAGTTCAAGGGAGATGCTTAGAGTATGCTGTCTGGGAAGGATCTGACAAGGATATTCCCATGGACCTCCTGGCTGGAGTCCCAGTTCGCAAGAATGGCACGAGGGTGCGCGACAGTCGCCCAGTAAGCAGCCGCGTAGTAGGCAGTGTTAGGCAGGAGGCAACAAATCCCGGGAGGCCTATGTAAGGGGGCCAGCCACGCGCCGCACTCACTACCAAGTCACACCACCTTGTCTCTCTCTCTCTCTCCCTCTCCCGCTCGCCTTTCCATCATTCAACTACTTAACACAATACTTTCAATTGACTAAATAAAATAGAAAGGATTGTGACAGACGAAAATAAAGAACAGTTCTGAACTGTCTGCAACACAAGCTTTCTCGAGAAGGAAAGTACACAATGATAGGTAGACTGTAGCTATATTCTCTGCCCTGGTGAGTCCTAGCGAGTAAGCCATGCGGTTCTGGGGGAAGCGGTGAGCGTCACAGTGTGAAAAGGATCTGTCTTGTGTGGGCTAATTGGCCCTCTACAGACTCCCATTTTCTTATGTTCCTATTTCTTACAATTGTGTTTTGGTTGCAGGTATATGATAACATGGGTGTATAGTAGTAGTGTAAATAACAGGTAATGTTTATGAGATAGGTTGAGTGTGAAAGGGACCTGCCTTATGTGGGCCACTTGGCTCTCTGGAGACTCCCATTTTCATCTTGGTTGCATGTGTAAAGGATCTGCCTCATTTGTACCGGTGTGCAAACAAACAAGAGCGAGAGAGAAAGAGATTGGCTGTGTAAGGGATCTGCCTCTATTCGCTTGGTAAAAGAGTTGTAGATATGTGGAATAGGCTACCAAGTGCTATAGTGGGATCAATAACAATAGAGCTTCAACATAAAATTTGATAAGACGAGATGGATTGGGTGTGAAAGGGATCTGCCATGTGTGGGCCAATCGGCTCTCTGCAGACTCCCATTTTCATCTTGGTAGCATGTGTAAGGATCTGCCTCCTTTGTACCAGTGTGCAAATAAGAGAGAGATTGGCTGTGTAAGGGATCTGCCTCTCTCGTAACAGAGTCGTAGATATGTGAAATAGGCTACCTAGTGCTATAGTGGGATCAAGAACAATAGAGAATTTCAAGATAAAATCAGATAGTCATATGGACGAAATGGGTTGGATGTGAAAGGGATCTGCCTTTTGTGGGCCACTTGTCTCTCTGCAGATTCCCATGTTCATCTTGTAAGGAATCTGCCTCATTTGTACCGGTGTGCAAACAAACGAGCGACAGAGAGAGACTGGGTGTGTAAGGGATCTCCCTCTATTCGTTTAGTAAGAGAGTTGTTGATATGTGGAATAGGCTACCGAGTCCTATAGCCAATCGGCTCTCTGCAGACTCCTGTTTACTTATGTTCTCATTTGTGTGAGAGAGAGCGAGGCTCCTGTTCTCATGCACTAGTACAATATGTCGTAATCGTAAGGAAGACAGCGATAAATAAGAGAGAGAGAGAGATAACTAATGCATAGCATATAGCAACACTCAAACAAGCACACACATAGCTACACAAGACCATCACACAAGCACACACATTCCTATCTAGCGACGAACTGTCATACACACTCCCCCCCCCCCCCATACCCATTCCATCACTTCGTATGTACGATATTATTTCAATCTTTTTTACTGTGTATGGATTAAGTTATTGGTGTTCACTCTTGATATATGTGTCCTGCTATAGCATGAAAGTGATCAATACGCGCATATGAAGCTATGTAGGCCTATCTCGTATATCGGGGTTCTCTTCCCTTCCATTGGTCCACCCCTTATACCTCCCTCCCTCCTCCCTATCCCGTATGTGTCAAAATTATATTTTAGCTTTCCGAAGGTAAATACGTACTTCCGATAAATATCTAGCCTTGTATTTAAATAATGAATCCTGTTTAATGTTATTATTTAATAGAAACATGTGTAAGGGTTACATTTATACACAGGATAAGATAAGCAAATACAAACCTCAGAGCATTATCATTGGCGATAGAAAGTGGTTGTAGGCAGTGTTGCCAGCTGTAGCGCTACATTTTATCGCTAGATGTAGTGCTATATTTACTTCAGTTTAGCAGTCATTTTTTCATATCTAGAGACATTTACTCGGGATAATTTGAAAATTTCAGACATTCTAGTTATATTACATTGTAAAATTTGCAAAACAAACAAATCAAAACTCTTAAGGAATTGCAGCATTATTCTACCATTGTTTGACTATGTAGCAACATGCTAGCGACTTTTGAGTAAGGATCTAGCGGTATTTTGGGGTAACACTTAGGCAGTGTTGCCAGTTGTATCGCTACATATTACCGCTAGATGTAGAGCTATTTACTTCAATTTAGCAGCCATTTTTTCATATCTAGAGACATTTACTAGGGATAATTTGAAAATTTCAGACATTCTAGTCATATTACATTGTAAAATTTGCAAAACAAACAAACCAAAACTCTTTAGAAATTGCAGCATTATTCTAACATTGTTTGACTATGTAGCAACATGCTAGCAACTTGGGAGGTGGTGGTTGCAGTGTTGCCAGTTGTAAAGCTACATATTACCGCTAAATGTAGAGCTATTCACTTCAATCTAGCAGCCATTTCTTTTATATCTAGAGACATTTACTAGGGATAATTTGAAAATTTCAGACATTCTAGTCATACTACATTGTAAAATTTGCAAAACAAACAAACCAAAACTCTTTAGAAATTGCAGCATTATTCTAACATTGTTTGACTATGTAGCAACATGCTAGCGACTTTTGAGAAAGGATCTAGCGGTATTTTGTGGTAACACTTAGGAGGGTTAAAATACGAGTCACACCAAAACTTTAAAGGTCCATATCATTGTTATTAAACTAAGCATTTGGCAAAGGGAGGCATTGTTAAAAACCTTAGCCAATACTCTGTTATTCACCAAATATAAGTTTGAATTATCATTATTATTTGGTAGGGTAGGTATGTATAGACTAAATAATTGGTGGAATTCGTAGGGACTCGAACTGTTTTGAGAGAATTAAATACAAAAAAAATTATAGATCTGAATAATAAAGTGACCATGTTATTAAGCAAAACTGGGGGATGCGTGGAAGCCTATAGACTGTAGACGGTAAACTTTGTGTGGGTAGCGAATACAGTTTTAAAGTAATTTAAGAATAGACAGTTTTCAATGCTGCGGCCAAACTATTCCACCCATTTATATTCTTTTGGTATCAAAATGTTCGGAATCGCGAGCCTCACCCAACTACGCAAGCATGGCTTTGATCATCGGCGTAGTTTTCAAGATGTGGAATTTTAAGTGGAATTCGAGGTTTTTTCAAGATTGCCGGAAAAAAACCCACGTGCAAAAGCAAAACCTTCTCTATAACATTTGCGGAGCATTAGTAGGGGAGTCCGTATGCCAAAGCCCAGTCGTTTCCTATGAGTGGGAGAGACGGTATTTAGGCGTCAAGTTTTTCAGGAAATTGGCTGCCATGGACCTATTTGGCCACCATGCCGGATGTTCAGCATATCAAAAGTTGCCCAATACAAAAACGCACCTCTTGTGAAAGTTTGATCCTGATCCAAAAAGCGGTTCTGGAGTTATTGCGTCGAAACCGGCGTGTAAGAAGAATTTGGATGAAAAACCGGGTTTAATGATTACAATAGGGGTTCCCCGTAGGGGTCGAACCCCTAATAATAACTAACAGGGGTACCCGGCGTTGCCTGGGTAATAATACTGTACCACCATAATCACCATCACTACTACCACCACTACTACCATAATCACCATCATCAATCACTACTACCACAACCATCACAATACTACTACTACCATAATCACCGGCCTCGACCTCCCTGTGCCTCATTAAACGGCGACCTCGATTTCGGCCGCTAAATGACCTCCGATTTTGGATCTGACCTCATTTGAACCCCCATTTTGGGGAGGTGCGAACAACTTTCGTTCCATACACCTTTTCGATCGGATGCCTCCTTCTGCCCCAAACGGCAATTTTTTTCAATTGTTTTTCATTTTGTTTTCAATTTCGGCCTCGAAACGACCTCCGATCGTGGCCTCGCCCCCTCTATGACCTGACCCAGGTCAATTGACACCCACATGCAGAGTTTCAGCTCCCCAGGTCCAAAACTGCGGCCGCCAATCATCACAATACTACTACTACCATAATCACCAGCCTCAACCTCCCTGTGCCTCATTAAACGGCGACCTCGATTTCGGCCGCTAAATGACCTCCGATTTTGGATCTGACCTCATCCGTACCCCCATTTTTGGGGGCTGCGAACAACTTTCGTTCCACACACCTTTTCGATCTGAGGCCTCCTTCTGCCCCAAACGGCCATTTTTTTCAATTATTTTTCATTTTTGTTTTTCAATTTTGGCCTCGAAACGACCTCCGATCGTGGCCTCGCCCCCTCTATGACCTGACCCAGGTCAATTGACACCCACATGCAAAGTTTCAGCTCCCCAGGTCCAAAACTGCGAATGGACAGACAGACAAACAGACACACGAACTGATTTAATAATATAGATAGATAAGAAGAAGAAGAAGAAGAAGAAGAAGAAGAAGAAAGAAGAAGGGAGGAGAAGGAGGAGGAGAAGGAGAAGAATACAAATAAAAGCAAGAAGAAGAAGATTAATACTATTTCGATGGTTTATTGAGATATACGTTAACCCCTTGGAATCCTAGAGATAAATAATAAAGACAATCGATTAACCCCTTCTCCACCAATACGTAATTTTCATCATATTCTGGTTACCATTAGACGATTTTATTTAGTTTATAATCTGCCTCTGTGTTTCAAGTGGGTAAATACGTTCTCCATAAATCCTCTGAATACCATAGGTCCTTCTTAAACTGTATAAAATCATCAAATTTTAACCAGAATTAAAGGTTAAAAGACGTCATGGTGGTGAATAAGATGAATATGACGTCATGGTGGTGAATAAGATGAATATGACGTCATGGTGGTGAATAAGACGTCATGGTGGTGAATAAGACGTCATGGTGCTGAATAAGACGTCATGGTGCTGAATAAGAACGAACAATACGTAATCGTGTTGAAGTGGTTACTAAAATCGCCTAATGAGTACCCGAATTAAATTAAAAGGACCATATCGTAGTAAAAATGATTAACGAGGGCTAATTATTACTGGGGTCCTAAACTACTTCCACCTAATTGCCTTATGTGCTACGGGTAATGGCCATACAGAACATTACGAGCCTAATTGACAAGAATAATGTTGATTAGACTGGTCGCTAATTAACACTAGGATATATTTTACTCCTCAGGCAGACATTTTGTCATACGCTAATTCCGACGCAGTGTTTATATATCTCTCTATCTCTCTCTCTCTCTCTCTCTCTCTCTCTCTCTCTCTCTCTCTCTCTCTCTCTCTCTATTTATATATATATATACTCTGAAAAACAGTAGGGTACTAAGAATAAAGTGAATAACAAATGATGAAAAGATAAAAAATTAAACAGGATAAGAGTAAAATAATTGAAAAGTACTGTATTATTGCAAAAACTTTAAATGAGCAGAGTACGACTGTAAAATGCTACACACCTTCAGACCAATTACATGAGTAGGTAGAAACAATTGTATTAAGGGGAGGGGGGGAGGGAGAGAGAGAGAGAGAGAGAGAGAGAGAGAGAGAGAGAGAGAGAGAGAGAGAGAGAGAGAGAGAGAGAGAGAGAGAGAGAGAGAGAGAAGAGAGAAGAGAGAGAGAGAGAGAGAGAGAGAGAGAGAGAGAGAGAGAGAGAGAGAGCAATAGAGAGAGAGAGAGCAATAGAGAGAGAGAGAGCAATAGAGAGAGAGAGAGCAAGAGAGAGAGGAAGAGAGAGCGCAGAAAGAAAGAGGGCCACACAGAAGAGAGCCAATATATAGGTAAGAGTAAAGCAGCCATAATAATCTTGGGGGTGTTGTTTTCTTATTTGCATACACACGGCTTCCACCACACTGCCTAGCTCCTGCCCCTGAGTAACTGTTCTCTGTACCATACTGGGGGCGGTTGAGTTTATTAGGGGTTTTCTTTCACTGGCCCTTAATTTTTCTTCTTCTTTTTCTTTTCTTCATCTTCCTCCTTTTCTTCCTCCTCCTCCTTCTTTTCTTCCTCCTCCTCCTCTTCCTCTTCCTCCTCTTCTTCCTACTTCCTCTTCCTCTTCCTCCTCCTCTTCCTCCTCCTCTTCCTCTTCCTCCTCCTCCTCCCCCTCCTTCTCTTCCCCCTTCTCCTCTTTCGTCTTCTTTCCCTTCTTAATTTTATTATATATTTTGTGATGTATTCGTCATATTTTTCCTCATTAATATTGTCATAATTATAAACTCTCCCGTCTTTAACCATCTTCACTTTTGTTTGTCTCCATCCCTCTCTTCTTCATCATCACCGCCTTATAACATTTCCTCTTATTTTTCTTGTTGTTGTTGTTCTTTTTCTTTGTCTTCGTCTTCTTCTCCCTCTCCTTTCTTTCTTTATTTCTCCTTCTCCCTCTTCTTCTTCTTTCTTGGCTTTATTGCTTGCACACTTACAAAGTTTCCACCACATTGTCTTCCTCTGAGTGGCTGGTGCCTATTCTCTCGCTCTCTCTCCCTCCCCCCCCTCTCTCTCTCTCTCTCTCTCTCTCTCTCTCTCTCTATATATATATATATATATATATATATATACAAACTAAATGACTTTACCAAAAGCCTCGACATAGTGTATCTAGACTTTCAAAAAGCCTTCGACAAGGTCCCGCACGATAAATTATTACAGAAAATAAGAGACATAGGAATACAGGGCAAAACGTATGATTGGATTAAAAACTGGCTAAGTGAAAGAAAGCAAAGAGTAGTTATCAACGGTGTGGAATCAACATGGAGCCAAGTAACTAGTGGAGTCCCCCAAGGCTCAGTATTGGGACCAGTGTTGTTCATAATATATATCAATGATCTAGATAATGGCATAAATAATTTAATTTCCAAATTCGCGTTTGACACGAAGATAGGTAATGCAATCATTTCCGAAGGTGATAGAAGAAACCTTCAAGCTGATTTAAATAAAGTCACAGCATGGTCGGAGAAGTGGAAAATGCCGTTTAATGTAAATAAATGTCAGATATTGCAAATAGGTTCTAAAAACAATAAATATGAATACTACATGAATGAAGAAAAGATAAAAAATGTAACACAAATAAAAGACTTGGGAGTGCTGATAAACGAAAACTTAAAATCTTCCAATCAATGCACAGCGGCTGCAAACAAAGCAAACAGGGCACTAGTTTGGGGAGGTGTGGTGGAGTGGTCATGCCACTGGATTGGTAATCCAATGGACCCGGGTTCAAATCCCGATATGTCAATGGGAAGATATTATTGGGATTGAATTTGTGCTGTACCTAGTATCAGTGCATTACCACAAAGCCCACCGAAATGCCCAAAAAATACCCTCATTGTTCCCTGATTAAATAACACTGATTGAATATTCCCATATTCAAAATATGTTACAGGGGGACAATGCCTAGTGAGTTCACTGCTCAATAGGTGGCGTTCTGATAGTGAGGGTCTGAGTCTGGAGGGTGAGACGGTGAAGCACTTGAGCGAAGCAACCGGCCGCTTCAGAGATGGAGCTGCTTCGAGCCATGATGGATGCTTCACATGTCTCACTCCCCAGACTGGAACAAGACCTCACGGGCTTCACCGTGTTGAGCGGTGGAATGTACAGGCTCTCAGCCTATGCCCGAGAGGGAGTAGTTGGAATATAGAAAAAAAAAAAAAAAAAAAAAAAAAAAAAAAAATCATCAGAAGAAACTTCCACTATCACAGCAAAGACATAGTTTTGCCCTTATACAAAAGTATGGTGAGACCGCACCTCGAATATGGTGTGCAGTTTTGGTCACCTCACCTCATAAAGGATGTTAAAAAATTGGAATCTGTGCAAAGGCGAGCCACTAAGCTAATCCCTTCATTGAGAAATAAATCATATGATGAAAGACTGAGAGAACTTGATCTATTTTCACTTAAGAAACGAAGGATGAGAGGCCAATTGATAGAGTGTTTTAAAATTCTAAAAGGATTCAGTAACATTAATCTAGATAATTTATTCAAAAAAGCCGAAGACACATCTACAAGAGGAAACAATTTAAAATTATTAGGTCGGAGAGCGAATCTAGATACAAAAAAAAAAAATCTTCACTCACAGTGTAATTGATGAGTGGAACAAACTTCCAAATAAAGTAATAGACAGCTCCTCTATAGATACATTTAAGAAAAATCTAGACTCATACCACAGAAAAATTGGTATGGAGTAGGCAGTAATTATCACCGTTATTATTTGTTCAGCTGAAGAGAGCGTTAGAAAAGAAAAAAATAATAATAATACACAAATACAAAATAAGAATAATAAACATCACTAAATATGTACATACTACTAAGGGTGATGGGTTGGATGATTCCAATTAACCCCAAAAGTTACATGCTGCTAAGGCGAAGGGTTGCATGATTTTTTTTTAATTTCTTTTTTGTTTTCCCTTTCTTTTTTTCCAATCTTTCCTGTAAATTCCTTCTGGGGATTTCGAAGCCCAGCAAGGTTAATCACTTCCAACTTGTTCATGTACGGCAATTGCCGGAGGGTGGGGAGAGAGCCTTCTTCTTTTCTATCCTTTCCTTCAACTTTCCTTTTCTATCGGATATGCCATCTCTACTAGAATTAAGTCCTGACCACCTCGTTTGGATCGTAAGGTCTGTGTGGCCAGTGTATATATGTAAGTCTATGTAAGTCTATATATATATATATATATATATATATATCTGCTAGGGCTCATATTCGAACCATATAGGCAGGAGGTCCAGCCACCTATACCACCAAGAAGGTTAAAAGGAAAAATCTGATACTTCTACCAGTATTCCTCCTCAACCTCTACTATGGTGGGTGGCAGAGTCTTTTCATCGAATTCCGGCTTAGGGTTGCCGGAATTCGATGAAAAGACGGTCTCTCCCCCCCCCCCCATAGTTGAGGTTGGCCTGAGTCACTGTTATAGGTTATATACTGCATATATATTGCTCTAGTTAGTTATGTGTAGACTTAGCCTCCTCCTCATATTTCTCACTTCCCTCCTTCTTCTTCTGCTTCTTTTATCATCTTTATCACTATCATCATAGTAATCATTTACATCCCCTTCTCTTCTCCTTCCCTTCCTCCTCCTATTTCTGTCCTTTCTTAGTCTTCTTTTTCTTCTTCTTCTTCTTCCATCATCATCTTCCTCACCATCATATTATCATCTCCATTCCCTTTTCTTCTCCTTCCCTTCCTCATCCTCCTCCTATTTCTCTTCCCTTCTTCTTCTTCTTCTATCATCATCATATTCATCACCATCATCAAATTAATAATCTCCATCCCCTTCTCTTCCCTTCCCTTCCCTTCCCCTTCCTCCTGGCTTAACTTTATTCTTCTGCCACTTTCTCTTCTTCTTCTTCTTCGTATTTTTCTTCTTCTTCTTCTTCTTCTCCTTCTGCTTCTTCTTCTTCTTCTTTAACCTCTATCGCTTGCTCATATATATACACTTCCCCCCATTGAAAAACAACTTCTCCAATTTTGTCAACATATTTCATTCTCCCTGCCTTCCTCTCTTCCCACATTCGCTTTCATGTTCATTCTTTTCGCTTTTCCTTCCCTCTATCTCTCCCCATTTATTATACTCTTTCGGTTTTCTCACTCCTCTTTGTCTTTCTTCCACTTCCTTCCTTCTTTGGTAGATATCTTTCACTTTTCTACCTCTCGTATTTGTGTTTATATACCGGTATATTGATTATCCTCCTTTATCCTTATTTGTCGCCGTCTTCTTCTTCTTCTTCTATTTATTTTCCCCCTCTCCTTTTTTATTTCCTTCATTGTTTTCTACACTGTCAAATATAATGGTTCTAAAGAGGGCATGTTTCTTCTTTTTCTTCCTCTCTTGTCACCTTCTGTTTCTTCCTTTTCTTTCCCACCTGCTATCATTCCTCTCTTTCTTCCTTTCTACTTTCCTTTCTTCCTTCACTCGCTTCCCTCTCTATCTTGCTGTCTATTCTTTTTTCTACATAGTTGTTAGTAGCTTGGCAGTGTACGTATCCAAACAGCCCCGTAGGGAGTAATAGGTCTGTTGCTGGTTGTAAGGACGTTGTATTCCTTTGCATTCCTCTTTCTCCTCCTCCTCCTCTTCTCCCTCCTCCTCCTCCTCCTCCTCCTTCTCTTCTCCCTCCTCCTCCTCCTCCTGTCTCGCTCCCCTCCTTCTTCTCCTTCTCCTTCTCCTTCTCCTCTTCCTCTTCCTCCTCCTCCCCCCTCTTCCTCTTCCTCCTCCTCCCCCCTCTTCTCCCTCCTCCTCCTCCAACAACCTGAAGTTAGTTCGATATTCTTCAGTTGCTCCTCTCCTCTCCTCTCCTCCTCCTCACTCCTCCCTCGGCTCCCCTCTTCCTCCTTCTTCTCATAGGTTTATTATTGCTTCCGTATTTTCCTTCTTCCAGTTCATTGGCTACCCAC
The DNA here is from genome assembly GCA_032716605.1 of Paralithodes platypus. Taxonomy (NCBI): domain Eukaryota; kingdom Metazoa; phylum Arthropoda; class Malacostraca; order Decapoda; family Lithodidae; genus Paralithodes; species Paralithodes platypus. Next base: position 47,933,368 of record CM064568.1, on the reverse strand, counting down.
TAGGTTACCTCGAACGTTTGTTGTCGCTTTATGTATATACCTTGAACGTTTGTTGTCGCTTTATTTATATACCTTGAACGTTTGTTTTCGCTTTATTTATTTACCTTGAACGTTTGTTGTCGCTTTATTTATTTACCTTGAACGTTTGTTTTCGCTTTATTTATTTACCTTGAACGTTTGTTTTCGCTTTATTTATTTACCTTGAACGTTTGTTGTCGCTTTATTTATATACCTTGAACGTTTGTTGTCGCTTTATTTATATACCTTGAACGTTTGTTTTCGCTTGATTTATATACCTTGAACGTTTGTTGTCGCTTTATTTATATACCTTGAACGTTTGTTTTCGCTTTATTTATATACCTTGAACGTTTGTTGTCGCTTTATTTATATACCTTGAACGTTAGTTGTCGTTATATTCATTTCGACGTTCTCTCTTCCTACATTCGCTACATTTTGTCTGTATTAATTTTAAACAATTATTTTGTTTTCGTTCATTTTCTTATTGTTTTTCCTTAATCTGTAATTTGTTTCTTTATGTAATAATTTCTTTGTTTTTTCTTTGTTCACATTTCAAACATAATCTTTACTCTTCTTCTCATTCTTCTTCTTCTATCTCTTCTTATACTTCTTCTTATTATTATTCTCTCACTATTTTCTTCTTTACCCGCTTCTTCTTCTTCCGCTTCCCTCTTTCTCCTTCTTTGTTTTCAGCTTTTTCCTATTATCCCTTGCCCAGGTTCGTATCAACGTAAGCTGTGTTGAACTTGCGTTGCTCTTTTGTTTATCCTTCCTTCCTTCCTCTATTCCCTCATTCGCTTTCCTTCTATCCTTTCTTTCTCCCTTCTTTCCTTCCTTCGTGTTCTCTCTGTCTCTCTATCTTCCTTCCTTTCTCTCTCTATCTCCCTTCCTTTCTTTCTCTATTCCCTTATTCGCTTTCCTTCTATCGTTTCCTTCTCCCTTCTTTCCTTCCTTCATGTTCTCTCTCTCTCTCTATCTTCCTTCCTATCTTTCTCTATTCCCTTATTCGCTTTCCTTCTATCCTTTCCTTTTCCCTTCTTTCCTTCCTTCGTGTTCTCTCTCTCTCTCTCTCTATCTTCCTTCCTTTCTTTCTCTATTCCCTTATTCGCTTTCCTTCTATCCTTTCCTTTCCCCTTCTTTCCTTCCTTCGTGTTCTCTCTCTCTCCCCATCTTCCTTCCTTTCTTTCTCTATTCCCTTATTCGCTTTCCTTCTATCCTTTCCTTCTCCCTTCTTTCCTTCCTTCGTGTTCTCTCTCTCTCTCTATCTCCCTTCCTTTCTTCCTCTATTCTCTCATTCGCCTTCCTTCTATCCTTTCCTTTTCCCTTCTTTCATTCCTTCATGTTGTCTCCATCGTCCTTCCTTTCTTCCTCTATTCTCTCATTCGCCTTCCTTCTATCCTCTCCTTTTCCCTTCTTTCCTTCCTTCATGTTGTCTCCATCTTCCTTCCTTTCTTCCTCTATTCCCTCATTCGCTTTCCTTCTATCATAAAATGTTTTCAATTATTTCATTCATTCATTTTCTCTTTCTATCTTCCTTGCGTTGTTCCTTTCCCACTACATTCGCTTCCATTTTCTACTCTGTTTATTGCATTGTATTCATCCCCTCAATTGTGTTCCGTCTCTCTGCACTTGCTCTCCTTTTCTTTCACTTTGTCTTCATATACATTCATTTGTCTTTTTATCCTTATCCCTTTTCTTTATTCGCGTCTCCATCCCTTGTATATTTATTTCTTCTTCTTTTCAACTCTCTCTCTCTCTCTCTCTCTCTCATTCTTCCTTGTTCTCTTCCTTTATATTCCTTGCCCTCTCCATGTTAAGGGGGGTGACCTGCTTTTTGTTATTTCTGTCCTTTTCTCTCTTTCTCTGGCTTGTATCCATTCGGCCCCATTCAGCCAACTATTTTAAGACGTTTATCCCCATCTAGGTGCCGATTTCTTCCTGGCGAGCGATAGCGAGCCAGCATTATATGAAGAAATCCTGCTTATGTACAAAATGTACAAATTTAGCCTGCTGTCAAACAAAACTAAAAAATATGCTGGCTCGCTACCGCTCACCAGTAAAAAATAGACACCTGGATGGGGATAAACGTCTTAAAACAGTAGGCTGAATGGGGCCAAGTGGATACAAGCCAGAGAAAGATAGAAAAGGACAGACCAAAAACAGGTGACCCCCCTTAATACCCATGTTAGCTGTGTTGAACTTGCGTTGCTGTTTTGTTTGTCCTTCCTTCCTTCCTCCAATCCACCCCATTCCCTCATTCGCTTCCTTCCTTCCTTCCTTCCTTCTTATTTATGGTGTCCTTTCCTTTCTATCTTCCTTTCATTTATTTTGTTTTTCCTTAACTTCCGTCTATTCGTCCTCCTTTTCTGTCTCCCTTCCTTCCTTCGTCTCTTCCTTCCTTCCTTCCTCTATCTCTTCCTCTCTTCCTTCCTTCCTTCCTCTTTTCTTTCTTGCCTTCCTTTCATCCTTCCTTCCTTCCTTCCTTCCTCTTTTCTTTCTTGCCTTCCTTCCTTTCATCCTTCCTTCCTCTTTTCCTTCTTGCCTTCCTTTCATCCTTCCTTCCTTCCTTCCTCTCTTCCCTCCTTCCTTCCTCTCTTCCTCTTTTCCTTCTTGCCTTCCTTCCCTCCTTCCTTTATCTCTTCCTCTCTTCCTTCCTTCCTTTATCTCTTCCTTCCTTCCTCTTTTCCTTCTTGCCTTCCTTTCATCCTTCTTGCCTTCCTTTCATCCTTCCTGCCTTCCTTCCTCTCTTCCCTCCTTCCTTTATCTCTTCCTTCCTCTCTTCCCTCCTTCCTTCCTCTCTTCCTCTTTTCCTTCTTGCCTTCCTTTCATCCTTCCTTCCTTCCTTCCTCTCTTCCCTCCTTCCTTCCTCTCTTCCTCTCTTCCTTCCTTCCTTCCTTTTTCCTGTATGCTTATCCCACTGTATTCTTTATTTTCCTCATATTCTACCTTTTTCTTATACGTCAATCCTAAATGTATGATAAGGGAGCTAGTAGAATTGCCTGTGTTTAAGGGGAGATTTCCACTTAAGGGATTTTTTTCTTTACCCCCTTCACCCTCATGTTTAGCCCCATTGCTTTTGAGATTTTAAGACGTTCGCCCCATTACTTTGGCGATTTTAAGAACTTTCACCCAATTTATGTCACTTTTAAGACCTTTCGTCCCATTTAGGTGTCGATTTTTTTCCTGGCGAGCGATAGCGAGCCTGCAATTTAAGAGGAATCGGCCTTCGGCCGGGACATTTTTCTACCGAAAAATGTACAAATTTATCTTGAAAGGGGGTCAAGGGGGTGTAATTTCAAGCTTGATGGAAGTCTAGGAAACATACTAAAAACCTCCCCTTAAGGGGAGCAGAACCAGGACTTCATACCCAGGTTGAAATTCCGACCCCGACCCCTGCGAATATATATATATATATATATATATATATATATATATATATATATATATATATATATATATATATATATATATATATATATATATATATATATATATATATATATATATATATATATATATATATATATATATATATATATATGTGTGGTGAAGACAAAGGAAACAAAACATTAGGAAGAATGAAGAAGACGAAGAAGCGGTAAAAAAGAAAGACGAAATAATGTTAACAATTATAATACTAATCGACCTATTAACATCAAATAAGATCATATTAACTATAATTTCACAACTACAATAGTAAAATAATAATGATAACAACCACAACAACAACATCAACAATCAAAAGCAACAATAAAGTAAACAGTCCACCAATTCCCCCTAATGCCTTGTCAATGGGGTGGAAGGCCTGTAGAAGTTATTTATAAGGATCACCAAAATATTTATACGACATCTTTTTCTGCTGATCTTTCCGACTTGATTTCTTTCTTACCTCATAACATCACTCTCACTCACACTCTCACTCATTCACACTCTCTCTCTCTCTCTCTCTCTTTCTCTCTCTCATCAGATATATATTACGGTACCGGTATACATTAATATTTGCGGGTATTAGATAAACATATAATCCAAAAGTACTCTCTCTCTCTCTCTCGCTCTTCCGTTTTCTCTGTTATTTGTGTCTCATTCATTTACCCTTCCTTCCTTCCTTCCTTCCTTCTCTCTTCCCATTTATCATCCATCTTTTCTTATTACCTATTTTCCTTGTTTCCCCCTCCCTAGTCATTCATTCATTAATTCATTCATTCATTCCTTTATCCATTCATCCTCCCCGTAATTTGTCTTTCCCCATTTATTCATTCATTCTTCCATTCATCTATTCGTAATTTTTCCTTCCCTCCTTCCTTCCTTTTTCCCTCATTCCTTCCATCTTTTCATAATTATCTACATTCATCCATCCTCCCTAATTCTATTCTTCCTGTTCATCTCCTTTCTTTCCTTCCATTCTGTTTTCATTATTTATTTCATTCATTCCTCCTTTCCTTTCCATCTTCCACATATTTTCCATCTTTCTTCGACCTTCCTTCTATCTATCTATCTATCTATCTATCTATCTATTTATCGATCTAGTAATGCACCTATCTATTTAACGACCAGTATACATATCTATAACAAGCTATGTGTATTTATCTATCTATCTGTCTGTCTGTATCTATCTATCTATCTATCTATTTATCATCGCTTGACCCCCAATTCTGTCTTAATATATGCATTTGAAACGCCTTCTTTCCTTCTGTCCATCTGCCCATCCTTTTTTCCTTCCGTCTGTCCTTCTGTCTGTCCTTGTTTCCTTCCTTCCTTCCATCTGTCCTTCCTTCTTTCCTACCGTCTGTACTTCTGTCCGTCCTTCCTTCCTTCCTTCCATCTGTCCTTCCTTCTTTCCTTCCTTCCATCTTTCCTTCCTTCTTTCCTTCCGTCTGTCTGTCCTTCCTTCTGTCTTTCCCTCTTTCCGTCTTTCCTTCTTTCCTTCCGTCTGTAAGTCCATCTGTCCCTCCTTCTTTCCTACCGTCTGTACTTCTGTCCGTCTTTCCTTCCTTCCGTCTGTCCTTCTCTCCGTCCTACCTTCCGTCTGTCCTTCCTTCCTTCCGTCTGTCCTTCCTTCCTTCCGTCTGTCCTTCCTTCCTTCCGTCTGTCCTTCCTTCCTTCCGTCTGTCCTTCCTTCCGTCTGTCCTTCTCTCCGTCTTTCCTTCCGTCTGTCCTTTTCTCCGTCCTTCCTTCCGTCTGTTCTTCCTTCTTTCCGTCTGTCCTTCCTTCCTTCCGTCTGTCCTTCCTTCCGTCTGTCCTTCCTTCCTTCCGTCGGTCCTTCTCTCCGTCCTTCCTTCCGTCTGTCCTTCCTTCCTTCCGTCTGTCCTTCCTTCCTTCCGTCTGTCCTTCTCTCCGTCCTTCCTTCCGTCTGTCCTTCCTTCCTTCCGTCTGTCCTTCCTTCCGTCTGTCCTTCCTTCCTTCCTTCCCTCTATCCATCCGTCCGTCTGTCCTTCCTTCCTTCCGTCTGTCCTTCCTTCCTTCCGTCTGTCCTTCTCTCCGTCCTTCCTTACGTCTGTCCTTCTCTCCGTCCTTCCTTGACTGTCCTTCCTTCTTTCATACAGGCTGTACTTCTGTCCGTTCTTCCTTCTTTAATTGTTCCCTTCCGTATTTTCTTCTTTCCTTCCGTCTGTCCTTCCATCCATCCTTCCTTCCTTCCTTCCTTCATTATTCCTTCCTTCCTTCCTTCCATCCTAATTCCTTTTAATATTTCTACCCTCCAGCTCGCAGGTTATGTTTTCTTTACTATAACGATCTGTTTCTATTAATATACTAGGGGAAGGTGCCAGACCCCATCTACAATTACGTGAATCTATCTCGCTCTCGCTCTCTTGCTATCACTTTTCTCTCTCTCTCTCTCTCTCTCTCTCTCTCTCTCTCTCTCTCTCTCTCTCTCTCTCTCTCTCTCTCTCTCTCATATAAACATATACAAACAAGAACACTCATACATAACACACACACAATCACAGAAACACTCACACATTCTCTCTCTCACTTTTTCACAACAAAACACACACACATATTCCCTCTCTCATAAGTAGTTGTGTCATTCCCAGATGCTTTGAACAGCTGCCTCTCTCTCTCTCTCGCTAAAGAGACACCCAGGGAGAGAATCAGCATAGCTCTGCACTCGGAGTGACGCAAATAGCAACATATGTGCAAGGTTTTTGAAACTATTCTTGCATCCAAATTTCTTAAAAATTTCTCTTCTCATAATCTACTCTCAGATCGCCAGTATGGCTTCTTTAATTAAGGGTCGATCTACTGGTGATCTTCTTTCATATCTTACTAGCTCTTGGTCATCATCCTTTCGGGACTTTGGCGAGTCCTTTTCTATTGCACTAGACATATCGAATGCCTTTGATAAGAGTCTGGTGCAAATCTCTAATGTCTAAATTATCCTCCTTCGGTTTCTATCTCTCCATATGTGCCTTTGTCTCTAATTTCCTTTCAGGCCATTCCATAGCTGTGGTTGTGGACGGTCATCGCTCACTTCTTCATCCTACCAACTCCGGTGTTCCTCACGGCTCTGTCCTATCTCCCATTCTCTTTCTAATTTTCATAAATGATCTTCTCAACTGTACCTCCAGGCCCATCCATTCATATGCAGACGACTCTACCTTACACTACTCAATTATTTTTACTGAACGCCCCAGTCAGCAATCCCTCAAAGACAAACGTAATGAAGCCATGCAACACTTACCTTCTGATCTAACTACTCCCTATCGTCCGATTAGCTTAACCTCAATTGTATGTAAAATGCTAGAAATGGTCATAAGAGACAGACTCGTACATCACTTAGAGGCAAATAACTTACTTAAAGATACTCAACACGGCTTTAATAAAAAACGTTCCTGTTTAACAAACCTCTTAGACTTCTTCCACGATATCCTCAAACTCTACAATGAGAGTAAGGCTGTAGATATTATATACCTTGATTTTCAAAAGGCCTTTGACAAAGTTCCCCACAAACGTTTACTGCTAAAACTAAAAGCGCATGGAATACAAGACGGTGTGTTGAAATGGATAGAAAATTGGCTCAGCGACAGAAAGCAAAGAGTAGTCATAAACGGTAAGGCATCTAAATGGACCAATGTAATAGCGGGGTACCCCAGGGATCGGTACTAGGACCAATTCTCTTTCTAATTTACATCAACGACATAGATGAGGGTCTCACCTGTACAATCTCAAAATTTGCTGACGATACAAAAATTGCAAATAGCGTACTCTCAAAAGAACAAGTTGACGATATGCAACACAATCTAGATAAATTGTCATGTTGGGCCCAAATTTGGCAAATGAGTTTCAATGCGGATAAGTGTAAAGTACTACATATCGGATACCTAAATGAGAAAGCAAACTATTCGATGAATGGCACTCAGCTTAAGAATGTAAACAGAGAAACCGATCTGGGAGTAACAATATCGAGTAACCTAAAACCGAGTCAACAATGTTCAGAAGTTGTTAAGAAGGCAAACAAAATAATTGGCTTTATAGGCAGGTCATTTGAGCATAAATCCAAAGAAGTTATCCTAACCCTTTACAATTCCTTAGTCCGCCCTCTTCTGGAATACTGCGTTCAATCCTGGTGCCCTTATTACCAAAAAGATATGAACAATCTAGAACGAGTTCAACGTAGAGTTACCAAAATGATACCTAGCCTAAAGAACAAACCATACGAAGAGCGTCTTAGAGAATTAAATCTATTTCCTTTAACCCAGCGCAGATTAAGAGGTGACTTAATTCAAGTGTTCAAAATCATCAAAGGCATCGACAATATGAACTGTAGTAAGTACTTCACTATCGACCAATCTAATTACACGCGGGGAAACGGTTGCAAAATTATTGGTAAATCTTTTAACTCACACAAATCTAAGAATTTCTTCTTCAATAGAGTTGTCAACTTGTGGAATGGGCTTCCCCGAGACGTTATAGACTGCAGCACCGTTGATTCATTTAAACTCCGCCTAGACAAATATCTCGCATCAAACCCGCGACTGACTGCGTTTGTAAATGAATAACTTTATTTTATCCCCCCTCAGTTACTATCCCATCTGTCCCCTACTAACTTCCAAATCCTGCCACGGACATTAGTTCCAGGGCAGTAGTTCCCTTTCCAATGTTCCCTTACCCACTCTAAACCACTGTTTGGACACTTGATCCTCAGTGTTTTGGAGGACAAGCAGCCTAGAAGGGTCACTAGACCTGTTGTTGCTTGATTTCCTTTGTACTCCTTTGTACCCTTTGTACTATTTCCAATTGGGGCAGAAAAAACCTTGTTGCCTTTAATGCTTCCAAAACTCAATTTCTTCATCTTACTACCCGTTCGGAACTTCCAGATACCTATCCATTACAATTCAACAATACAAAAATCAATCCTTCATCTTCTCTCAATATTCTCGGTGTCTCCTTTTCTTCTGCTCTCACTTGGAAGGACCATATTACCAGTCTTGCTAAGGGAGCCTCCCAGAAGCTGGGTGTGATCAACCGCCTCAAGGGGTTCTTTACCCCTGCGCAGCTTCTTGCTCTGTACAGGGGCACAGTGCGTCCTTGTACTGAGTATTGTTCACATGTGTGGGGAGGATCCTCTCACACCGCACTCCTAGACAAAGTAGAAAGGAAAGCCTTTCGTATCATTAACTCCCGTCCTCTCACCAACTCTCTGCAATCTCTCTCTCTTCGCCGCAGTGTTGCATCTCTCTCGCTATTCTATCGCTACTACAATAATCAGTGCTCCTCAGAGCTTTCCCTGTGTATACCACCTCCTCTACGTAGGGTACGTACTACGTAGTACCCGTCTTGCAACACAATCCCATCCCAACTCTGTGCAACTCTCCAACCCAAGAGTGAAACGGTATTCTCAGTCTTTCTTCTATTCAACTGCTGAGGTTTGGAACTCTCTCCCAGAATCAATCTTTCCCTCTTCCTATGACTTAAATTGCTTCAAACTCTGTGTGTCCAGGCATTTTGGCTCGAACGTCACTCTTTCAACTCTGGGGGAGGCACTCGCTACAGGCAGTTCTGCCTTTTGTCTTGTCTCCCTCACTCACACAGAAAAAAAGAAAAATAGGAAAAAGAACAGATGCTGGCGGGGATGAGAGAGAGAGAGAGAGAGAGAGAGAGAGAGAGAGAGAGAGAGAGAGAGAGAGAGAGAGAGAGAGAGAGAGAGAGAGAGAGAGAGAGAGAGAGTGTATAGATAGCTTAATTTACGATTACTTAATATAGAGATAAAAAGAAATTTACAGTAATAAATAGCAATAGATAGAGAAATGGGGCGAAAGTTATACCATCAATTTGAATACGAATTTAATGCGAATTTCATGAATAATCTAATATCAATAACATAACAAACAATGAACAAACAATACCTTAAGTGTCACCTGTGCAAATATCACCAGATCGCCAATAGTAGTTACATACCTGGAAGGAGAAATACAAATATTATTAACGAAATGCATGAGTGAATAATTGTAAAGCAAGTTTATAAGACCAATATAAAATGAATACTATAAGGAAGCACATCGGTAATATTGTGCTTGTGGTTATAAAGCATTTAATTTCAAACGTCACCTCATTTAGATTGTATGTAGATAATCGTATGCTTATGAATATCATGGTAATGTATTAAACGTTCTCTCTCTCTCTCTCTCTCTCTCTCTCTCTCTCTCTCTCTCTCTCTCTCTCTCTCTCTCTCTCTCTCTCTGTCTCTCTCTCTCTCTCTCATCAGCGTTAAGGAGACACCCAGGGAGAGAATCAGTCTAGCTCTGCACTCGGAGTGACGCAAATAACAACATACAGTATGTGCAGGGACAGATGCTGGCGGGGAGGAGTACAAAGGAGAGAGAGAGAGAGAGAGAGAGAGAGAGAGAGAGAGAGAGAGAGAGAGAGAGAGAGAGAGAGAGAGTACAAAGGAGTACAAAGGAAATCAAGCAACAACAGGTCTAGTGACCCTTCTAGGTTGCTTGTCCTCCAAAACACTGAGGATCAAGTGTCCAAACAGTGGTTTAGAGTGGGTAAGGGAACATTGAAAAGGGAATTACTGCCCTGGAACTAATGTCCGTGGCAGGATTAGGGAGTTAGTAGAGGACAGATGGGTTAGTAACTGAGGGGGGATAAAATAAAGTTATTCATTTACAAACGCAGTCAGTCGCGGGTTTAATGAGAGATATTTGTCTAGGCGGAGTTTAAATGAATCAACGGTGATGCAGTCTATAACGTTTCGGGGAAGCCCATTCCACAAGTTGACAACTCGATTGAAGAAGAAATTCTTAGATTCGTGCGAGTTAAAAGATTTACCAATAATTTTGCAACCGTTTCCCCGCGTGTAATTAGATTGGTCGATAGTCAAGTACTTACTACAGTTCATATTGTCGATGCCTTTGATGATTTTGAACACTTGATTTAAGTCACCTCTTAATCTCCGCTGGGTTAAAGGAAATAGATTTAATTCTCTAAGACGCTCTTCGTATGGTTTGTTCTTTAGGCTAGGTATCATTTTGGTAACTCTACGTTGAACTCGTTCTAGCTTGTTTATATCTTTTTGGTAATAAGGGCACCAGGATTGAACGCAGTATTCCAGAAGAGGGCGGACTAAGGAATTGTAAAGGGTTAGGATAACTTCTTTGGATTTATGCTCAAATGACCTGCCTATAAAGCCAATTATTTTGTTTGCCTTCTTAACAACTTCTGAACATTGTTGACTCGGTTTTAGGTTACTCGATATTGTTACTCCCAGATCGGTTTCTCTGTTTACATTCTTAAGCTGAGTGCCATTCATCGAATAGTTTGCTTTCACATTTAGGTATCCGACATGTAGTACTTTACATTTATCCGCATTGAAACTCATTTGCCAAATTTGGGCCCAACATGACAATTTATCTAGATTGTGTTGCATATCGTCAACTTGATCTTTTGAGAGTACGCTATTTGCAATTTTTGTATCGTCAGCAAATTTTGAGATTGTACAGGTGAGACCCTCATCTATGTCGTTGATGTAAATTAGAAAGAGAATTGGTCCTAGTACCGATCCCTGGGGTACCCCGCTACTTACATTGGTCCATTTAGATGCCTTACCATTTATGACTACCCTTTGCTTTCTGTTGCTGAGCCAATTTTCTATCCATTTCAACACACCGTCTTGTATTCCATGCGCTTTTAGTTTTAGCAGTAAACGTTTGTGGGGAACTTTGTCAAAGGCCTTTTGAAAATCAAGGTATATAATATCTACAGCTTTACTCTCATCGTAGAGATTGAGGATATCGTGGAAGAAGTCTAAGAGGTTTGTTAAACACGAACGATTTTTACGAAAGCCGTGTTGAGTATCTTTAAGTATGTTATTTTCCTCTAAGTGATTTACGAGTCTGTCTCTTATGACCGTTTCTAGCATTTTACAAACAACTGAGGTTAAGCTAATTAGACGATAGTTACTGGGTAGGGATTTGCTGCCTTTTTTGAATATCGGTGTTACGTTGGCTAGCTTCCACTGATCAGGCATAGTTCCAGACTGCAAGGATTTATTGAATAGTAATGTCAGTGGTTTGGAGAGCTCATCCTTAGCTTCCTTTAGAACTCTAGGCGAGATTGTATCAGGTCCTGGCGTTTTATTTACCTTGAGTTTATCTAAACAATTCAATACTTCTCTCTCTGTAACGGTGATATTGCTTAGAACATCTGAATTATCAATCTGAATCGGCGATGGTGTAGGGATATCACTGAGGTCTTCTGTTGTAAAAACTGATGCAAAGAAGGTATTGAGGGCATTACTCATTTGTACTTTGTCTTTGGTGTATTCTCCATTTTCATCGACTAACGGTCCAACAGTTGAAGTAACTACTTTTTTCTTTCTGATATAACTATAGAATTCTTTCGGGTTTGTTTTACTTTGATTCACAATATGTAACTCTAAGGTCTTTTTACTCTGCTTAATTAACTTTTTGGCTTTGCGTCGTAGCTCTACAAATTTCACCCGTTCTTCGTCATTTTGTGAGGATTTTAATCTATCATTAGCAAATTTTTTAGCAAGCAAGCAGTTTGAAATATCTTTATTCCACCATTTGGGCTTATTATTATGGCTTGGACACCGTATTTTCGATGGTATGCAGTCTTGCACTGCTTTTAGGTAAGTGGTTTCGAATAATTTCCAAGATGTATTTATGTCGTTATTGTTAATTAAAAAGCTCCAGTCAGTTTCTTTAAACATAGCTCTAAGTTTATGGAAGTTTGCTTTCTTGAAATTAGGGACTTTTTCGATGCTACTATTTGGTTCGTTACTAGTAAACTTTAAAGTGAAAGTTATCGTACGATGGTCGCTGTTACTGAATTCATCACCAACATTCAAATTCTCTATCAATTCTTCTTTTGTTGCAAGTACAATGTCAAGAACGTTATTACCACGGGTCGGCGTTCGAACAAATTGATAAAGCGAACTCTCTTGCAAGTTCGTATACAAGTCATGTCCGGAGTGTGAAGTAAGAGTATCGCCCCACTTGGTCACAGGTAAATTAAAGTCGCCAAAAATTACGGTACCTTGTGAGTTACTTACATCTGCAATTTGTTCGTAAATTTCTCGGTCAGTTTGCACTGATTGAGCTGGAGGTCTGTATATTAACGCAAGTATTATTTTTGTACCTTGATTATTCTTTATTAGCACAAAAGATGTGTCGACGTTCACAATTTGAGGTTTTGACACGAGGGTCGGGTTAAGACTTTCTTTGATATAAAATAAAACGCCACCTCCATTTTTATTTATTCGGCTGTTCTCAAACATTACATAACCGGGAAGTGAATACTCTGCTAAAAAGTCTCTATCTATCTTCTGTATTGAGCCAAGATTCTGTTATGCCAATCACATCATAATTTTCTGTAAACACTAGTTCCTCTAAATCTGAAAATTTATTGCGTATGCTAAGAGCGTTTGCATAGAAAACCTTTAAAGTTGCGGTTTTAGAACTCTCAGAACGTTCTTTCATCGAATTTTTGGTTCTGGTCGGATCTACATTTACATTCATGGCTGTCCTCGGTCCTCGGTCGTTATCCCTGACGGTTTTGAATTTGGGTCGTGTTGGTGGAGAGAGAGAGAGAGAGAGAGAGAGAGAGAGAGAGAGAGAGAGAGAGAGAGAGAGAGAATTATTCTCTATCAGTCTGTGGTGTGTGATTCATTTATGAGATTCAGATCAGTAAGTTACAAGTTTTTCTATTTGTCTGTCTGTCTGTCTGTCTGTCTGTCTATCTATCTATCTATCTATCTATCTATCTATCTTTCCGTATGTATGTATGTATATTTTTTAGGGTTTTGAAGGGTTTTAAAGAGTTTATATAAGAGTAAACACTCTCACAGACCTCCTTCAGGATAAATCTGTATAATGTTTGATAGACAAATTTCCTTTAATGTGTTGGCTCGCAATCGCTCGCTATGATAAAATTGACAACTGAATGGGGCAGATTGTCTTAAAACAATAGGCTGACTGTATAGCCTACTTTATATATACCTCTGTCTGTCTGTCTGTCTGTCTGTCTGTCTGTCTCTCTCTCCCTCTCCCTCTACTTCTACTTCGAGTATATCATCGGAATGAACCGCAAGGCCTCTTAGATACTAACTATTCTCTGTAACTCTCTCTCTCTCTCTCTCGAACGGACTGTATTTCTAGTATTTGGGTCATGTATTGCTGCGTTAAACTTTCCGCTCCCGATCTGAAGCCCCAAACTTTACAATAACAACGCCATATATAGAACTAACAACGGTACTATAATCAGACTAACTTATGAGGTCTTAAAGAAAAAGTGTGTGTGTGGGGGGGGGGGGGGGGGGAGAGTTTTTTTTAAGGGCACCTTTTCCTCTCAATATTAACCCCATTAGTTTTGAGATTTTAAGACATCTGTCCTATTATTCTGGAAATGTTAAGACCTTCGTGCCATTTAGGTGTCCATTATTTCCTGGCGAGCGATAGCAAGCCTGTAATTCAGGAGGAAAAGGCCGAAAACAGGAGTTATGTATCTAAAAACCACCCCCGGGATAGATAGCCTTAAAGTCAAATACACTGATTTGGTTGTATAAGGGGACACAACGAATATATATATATATATATATATATATATAGTCTATGTATAATTATATATAAAACAAAACAAATATTGATCCAACACACACAACGCACAAAGACACACACGCACACACTCATGCATGCACTACATTACGCACACACACACACACAAACCCACCCATGCACTACACACACACACACACACACAAAAACCCACCCATGCACTACACACACACACACACACACACACACACACACACACACACACACACACACACACACACATACTCATGAGTACTGCACTAATGTTCTCTTGGATATCATGGTAATAATTGGTTGGCGCCCCATTATATTGTACTGCCTCTGGGGACAGGTGCACACAGAGATGATTATGTGTACCGTGTGTGTGTGTGTGTGTGTGTGTGTGGCGTGCTGGGGGGGGGGGGGGGGTTATTATGTGTTTAAGGGAGCCCACCTCGCTTTTTTTTTCTCTTTCTCTCCCTCTCTCTTTGGCTTGTATTAATTCGGCCCCATTCAGCCTACTGTTTTAAGACGTTTACCCTCATCCAGGTGTCAATATTTTCCTGGCGAGCGGTAGCGAGCCAGCATATATATATATTTTTGTTTTGACAGCAAGCTAAATTTGGACATTTTTCGATAGAAAAATTTCTCCGGCGAAGCCGGATTTCTCCATACAATGCTGGCTCGCTATCGCTCGCCGGGAAGATATCGACACCTGGATGGGAATAAACGTCTTAAAGCAGTTGGCTGAATGGAGCCGAATGGATACAAGCCAGGGAAAGAGAGAAAGGGAGAGAAAGATAAAAAAAAAAAAAAAGCTGGTGACCCCCCTTAATAACAATAATAATTGTTGGTTTCTTTCTCAATTGCAGTCGTGAAGCTGAATATCAACAGAACAATGCTTATTCTACTTTAAGGGGGGTGGTTCAATTATTCTACTTTAAGGGGGGTGGTTCACTTATTCTACTTTAAGGGGGGTGGTTCACTTATTCTACTTTAAGGGGGTGGTTCACTTATTCTACTTTAAGGGGGGTGGTTCACTTATTCTGCTTTAAGGGGGGTGGTTCACTTATTCTACTTTAAGGGGGTGGTTCACTTATTCTACTTAAAGGGGTTGGTTCACTTATTCTACTTTAAGGGGGGGTTCAATTATTCTACTTTAAGGGGGGGGGGGGTTCACTTATTCTACTTTAAGGGGGGGTGGTTCACTTATTCTACTTTAAGGGGGGGTGGTTCACTTATTCTACTTTAAGGGGGGGTGGTTCACTTATTCTACTTTAAGGGGGGTGGTTCACTATTCTACTTTAAGGGGTGGTTCACTTTATTTACTTTAAGGGGGGTGGTTCACTTATTCTACTTTAAGGGGGGTGGTTCACTTATTCTACTTTAAGGGGGGGTGGTTCACTTATTCTACTTTAAGGGGGGTGGTTCACTTATTCTACTTTAAGGGGGTGGTTCACTTATTCTACTTTAAGGGGGGTGGTTCAATTTTGGGGCGATTTTTGCATGTATTCATTATGTTTCTAGTTTCCTCCCTAGACCTCCATTAAATAAAAAAAAAAAAAAACATCCATTAGATCCCCTTCTAGATTAATTTGTACATTTTTCGGTAGAAAAATGTCCCGGCCGAAGGCCGTTTCTTCCAACATTATAGGCTCACTATCGTTCGCCAGGAAAAACATCGACACCCAAATAGCACGAAAGGTCTAAATATTGACAAAGAAATGGGGCGAAAGGTCTTAAAATCGACTAACTAATGGGGCAAACATCTTAACATCTGAAAACTAATGGGGCTTAACACGAGGGAGAAAGGGGACCAGAAAAACGACCCATCTCCCTTTAACCTGAACAGTCCATCAGCCTCACCTTAACTACGAGGTCACATGCGACCTTTGGTGACCGTGAGGTGCCAAGTTCCCATCATAGTACATACACAGATGCACTGGTGAGAGTACGTGTAGGCTAACACAAGCTGATAGTTGAGCAGCCTGGCTAAGGAGGGACCACGATACAATCCTCTCCAAGGGGATAGCCGAAAAATACTTTAGGATTTCGAGGGAACTGGAACCCTCGACCTTGCAGTCAGTGGATAGTGCTAACCCGACGACTCGACTCGTATTATTCACTCATTTGTTCGTCAAGGGGAATCCACGCAATGCGAGCTAAGCTCATTATTACCGCGCCTCCTTAACTGGGAATGTATTGCGTGAAATGCATGTTAAGTGTTTATGTATCATTGGAATGGCTGTGGATGTGTGTGTAGTCTGTATTTTAGCCAATTGGCGACATTTGGAAACGAAGGCTTAGGGTTAATCTGTACGGTACCATTCTCACTACGGTACCAGTCTCACCCGAAGGCTTAGGGTTAATCTGTACGGTACCATTCTCACTACGGTACCAGTCTCACCCGAAGGCTTAGGTTGACCAGTACGATACCCATCTCACCTTGTAACCGATCACCAACCCCAGATGGGACGTCACAACTTCGTCCACTTATTCCAGGTTCCTATTTATACTGCTAGGTGAACAGAGGCTACACCGTTAAGAGACTTGCCCAAATGTCTCTTCCCCGCCCGGGTCTCGAACTCGGGACCTTCTGGTTGTGAGCCAGACGCGCTATCCGTTACGCCACGGGGAGGTGTGTGTGTGTGTGTGTGTGTGTGTGTGTGTGTGTATATATATATATATATATATATATATATATATATATAGACGATTTTGTAAAGTTTAAGAAGGGTCTGTGGTAGTAAAAATGGCTGAGTGAGATAGTTTGAAGCCTGTTTAATGCTGGAGGCCCCTTTTAAAATGAATAAAATCGTGTAATAGTTAGCCAGAGTAAAGTTTAAAAGGACGGCGCTGGTCCTGAATGAGTTAACTCTGCGGACAGCAAACCAATCTTCCAACAAGCCATCACACTTTCATCCACAAATGCACTGGACGAGAAGAAGTTTGACAATCGTCTCTCATATATAGCCTGCCTTTGGAGTTCCACCTCATTCCATTAGCAACCAGAGGAGGCGTGGAATTCTTACTTTGCTAATACTTCTTGATATGACAATTCTTACTTTTCTAAAACTACTCGATAATTTCTGGCTTTTCTAATACTTCTTGATATGCCAGAATTCGTATACTTTTGTGATACTTCTCGATATGCCAGAATTCTTACTTTTCTAATACTTCTTGATATGCCAGAATTCTTACTTTTCTAATACTTCTTGATATGCCAGAATTCTTACTTTTCTAATACTTCTCGATATGCCAGATTTTGTTTTATAATACTTCTCGATACTTCTTACTTTCCTAATACTTCTGGATAATTTCTTACTTTTCTAATATTTCTCGATATGCCAGAATTAAAGGGGTCTAGGGAGGCGCTTTTTGACTATGTTGAAAATTGAAAAATACATATTAGTACTAATTCACACACACACACACACACACACACACACACACACACACACACACACACACACACACACACACACACACACACTCACACAGACACCCCCGCCCCCACACACACACAGATATACACACGCACACAAGGTATCGGTTGAGCAAAAATAATGTCAAGGCAATTTCAGCGAAGAATCTCAATCGAAATTCGAACATTTGCTAATAAACACACTGAGAGAAGTTATACAGAAACATTGAGTATATTGAAGACTATAAACCTTTCTGTCCTTATATATGATAAGTTTGTTACCTCCAAGAATGCATTTAACCCTATACAGATCCTGACGCATTTTGACGGTTTATTCTGGCTATCATTCGACGATTTTATACACCCTAGGAAAGATCTGTGGCTAAAGACTATATCAATTAACCCTCTGACTTCCATCTACCCTTCCTAATCTGAATAAAATCGTCTAACAATAACCAGAAAAGAAAAGAAAAAAGAAATACGTCTCAATTAACCTTCTGGCTTTCTTCTACCCTCACTAATCTGAATAAAATCGTTTACTAGTAGCCAGGAAAAAATATGAAAAAATGCATAATCGGATCGTGAAACGGTTAAGGGGGGGAGGGGGTCACCGTTTTTTTTTTTTTAAATCTTTCTCTCCCTCTCTCTTTGGCTTGTATCCATTTGGCCCCATTCAGCCTACTGTTTTAAGACGTTTAACCCAATCCAGATGTCAATATTTTCCTGGCGAGCGGTAGCGAGCCAGCATAGGCCTATACAGTATATATATTTGTTTTGACAGCAAGCTAAATTTGTACATTTTTCGATAGAAAAATATCTCCGGCGAAGCCGGATTTCTCCATACAATGCTGGCTCGCTACCGCTCGCCAGGAAGAAATTGACACCTGGATGGGGATAAACGTCTTAAAACTGTTGGCTGAATGGGGCCGAATGGATACAAGCCAGAGAAAGAGAGCAAATGAGAGAAAGATAAAACAAAAAACAGGTGATCCCCCTTAAACCGGTATATTAACCCCCTTCTTTACCGGAGGCGTCTCTTTGGTTTATTCTAGCTTAATTCAACCTATTTTATTCAGTATATTAACCCCTTGAGGATTATGACGCATTTTGACATTTAATTATGGCTATCATTTGACGATTGTATTTAACTTAGGACAAAATGGGAGTCAGAGTGCTAATTGGGCTAGATTTGACCCATTTGATTCCTAGAGGGTCTTCCTAACCTGAATAAAATCGTCTAAATATAGCCAGAATAATCCATCAAAACGCGTCATAATCCTCAAGGGGTTAAGCGCCTCGAACAAGTAAAAAGGCTGCGAACTATCTCACGTAACCATACTTACTACCACAGATCCTTCCTAAGCTGCACACAATCGTCTAAATATTGCTAGAATAGGATGAAAAAGGTGTCACCGGTACAGAAGGGGTTAATGCTAGTCAAAGGCGTCACCGGTACAGAAGGGGTTAATGCTAGTCAAAGGCGTCACCGGTACAGAAGGGGTTAATGCTAGTCAAAGGCGTCACCGGTACAGAAGGGGTTAATGCTAGTCAAAGGTGTCACCGGTACAGAAGGGGTTAATGCTAGTCAAAGGCGTCACCGGTACAGGAGGGGTTAATGCTAGTCAAAGGCGTCACCGGTACAGAAGGGGTTAATGCTAGTCAAAGGTGTCACCGGTACAGAAGGGGTTAATGCTAGTCAAAGGTGTCACCGGTACAGAAGGGGTTAATGCTAGTCAAAGGTGTCACCGGTACAGAAGGGGTTAATGCTAGTCAAAGGCGTCACCGGTACAGAAGGGGTTAATGCTAGTCAAAGGCGTCACCGGTACAGAAGGGGTTAATGCTAGTCAAAGGCGTCACCGGTACAGAAGGGGTTAATGCTAGTCAAAGGTGTCACCGGTACAGAAGGGGTTAATGCTAGTCAAAGGCGTCACCGGTACAGAAGGGGTTAATGCTAGTCAAAGGTGTCACCGGTACAGAAGGGGTTAATGCTAGTCAAAGGTGTCACCGGTACAGAAGGGGTTAATGCTAGTCAAAGGTGGCACCGGTACAGAAGGGGTTAATGCTAGTCAAAGGTGTCACCGGTACAGGAGGGGTTAATGCTAGTCAAAGGTGTCACCGGTACAGAAGGGGTAATGCTAGTCAAAGGTGTCACCGGTACAGAAGGGGTTAATGCTAGTCAAAAGTGTCACCGGTACAGAAGGGGTTAATGCTAGTCAAAGGTGTCACCGGTACAGAAGGGGTTAATGCTAGTCAAAGGTGTCACCGGTACAGAAGGGGTAATGCTAGTCAAAGGTGTCACCGGTACAGAAGGGGTTAATGCTAGTCAAAAGTGTCACCGGTACAGAAGGGGTTAATGCTAGTCAAAGGTGTCACCGGTACAGAAGGGGTTAATGCTAGTCAAAGGTGTCACCGGTACAGGAGGGGTTAATGCTAGTCAAAGGTGTCACCGGTACAGAAGGGGTTAATGCTAGTCAAAGGTGTCACCGGTACAGAAGGGGTTAATGCTAGTCAAAGGTGTCACCGGTACAGAAGGGGTTAATACTAGTCAAAGGTGTCACCGGTACAGAAGGGGTTAATGCTAGTCAAAGGTGTCACCGGTACAGAAGGGGTTAATGCTAGTCAAAGGTGTCACCGGTACAGAAGGGGTTAATGCTAGTCAAAGGTGTCACCGGTACAGAAGGGATTAATGCTAGTCAAAGGTGTCACCGGTACAGAAGGGGTTAATGCTAGTCAAAGGTGTCACCGGTACAGAAGGGGTTAATGCTAGTCAAAGGTGTCACCGGTACAGAAGGAGTTAATGCTAGTCAAAGGTGTCACCGGTACAGAAGGGGTTAATGCTAGTCAAAGGTGTCACCGGTACAGGAGGGGTTAATGCTAGTCAAAGGTGTCACCGGTACAGAAGGGGTTAATGCTAGTCAAAGGTGTCACCGGTACAGAAGGGGTTAATGCTAGTCAAAGGTGTCACCGGTACAGAAGGGGTTAATGCTAGTCAAAGGTGTCACCGGTACAGAAGGGGTTAATGCTAGTCAAAGGTGTCACCGGTACAGAAGGGGTTAATGCTAGTCAAAGGTCCACCGGTACAGAAGGGGTTAATGCTAGTCAAAGGTGTCAAACTATCTCACGTAACCACACTTACTACCACAGATCCTTCCTAAGCTGCATACAATCGTCTAAATATTGCTAGGATAGGATGAAAAAGACGTCACCGGTACAGAAGGGGTTAATATGGACACGTTATATGCCCTCTTCGTACTGGCTGGTAAGAACGCCGAAAATGGTACGTCCGTGTGTCGCGGATTTTATGACGTGCGTGTTTTATTAGGTTAGCGACGGGCTCTCTTTGACTCCGATAATGTGTCCCTTGAGCCGGTATCACACGAAGGAAGGAAGGAAGGAAGGAGGGGGAGGGGAGGAAGGAAGATGGAAGGGTGGAGGGGAGGAAGGGAGAAAGGAGGGTGGGAGGGAAGGAAGGACGATGGGAGGCGGTAGAAAGGAGGTGGATGGTGGGAGGGAAGGAGGGATGGTGGGTGGAAGGAAGGATGGGAGGGCGGGAGGAAGGAAGGGAGGGTGGGAGAGGGAAGGATGGAAGGAAGAAGGGAAGAAGGGAGGAATGGAGGGAGGAGGGAAAGATGGGATGGGGGAAGGGAATGAAGGGGGGTGAAGGAGAGAGGGTGGAATAAAGAAAGGAAGAGCGGGATGAAGATATGGAAGAATGGAGGAATGAAGCAGGGTAGGGGGATAGGAACAAATGAAAGAAGGAGGAAGGAAGAAAGAAAGGAGGCAAGGGAGGAGGGAAGGAAGAGAGAAAGGAAGGCAGGAAAAAAAAGAAAGGAGGCAAGGGAGGATGGAAGGAAGGAAGGGGAGGCAAGGAAGAATGAAAGGAAGCAAAGAGGGAGGGAGGAAAGAAAAAGGATAGAACAAAAGGACGAAAGGATGTAGGAAAGAATGAAAAAACAAAACAAAGAAAAACAAAATGTAGGCTATATGATAGGATGCAAAAAAAAGAATAAATTACGGTAGTAGTGTTAAATGAAGGAAGCAAAGAAAACAGAAAGAAGGAAGGAAGGAACGAAGGAAGCAAAGTAAACAGAGGACGGAAGGAAGGAAGGGACGAAGAAAGAAGGATTAAAGGAAATACGTAAAGACAAATCGAAAATAATATGCAAAATAGAAAGGAAGGAGAAACTAAAATATGAGAAGGAAGAACGCACGAAGGAATACTATTAACGGCAGGAAGGAAGGAAGGAGAAACGAGATAATTGAGAAAGAAAGATGTACGATGGAATAATAAGGACTGCAGAAAGGAAGGAAGGAAGGAAGGAAGGAAGAAAGAAAAGAAGAAACTAGGAAGGAAGAGAGGAAGAAGGAAGGAACGAAAACGAAGGAAGGAAGGAAGGGAGGAAGAAAAAAAGAAGCTAGGAAGGAAGGAAAGAAGGAAGAAGGAATGAGAACGAAGGAAGGAAGAAAAAAGGTAGGAAGAAAGAAGAAATGAAGGAAGGAAGGAATGAGAACGAAGGAAGATCGAAGGAAGGAAATACAGCAAGATTGATAAATGAAGGAAGCAGAGGAAACAAGAAGAAGAAGGAGGAGGAGGAGGAGGCATGGTTGTGACGTCAGTAGGGGAAAAGAGATTTTAAGGAGGATTATTTTTTCTCTTTCCTTCTTCTCTTTACTTACATCCTTCCTTCCTTTATTTTTGCTTCTTCTCTTTACATATAACCTACCTTCCTTCCTTCCTTTTTGCTCTCTTTACTTCTTCATTTCTGTTTCTTCTCTTTACATATAACCTTCCTTCCTTCCTTCCTTCATTTTTGCTCTCTTTACTTCTTCATTTCTGTTTCTTCTCTTTACATATAACCTTCCTTCCTTCCTTCCTTCCTTTTTGCTCTCTTTACTTCTTCACTTCTGCTTCTTCTCTTTACACATAACCTTCCTTCCTTCTTCAATTTTACTTCTTCACGACGAGGAACAGAACTTATGTGGCCAACTGTACCTTCAAATAGGTAGATGTTTATGGTCACCTTAATTTCCCTTTTCATACCCTGTAAACAATTAGAAAGGCATCATAAAGCTATACAAGATGATTGGGTATATATATAGTGATTTACCTTAAGGGGGACCACCTCGTCTTTTTCCCTGTCTCTCCCTCTTTCTCTGGGTTGTATCCATTCGGCCCCATTCAGCCTACTGTTTTAAGACGTTTATCCCAATCCAAGTTTCGATATTTTCCTGGCGAGCGGGAGCGAGCCATCATATTAAAAAAAAAAAAAATTGACAGCAGGCAAAATTTTTACATTTTTCGATTGAAAAATGGCTCCGGCGAAGCTGGATTTCTCCATACAATGCTGGCTCGCTATCGCTCGCCAGGAAGAAATCGACACCTGGATGGGAATAAACGTCTTAAAACAGTTGGCTAAATCGGGCCGAATGGATACAAGCCAGGGAAAGAGAGAAAAGGAGAGAAAGATTAAAACAAAAAAACGGTGACCCCCCTTAATGCCTTCTGTACCGGTGACGTCTTTTTCATTTTGTTCTGCCTATATTTAGAAGATTTTGTGTGAGGTTTAAGATGGATCTGTGGTAAGAAATGGGTTAAGGGGACATGGGCCGGTTTTCTGGACAATTTTCTCCCTCATGTTTAGCCCCGTTAGTTTTCAGATGTTAAGATGTTTGCCCCATTAGTTAGTCAATTTTAAGACCTTTCGCCCAATTTCGTGCTATTTAGGTGTCGATTTTTTCCCTGGCAAACGATAGTGAGCCTGTAATGTTGGAAGAACCGGCCTTCGGCCGCGAACATTTTTCTACCGAAAAATGTACAAATTAATCTAGAAGGGGGATCTAATGGATGTTTTTTTTAATTTGATGGAGGTCTAGCGAGGAAACTAAAAAATAAAGGAATACATGAATTAATAGACCAAAAAAACGGCCCACCTCCCCTTAACAAGACGTCGCCGGTACAGAAGGGGATAATGCCTTCCTCTGTTCTTAAAGGTTCAAAGAAAATCACATTCCATTTTATGTTTCATATTTTTCCTTCCAACAATATCTGAACCGACCTCTTATGGGTTATTGTAATATTTAAAAAATTATCTTTGAGAATTTTGCATGTTTATGCTATATCTAAGCAGCGTATTTTTGTTTGTTTCCTAGGCTAGCAAAAACGTCTTAGCACACTTCCTTCAGAGTAAAAAGTGCCCCCCTCCTTCAATCTAAATTTGTACATTTTTCTATAGAAACATATCCTGATAAGGCCGATTTCTTCCAAGTTACAGGCTCGCTATTGCTCGCCCAATTTGATAACGACACCTGAATGGGTGATGCCTCTTATTATCGTAAAACTAATGAGGTGAAACGTCTTAACCCTTTCACGCATTTATGACGCAGAGGTTGCCAGATTAGCAATAAGAAATAGAGTTCTCTCAGTCTAAAGGGTACTTCACACAGTCAGGAATGCGAGCTAGAATCACTAGGAGTAGCTGAAAATTCGGATTCCTGGGCCTATTTGCGTTGAAAATCGATGACTCCAAGTGACTCCTGTTAGACTCCCAGTGACTCCAAACCAGTCGCGGGCGATTAGCCCTGTCCGACAAAATGTTCACCGTGTTTAAAGTTCACGCCGCGAGTCGGACTACTCCCAGTGACTCCCAGTGATTCCTGGTGACTCCCAGTGATTCCTGGTGACTCCCAGTGATTCCCCAGTGACTCTCAGTGATTCTCGGTGATTCATATCTGATTCGCGGACAGGTTTCGGTTTCAGTTTCAGTTCTCACCAGAATCACCAGGAATCACTGAGAGTCGCTGGGAGTGGTTCGACTCGCGGCGAGAACTTTAAACACGGTGAACATTTTGTCGGACAGGGCCAATCGCCCGGGACTGGTTTGGAGTCACTGGGAGTCTAACAGGAGTCACTAGGATATCGCTAGAGTCACTAGGAGTCATCGATTTTCACCGCGAATAGGCCCAGGAATCCAAATTTTCAGCTACTCCTGGTGATTCTAGCTCGCATTCCTGACTCTGTGAAGTACCCTTTAATTTTCAACTTTTCAATAACTCGCACTTCATTCCCGGTTTTATCCCGGTGATTCCTGGTGACTCCCAGTGATTCGCAAGTACACTCCCGCTGGCTCCTACGGTGTTGTGAGTGCACGGGGAATTTCAGACACTCGCGGTCGGTCGGTCGTATTCCCAGGAATCAACAGGAGTCATTAGTCCTAGTGATTCTAGCTCGCATTCCTGACTGTGTGAAGTAACCTTTATAATTACCTCTCCAAAATTAGTTTTCTGCCCACAGCTAACTTAAAGACAACTGCAGAGGTTGAAGTAACTAAACTAAAGGTTTCTAAATACCCCTGACGGTAACAAAGGCTTTAAAGTATCCCCAATAGGCTCAAAATCGCGTCATATGTCGGAGAGTGTTAAAATCTCCAAACGAATGGGGCAGAACAGGGGAGGTCCAAGAAGACTCCCTCAGACCAAATAGTCAATTAATTCATTCCTCTGTTCTTGTATTGAAAAAGAAAATCACGTTCCATTTTCTCGATCATATCTTTCCTCTTAGTATATATTGCAAGCTCAGCTTTTCTCGTGTCGTTTTTATCTTCATATATAAACTTATTATCTCTTCAAAGCAGTTTCTCCATCAAAGGGTTCATATCTCTCTCTCTCTCTCTCATAAACCAATTGGAATCAAAAATTATTTTTGATTCTCTCTCTCTGTATGTGCTCCCTTTTAAACCAATTGGCATCAAACATTAATTTTTATTTCTCTCTCTCTCTCTCTCTCTCTCATCTCTTTGCTTACATCCTTCCTTCTTCACTTGTTGTTATTGTTGTTTTCTTGATTCTCTTCTCTTCTCATCCTTACTTCCTTTCTTCCAATTGCCATCGAACACTATTTATGAATTATTAGTTTGTGTTTATATACGTTTTAACCCAATAGATTCTTTTAAGGGGAGTCATCGGTTTTTTTTTTTATCTTTCTCTCATTTTCTCTCTTTCTCTGGCTTGTATCCATTCGGCCCCATTCAACCAACTATTTTAAGACGTTTATCCCCATCCAGGTGTCGATTTCTTCCTGGCGAGCGATAGCGAGCTAGCATTGTATGGAGAAATCCGGCTTCGCCGGAGACATTCTATCGAAAAATGTACAAATTTAGCTTGCATCCAGGTGTCGATTTGTTCCTGGCGAGCGATAGCGATGGTTAGATAGGAGAAACTGGGTCTTGGAGGCATTGAAAGTAACAAAACAATTTATCTGCCATAATCATAAATAATTGATAAATCAGATGATAGGCGTGCAATGCCCTGGTCACGTGACTTTTGCAGTTATTGCAGGCTGGGTGGTTGGGAAAAACTATAGCCTATGCGCTGTATAGTAAGTAGGCGAGGAATCATGACCTCTATCCTCTGTAAATCAAGAAGGGCTAGAGCAAATTGGCTGTAAATTTCCACATCTAATCTTTGACTGACTCTTCCCAAATAATAGAAATATTAGCTCGATTACTCTAGTCGTTGTTGTGTTACAGAGGTTAGAGGTCATGATTTCTCGCCTACTTACAGCGAATAGACTATAGCTGAATAGTGTACAATCATCAGCATATATAAGTGGATGGGACTAGAGGTACAGTTGAGAGCATTAAGGGGAGACTGGCCGTTTGTTTGGTCTATTAACTCATTTATTCATATATTTTTTTAGTTTCCTCCCTAGACCTCCATCAAGCTTAAAAAAACACCCCCTTTCAAGATAAATTTGTACATTTTTTGGTAGAAAAATGTCCAGGCCGAAGGCCGGTTCCTCTTAAAATTGCAGACTCGCTAGCGCTCGCCAGGAAAAAATTGACACCTAAATGGCACGAAAGGTCTTAAAATTGACAACGAAATGGGGCGAAAGGTGTTAAAATCGACAAACTAATGGGCCAAACGTCTTATATTATCAAAACTAGTGGGGCTAAACATTAGGGAGAAGGGGGTCAAGAAAAACGGTCTGCCTCCCCTTAATGCATATTAGAAAGAGAACGGGAGACAGAACAAAACCCTGAGGAACACCGGAGTTGATAGGTTGAGGAAGAGAGCGATGGCCGTCCACAATTGCAGCTATGGAACGGTCAGAAAGAAAACTAGAGACAAAGGCAGAGATAGAAGGATAGAAACCATCGGAGGGTAGTTTCGACTTTAGAGATTTGAACCAGACTCTGTCGAAGGCTTTCGATATGTTTAGCCATAGACTACAGTAAATCTGGACTAGACACGAAAATGGAACTTTGCAGTAAGGGACCCAAAATTGGAAAACGAACCCCCAAGTTCGAACCTCGAAACCGAGAAAATTTGATATTTTCGCGGTTTCGAGGTTTGAACTTGGGGGTTCGTTCTCCGATTTTGGGTCCCTTACTGCAAAGTTTCATTTTCGTGTCAAGTCCAGATCTACTGTAGTCTATGGTTTAGCGTAATAGCATTGCCTAAATTACAAATACATATAGTTTGAAACCCCCCTAAGCAATTACTAAATAAACAATACTGGAGAAAATAATGGTTGGGTCTAGAATTTGGGAGTTTGCCTTCGAGAATAATTACGAGAAAAACTTAAATTAATTCCTTGACATGTTCTGAAATTTTGACAGGTATGTGTGTGTGTGTGTGTACACGTTTGTGTGTGTAAGAGAGAAAGAAGAGTGTGCGTCTGTGTACGTATACTGTGTTATGTGTGGGAGAGAGAGAGAGAGCGTATATATTTAATGTCATAATTATCAATAGCTAAATCTCTCCTCAATAATGACGAAAGCTTTCATCATGGCATATATTGCAATGATTAGTTGATTAATAACACTCAATGCACACCCATATCCGGGAGGAAGTGGATAAATAGTATTATGATAGTTAGAAATGTTTTTATCATGCATTTAAGGAACATTAATCTTAACATTAATCCTCCATTACAAACCCCAATGCACTTGTATTAATGAAAACATATGATCCTCCGGGGATTCGAACTCGGGACACCACACCCAGAGCACCTAAACCATTACACCACCAACACCGAGAATAGAAAGAGATAGGAAAATTATTAATGCTTGACAAAATAACTGTATACTGTATATTGCACACTACCTGGTGAGTTAAGGGGACTTTATTTGATTTATGGATTTATCTTTTATCATTACTGGTATATATATATATATATATATATATATATATATATATATATATATATATATATATATATATATATATATATATATATATATATATATATTTATATTTGTTTTAGTTTGCTCCGTAGACATAATCAACCTTAATTTAATGGGGGTCACCTGCTTTGTTTTATCTTTCTCTCCTTTTCTCTCTTTCTCTGGCTTGTATCCATTTGGCCCCATTCAGCCAACTGTTTTAAGACGTTTATCCCCATTCAGGTGTCGATTTCTTCCTGGCGAGCGATAGCGAGCCAGCATTGTATGGAGAAATCCGGCTTCGCCGAAGACATTTTTCTATCGAAAAATGTACATATTTAGCTTGCTTCCAAACAAAAATAATCATATGCTGGCTCGCTACCGCTCGCCAGGAAAATATTGACACCTGGATGAGGGTAAACGTCTTAAAACAGTAGGCTGAATGGGGCCGAATGGATACAAGCCAAAGAGAGAGGGAGAGAAAGAGACAAAAAGCAAGGTGGGCTCCCTTAATATAAATCATCCCAAAGATCACACTTCAAGACAAATTTGTACTTTTTTTTTAAGATGAGAAACTCCGCCGGTTCCTCTTAAAAAATACAGGCCAAACTAATGAGTTTAACGTCTTTAAATCTCATAACTAATGGGGCTAATCATGAGGGAGAAGGGGGTCCAGAAATACCTAATATCCCCCCTTAATTGGTAGAATATTAATTGGATAAGTGTGATTATTGATTTGATGTGTTTATCACTACCCCTATACCATTACAAGGGTAGATTATTACGGACACTATATATATCCTTTCTATACCCATATATATATTTGAGTTTACATTATAATTTCTTTATTCAAAACTTTCCTAAATTTAGTTGCATTCTAGAACCATTTCCTATGTTAGATTTAAACACCATGTGAGGAGGTGCACACTATTGACAAGTTTCGCATAATTTTATAGCTTCAACATTAGCCTGATGAAGCTATATGCGAAACGTTGTCAATAAAGTGCTCCTCCTAAACCTAATTAAGCCTAATTAGAATGAATGAACTATACCAGTGCTTTATTAATTTGGTATTCCACTTTGATGCCATAACTAATTTAGATAAATTGCAGGACTGTCTGTTATGGACCACAAGGTTTGTGCAACCTCTTTATATGTGTAGTTCTGTGAAATATACGCTCACATACTCTCACTTTCACTTTCTGCCCCCCTCTCCCCCTCCCTCTCCCTCTCTCTCTCTCTCTCTCTCTCTTTGAAGAGCTTTAGCGCCAATATCCAATATACTGTATGTGGACACTTTTTCAAACTTAAGTTCTGTTTTACTTGGAACAAAATTCCCTCTTTAAGATTAAGATTCTGGAAAGAGAGTACTGCATTGTGCAATCTCTCGTTTGTTCATTACCGAGAGCATATCCCTAGAATGGGCTGTAATGTCTCTTGAGATAACTATTCCTTGTAACTCACTCTCACTCTCTCACTCACTCTCACATTCTCACACACTCGCACACTCTCTATCTCTCTCACTCACTCTCTCTTTATCACTCATTCACACTTTCACTCACTCACTCACTCACTCACGCACGCACACTCACTCACTCACTCTCTCTCTCACACTCACTCACTCTCTCTCTCTCTGTGCCAATATATTATCGTTAACTTCAATATATCTCTCCTCTTCTCTTACCTCCTCCTCCTGCTTCCTTCCTACTCCCTGCTCACTCACTCACTCACTCTCTCTCTCTCTCTCTCTCACACTCACTCACTCTCTCTCTCTCAGTGCCAATATATTATCGTTAACTTCAATATATATCTCCTCTTCTCTTACCTCCTCCTCCTGCTTCCTTCCTACTCCCTGCTCACCTCTAGATCATCCTTTATTGCTGGCTCCTATTTCGCCAGGTAAGGAGAGGAGGAGGGAGGGAGGAAGGAAGGAAGGAAGGAAGGAGCGAGGAGCGAGGAGGGAGGAAGGAAGGAAGGAAGGAAGGAAGGAAGGAAGGAAGGAAGGAAGGAAGGAAGGAGGGAGCGAGGCAGAGACGGAGGGAAGGAATGAGGGAAGGAAGAAGGGAGGGAGGCAGAGGAGGAAGGAAGGAAGGAAGAAGCGAGAAGGGAGGCAGAGAAGGAAGGGGGGAGAAGGGAAGGGAGAAGGAAGGAGGGAGGGGGACAGAGAAGGAGGGAAGATAGGGAGAAGGAAGGAGCTGGAGATGAAGAAGGGAGGATATTTATGTTGTATTGAGTATTTTTATGACTAAGGGAGATATGGAGGGAGGATGGGTCGATGAAATGAGGGAGAAAGAGAGAGAGAGAAGAAGGAAGGGAGATAGGGAAGAAGGAAGAGAGAGGGAAGAAGGAAGAGAGAGGGAAGAAGGAAGGGAGAGAGAGAAGAAGGAAGGGAGAGAGAGAAGAAGGAAGGGAGAGAGGGAAGGGAGAAGGGTGAGATGGAGGAGGGGGAATGAATGAATTAATTAATGAAGAAAGGAAGGAAGGAAGGAGGAGGTAAAAAGGAAGGAAGCAAGTGTAAAAAGGAAGAAAGGGATAGGAGAAAGAGAGGGAGGTAGACAGCAGGGAAGACCAGACGAAAGGAGTGAAAGGGAGACAGGAAGAGAGTAAGGAGGAATGTGAGAATGAAGAAAGCAAAAGAGGGAATGTGTAGGAAGGAAAGGAAGAAAGTAGGGAGGAATGAAAGAAGTGAGGTAAGACTAGCAGGAAGGAATGAAAGAAGGATGAATGGGGCATGAAGGAAGATAGGAAGAGGGGAAAAGGGAGGGAGGTGGATAGCAGGGAGGAAAGGATGAAGGAAGTGAAAGAAAGGAAGGAAGAAAATAGAGAGTGATGAATGAAGGAAGGAAAGGGTAGGAAAATAGGAAGGAAGGAAGGAGGGAGGAAGAAAGAAAGTAGAGAGTGATGGAGGAAGGAAGAAAATTGGAGAATGAAAAGTGAGGAGGGAGAAAGGAAGTAGTAAAGAAAGGTAGGGAAGAAGGAAGGATGGAATGAAGGAAGGAATTAAAGGATAGAAGGGGTGAAGGAAGATAAATGGAAGGAAAGGGAATATCTTGACAAATTATGGAAAAAAGAGAGAGAGAGAGAGAGAGAGAGAGAGAGAGAGAGAGAGTTAGAGAGTTAGATATATATAAAAAAGCCGTATGCAACATAAAACATATATTAAAATTTAACCCTTTTAGTATTCAAGGACACATTTGATTTATATATTTAAGCTATCATTAGACGATTTTATTCAGCTTAGTCATTAATTTTGGAAGTCAGAGGGTTAACAATTGGGAGAGTTTTTACCCCTTTGTTTCCTAGAGAGCTTTCCTAAACTGCCTAAAATCACCTAATAGTAACTAGAATATCATGAAGAAACGCATCATCGTATCCTGAAAGGGTTAAGGGGTTGAGAGTTTTCGGGATCCCCTTCTCTTTCATGCTTAGCCCCATTATTTTGAGATATTAAGACATTCGCCCCATAAGTTTGGCGATTTTAAGACTATTCGTGTCATATAGGGGTCGATTTTTTCCTGGCGAGCCTGCAATATAGTAGGAAGCGGCCTGTGTCCGAAGCGTTTTTCTACCGAAAAATGCACAAATATAGGCCTATATCGAAGAGGGTTTTTACGGGTATTTTATCAAGCTAAATGGAGGTCCAGGGAGGAAACTAAAAATAAATAAATAAATAAATAAATAAATAAATAAATGTATGTATGCATGTATATACTCAGGCAAATACCTCATGACTGGGGTGGCCGACTCAAGACAGAGCCCAACCAGAGAAAACCACTTTCGCGTTTCCTTGCCCCTTTCTCTGTCTCAACTAGTAGGTGAATATTACAAGGGGAGGAGGATTCCTAGCATCCCGCCCCCGAAGTAAGAAAAGTAGTACAGGAAAAGAGACAGACATAAATGGCTAAGGTTAGGTAGAGGATGCTAAACCTCACTCTGGACAGGACCAGCCTTCACCCTAAATAAGAAAATCACTATACATAAATAAATAAATAGATAAATAGAATAATACAAAGAAAATATAATAATTTATTAAATATATATAAATAAAACAAATTCCCTTCATAAGACTGAAGATGCAAATTACATCACAAAATATTCTGAAAACTAAAAGAAACTGCTACAGGAAAAAAACAAACAAATGGGAGTCTGTAATGTCTTATATTCTGTAAATATCTCGGCTTATGAACTAGTATGCAAATTAATCAGAGGGGTTGGTTCCCAGATGGTTTCGTTAATGGAGGGGAAACATTGGGGCTGGTGGTGGTGATGGTGTTGGTGGTGGTGGTGATGATGGTGGTGGTGGTGGTGGTGATGATGATGGTGTTGGTGGTGGTGGTGATGATGATGGTGGTGGTGGTGGTGTATCTGGTAGTGATGGTATTGTAGGTTGGTGGTGGTGGTGGTTATACTAATGATGGTGATGGTGATGCTGTAGGACCGTAGGTAGTGGTGGTGGTGTTGTTATAGGTGATGGTGATGATGGTGGTGTTGTTATAGGTGATGGTGATGATGGTGGTGTTGTTGTAGGTGTTTTTGGTGGTGGTGGTGGTGGTGGTGATGGTGTTGTTGTAGGTGGTGGTGATGGTACTACTAATGGTGGTGATGGTGATGTAGGTGATGGTGATGATGGTAGTGTTGTTGTAGGTGTTTTTGGTGGTGGTGGTGGTGATGGTGTTGTTGTAGGTGGTGGTGATGGTACTACTAATGGTGGTGATGGTGATGTAGGTGATGGTGATGATGGTGGTGTTGTTGTAGGTGTTTTTGGTGGTGGTGATGGTGTTGGTGATGGTACTACTAATGGTGGTGATGGTGATGTAGGTGATGGTGATGATGGTAGTGTTGTTGTAGGTGTTTTTGGTGGTGGTGGTGGTGATGGTGGTGGTGGTGGTGATGATGATGATGATGGTGTTGGTGGTGGTGGTGATGATGATGGTGGTGGTGGTGGTGTATCTGGTAGTGATAGTATTGTAGGTTGGTGGTGGTGGTGGTGGTGGTTATACTAATAAGAACATAAGAACATAAGAAAATGGGAGTCTGCAGAAAGCCGATTGGCCTAAGCAAGGCAGATCCCTGTCCCACACAACCCCAAATCAATTACAAAGCCCAATTATAGGCTCAACACTCTAATACCCTGAGGATCATCCTACCAAAACGGTTAGAGATTAACGCAGGATTATGGGGGTCTGCAGAGCGCTGATTGGCCCAACCCGGCTGATCCCCCTTCACACCCAACCCTTCTCGTCCATATGCTTATCCAATTTTATCTCAAAGCTCCCCACAGTCTTAGATCCCACCACAGCACATGGTAGTCCATTCCACCCATCTACAACTCTGTTACCAAACCAACACTTGCCTACATCCCCTCTGAAACGAAATTTATCCAATTTGAAACCATTGGTACGAGTTCTTTCGCTATCACTGAGCTTTAGTACATTTGTCATGTCCCCTTTGTTAATCCCACTAACCCACTTGAACACCTCTATCATATCCCCTCTAATGATGGTGATGGTGATGCTGTAGGACCGTAGGTAGTGGTGGTGGTGTTGTTATAGGTGATGGTGATGATGGTGGTGTTGTTATAGGTGATGGTGATGATGGTGGTGTTGTTGTAGGTGTTTTTGGTGGTGGTGGTGGTGGTGGTGATGGTGTTGTTGTAGGTGGTGGTGATGGTACTACTAATGGTGGTGATGGTGATGTAGGTGATGGTGATGATGGTAGTGTTGTTGTAGGTGTTTTTGGTGGTGGTGGTGGTGGTGATGGTGTTGTTGTAGGTGGTGGTGATGGTACTACTAATGGTGGTGATGGTGATGTAGGTGATGGTGATGATGGTGGTGTTGTTGTAGGTGTTTTTGGTGGTGGTGATGGTGTTGGTGATGGTACTACTAATGGTGGTGATGGTGATGTAGGTGATGGTGATGATGGTAGTGTTGTTGTAGGTGTTTTTGGTGGTGGTGGTGGTGATGGTGTTGTTGTAGGTGGTGGTGATGGTACTACTAATGGTGGTGATGGTGATGTTGTAGGTGATGATGAAGATGGTGGTGTTGTTGTAGGTGTTTCTGGTGGTGGTGGTGGTGATGGTGTTGGTGTAGGTGGTGGTGATGGTACTACTAATGGTGGTGATGGTGATGTAGGTGATGGTGATGATGGTAGTGTTGTTGTAGGTGTTTTTGGTGGTGGTGATGGTGTTGTTGTAGGTGGTGGTGATGGTACTACTAATGATGGTGATGTTGTAGGTGATGATGAAGATGGTAGTGTTGTTGTAGGTGTTTCTGGTGGTGGTGGTGGTGATGGTGTTGGTGTAGGTGGTGGTGATGGTACTACTAATGGTGGTAATGGTGATGTTGTAGGTGAAGTTACTGTTACTGTGTTTTTTTTTTTAAGAGACAATGAACGGAGGAAGGAAAAACACAGATAAAACAAAAAGGTCCATGTGCCTAAAGGCATCCTCCATTCATAAAATGTTTGTAACAACTGGATTTAAACTTTTGTAGATTGTAAGTTTGTGGAAAGCAACTCGAGGGAAGTGAATTCCAAAGAGTAGTAGTTCTAGGGATAAATGAATTTTGATAAGCAGAAGTTCTGCATTGTGGAGGAGAAATAGTAAATTCATGGGCGCTCTCGGCTGCCCTAGTTCTACGGGGAAAGATGTGGAGAGGCGGCACAATTGAAGCAAGTTCCTCGGAACAATTGCTGTGAAAATATCTGTAGAATAATGCAAGGGATGCAACATGGATAATGTAGGAAGGTCCTGTGTGATTGCAGAGTTATTGATTAATCTAATAACTTTATTTTTAATTTTGTCCAACTGCCTCAATGCAACCACTCCACTTCCACTCCACAGAGGTGAACAGTAATCCATCTGAGAACGCACATGACTTTTATATATTACGGCCAACTGCTCGTCAGTGAAGAGTTCTCGAACTCTGTACAGGAGTCCCAGTTTTTTAGAGGCATTCTTAGCAATGCTTCTAACATAATGTGTCCAGCTCAAGTTAGTAGTTAATGTTACACCGAGAATGTCAATACTAGGGGAAGTGGGAATATTTACATAATTAAAAAATATATGGGAGTCAGTGAGATTCTGTCGGTTAGAAAATTGAATGTACTTGGTTTTCTGTGCATTAAAGGAAACTAGATTCTTTTGTCCCCATTCATTAATTCTAGAAAGGTCCTGGTTCAGAGAAATTGCAGTGTTTATTTTTGAATTTATAAGATCGGTTGGGTGAAAGAATTGGTAAATGTGAAGGAACTGTGGAGTGTTGAGTCATCTGCGTAGGAATGTATTGGATTATGAGTGGTAGATATGAGATCATTGATATGAATGAGGAACAGAGTTGGGGCCAAAACTGATCCCTGGGGAACACCAGCATTTATTGAGTGAAATTGAGAATAAAGGCCATCTACCATTACACATATTTTTCTGTTATGAAGATAAGAAGAAATTAGTGGAACTAATGATGCAAGGCCGTAGTGTGACATCTTCAACAATAAGGATTGATGCCAGACTCTATCAAATGCCTTTGATATATCCAGTGCTATTGTATGTGTTTCACCATGTTGGTCTGTAGCTTGGTTGATTTGATGCGTAAGAAGGCAAAGAATGTCTGCAGTTGATCGACATCGTCTAAAACCATATTGCCTATCACTGATTAATTTATTATTCTCAAGATGCTTAATTATCTATCTATCTATCTATATGCTCAGGCCCAATCCCCATTTTGGGGGTAGCCGACTCAAGACAGAGCAAGAACAGGGAAAACACAAAAACAACATAAAACAACAAATAAACACAGATAAAAAGCACAAACTCGCACACATCAAGGTCACCCAGGAGAAGACCCAGAGACCAGGGTCACCAAGGTCGCTCCAGCACTCCCCCGGCCCCCGACCACCCGGAGAGGTTCCGATCTCGGCAGGCAGACATGCAGCGGAGCCAAAGCCACAAGCCCTCCCACCACACTTCCAGGCGCACCCTTCAATTAATCGTCTCCCCGGGCCAGGCGCCTGATGGACTATTATCTAGTCCAACTTGCGCCCGACCCCTTACTCCAAATGACCATGTGTTCACTCAACTATTCACAAGCATTCTCCATTCACTCCTGTCCACCACCACTTCCCCTGCCTGATCTATAGTCATTCCTCTATCATCCAAAGCCTTTCTTACACAGTCTCTCCATCTCAATGGGGGTCTTCCTGCCCTTCTATCTCCCCTTGTACCTGACTCACATATTCTCTTTGTAAGCCTTTCATATCCCATTCGTTCAACATGACCATACCAGCTCAGCACCCTTCTGTCCACTCTGGCTGACAAATGTTCCTGCTGCCCCACTCTCCTACGTATCTTTTCATTCCTCAATCTGTCTCTACGAGTAACTCCACACATACTCCTCAAGCAGCTCATCTCCATCAAATCCAGCCCTCTTTTCTCCTTTTTCTTCAGAGCCCATGTCTCAGCCCCATACATCACTGTTGGCACAACAATTCCTTGATACAGTGCACTTTTTACTTTCACTCCGAGATTTCTCGTCTTCCATATACTTCCCATTGCTCCGAAAACCTTCCTTCCTTCACACACTCTCTGTTTTACCTCCACTTCCATATCTCCACTCCTGCTTATCGTTCCTCCTAGATATTTAAAACACGCTACTTGTTCCAATATTTCCCCATCCAGCCTCACATCTAGACTTTACCAAGAGTGTTGTTGTTGGTGGTGGTAGTGGTGTTGTTATAAGTGATGGTGGTGTTGTAGGTGTTGTTGGTGGTGGTGGTGGTGGTGGTGGTGGTGGTGATGATGGTGGTGTTGTTGTAGGTAGTGGTGATGGTCATACCAATGGTGGTGATGGTGATGTTGTAGGTGGTGTTGCTGTTGTTGTTGGTGGTGGTGTTGTTGGTGATGGTAGTGATGGTGATGTTAGTGGTGGTGATAGTGGTACTAGAAGTGATGGTGTTGCTGTTGTTGAGGTGGTGGTTGTTAGTGGTGGTGGTTGTGGTGGTGATTTTGGTGTTATTATTGTTGCTGATGGTTGTTATGATGGCGTTAGTTGGTGGGGATGGTAGTTTTGTTGTTATTGTTGTTGTTGGTGGTCGTGGTGTTGTTATTGTTGTTGTTGGTGGTGGTGGTGTTGTTATTCTTGTTGTTGGTGGTGGTAGTGGTAGGTGTGGTTGTTGTTGTTGGTGGTGGTAGTGTTGTTGTTGTTGTTGGTGGTGGTGCTGGTGGTGTTATTGTTGTTGTTGGTAGTGGTAGGTGTGGTTGTTGTTGTTATTGTTGTTGTTTTTGTTGTTGTTGGTGGTGGTGGTGGTGGTAGTGGTAGGTGTGGTTGTTGTTGTTATTGTTGTTGTTGGTGGTGGTAGTGGTAGGTGTGGTTGTTGTTGTTGTTGGTAGTGGTAGGTGTGGTTGTTGTTGTTGTTGTTGGTTGTGGTGGTAGTGGTAGGTGTGGTTGTTGTTGTTGTTGGTTGTGGTGGTAGTGGTAGGTGTGGTTGTTGTTGTTGTTGGTTGTGGTGGTAGTGGTAGGTGTGGTTGTTGTTGTTGTTGGTTGTGGTGGTAGTCAATCAATCAATCAATTCCTTTATTTCGCAATACATATGTACAGTACACAGTACAAAACACACACATTACATAATCCAATAAAAATTATAGTAAAGTTAAATCAAAATGTATTAAAACATTCAAAATGATTTCATATATACAAACTATTTACAATATTAGCTTCTGATAGTCAGGATAAAATCATCAAATAAAATATTATAAAAAATATATGCATTCAAAACTCAATTATGAGGATGGAAGTTATGCGATAATGAAATTATCGAATACACTTAAAATGCAATTTCTAAAACGTATTTGTTGCATACAACCGCTGTTAAAAAATAGTAGTTACGCCCTTCTAGAGCTAAAACCCATAATAGAAACATGGACCTCGCCTGTCCTCATGCCCTTGTACCCACTCAATCCTGGCTCTCAAAACATCTAGATTTTCTCCTAGTACCGGTACATCTACATTATAAGTTTTTCGAAACAAATTTACCACATTTTGAACCATGAAACCTTCTTTAATAATAGGAATATTATGCCTAATTATAGGATTTTGAGACCTTAATACTCTTTTGCAGTATCGTGCTTGAACTAATGCTGTATGATGATTGAATAGCAATTGTTTGCATCGAGCTGCCGTGATATGGCTGCTGGCGTAGGGAGGTACGCCACAAATACGCTTAAGGGATTTATTAAATGCAACTGAAAATGCTTTAAAACCATTAGAATTAAAAGAACTGTCGTGATTCCATAGGGGAAGTCCATAATCTGGTAGACAGTAAGAATTAAAAAGAAATAACATTGTATCTTTGTTCACTTGTTTGTAATTTCTAAAAATACTATTAAAAGATCCATAAAAATTATATATTCTAAATGTTATGTCATCTGAGTCTTTAAAATTAAACAAAATATTGTGGCCCAGATATTTGAATCCCTTCACCACCTCCAAGGTATCTCCGTTCAGCTCAATGCTCTGCGTCTGCTGATTATTATTGGTAGTAAATATCATGCATTTAGATTTATCTCTGTTAATTTTAAGTAAATGTTGATCAATACAAGAACATAATTTGCTATATAATATATCCATATCTTGAAAAGAATCAGCCAGGAGGACTATATCATCAGCGTAGGCTAATATGTTGCATCTCACATCTCCATATTTACATCCTGCATTAGTACCAGCCACTTCATTTATAATTTTGTCCATGTATAAATTGTATATAAAGGGTGAGAGTATTCCACCTTGCCTCACACCTTGCCTCACACCTTGCCTCACACCTTGCCTCACACCTTTCTCAACATAAACATAGTTGCTATAAGAGTCTTGCCATCTTACATTCGCTTTCTGATTCCTTAGGTAATGTATTAAAATTAATATTACATCTACTGGTAGTGACAATTCTAATAATTTGTTCCCTAAAATAAAATGGTCTACCCTATCAAAAGCTTTACTTAGGTCAATAAAAGTAGCTACTGCATTGTTCTTACAATTCGAGTATTTTTTCATAATGTCTTTAAGAATAAAACAAGTATCTGTGGTTGAAGACCCTGATTTAAACCCGAATTGTCTAAAGTTGAGAACCACTTTTTCAGATAAAATATCTAAAATAAATAATTCAAATAGTTTTAAAAGGCATGAGGACTGCATAATGGGTCTGTAATTATCTGACTCTGTAATATTTGTCCTACTGTCTTTTATAATAGGTGTAATAGTACCCTTCAGCAAGTCACCAGGGAGATAGCAGTGGATAAAACAAGTATTTAAAAAATGAGCAATATTTTCCAAAAAAGACCAAGATGCATTCTTTAAAAAAATTGTGTGAATAAAATCATGACTTTCACCAAAGTTAAGACGCATTAACAATTGTTTTATAGTGTGACTAGATCTTTAAACGCATTTGTGTACCTTCAGGCCACGCTTGCTTAATATCATTTAAGAAGTCTCGCTCAGCGTTAGGATTATTTGGAGGTTGACTTAAAAGAATTTTTTCTTTAAATACTTTAGTTATATTAGAATTGCCACTCTGGCCATTTATAACACTTGATACCTTTTTACACCCTTTCTTTCTTTTTACTTCATTCCAAAATTCACTCTTATTCTTATATAAAAACTTTTCCGTTATTGAATTACAAATCTCTCTCTGTTCGTTAATTTTACATTCATTTAGTGCCTTTTTAAATTCCTTCCGACTGTCTAACATATCTCTATGAATATCTGTTCCTCGTATCCTGCCATTCCTCACCCAGGTTAAGAATTTCTCCCTGGCAATAGTGTGTTTCGCCTTAATACACCGGTTCCATCCTGGTATCACTTTATATTTGTTCTTTTTAATATTAGCACGTGCATAGTCTCTACTAGCGCTCACAATGCTGGTCGTTATTAGTGAATACAATTTATCAATCCTTCTTAGATGACTGGGATCCCGGCACCCTAACCTATGACAATCATGAATAGGGAAGGAATAAATTTTTTGTAAAAGATTGTCAACCCTCTGATTAATATGATTAATTTCTTGCATGCTTAACCTTTGCCAGTTAACACGAGTTTGATTATTGTCAGCAAGTAAGCCAGAATCTTTAATCTTTTGACCTCCCCTAGTAAATTTTAAAGTAGCTTCCATTGGCAAGTGGTCCGATCCTATAATATGTTGAAGTATTTTTATGTTGTTAATTGTAACATGATTGTGCACCTTGCCTATTACATGATCCAGCCATCTGGTGACGGAATCCCCATATCCAACAAATGTATAGGAGTCATTATCCAATATATCCACATCATAACACCTCAGTGAGTTTCTATTCATAAATTCTGACAAATTTCGCCAGGCTCTACCTGAGAAAGGGTCGGCATTGAAGTCCCCTATCAGAAAAATTTCATCGTAATTAATATTGCTGATAAGATCCTCCACTACTGATAAGGACTCTAAATATTTATTTAAAGTTTCAGCTCTCCATACGTCACTATTCAGATAAATATTGATAAATGCCACATTGCGCCCAAATATATTTATATTAAGGACCATATAATTTGTTTCCAATATTACTTTATTGAACTCTATTTGTAGGTCCTTTCTCCACAAAATGGCCATTCCTCCCTCAGGTCTGCCGGCATTACTTACCAATGATTTATGAGAATAGGTAGCCCCCACAGCAATGCTATCATACTCCTCATCTACAAAATCTAAAATTGCTAGTTTGTCGTCAGTTAAAAAAGTTTCCTGTAAAAAGATAAAATCATAGCCAGAAGATGCTAAGTTTCTGACTAAATCAATATTCTTCTTTAAAGATCAGCAGTTATAAGAACATATGTTTATACAATCAGAAGCCATTATTAAAAAGAAATAACTAAAAAATATAAACGTGAAGAATATCTAAATGGTAAATACTAATTATGTACTAGCTTGTGCCTCAAGTCCTCGGGACCTATTAAAAAACTTGTCCACTACTATTTCTTCAGGCCATAATGCTTCATTAAATAATTGTTCTCTCTGTGATAGTTTTACCGTTACTTTAAAAGCTTGATGATCAAAGGATCTAATGTTTAATTTACTTAAAGCTATCATTTCTATTTTAAATACCTCCTTAATATAATCTTGTAAGTCTTTCTCCGTTGCATCGTTGTCAACTCTTCCAATGAAAACATCAATTGATCTTGCAGCACCTTTAAATGACAAGCCATCACTCTTTTTGGAACCTTTCACTCCAGTTGTTACCTTCCTTTGGTAGTCCTAGTTTCGCTTCCTACCCTTTACCAGCGTCCATCCGTCGTTCCCTGGTGATAGTTGACGTTGGTGGGATGGGGTAAGGGGGTCCCCAGGGCCCCCAGCTACAGGGGGTCGGAAGTTGCCCTTTGACACAGCACCCGTACTTCTTCTAGTGACACGGGACGAGAAGATGCCAGGCCGGGTAGTCTCCCTCCGCACATCCACACCTCTGCTCCGTCCAACCGAGCCAGATCCCAGGCCACCCCCCACCTCACCAGCACCGTTCCTCCTCATGTTGGGAAATACGTCAGCATCACCACCATCATCTCCAGCACTGCTCTCCACCGTCCGCCTCTCCCTCTCGTTGCTTCTTCTCCTCACCTCACTTCTGCTTCCCGTTACGTTTCCGCTCTCCTCTCTCGCAGCTTCCAAAGTACCTCGTCCGTTCCTCACACTGGGTGTCGAGCTACTAATTATCAGCGCTTCTGCGTAATTTCTGGTGTTGTTAACGTCGTTGTTGAAGTTCAGTTCCTCATGTTGTGGAGGAGGTGATCCTGGATGTTCTATTACGTCACGGAGAGAAGCCATGTCATCCAAAACATTAGCATCATGCACTGTCATGTCTCGTACTGCTTCATCCATTCCTGATACAGCACTGGTGAACTTATACTTTAAATCAGCAAAGTCAATTTTTAGGTGTCGTAGGGTGTCAGCCGTATTTATAACCTCCGTTTTTATGTCTAATATCTTTGGCAAAAGTTCCTTAATCAAAGCTGTGTCCTCTGATAGATTTAGCAACAGAGGACCAAGTTTTTCCAGTCCGATAGGGGGCATTCTTTTGTGCGATTCGATCATGAAGCTCAATTAGATCTTTCACTTCTTTTCGGGGGTTTTCAGGATCTCTTCTCCAGCACAAATCTTCACTCAAGATGCCACACAGCAATTCTTTGGCTTTTTTTATTTCTTCATAACAGTAAAAAGAATTGATAATGTCAAAGAGAGTTTCGTATGGATAGTCATTTTTTCCCGAGTTTAGAAAGCACAGAACACTGTTTACTATATATTCGGTATCCGCCATGTTTACGGATTATTTCAGTTGTCACTAGTTATATTCCGAAATTCACACATTTTCATAACAGAAAGCGGGTTTAGTCTGCAGGCGCAACTATTTCAGTATGTAGAGTTATTATAGTCCGTTATTAACTAATACTCTACACCACACTATATTTAAAAGATATCAGTACTGTTCGGCGGTATTACTCACAAGTTCTCATCACAGTCGTTTTTTGTTTGGGCAGGGAGAATTTGGAATAAATATGGAGGATAATTCCCGCCGCCATGACACTTCTCAACAACACCACCTCATACCCGATAACAGTTTGTAGTCACTATTAACTTCACAATATCTCCATCATCACAGTCACCACATCATTATGTCCGCCAGGGCTTCACACATACGAATATATTATCCATATATCACGATCTCACTTCGGTGTAGTAAAACAGAGAGAAGTATGAGGAGGTCTGTCAAAGCACAACATGGTCAGAGCTGCCCCCTACCGGTCACCTAGTGGTAGGTGTGGTTGTTGTTGGTGGTTGTGGTGGTAGTGGTAGGTGTGGTTGTTGTTGTTATTGTTGTTGTGGTGGTAGTGGTAGGTGTGGTTGTTGTTTGTGGTGGTAGTGGTAGGTGTGGTTGTTGTTGTTATTGTTTGTGGTGGTAGGTGTGGTTGTTGTTGTTATTGTTTGTGGTGGTAGGTGTGGTTGTTGTTGTTATTGTTTGCGGTGGTAGTGGTAGGTGTGGTTGTTGTTGTTATTGTTGTTGTAGTGGTAGGTGTGGTTGTTGTTGTTGTTTGTGGTGGTAGTGGTAGGTGTGGTTGTTGTTGTTATTGTTTGCGGTGGTAGTGGTAGGTGTGGTTGTTGTTATTGTTGTTGTTTTGGTGGTAGTGGTAGGTGTGGTTGTTGTTGTTATTGTTGTTGTTTGTGGTGGTAGTGGTAGGTGTGGTTGTTGTTGTTGTTTGTGGTGGTAGTGGTAGGTGTGGTTGTTGTTATTGTTGTTGTTTTTGGTGGTGGTGGTAGTGGTAGGTGTGGTTGTTGTTGTTGTTGTTTTTGGTGGTGGTGGTAGTGGTAGGTGTGGTTGTTATTGTGATTGTTGTTGTTGGTGGTGGTTACTGTTATTGTTGATGGTGGGTGTGGTTGTGTTGTCGCTATCTCTCTAACCCCCCCCCCCACAATCACTCACACACTCCCCCCCCCCCCTCCCCCCACCCACACACACTCCCACACCCACATATCGTACAAGACATCCAACACCCCCTTGATAGACAGGAAATATGACTGTATTCCTTTTACCATGCAACACCCTATTTCCCATCCAAGAGTTAACCAAATTTCTCAGTCTTTCTGCTAATCAACAAGTGAACTCTAGAACTCTCTCCCTCAATCTATCTTTCCCTCATCCTATGACTTAAATTGTTTCATTCTCCGTATATCCAGACATTTTGACTCTCCCCGTGCCTTGAATTTGGCTGTATTGATGTTGTGTCCTTCATAAACAAAAACATACAACTAATAAATATTAACCCGTTCGTTACAACACGTCAACGTTACTTTATGCTG
This sequence comes from Paralithodes platypus, assembly GCA_032716605.1. Taxonomy (NCBI): domain Eukaryota; kingdom Metazoa; phylum Arthropoda; class Malacostraca; order Decapoda; family Lithodidae; genus Paralithodes; species Paralithodes platypus. The sequence goes on along the minus strand of CM064568.1, from coordinate 47,889,872 downwards.
GCTAACCTTACACAACTTTACTAAGCTTAGGAAAGACCTTTGACAGTCAGGCGATTTAACCCTTTCAATCTGATGCTGGTAATTTGTGTTGCTTCCAACTGTTTTGATTTTGTTAAGCTTAGGAATGATCTCCATAAATCAAAGGATCAAACACATCTCCACTATAGTCCATCCATTGTAGGTTGGCCAAAACTCTTCAACATTAACCTCTATAACTTAAGGGGGGATGGGTTCAATTATTGGCTTGTTTATCAATCTGTCTATAATTTGTTTTAGTTTCCTCCCTAGACCTCCATCAAGCTTAAAAAGACCCCCCCCCCCCTCCCTAGACCCTCCTTCAAGATAAATTTGTAAATTTTTCGATAGAAAAATATCCCGGCCAGGGGCCGGTTCCTCTTAAATTACAGGCTCGCTATCGCTCGCCAGGAAAACAATCGACACCTAAATGACACGAAACGTCTTAACATTGACAAATCAATTGGGCGAAGGGTCTTAAAATCACCAAACTAATTGACCACACGTCTTAAAATCTGAAAACTAATGGGGCTAAAGATGAGGAAGAAGAGGGACCAGAAAAGCGACCCATCTCCCCTTAAAAACGGCGAGAGTAATCGAGCTCATATTTTCGCCATTTGGGAAGAGTCAGCCAGGGAATAGGTGTGGAAATGTCCAGCTCTAGCCCATTTCAAGTTACAAGGGTTAGGGGTCAGGAATTCTGGCCTACCTGTAGTGAATCGACTATAACCTTCTTTCCCCAAGTGAATATTTGGAAGTGCGGTAAAATCGTGAAAAGTCTATTGTAATTGAAAGGGTTAAGAGGACCTCGGGAAATCCCTCTATGTAATAATACAATGCCTTCCTGTATTATGGCTACTGCAAAACGATTCTTAAGAACTGAACACAAAGACGTATCGGTTATAAATAGAATAGAACCTTGCCACCTGAATGTCGTGAGGCTATGATGGACGAGAACAACTGATTAATTTACAATTCAATATCATTAAATATATCATTAAAATAATAATAATAATAATAATAATAATAATAATAATAATAATAATAATAATAATAATAATTAAAGTTGCAAGCAACGTTGTCCAGGGTTCGACGGTTTTGCAAGCAGGGTATTGTGTTTGATACAAATGCTGTGTCACAGATATCAAAAGATCATTTAACTTATCGGGCATGGAGAAGCTACAGAAGGAGCAGATTGTGCAAACAAACAAGAGCGAGAGAGGGAGAGATTGGCTGTAAAAGGGATCTGCCTCTATCCGTTTAGTAACAGAGTTGTAGATATGTGGAATAGGCTACCGAGTGCTATAATGGGATCAAGAACAATAGAGCTTCAACTTGAAATTAGATAGAACGAGATGGGTTGGATGTGAAAGGGATCTGCCATGTGTAGGTCAATCGGCTCTGGAGACTCCCGTTTTCTTATTTTTTTATTTTCTCATTTGTGAAGGAGAGAGGGAGTATGGCGAGAGAATAGGATGTCGTAAACATAAGGAAGATAGCGATAAATATGAGAGAGAGAGAGAGCGCTGGATGGGTTGGGTGTGAAAGGGATCTGACATGTGTGGGCCAATCGACTCTCTGAAGACTCCGGTTTTCTTATGTTCTCATTTGTGAGAGAGAGAGAGAGAGAGACTAGGATGTCATAAATGTAAGGAAGACAGAGATAAATGAGAGAGAGTTTTTATGAGATGGGTTGGATGTGAAAAGGATCTGTCTTGTGTGGGCCAATTGGCCCTCTACAGACTCCCATTTTCTTATGTTCCTATTTCTTACAATTGTGTTTTGGTTGCAGGTATATGATAACATGGGTGTATAGTAAGTACTGTAAATAACAGGTAAAGTTTATGAGATGGGTTGAGTGTGAAAGGGACCTGCCTTATGTGGGCCACTTGACTCTCTGCAGACTCCCATTTTCATCTTGGTTGCATGTGTAAGGGATCTGCCTCATTTGTACCGGTGTGCAAACAAACAAGAGAAAGAAATTGGCTGTGTAAGGGATCTGCCTCTATTTGCTTGGTAAAAGAGTTGTAGATATGTGGAATAGGCTACCAAGTGCTATAGTGGGATCAATAACAATAGAGCTTCAACATAAAATTTGATAAGATGAGATGGATTGGGTGTGAAAGGGATCTGCCGTGTGTGGGCCAACCGGCTCTCTGCAGACTCCCATTTTCATCTTGGTAGCATGTGTAAGGATCTGCCTCCTTTGTACCAGTGTGCAAATAAGAGAGAGAGATTGGCTGTGTAAGGGATCTGCCTCTCTCGTAACAGAGTCGTAGATATGTGAAATAGGCTACCTAGTGCTATAGTGGGATCAAGAACAATAGAGAATTTAAAGATAAAATCAGATAGTCATATGGATGAAATGGGTTGTATGTGAATGGGATCTGCCTTTTGTGGGCCACTTGTCTCTGCAGATTCCCATGTTCATCTTGTAAGGGATCTGCCTCATTTGTACCGGTGTGCAAACAAACAAGCGACAGAGAGAGACTGGGTGTGTAAGGGATCTGCCTCTATTCGTTTAGTAACAGAGTTGTAGATATGTGGAATAGGCTACCGAGTCTTATAGCCAATCGGCTCTCTGCAGACTCCTGTTTACTTATGTTCTCATTTGTGAGAGAAAGAGCGAGGCTCCCTATTTCATTTTCCTGTTCTCATGCACTAGTACATGATGTCGTAGTACATGATGTACCGTATGTCGTAATCGTAAGGAAGACAGCGATAAATAAGAGAGAGAGAGAGAGAGAGAGAGCGAGACAGAGACAGAGAGAGACAGAGACAGAGACAGAGAGAGAGAGAGAGAGAGAGAGAGAGAGAGAACTCAACACTCAAACAAGCACAAACATAGCTACACAAGACCATCACACAAGCACACACACGCCTATCTAGCGACGAACTGTCCTGTTTACATAATTATCATACACACTCCCCCCCCATCCCCATTCCATCACTTCGTATGTACGATATTATTTCCGTCTTTTTTACTGTGTATGGATTAAGTTATTGGTGTTCACTCTTGACATATGTGTCCTGCTACTTCTGTATGCATACATAATAGCATGAAAGTGATCAATATGTATCTCGTATATCGGGTTCTCTTCCCTTCCATCGGTCCACCCCTTATACCTCCCTCCCTCCTCCCTATCCCGTATGTGTAAACATTATATTTTAGCTTTCCGAAGGTAAATACGTACTTCCGATAAATATCTAGCCTTGTATTTAAATCATGAATCCTGTTTAATGTCATTATTTCATAGAAATATGTGTAAGGGTTACATTTATACACAGGATAAGATAAGCAAATACAAACCTCAGCAGAGCATAATCATTGGTGATGAGAGGGTAGTTGTAGGCAGTGTTGCCAGTTGTATCACTACATATTACCGCTAGATGTAGAGCTATATTTACTTCAGTTTAGTAGCCATTTTTTCATATCTAGAGACATTTACTCGGGATAATTTGAAAATTTCAGACATTCTAGTTATATTACATTGTAAAATTTGCAAAACAAACAAATCAAAACTCTTTAGGAATTGCAGAATTGTTCTACCATTGTTTGACTATGTAGCAACGTGCTAGCGACTTTTGAGAAAGGATCTAGCGGTGTTTTGGGGTAACACTTAGGCAGTGTTGCCAGTTGTATCGCTACATATTACCGCTAGATGTAGAGCTATTTACTTCAATTTAGAAGCCATTTTTTCATATCTAGAGAGATTTACTAGGGATAATTAAAAAATGTCAGACATTCTAGTCATATTACATTGTAAAATTTGCAAAACAAACAAACCAAAACTCTTTAGAAATTGCAGCATTATTCTAACATTGTTTGACTATGTAGCAACATGCTAGCGACTTTTGAGAAAGGACCTAGCGGTATTTTGTGGAGACATACTGGGAGGGTGGGAGGGAGGTGGTGGTTGCAGTGTTGCCAGTTGTAAAGCTACATATTACCGCTAAATGTAGAGCTATTTACTTCAATCTAGCAGCCATTTCTTTTATATCTAGAGACATTTACTAGGGATAATTTGAAAATTTCAGACATTCTAGTCATACTACATTGTAAAATTTGCAAAACAAACAAACCAAAACTCTTTAGAAATTGCAGCATTATCCTAACATTGTTTGGCTATGTAGCAACATGCTAGCGACTTTCGAGAAAGGAGCTAGCGGTATTTCGTGGTAACACTTTAGGAGGGTTAAAATACGAGTCACACGGGCAATTGCCAAAACTTTAAAGGTCCATATCATTGTTATTAAACTAAGAATTTGGCAAAGGGAGGAATTGTTAAAAACCTTAGCCAATACTCCATTCACCAAAAATAAATTTGAATTTATCATTATTATTTGGTAATTGTATATGTAGGTTGGCTAAATAATTGCTGGAATTCGTAGGGATTCGAACGGTTTTGAGAGAGTTAAATAAAAAATAAATGATAGATCTGAATAATAAAGAGATTATGTTATTAAGCAAAACTGGGGGATGCGTGGAAGCCTATAGACTGTAGACGGTAAACTTTGTGTGGGTAGCGAATGCGGTTTTAAAGTAATTTAAGAATAGACAGTTTTCAATGCTGCGGCCAAACTATTCCACCCATTTATATTCTTTTGGTATCAAAACGTTCGGAATCGCGAGCCTCACCCAACTACGCAAGCATGGCTTTGATCATCGGCGTAGTTTTCAAGATGTGGAATTTTAAGTGGAATTCAAGTTTTTTTCAAGATTGCCGGAAAAAAACCTACGTGCAAAAGCAAAACCTTCTCTATAAAATTTGCGGAGCATTAGTAGGGGAGTGCGTATGCCAAAGCCCAGTCGTTTCCTATGAGTGGGAGAGACGGTATTTAGGCGTCAAGTTTTTCGGGAAATCGGCTGCCACGGGCCTGTTTGGCCGCCATGCCGGATGTTTAGCATATCAAAAGTTGCCCAATACAAAAACGCACCTCTTGTGAAAGTTTGATCCCGATCCAAAAAGCGGTTCTGGAGTTATTGCGTCGAAACCGGCGCGTAAGAAGAATTTGGATGAAATCCCAGGTTTAATGATTACAATAGGGGTTCCCCGTAGGGGACGAACCCCTAATAATAATAAAAGTGGCCTTGACCTCCGTAATATGAGCTGGTGGTTCGAACCAGGGACTCTGAGCTGAGAGTTCACACCGCTCCAGACAGGACACTCGCGCATCTTATCATCAACAATACAAACTTTTACCACATGATTCTTTTATCTCAGGTTATCGCTTGTGTTCACTTGGATGGTATTTTGTTCACCAGAATGTTTTAGTTATATTTGTATTTACAAATTACGCTCATACTTGTGTAAAATTATGTTTCTGCATTAATTTTAACAGTCAAATACTGTAGGTGATAACATTCTTAAGGGAGCCCACCTCGCTTTTTTCTCTCTTTCTCTCCCTCTCTCTTTGGCTTGTATCCATTCGGCCCCATTCAGCCTACTGTTTTAAGACGTTTACCCCCATCCAGGTGTCAATATTTTCCTGGCGAGCGGTAGCAAGCCAGCATATATATATTTTGTTTTGACAGCAAGCTAAATTTGTACATTTTTCGATAGAAAAATGTCTCCGGTGAAGCCGGATTTCTCCATACAATGCTGGCCCGCTCTCCCTCGCCAGGAAGAAATCTACACCTAGATGGGGATAAACGTCTTAAAGCAGTTGGCTGAATGGGGCCGAATGGATAGAAGCCAGGGAAAGAGAGAAAAGGAGAGAAAGATAAACAAATCCGGGGACCCCCTTAACATAACCCCCGAAGGATCATGACGCATTTTAGTAATTCCTTCTGCCTGTTTTTTTTTCTTTTTTTTTCTATGTGATTGAGGGAGGCAAAAGGCATAACTGCCTATAGCGAGTGCCTCCCCCATAGTTGAAAGAGTGACAGGGCCAAAATCAAGGGACGTTCGAGCCAAAATGCCTGGACACACGGAGTTTGAAGCAATTTAAGTCATAGGAAGAGGGAAAGACTGATTCTGGGAGAGAGTTCCAGAGCTCAGCTGTTGAGTAGAAGAAAGTTTGAGAGTAACGTTTCACTCTTGGGTTGGAGAGTTGCACAGAGTAGGGGTGGGATTGAGTTGCAAGACGGGTACCACGTGCCCTACGTAAAGGAGGTGGTATGCACTGGGATAGCTCTGAGGAACACTGATTATTATAGTAGCGATAGAATAGCGAGAGAGATGCAACATTGCGGCGGAGAGAGAGAGATTGCAGAGAGTTGGTGAGTGGACGGGAGTTAATGATACGAAAGGCCTTCCTTTCAACTTTGTCTAAGAGAGCGGTGTGAGAGGAACCTCCCCACACATGTGAACAATACTCAATACAAGGGCGCACTATGCCCCTGTACAGAGCAAGAAGCTGTGCAGGGGAAAAGAACCCCCTAAGGCGGTTGAGCACACCCAGATTCTGGGAGGCTGCCTTAGCAAGACTGGTAATATGGTCCTTCCAAATGAGAGCAGAAGAAAAAGAGACACCAAGAATATTGAGAGAAGATGAAGGGTTGATTTTTGTATTGTTGAAGAATAAGGGATAGTCCGCTGGGAGATCCTGACGGGTAGATAGATGGAGAAATTGGGTTTTGGAAGCATTAAAGTTAACAAGGTTTTCTCTGCCCCAATTGGAAATAGTATTCAGATCAGAATTTAAGAGTTCCATGGCTTCATTATGTGTATCGTTGTTACTAGACGATTGTTTGGTTATTCAGGTTAGGAAGGAACTATAGGTGTTAAAGGGTTAGACACGATAGTATATTAATCCTTTTGACTTTTAGACTGTTTTCCACACCTGAGTGAAATAATCTACTGTTAGCCAGAATAAAGTGAAAAAGCTTCCTCGACTACTGAAAGGGTTATTGTTGCAATAGCTTGAGTTAGTTTATGTTCAGAGCAAATAACAATTAATTAAGATAATGTGAATATTTACTGAAAAGGTAATATTTTGTATATTTTATTAACCCCTTCTGTACCGACGACATCTGTTTTAGTTTATTCTAGCTATATTTAGACGATGTTGTGCAGTTCTACAAGGATCTGTGGTAGTAAAGATGATTAAGTGAGATAGTTCGAAGCCTGTTAGTTGTTGGAGACCCTTTTTAAAATTAATACAATCGTCTAATAGTAGCCAAAATAAAGTAAACAAATGACGTCGCCGGTACAGAAGGGGTTAAGAACAGTACGCAGAATAGTCATTATTCATAAAATTAAGCCTTCATCTGCTTAGCTATACATAAAATATTATATTAAATTAATCAAGGTTTCTAAAAGATAAAAATATGCTTATTTTTTGGTCAATTATTTCATATATTAATTATTTTTGTGTTTAGTTTCCTCCCTAGACCTTCATCAAACTTAAAAATTAACATCCATTAGATCCCCCTTCTAGATTAATGTGTATATTTTTCGGTAGAATTTTTTTCCGGCAAGCCAGTTCTTTCAAAATTACAGGAGGGAAAGTTAAGGAGGGGCTGAGAAGGAGGAAATTGGAAAAGAAGGGGAGGGAAGGAGGGAAGAAGTTAGACAGAGAGGAGGGAGGAAGAAGTTAGAGAGGGGGAAAGTTGGAGAGGGAGGGAGGTGTTGCCTCAGACTCTCTCTCACACCTCCTTGCCCTTTGGCCAAGCAGCTGACGCTTTACTGACTATGTCACAGATCGTGACATATAGGGTAGAGGGAGGGGAGAGGGAGGGGGAAAGTTGGAGAGGGAGGGTCAGAATTCGGTAATAACCTAACCAGTTAACATGTCATGTTAACATGTGGCGGCGTCTACGCCGTGGGACCACCTCCCGGAGCTGCCAACCGCGGATGGCTGCCGACCCTCCACGGCCGGAGACAAGATCAATCGACCAGTGGAGGACAACCGGATGCCGGCCGCGGGGAGCAGTTTCGGGAGCCAAACCGTCACAACTATCCCCTGCCCCCCCCCCTGGGGGAACGGGTCCTTGGGAGTGGCTTCGGTCGCGCCGGGAATTTCCGCACCTCTCACACCACACACACACATCACACAGTTTTTCCTACACCGAGAAATGACTCTCCGGCTGTCATTTCTCGAAGACTTCTTCTAGCCGGAGACATTGAGAGCAACCCAGGACCCACGTACACATACATATGTCCAACTTGCTCAAAACCCATCACTTCGAGCCGCCACACTAAGGGTTCAGTTCTCTGCAATTCATGCAGGAACTGGACCCACTTCACCTGTACAACACTTGCCTCCAAGAAACACTACACAAACACCTGGACCTGTTCCTCATGCCCCTCCCTCTCCCAGTCAAATCCCTCACCTAAAACCCATCCACCTCTCCTCCCCAACCCACCTAGCCTTCCCATATCATCCACTCCCCCCCCTAAAACCCGTCCACCTCTCCTCCCTAACCCACCTAACCTTCCCATACCATCCACACCCTCAACTCAACACACCACACCCCATCCTAATCCATTCCAACCCCCATCTCCTGCTCCCCAATCCCCACCCCCACCTCACCCCTCCCAACCTCCAGCCCCTCCCTCACCCCCACCCCATCCTCGTGCAGCAGCACCCAACATACATCGTGCACATAACATTAACATTCTCCAATTGAACATAGATGGCATTAACACAAAGAAACACGAACTCTCACACTTCATCAAACAACACAACATACACATTGCCATCTTACAAGAAACAAAACTCCGCACATCACAAAAAACACCCACATTTCATAATTTCACCACCATCAGACAAGACCGGGCCGTCGGCGGGGGCGGTGGACTCATCACCCTGGTACACAATGAAATATCATACATAGTAACCAGTGTACAAACCAAATCCCTCCTCCCCCAAATGATAACACAACAGAAATACAATCAATTAAAATACACACTGGCAACAAATCCAACATAACCATCATAAACACATACATCCCTCCCCAAACATCCCCTACAGTACCAAATGAATACAGACCACACTTACAACACATCACAAACACCCCACACATCATCCTGGGTGGTGACTTCAACGCCAAGACGTCGGCCTGGTTTGTCGACAACCCTGACACAGACAGAGGGCTGGTACTACAAAACCAAACAGATAACCTCATCATCCTTAACGACATCCATCAACATACCCATATTCCTCACCAAGCCCTCTATAACCCATCATCTCCAGACATCACCTTTTGCTCCCCAGAACTCGCCCCCACAACATCCTGGAGGGTGGTCAGAACCTTAGGCTCTGACCACCTCCCGATCATTATCACCACCAAAACCAGACTCACCCCAGCTAGCCACAAACACACATACACCAATTATAAAAGAGCTAACTGGGAAGCATTTACAAATGAGACAGAACAACACTTCACAACTCTAAACAGTACACCCATCACTAACATCAACAATGCTGTACACATACTCAATAAAACTATCCAAAATGCTGACAAGAAACACATTCCAAGAGGTAACAGAAAAAGACACAACCCCAACTTCACACCAGAAATTCAAAACCTCATCAGACAACGCGACACACTGAAACACTCCCCAGCACCCCACATACAAGACATCACACAAGACATCACACAACAAATTCAAGCACTCAACACCCAAACTAACAACAAAATACAAGAACAACAAAAACTAAATTGGAATAACTTCCTACAAACACTTGATCACAAAACAAACCCCAAAAAACTCTACAAAACACTAAACAGCATCACACTTTCCAACACCAACACAACACAATCACATGCTGCAATCACAACAACAGACTCTACTCCTTCATGTAAACAACAAGCAAACACTCTCATCAATCACTTCTCACATGTCAGCCACCTAAAACCTCACAAAGACGACCGACGTGTCATCCGACGTAAGAGACAATTCCCCACAGACCCTGACTATACACCCTTCACCAACCACCAGACAAAGCATATCATCAACAATCTCAAGCACTCACCCGCCTGTGGCCTAGACAACATAAGCAACATACACCTCAGACACCTAGGACCACAAGGCATACAAACACTCACTAACATATCAAACTACAGCTATTCACACAACACAATACCAGACATTTGGAAGCATGGTATCATCATCACATTCCCCAAACCCAACAAAGACCCCACGCTACCCTCCTCGCACCGCCCCATCACACTCCTTTGCTCCCCCTCCAAAGTCATGGAACGCCTAGTATTACAACTAATTACACCCGACCTACCCCTAGCTCCAACACAACATGGCTTTAGGCCACTGCACAAACACTCTTCTCACAGACCTTACACAAAGAGCTTTCGACGGCATCAACTCAGCTAGACCACCACACAGATCACTATTAGCCACACTCGACATTAGTAAAGCCTTCGATGCCATCCCCCGCCACAACCTAACAAACAAAATCTACAACACAAACATGCACAACAACACAAAAAGGTGGCTGGCCAACTTCCTAGCAGGCAGATGTGCACACGTATCTTTTGCCGGTCAGTCATCTAAAATCAGAAACTTTCCAAACGGAGTCCCACAAGGATCCGTCCTATCGCCCGCACTCTTCAATCTGTACATGCACGATATAACTACACCCAATACTCCCAAAATAAACTTAGCCTCCTATGCAGATGACATAATACTCACATGCACACACCATGACCCAAGAAGAGCAACAGATCTCCTTCAACCCTATCTCAACACACTACATGGCTGGTGCACTACAAACAGACTTAATCTAGCCCCAGCCAAATCCACCGCAACCCTGCTCACAAGCTGGACAGGTGAACACGAATACATCCCTCAACTCACCATAAACAACACACCCCTAACACATACACACACACCCAAAATCCTAGGAGTAACATATGATACTCATATGACATTCAAACAGCACACCACAAACATTAAAAAGAAACTGACACCCAGACTTAACGCCCTCAGGTCACTTGCTCACACAAAATTTGGACACAACAAAGAAACTACCACCACAGTATATAAACAATACATAAGATCAGTAATGGAATACGCAAGCCCAGCCTGGGCTTCTAACCTAGCTGAAACACATCATAAGACCTTACAGACTATTCAAAACAAAGCCCTGAAGATCATTACAGGCTGCACAGCTACTGCACCCACAGATCATCTACATCAAGAAACCAAAATCCTCAAAGTCAAAGACCATCTGGACATGAGAGGCACTCAATTCCTGGCAGCAGCCTCCACGAACCAAGACCACCCACTAAACTACATGGCAACACACCCACAGACACCAAGAAATATCAAAACAACACCCAGCACACGGTATCACACACAATTATTGTCCTCTCTCCCTCCCTGCCCACCCCGAACCAACTTCCAGAAGCACATCCATACTCATATCTCTCGCCAATCCATCCACTCACTCACAGACAACACGCAGCTGCATGCACGACCTCCCGAAATCCATCCTTCCGAATCCTCCCTCCCTCGCGAGGACAGAGTCCACCTGGCCAGGCTGAGATGCGGACACCATCCAGCTCTCCTGAGCTATCAGAAGAGACTGGATGACTCCGTTGTCGACGCCTGCCCGGGATGTAACACAGCACCCCATACCATTAAACACATCATCGAAGACTGCATTTCACACAACCACTTACGCCAACAACACAACCTACACTCAATGAGAGCTCTGTGGGAAAGCCCGATCGTGGCCATGGCCTTCCTCAGGGACTCGGGGCTGTTCGGCCAGGCAGCTTAGAGAACAACAACAACAACATGTCATGTTGTAGACGGAGCGTCCGTAGAGGCTCGAACTACAGACCTAGCGGTGAGAGATGGTGATTCTACTCGACACGCTAGTGTCACCTGGCTGATATTATCAACGTTAATGGGTCTATTTAAGCATACTTTGTTGTTATTATGATTACTTATCTGTTTATCTATTGCCAGACGGACTGATCCCCGAGGGGGTGGCCGCTAATGAATCTCATCCATGTATCTCGTCAGTTGGCGTAAACTATTATAATAATAATGATTATTATTAACTATTATATTATGGATTATCTGTTTTGAGCATAATTGTTCTTAGGTACTCTTGTTTTTTATAGTTATATATGTGTATATAATTATTATGTTTGATATTACGGTCTTTTAATGAATTCATCAATATATACATTATATTGTAAAACTTGCAAAATATACAAACCAAAACTATTTTTCCACGCCGATGTTTATGCATTAACTCCAGAACCGCTTTGGTTCTGGAGTTCATGCATAAACATCGGCGTGGAAAAATAATTTGGAAGAATAAGAAGATTTAATATTTACAATAGGGGTTCCCCGCAGGGCTCGAACTCCTAATAATGATAATAATTATAATATATATTATAATAAAAATAATAACAATAATACTAATACTAATAAAAATCAATAAAGCTAAAAATAAAATGATTACACATTGTTCGAAATATCTGCCAGAACCCTTACTGAATAACACTGGTAAATAATATATATAATTACCTTTTACAGCTGCCCATAAGAAGGTGCAAGTATAGTCACGTACCTGCAAAGAGAAAAACAGAGTATATTAGTTAAGTATATGACAATATAATGATATACGCCATCTTACAACATTGATCATAACCACACAGTCAGACCTCTCTCTCTCTCTCTCTCTCTCTCTCTCATAGGGTTGCTATCTATACAAGGGTTAATTAAGGGCCATTTTATTAAACCATGGTAAGAGCTTTCCCTACGACCTTCCTCGACTCAGATTGACCCTTATACAGATAAGCGATAAGGGTCAATCTGGGTCGGAAAAGGTAGTAAGGAAAGCTCTTACCATGGTTTAAGGGGGGTGACCTGTGTTTTGTTATTTCTGTCCTTTTCTCTCTTTCTCTGGCTTGTATCCATTCGGCCCCATTCAGCCAACTATTTTAAGACGTTTATCCCCATCTACTATGGGTTTCAGCGGCCGTGTTACATGGTTTTCCGGGAATAACTTATTAACACAAATTTGGATTAGTATGATATTTTGACACAGCTTTATTCACACCCTGCCCTAATTTTCGCCAATATCGTGCATTACCAAAAGTGAAGAATTAAGGTACTTGTCCCTGTGTCATGAGGTTAAAGTCGCACCTGGTCACACCTGGATGATGAGGAAACGAACAAGGTTAGTCACCCCCCCCATCTCTCTCTCTTTCTTTCCCTCTCGCTCTCTCTCTCTCTCTCTTTCTCACACGTGGAAACTATGGCCACTGGCGCATTCATTATACATATAAGTGAGGCATGCAAAATGTGTTATTTTATATTAATATATGATAGTGACATAAACTGACTGCAAGGGCAACAGTAGGGTAGGGTGGTGGGTATAAAACGAGCGTGTGTGATGGAAGAGCAGTGGTTTGGTGGTTTCCAGGTGTTGTGTGGTTTTGTGTTGGCATGATATTGCATCTACTGTAAGGTGTAATATGGTCATCGTATCGTCAGGTTGTGTTGGATGTCAGGTGGGATGGGGCAGTTGACGCTTGGTCATTAATTACGGGTTGGGTAGGGGTTGGGAAGGGGTGAGGATGGGAAAATGTTGGGGGAGGAAGGGTAGTGTAGGGTAAGTAAGTACAGTCACTTATACAAAATGGTGGACCGGTACGATTTTCGTTATGCAATTACTATCTGGGTTGATTATTGGCTGGGACTTGCTTTACAATCAATGGTATATGTAGGTTCGTAATTGATGTATAGAAAATCATATTCGTAAATCCGTTTGTAGAGATATACTTCCATAATTAGAAAAAAGGTGAGGTCCATGAATTGTTATGAGTGATGGTACGTTGAGGAAGATGCTGCCGACAATAAAACAAACAATACAAAAAAACACGGAGGAGAAGGGTGGGACAATGGGACATTTATACAAAGTTTATAGGAATGTGGAGGGGTGAGTGTGGCCAGGTTTTATTAATAGGTCATTTTATACAACGAAAGGAAGCGGAGACATGAAGGGTGGACAAATGATACACACAAAATACACAGCAAACAGTTTATTATATTCATCGTCACTATCTAAAAACAAGTCGTCCTCTTCATCACTAGCGAGGTTGATGATGACGGGATCCACACCTTCGTGGATGTTGTCCGTGGACCAGTACTCGTCTTCGAAGGCTCGGGATCGTCGGATCGCACCCGCCCACACCTCTTCAGTGGCGCAAAGCCTGGCTTCCTCCAGCCTTTCCTGTAGATCCGCCCGGGTGAAACGGTGTAGGGAGGAGCGCACGTGCCGTTTCATGCACCCCCATACCTGATCGATGGCATTGAGCTCTGGATGAGCGGGTGCCAGACGGACGACCTCGTGGCCCCACGCGCGGATGGTGTCATCAACCGTGTATTGTGGCTGTGGCCGGTTTTGCTTTCAGATGAGCAGCAGTTCACCACGTGTGGCATGTGGTGGGAAGGGTAGCCTGTGGTGGTCCAGCCATTTTATAAGATCCGGTTTCTTGGTGGCGGTGGCGGCAGCGACTCTCCTCCGTCAGCTGGCTGTGATATGGCGCATTATCCATCACCAGTACCGATGGCTGAGCCAGCGACGGCAGAAGTTGTGACGTCATCCAGCGGAGGAAGAGCTTGCTGTTCATCTCGCCGTGATAGTCGCCGCTGGTGTTCTTGGCCGGGAAGCACAGGAATGTGTTTTCGACGAAACCGTCGGCTGTGCCAGCTGCTACCACCACGAAACGCTCCCCTTCTCCGGGCGGCACTTGACGACTGAACGTGGTGCTGGTGGCAGGCTGAGTGCTGTCGACCCACTCCATGCTGTGGTTCATCCTGGTGGTAAACCAGGTCTCGTCCAGGTAAACCACCTGCCTCCCCTCCTCCCGGAATTGTTTGAGTGCCCGGAGAGCGTTGATCCGGCGGCACACAATGTCCAGCGACTCCTTCCTCACATACATCTTCCGCTGTGAGGTTTTGTAGCGGAATCCCATGTTGCGGATGAATCGCCAAACCGACGTCTCCGAGGTTGCCTCCGGGATGATGCTCGCCATCTTTAGGTCTTCCGTCACGTAGCCAATCGTGAAGGTTTGCTTGGCAGCAAACTTTGCGTGGATATTGCGGCGAATGGCACCGATGGCGAAACTGTCAAAAGCGCCCGGTGTTGGGGGTGTTGGCGGTGCTGTCGCTGTCCCAGGCCGAGACTGGGTGCTGCGGTGCACCATCATCTGCACTGCTCTCATCGTCATTCTCACGGCTTCCGCTAAGCGGTCATAAGGCCTGTGTGGTGAAAGTCCAATTAATTTCATTCGGAGGTGTTTGGTGTTGGGAGTGATATTAATTAATTAGATTTATTTATGTCGAATGTGGCGCATGAAAAACTTAATAAATACTGTGTATGTTATTGTAAGCATGGGATCATGCTATAAATACTTTGCTCTTTGTATGGATACTTATAACTATTATATTTGTAGCTATCGGGCTCACCATTTCAGTGCTGCCAATTAATTTGTTGCAGTAAAACGCCCTTTAAAGATCTAAAGATTAAAACAGTTAATAACAGTTTATTGCTATAGATCTATAGGTATACATGTTTACAAAAATATGCCATTATACAAAGATAAGATATATCCATGACAAAGATGATTTGATGCCATCAGGCATATAATTATGTCCTCTTATAATCATATGCATATCAGGTGAAATAAGACAACAAAGGACAGAAATGTACACAAGTGCAATACAAAACAAAGACATAATATATACACAAAATAAAGAAAATTATATACACATACCCATTTACATTCAAATACACATTGCCTCTTCACATAGACGACACATAAATTAACAAGTTTAAAATTCCTAGAATTCAGAGCACAATTTAGCTATCCATTAAATATAATTATAATCGTTTCTTATATAATGAAAACATAAAATTATCATCAACATTTACAATGAGGTTATTCCATATTTGAACTCCCTTATGATGAAATGTTTTTGTTACCAATGATGTTCTGCAAACTGGTACACGTAACCTGTGTCTCTGTCTGGTTAAGTATTACTACGTATAATAGCCATAATTAACCACTTACCTATTCAAACTGAGTTTTAGCCGATTGGCGGCTTTCTCCCTGCTGTGTATGTAGTAAAGACGCAGGACAAATGCGTGTTTACACCCACGCGGACAATGACGCAACTTGGTTGCCATAATTTGCCTTGCTGGAGCCAATGTCACGTATGGCTGACTGTATATGACTGCTGCCGTACAGTAAGCCCGTGGCACCCGACGACAACACACAACACCCGGAAACAACCGAACCATTGCTCATCGATGAAACACGGTCGTTATATACCCAGCACCCTACCATACTCTTGTCCTTACATTCACGTTATGTCACTATACAATATAAATATAAAATTAACACATTTTGCATGCCTCATTTTTATATTTATAATGCATGCGCCAGTGGCCGTAGTTTCCATGTGTGAGAAAGTGAGAGAGAGAGAGAGAGAGAGAGCGAGAGGGAAAGAAAGAGAGATGGGGGGGGTGACTAACCTTGTTCGTTTCCTCATCATCCAAGTGTGACCAGGTGCGACTTTAACCTCATGACACAGGGACAAGTAACTTAATTCTTCACTTTTGGTAATGCACGATATTGGCGAAAATTAGGGCAGGGTGTGAATAAAGCTGTGTCAAAATATCATACTAATCCAAATTTGTGTTAATAAGTTATTCCCGAAAAACCATGTAACACGGCCTCTGAAACCCATAGTAGGTGTCGATTTCTTCCTGGCGAGCGATAGCGAGCCAGCATTATATGAAGAAATCCGGCTTCGCCGGGGACATTTTTCTATCGAAAAATGTACAAATTTAGCCTGCTGTCAAACAAAAATAAAAAAATATGCTGGCTCGCTACCGCTCACCCGTAAAAAATTGACACCTGGATGGGGATAAACGTCTTAAAACAGTAGGCTGAATGGGGCCAAATGGATACAAGTCAGAGAAAGATAGAAAAGGACACACCAAAAACAGGCCACCCCCTCAATAAAAAGGCCCTAATCATCATCAAGGGGACGATGACAGCCTCTGTACTATACCACGGTGGCCTAATTCGGTTTGGTAAGGCTGTATGTATTGTACGAGATGCTTGTTGACTGTTACTGTACTTTCGGAGTGGCTTAGGTTGTGAGTGATGTCTGCAACCAGTGTAATCAGCTCGGTAATTTTGGTTAGGTCCGGTTGGTCACATTATAAATACGACAAAGGTTTACTGCACCTCTGCTGTCCGCCACTGCCGAGAGGAGTTGGACGGCAATGAGAAATGAGTGTTAAAGACAGTCATTCAGCGGGGATCGAACTTGGACCTCATGTATTCGAATTCACGCAGTCATTAAGCAAGCACGCACACACACACACAAGCCATATACTTCACCATACACAATATTCTATAGCGACAGACTAAACACCGTAAAATTATAATGATTCCCTAAAATGAATGACTTCCTTTTCTATACAGAGTTAATTGAGCTAAGTAATCTGGAGAGCGTTTTGTTAATTACTATGAGTAATATTAATGAAGAATTAATTTATATTTGACCTTATTTTTAAATTGGGCTAATGATAAATAATATCTTAAAGATCTTATATATATAATTTATATAATATATATATATATATATATATATATATATATAGATAATATATATATATATATAGATAGATATAAAGAGTTACAAGGAATAGTTAGTATCTCAGAGACCTTGCGGTCTATTCCGAGGAGATACTCGAGGTGGCAGGAGGGACTATTTAGTGCACTACACTCTTTGAAAAGTGTGCAAAATACTATATAATCTCTTCTTGAACTGCTATACTGAAGAACTATTTACAACTTCGGAGGGAAGTTTGTTCCAGGTAGAACAGATCTAATATGTGAACAAGTTTCCACAAATACTAGCGGAGAATCTTTTCACTTCTAATTTCCAGCCATGGTTGCGTGTTGTATTCATATTGAGGCTAATCATTTTGCTATAATCCACATTGTAAAACTCATTAAGTATTTTAATAAACATCAATGAGCTGACCTCGTAGTCTGCGTGTCTCCAACAGGAAGATATCAAGAGTTCTCAACCGGTCCTCATAGCTCATTCTTCTAAGCGAGAGAGAGAGAGAGAGAGAGAGAGAGAGAGAGAGAGAGAGAGAGAGAGAGAGAGAGAGATAGAGAGAGAGATTTGATTTGATTTGATTGTTTTATTGAGAAAAGTACAAATGTTACACAAGCATCATAGTTACATTATCTCAAAAGGGCGAAGGTGCATACGCAATCTTCACCCTATTTCTGGCTTAAACTATGTCATTACATATATAGTTAGATGAGTAATACATTGATATTGAAGATTAATTTTAACACTACCTAAGTTTAGTATATACAGTATTATAATAAAGACATATCTAAAATATATGAGTCCCCGTTATAGACCTTGATCAGATTGTGTTTTGTTTTTTAAACACGCATGCTGTCCCACAAGACCCCCAACTGAGCCCCGACCGTGTTAATCCCTCCTTAAACATCCTAGAGGGACCCTAACCGTCGTGACCCAGTCACCAGACCCCAGCACCCAAAACATACAGACATACAGATTCAGATTCAGATTCATATTATTTTATTTCCATAAAATAATATTCGGAGGGAAGGTGCAAGTAGTCCTCCGGGAGGGATGTGCCGCATATCCGGAGGTACTTGTACATCAAGCCATTAGCCGAGAATATTGAGGACAATACAGCAGTATGGTTAGGGAGCGTAGGTTCGCTGACCCAGGGTGGCCTGTAAGGCACCACTAGAATGTACGTGTTTAGTTAAAGAGCATAGCTACACATCAAATTATATGTTTTATAATTTTACATTCTTTTAAAAGGTTGTACATAGTTCCACTGTTGAACATCCATATTATCTGTTTAGTTACATTTTCAATTGTATTATTTCTATATTTTATTAAAGTTATACATTGCAGTATATAATGTTGAAGGGTGTGAGATCTTGGCCTATTGCACAGCCTACAACTCCTATCCTTCTCTGCAGTATTAATGCCTAATTCCCAGTAATATTTGTAGCCTAGTCTTAACCTAGTACATACAGAATCTTTCCACTTACTTGTAACATTCCCATAATTGAATTTAGTTTTATCTACCACCTCTCTGTAATGATGCATGGTGGCACTAGGCCTGGCTATATACTTACACTCGATATCTCTAGCTTCTTTTACTTCTTGACATTTCTTTATTTTGTTTTTTACCTGTTTCAAAGATAGGGTACATTGTACATCAATTTCCATTTTTTCAGTAGCATTTTTAGCTATTATATCAACTTTTTCATTATAGGTAATCCCTGTATGTGATGGTATCCATGAAAACACAATTTTTCTCCCTTTTAATTGGAGTTGATGTACAATATTCCGGCATTGGATAACAATATTTTCGTATACTGGTGTTTTACAGTTTAGGGAGTCCAGAGCCCCTCTGCTGTCAACAAAGAAGCTTACATCCCCTTCTCCTCCTTCGATTTCTTTAAGTCCATATAATATCGCATACAATTCAGCCTGAGTTGATGATATATTATCGCTTAGCCTATAATTATATTCTGTTTCTAGCCACATGTTGGAGTCTTGCATGTAATCTCTAATTAAAATCCCACAACCTGCCCTACCATTTTCCATTACCGACCATCACAATAAACATGTGCTACTTTACCAGTGTACATTTTGTTTATTCTCTCTTCATAAATGTTTCTTAATTCTATTGTATTATACATGTTCTTTTTCTTTTGTAATGGCATAATATCTAAAATTACGTCTTTCTCCTCCCATGGTGGGACAGGTTGTTCATTTTCGTAATTAATACAGTTGTTTATTAAATCATAATGTTGTATTTTGTTCACCAAATGTTTCATATATCCTTTTTTGCCTTGTCTCCAGAAGGTGCGAGTATTATTCATGCAGTCCTTTATGTCTTTCAGTAGTTCGTTGCCACCTTTTAATCTTACATGTCTAATTGCTGCTACAATATTAGTTTGTTCTACTCTATGTTTAATGCTCGGTAGCATTGTTTCAAGCTTCATTGCATCAATCATTGCATTTTTTGGGCAGTTTAAAATAATTCTCATAGCCTCGTTTTGTATTTTTTCAAGTTTATCGAACCTTCCTTCATCAAGGCAAAAAGGACAGGACTGGCATATTCAATGACTGACCTAATAGTACTAATGTACATCATTTTTAGTACAGGAACACCGACACCGTTACCACTCCAAGCTAAGGCTCTCAAGGGTTGCATTCGTGCCTTACATTGTGTAGTTATATAATTCACCTCAGCTTCTTTAGCTTCTGCTGTATAACCCACATACATACCCAAGTACTTATAACTATTTACTCTTTCTATATTCATGTTATTTATTTTTAGTTGCTTGTCAGTTCTTGCTCGACATTGAAATTTTGTTTTATCTTCATTTACTATTAATCCTAGTTCCTGTGTTAACTTCCCAAATTTAGTCAGCGCCTGTTGCATTTTATCAACCGTTTTGCTTTGTAGCATAATATCGTCTGCATAAATTCTAATTTTAACCCCATCGGCTAATTTTAGACTTGCAAGTCTATTCAATAGTATATTGAACAACATTGGACTTAGTACCCCACCCTGTGGTGTCCCTAAGTCCAAACTACCTTCTTCAGACAATGCTCCTTGATAAGACTTTAGCCCTTCGGCCATGTAAATAGTCTCCTATCCAATGAAGCATCCTTCCTGACACCCCCATACCTGCTAGTTCATGCAGTATAATTTCTCCGTTGGTTTTATCGAATGCACCCTTGAGATCGACAAATGCCCTGCAGTAGTCAGCATCGTGTGATAGGCACTTGATGACGGCATCAGTAGTTCCTTTACCTTTGATGAACCCATATAAATTATTACTTAATTTACCTCCTATAACATATTGCAATCTTTCTAAAAGCATTCTTTCCATCATTTTGCAAAAACAAGATGTTAAAGAGACTGGCCTAAATCCTCCTCCAGGCTTAGGGATAGGAATAATGATAGCAGTTTTCCATGCTCGGGGTAATCGACCCCTTGATAACTCATATTGAATAGATCAAGTATTGGACCATTATCAATGCTTGCCAAACAGTTTAGTATATCATAGGTTACTCCGTCCTCCCCAGGGGCTGTACATTTCCCATGTTTAATAGCTCGAAGTAGTTCATCCCTAGTAAACATTACATCAGTGTTATCCCCTGTATTTAAAGCGTTCATAATTACTTCTCTCCTGTCCCCTTCCCATTTATTTACTGCCTCTTTGATTTCCTGAGGTATACTGTCTTTGCTTGACGCGAGTGACCATTTCTTCATTAGCTCGTTAGCGAATTTTTCAGGAGTCGGGTGTGCCACATTATCGATTTTCTTTCCTTTAACTTTTTTAACCTCTTTCCAAATATCACCTATATTTTTACTATTTCCGATATTATTTGTAAAATTCGTCCAATACTCCCTTCTAACTTCTTTTCTAGCCTCCCCGCAAATTTTTGCTGTCTCCAGCAACGTGTTTTTTTGCTTCGTCCTCCCTTCCATCGTTTACCCATTTTCTATGCGCGACCTTGAGCATTTTGTTCCAACCTTAGAGGACTTTATCGTGGGCATATTTATTATTGTTCGGCCGTTTTCTTTTCTTTGTCGTCTGAACATTACGGCTTAATGAGGTTTCTATAACTTTAATCATGTCATCATAGAAAGATTCAATTGATGTAGGATGATAATTACTGTACCATTTTTTAATATATTCAATAAAGTTTTGTATATCGTCTTTTGGAAGCCTTAGTTTTTTCTATTGGCCCCGAAAGCTAGTTTCCCTAGTGGAATTTTAATATCAAGAGCAAAATGATCACTGAGTAGTTGAGCCTCTACTACGCAGCTTCCATCCAGCCCTTGTTCATTTAGTATAAAAGCGTAGTCGAGTCTCCCTCCCTTAATATGGGTTGCTTCTTCCGATCCTAGTAATTTAATGTCTTGGTAATCTTGTACAAATTGATAAAATCTTCTATCATTCGTATTTATTTTCCCGTCGAATTCAAATTCATTATATCTAGCGTTTAAGTCCCCAGCGACAAGAGTAACCCCATTATACAAACTATCAGGCAGAGCACTGGCATGAAAACAGTTTTGTGATATATATACGTTAACGATATTAAGGGTCCCTTCTTTTAAATATAGTTTTACTGAGACTGTTTCGATCCCCTCTGATTTCATGGGCGCCTCTATTAATTCTGAGGGTATGGAATTTTTTACATATGTGGAAACTCCCCTTATATTATCATCTGAAAATAATTGATATAGTTTATACCCATTGAGTTTTATTATACTACCATTCCTATCCCCAGTTTCCTGGAGAAGAATTACGTCAGTGTCGAACTTTGTTACATAATAATGAACATCGTGCATTCTACCACCTAAGCCATTCACGTTCCATGATATTATGTTTAGATGTTTATGATCCATTATGGTGATCAATGTCCATTGATCCAATAGTCAGCCCTTCCATATATTTAGTAAACTTATCTAAGCATGCTTGGATTTCTGTCCACCCCTCTACCACTTTTATTTTTATTTCTTCATTATTGCCGTATTTTGCAAGAATTTGTCCTACGCTGCTTAGCCCATTCTCCATAAATTTATGTGGTTTCAATTTCACTTCTTTCCCTTTTATATTTACTTCACAAGTTGTTCCGTTTTCTGTAGTTACCTTACTGTCCTGGGTTTTGGTTTCCTTCATTTTCTGATTTCTGGTGTTAGTTTGTTTTTCTGGACTTATGATTTCCACTTTACTTTCTCCCACTTTGTTGTCGCCATTTACTGTTTTTCTTGTAATTTTATTTACTGTTTTTTCTAAGTTTTCTATTCTATTTCCCAACTCACGGATAAACTTGAACATTTCCTTTGTTTCCTGCCACCTGGCCTCCTCTGAGTGGTTAAGTTGGCTCACCTGTGTGGGGTTGGTACTGCTACTCTGGCTGGCTGGTGAGGGGTCTCGGTCGTCAGCTGTTGGTACCCCTGGTCTCCTCCTTTCATGGTCGCTACCACTTGACCCTTGTGTTTGAGGAAGCTGTTTTGGTATTGCCCCAGTCTTTGGGTCAGAACGTCTTCCTCCAATCCATGGGTTTTCGTGATCAGGTGGCGGCGGTGGTTGATGGTAGCGTGGTTGATGGGACCCCCCCTGGTGTTGGTATGTCTCCCCCTCCTGTTAGCGTGTATGGGATATGTCACGGCCAAGGTCACGGCCACCGTTACTCCCAGGTTTCTTGGAACACTGGAAAGACCGCGCGTTGTGTTCCCCCCCACAGTTACAACAGTAAGGCACCACTCTAACGTTATTATTTATTTTGTCTCTACATTTGGCAGAGGGATGTCCTCTACCACAAAATCTGCATCTTGCATCCGCCTGGCAGGACCAAGCTTTATGGCCCCATCTACTGCAGTTCAGGCATAGGTCGACCTGTTCTTTGTATGGAGCTAAATATTTGTTACCTATGCCTGTCACAAATATTTTTTCGGGCATTTCCCCTTTCACAAGCGCTACTATTTGTGATCGGTCTTCCCCTTTTATTTGATTGCGCTTTGCCCATACAAATCGTGAATCGTCCAGGATATACGTAGGGTCAGGCCACACCGGATAGTTGAATATAATTACCTTGGTGTATTTCTCGCTGTCGTCAGGAACTTTGAGTGTGACTCCATTGTACCCCTCTGTTGTTAATAATTCTACTGCTTCTTTGCTCCCCACAGTCAGGTAGGGTCTGTGTTTTCCTTCCTTGAGAAGTGGTAGGAAGGATTTATGCTCCCTCCCTAGCTTGACCGCCCACAGTACTTTCTCTTGGAAGTTCATTTTCAAATCATGGGGGAAGAGAAGTCTAGGCCGCTTCCCTGCCATATCGTCGGTAGTTCCTGGTCTCACCTCACCCTGTGCTGCCCCCTCTCCTAGCCTCTCCACGTCCCCATCTCCTCTCTCTTCTCCACGCGCTGCTTCCTCACCCTGCTTCTCTCCACGTGTCGTCACTCTCCTTTCTTCATCCTTCGTCTGATTCGCACCATTCTTAATTTTCTTACCGTATATTGGGTCTTCTTCATCGCTGCTCTTGTATTGAGCCTCGTTTGGTTTCCCTCTTCTCCGCTTCTCGCTCCTACTAGTCACTTGGGTGTATGGTTCCTGGGTGCACTCCATCTCAGTGTCCGTTTCATAAAAGTCTTTCTCCTGGGTGTTATTGTGCCCTTCTGCTAGCAGAGCACTGGCTTCCACATTACTAGTCTCCATTGTCCCTGTTTTTAAGGGTAAATGGTGTTGGACTAGCGGCAGACAGGCCGCCTGCCCACCTGCGACTTTCACTATTCACGGCAATTCAGGAGTCACGGGGAGAGCACTGTACTGTCCCAAGGTCAGAGGTCGACTGAGAGAGAGAGAGAGAGAGAGAGAGAGAGAGAGAGAGAGAGAGAGAGATAGGGGGGGGGGGGGGCGCCTAGGGTCAAACACGTACTGTACCATAAAATGTGGGATAATGAAATTGTATCCCCATTTTCCCCTCATAATGATAGGTAACACTCTCTCTCGCTCCCTCTTTCTTTCTTTACTTTTATTCCCTCACTCTCTCTTTCTTTCTTTACTTTTTTCTCTCTATCTCTCTCTCTTTCTTTACCTACCTCTTCTCTCTCTCTCTCTCTCTCTCTCTCTCTCTCTCTCTCTACTAACAATGTAATATGTTTATTAACCTCTAGAAGATTAAAAGGCGTTTTAAAAGTTTATCCTGGCTATCATTTGACGATATTATCAAGCTTAGAAAGGATCCGTGGGAGAGTCGGAGGCTCAATTGAGTATGCTTTGAGCCCTCAGCTGCCTAGAGGTCCTTCCCAAACTGCATAAAAGCGTCCAATGACAGCTGCAATGAAAGGAAGTAACGCATCCTCAAATACTGAAAGGGTTAACATGGGGGGGGGGGGAGGAGGATCATATGAAGCCTTGTATCGTCAATTTATATCCGTCAATTTACATCAATATATAATTCGGGGATCTTTGCACTGGCATCGGAAACTATAGACTGCAATAGATAAACCCCGTAAGTACCGGTGACGTCCTGTTCATCATACTCTGGACACTATTAACTTAATATATTAGCATTTCTCGAAACTAATAAAGTTACCTAAGAAATTATGTAAGAAAACGTGAGCTGGGGGGCAAGAACGAATCACAAAAAACGGAGCTGGCGACTCTTTTTAATAAGGGGTACTTAGTTATTTCTGGCCACGCATGCGTATCCCGTTATTTAAGTAAGGTTTGTTAAAAAGTAATTCAAAAGACATGCCTTACTTTATAAACTGTTTTGTATTTACGGTGTATTAAACCGTTTCATCCAGTGGCATTATATTGTATTGAAGTTAATCTTAGACGAGTGTCTCCAGCTTAGGAAGAATCTGTTGATATCAATGGTTACAGAAGTTTTAAATCAATACGGCCACACTCCAAAAAAGGCTGCACTCACTCACTCACTCACTCACTCACCAAGACAATACTGGGCCTAATAGAGCAAGACCGCTTAATGTAATTAACTTGCTCCTTGTGGTTGTTCATATTAATCTTGCGTTACGTTTAGTTTCTTGGCTAGGACTCTTGGCTAGGACTCTTGGGATTTGATATAATTACTAGATTATAATTTATTTTTGGATTCAGTTTACTCTCTCTCTCTCTCTCTCTCTCTCTCTCTCTCCTGTATATATATTTATATATATATATAAATTATAAATATATATATTTACTTATATATTTAATCTTCCAATGACATAATTTCGTCATTTAATGCAACTAATGCTATAACGATTTTTCCAGCTTAGGAAGAACCACTCGGGTGCAGATGAAATATATATTAAGACTTTTTACTCTTTATGTACGAAAACCTTTAGCATAAGAATATCGTGTAGGGTGCGTGCGTGTGTGTGTGTGTGTGTGTGTGTTACTCACTCACTTACTTGTTCGTCAAGGGGAATCCACGCAATGCGAGCTAAGCTCATTATTATCGCGCCTCCTTAACTGGGAATGTATTGCGTGAAATGCATGGTAAGTGTTTATGTATCGTTGGAATGGCTGTGGATGTGTGTGTAGTCTGTATTTTAGCCAATTGGCGACATCTGGTAACGAAGGCTTAGGGTTAATCTGTACGGTACCATTCTCACTACGGTACCAGTCTCACCCGAAGGCTTAGGTTGACCAGTAGCTTAGGTTGACCAGTACGATACCCATCTCACCTTGTAACCGATCACCAACCCCAGATGGGACGTCACAACTTCGTCCAATTATTCCAGGTTCCTAATTATACTGCTAGGTGAACAGAGGCTACACCGTTAGGAGACTTGCCCAAATGTCTCTTCCCCGCCCGGGTGTGTGTGTGTGAAAGTGTGTGTGTGTGTGTGTGTGTGTGTGTGTGTGTGTGTGTGTGTGTGTGTGTGTGTGTGTGTGTGTGTGGCTGCATAAGTGCGTGGGTATACGTGTGTTTATGTGTATGTGTTATGTACGTATGTATGTATGCACGTATGTATGTATGTATGTATGAGGGTGTACATGTGAAAGTCCACAGTATCCCATGAACCTAAATATTTATTTTCACCTAGCCTAGGCCATTTATTTTCTCGCTCCTTCAACGTTTACGGTGAGCAGATTAGTGAGAGAGAGAGAGAGAGAGAGAGAGAGAGAGAGAGAGAGAGAGAGAGAGAGAGAGAGAGAGAGAGAGAGAGAGAGAGAGAGAGAGAGAGAGAGAGAGAGAGAGAGAGAGAGAGAGAGAAGAAAAAACGTAAGGAATATTACAAGAAAATTCACTTACCTCTCTCCCTTTCAGCTTCAGCTCTCTCTCTCTCTCTCTCTCTCTCTCTCTCATTATTTTATATCAAAGAAAGTCTTAACCCGACCCTCTTGTCAAAACCTCAAATTGTGAACGTCGACACATCTTTTGTGCTAATAAAGAATAATAAAGGTACAAAAATAATACTTGCATTAATATACAGACCTCCAGCTCAATCAGTGCAAACTGACCGAGAAATTTATGAACAAATTGCAGATGTAAGTAACTCGCAAGATACCGTATTTTTTGGCGACTTTAATTTACCTGTGACCAAGTGGGGCGATACTCTTACTTCACACTCCGGACATGACTTGTATACGAACTTGCAGGAGAGTCCGCTTTATCAATTTGTTCGAACACCGCCCCGTGGTAATAACGTTCTTGACATTGTACTTGCAACAAAACAACATTAGTTAGTGAATTTGAATGTTGGTGATGACGTCAGTAACAGCGACCATCGTACGATATCTTTCACTTTAAACTTTACTAGTAACGAACCAAATAGTAGCATCGAAAAAGTCCCTAATTTCAAGAAAGCAAACTTTCATAAACTTAGAGCTATGTTTAAAGAAACTGACTGGAGCTTTTTAATTAACAATAACGATATAAATACATCTTGGAAGTTATTCGAAACCACTTACCTAAAAGCAGTGCAAGACTGCATACCATCGAAAATACGGCGTATAATAATAAGCCCAAATGGTGGAATGAAGATATTTCAAACTGCCTGCTTGCTAAAAAATTTGCTAATGATAGATTAAAATCCTCACAGAATGACGAAGAACGGGTGAAATTTGTAGAGCTACGACGCAAAGCCAAAAAGTTAATTAAACAAAGTAAAAAGACCCTAGAGTTACATATTGCGAATCAAAGTAAACAAACCCGCAGAATTCTATAGTTATATCAGAAAGAACAAAGTAGTTACTTCAACTGTTGGACCGTTAGTCGATGAAAATTGAGACGAAGTACAAATGAGTAATGCCCTCAATACCTTCTTTGCATCAGTTTTTACAACAGAAGACCTCAGTGATATCCCTACACCATCGCCGATTCAGATTGATAATTCAGATGTTTCTAAGGCAATATCACCGTTACAGAGAGAGAAGTATTGATTGTTTAGATAAACTCAAGGTAAATAAAACGCCTCGACCTGATACAATCTCGCCTAGAGTTCTAAAGGAAGCTAAGGATGAGCTCTCCAAACCTCTGACATTACTATTCAATAAATCCTTGCAGTCTGGAACTATGCCTGATCAGTGAAGATAGCCACCGTAACACCGATATTAACAAAAGGCAGCAAATCCCTACCCAGTAACTATCGTCCAATTAGCTTAACCTCAGTTGTATGTAAAATGCTAGAAACGGTAATAAGAGACAGACTCGTAAATCACTTAGAGGAAAATAACATACTTAAAGATACTCAACACGGCTTTCGTAAAAAGCGTTCCTGTTTAACAAACCTCTTAGACTTCTTCCACGATATCCTCAACCTCTACGCTGAGAGTAAAGCTGTAGATATTATATACCTTGATTTTCAAAAGGCCTTTGACAAAGTTCCCCACAAACGTTTACTGCTAAAACTAAAAGCGCATGGAATACAAGACGGTGTGTTGAAATGGATAGAAAATTGGCTCAGCGACAGAAAGCAATGAGTAGTCATAAACGGTAAGGCATCTAAATGGACCAATGTAAGTAGCGGGGTACCCCAGGGATCGGTACTAGGACCAATTCTCTTTCTAATTTACATCAACGACATAGATGAGGGTCTCACCTGTACAATCTCAAAATTTGCTGACGATACAAAAATTGCAAATAGCGTACTCTCAAAAGATCAAGTTGACGATATGCAACACAATCTAGATAAATTGTCACATTGGGCCCAAATTTGGCAAATAAGTTTCAATGCGGATAAATGTAAAGTACTACATATCGGATACCTAAATGAGAAAGCAA
Source organism: Paralithodes platypus (assembly GCA_032716605.1). Lineage (NCBI taxonomy): Eukaryota > Metazoa > Arthropoda > Malacostraca > Decapoda > Lithodidae > Paralithodes > Paralithodes platypus. The sequence continues at coordinate 47,861,076 of CM064568.1, read as the reverse complement.
ACTATTCGATGAATGGCACTCAGCTTAAGAATGTAAACAGAGAAACCGATCTGGGAGTAACAATATCGAGTAACCTAAAACCGAGAGAAGTTGTTAAGAAGGCAAACAAAATAATTGGCTTTATAGGCAGATCATTTGAGCATAAATCCAAAGACGTTATCCTAACCCTTTACAATTCCTTAGTCCGTCCTCTTCTGGAATACTGCGTTCAATGCTGGTGCCCTTATTACCAAAAAGACATAACACCAACTAGAACGAGTTCAACGTAGAGTTACCAAAATGATACCTAGCCTAAAGAACAAACCATACGAAGAGCGTCTTAGAGAATTAAATCTATTTCCTTTAACCCAGCGCAGATTAAGAGGTGACTTAATTCAAGTGTTCAAAATCATCAAAGGCATCGACAATATGAACTGTAGTAAGTACTTCACTATCGACCAATCTAATTACACGCGGGGAAACGGTTGCAAAATTATTGGTAAATCTTTTAACTCACACGAATCTAAGAATTTCTTCTTCAATCGAGTTGCGAACTTGTGGAATGGGCTTCCCCGAGACGTTATAGACTGCAGCACCGTTGATTCATTTAAATTCCGCCTAGAAAAATATCTCGCATCAAACCCGCGACTGACTGCGTTTGTAAATGAATAACTTTATTTTATCCTCCCCTCAGTTACTAACCCATATGTCCCCACTAACTTCCTAGTCCTGCCACGGACATTAGTTCCAGGGCAGTAGTTCCCTTTCCAATGTGCCCTTACCCACTCTAAACCACTGTTTGGACACTTGATCCTCAGTGTTTTGGAGGACAAGCAGCCTAGAAGGGTCACTAGATCTGTTGTTGCTTGATTTCCTTTGTACTCCTTTGTACTCTCTCTCTCTCTCTCTCTCTCTCTCTCTCTCTCTCTCTCTCTCTCAGTGAACGGCTGGGGGAGCGTGAAAGTAAATGGGCTATATGAAATATTATACATACAGTATATATAGAGATAGATAGATAGATAGATAGGTAGATACAGATAGATAGTTTTGTACTCTAACTATAGAACAGACACACACGCATGGAATTCAACCCCCCAAATGCCATATTATGGTAATGGGAGAAGGATTTTGAAGCCCACCCGGAACGTTGAAGGCTTAATATAGTATAATAGACAGTAATAGATAACACTAGATAGTAATGGATAGATAGGAGGTAAAGGGTCTAGGAGGGTAATCGTGTAACCAAAATTGAAGCCTGGTGGTCAAATCAATGCCTCAGAAAAAGAAAACAAAATATCTGCCTTGGAAACAATGCCTTAGTAAAGTTGCCTTAGTAAATATGTACTTTACGAACAAATAGTATAGAGGAATTGCCTCAGAAGAAAAAAACCCAAGAAAAGAAGAAAACAAAAATTCACTTTGAAAAAAAATAATGTCTAGGAAAAAATGCCTTTGAAAACAAAAAGGCTTAGCAAGAAAATGCCTTATAAAAAACAACGTATGTCTATTGAATAAATGTACGGGTCGTCTCCTGATACATGAATAAGAATGTGAACCCTATTCTAATAACCCAATTTCCTAAGGGTCACAAAGCCCTCCCAAAACTCCCGGCAGAATGAAATTGAATTGTCTTGTATATTTCTGTGAGAAATCCGGCCGACAATGTCGTCGCTCGCCAGGAAAAATCGACACCTAGAGAGGTCTTATTATTGTCAAAGAATGAGTGGAAAAAGGTCTTACAATTATTCAACCGAAGAATGTACAAATAATCTCGAAGTGGGGTCTTGGGGGTATTTTTAAAGCTTGATAGAGGTCTAGGGACAAATGTCTTAAAATCTCAAACTAATGGGGCTAAGCATGATAGAGAAGGGGGTCCAGAATAAACAAAAGCGTCCTCTCTAGAAGCCCATAGCCAAACTGCAGAAGATCCTAAGGAGTATATGATATGGATTCCCAACATGAGAACTTTGGAGTATGAAGAAAGATTAAGGGGGGAAGGTTTATTTATTAGTTTATTTAGTTTATTTACTTACTTTATTAATAATTAATTCAGTTTTCTCCCTAGACCTTAAAGAAATTTAAAAACATCCCCAAGGTCCCTTTTGAGATAAATTTGTACATTTTTCGGTAGAAACGTGTTCT
>CM064568.1:47838361-47858855 GCA_032716605.1 Paralithodes platypus | reverse complement strand
ATAGAGGGAGAGGTTGTATAGAGGGCGAGGGTTGTATAGAGGGAGAGGTTGTATAGAGGGAGAGGTTGCATAGAGGGAGGAGGGTTGTATATAGAGGGAGAAGAGTATAGGAGAGAAGATAGAGAGTATAGAGGGAGAGGTTGTATAAAGGGAGAGGTTGTATAGAGGGAGAGGTTGTATAGAGGGAGAAGGTTGATATAGAGGAGAGGTTGCATAGAGGGAGAGGTTGTATAGAGGGAGAAGAGAAGGAGAAGAAGGAAAGAGAGGGAGAGGTTGTATAGAGGGAGAGGTTGTATAGAGGGAGAGGTTGTATAGAGGGAGAAGAAGGAAAGAGAGGGAGAGGTTGTATAGAGGGAGAGGTTGTATAGAGAGGAGAGGTGTATAGAGGGAGAAGGTGTATAGACGGAGAAGTTGTATAGAGGGAGAGGTTGTATAGAGGGAGAGGTTGTATAGAGGGAGAGGTTGTATAGAGGGAGAGGTTGTATAGAGGGAGAGGTTGTATAGAGAGAGAGGTTGTATAAGAGGGAGAAGAGAAGGAGAAGAAGGAAAGGGAGGGAGAGGTTGTATAGAGGGAGAGGTTGTATAGAGGGAGAGGTTGTATAGAGGGAGAAGAAGGAAAGAGAGGGAGAGGTTGTATAGAGGGAGAGGTTGTATAGAGGGAGAGGTTGCATAGAGGGAGAGGTTGTATAGAGGGAGAGGTTGTATAGAGGGAGAGGTTGTATAGAGGGAGAGGTTGTATAGAGAGAGAGGTTGTATAGAGGGAGAGGTTGTATAGAGGGAGAGGTTGTATAGAGGGAGAAGAAGGAAAGAGAGGGAGAGGTTGTATAGAGGGAGAGGTTGTATAGAGGGAGAGGTTGTATAGAGGGAGAGGTTGTATAGAGGGAGAGGTTGTATAGAGGGAGAGGTTGTATAGAGGGAGAGGTTGTATAGAGGGAGAGGTTGTATAGAGGGAGAAGAGAAGGAGAAGAAGGAAAGAGAGGGAGAGGTTGTATAGAGGGAGAAGAGAAGGAGAAGAAGGAAATTAGAAGAAAGAGATGATAGGGAGGAGAAAGAGAAGAGAGGATGTATAATAGGAGGAGGCAAGAGGTGATGATGATGATGATGGTGACAATGATAAATTTGATGAATAACAAAAATAATTCGAAGAAAAAGAACTAGAAGTATTGTGTCCAGTGGGGGAGAGAGAGAGAGAGAGAGAGAGAGAGAGAGAGAGAGAGAGGGGGGGGGGGGGGAGTGTTCTGGTCTCCATAAACAACGGCCTTACACATAGAGAGGGAGATAGCGACTTGGAGAAGAGAGATGGAGCAGCAGTGTAGTCCGGACCAAGTCTAGTGTGGTGTCGTGTGTGTGTGAGAAATTCAACAGTAAGCATTAATTAATACAAATAAATACAAATTAATACAGATAGAAAAAGAGAGGTTGAAAAACTAAAAAAATAATATAGTAGAAAGCCTAGTGCAAAGGAGCAAATATAGATTGTCTGATGTGCAATTGGTTAATATCATAAATGGATATGTAGATTAATAAGCATACATGAACAAACGTTATGCAGACATTAATACAGAGAGAGAGAGAGAGAGAGAGAGAGAGAGAGAAAGTTAGACCACCCTATGCTAACCATTGATTCACCTAGCTTTCTCTCTCTCTCTCTCTCTCTCTCTCTCTCTCTCTCTCTCTCTCTCTCTCTCTCTCTCTCTCTCTCTCTCTCTCTCTTAATCTTACTTAACTAAACAAATGTGGAACGTAACTTATCCAAAACCCAACCTATTCTAATTTGACTTAACTAAATTAATCGCAACCTAATGTATTCTATCCAAAGCCTACCCTAACCTATCCTATCTCTGAATTATCCCTGCTTTTCATATCCTATTCCAACTTAATCTATGCATTTCTCTCTGGCTGTTTTCAAAAGTTATATTACCCAGAACAAGTTTGTAAACTGAATCTAGTCTTTATGCTAATGAGAGAGAGAGAGAGAGAGAGAGAGAGAGAGAGAGAGATTGATATATAGATTAAACAGATAGATATATAGCTTGAAAGAGAGAGAGGAGTGCAAATGAGCGAGATGACTGAGAGAAAGGAGGAATTACCTTATAGTGTGATATACAGCAGATCAGAGTCGCATATTAGTGTGAATGCCACCACCTGATCATCATAATCGAGCTCATTACCTTGGTTGCAGACTACACTCACAACCACAGGCATTCCAACAGTACGATAACACGCGATATGCCCCTCTCACACACATTACACACACCAATGGGAACGACGGTTGGGAATACGGACACAGAGCCAAGCGGAATCGACATAAAGCCAACGAATCCCCCCCCCCCCCCCCCCCCTAATTGCTTTGATTGACAGAAGAAGATCTTGTCGTTTGTGTTTGTAGCCGTTCTCTCCTTTTCCCTACTCACCGTTACCCCCCTACGTCACTCTCTCTCCTCGCACACTCCTCTCTCTCTATAACACTCTCTCTCTATAACACTCTCTCTCTCTCTCACATCTCTCTCTCGCTCACACTCTTATCTCTCTCCAGCTCTCTCTATCGCTCGCACTCTTCGCTTCGTCATCTCTCTCTCTCTCTTGTCTCTCTACTCTCTCTCTCTCTCTCTCTCACTCTCTCTCTCTCTCTCTCTCTCTCTCTCTCTCTCTCTCAGTAGTATACAAATGTTCTCAACTTCGTACTTTACTATAAATTTCCCCAGTAGAAGTTTTTCTCATTCTGCTGGGGGACTTATTTCCCCACCTTAATTTCATGCCGACCAACGGTCGGAGGGCGAAGCGGAGAGGGTGGGCTCCGGGAGAGGCGGGCGTGACGGCGATGAGAGAGCCGCCCAGGTGGGGAGAGAGCCTTCTTCGTTTAGCTATCCTTGCGCTTCAACTATTGTTTTTTTTTTTAGCAAATTTTATTTTAGAATGAACGTACGGCACACTAACCTAGCACCTACTCCCCCCCCGGAGATCCGCAAAGTCTGTGTAGTCTGTGTATCTATGTAACTATATGTAACTATCTCCCCCGGTATCAAAGGCATCTCACAGTCAATATTATAGTTATTAATCATAATTAGTATATCGAAGTTGAAGCCGTAGAGCAAAACACTGACACTTAACCCTTTCTGTACCGGTGACATCCATTTGCATTATATGCTGGCAACTATTAGACGATTTTACTCAGCTTAGGAAGGATGTCTAGTTGTCTACCCATTAAAAGGCTACAGACAATCTCAATTCATTCTTTCTGCTACCATATATCCTTCCTAAGCTTCGCAAAATCGTCTAAATGAAGCCAGAATACAATTTACATGACGTCGCCGGTACAGAAGGGGTTAACTCTTAGAAGATACGATTACGCATTCCTATTCTGCTTTCTGTCTATTATCAGGCGATTATATTCAGATTAGGAAGGGTATATGGAAGTCAGAGGGTCAATGGAGATCGTCTTTACCCTTATAATTCCCACAGATCCTTCCTAATGTGTGTAAGATCGTTTAATGCTAGCCAGAATAATCGGTCAAAATGTGTCAGTCTTTTCTTTACCGTTATAATTCTCACAAATCATTCCTAATCTGTGTAAAATCGTCCAATGCTAGTCAGAATCAACGGCCCAAATGCGTCCCAAACATTATTTTCCCTTATAATTCCCACAGATCTTTCCTAAATTGTGAAAAATCGTCCAATGCTAGCCACAATAATCGGTCAAAATGTGTCGCAATCATTCTTTTACCCTTATAATTCTCGCAGATCCTTCCCAATTTGTGTAAAGTCGTCTAGTGATAGCCAAAATCAACGGTTCAAATGCGTCACCATCATCAAAGGGTTAAACCTGTAATTCTGGTCTCCTCTATAGGGGCAGTTGGGTTTTTTTCTGAACCCCTTTCTCCCTTATGTTTGGCCCCATTATTCTTGAGATTTTTAAGACGTTCGTTCCATTAGTTTGGCGATTGTTAACCCTCTCAGTACCGGTGCCGTCCTTTTAACTTTATTCTGGCTACTATTAGACGATTTTATTCAGTTTAAAGCGGGGCCTCCAACAATTAGCAGGCTTCGAACTATCTCGCTTAACCCGTTTTACTACTACAAATCCTTCTAAGCTGCACACAATCGTCTAAATAGAGCTAGAATAAAATTAAAAAGACGTCGCTCGTACAAAAGGGGTTAAACCTTTCGCTCTATTTCTTTGTCAATATTTAGACCTTTCGTGCTATTTAGGTGTCGATTTTTTCCTGGCGAGCGAAAGCGAGCCTGTAATTTTGGAGAAACTGGCCTTCGGCCGGGACATTTTTCTCCCGAAAAATGTACAAATTTATCTCTCTCTCTCTCTCTCTCTCTCTCTCTCTCTCTCTCTCTCTCTCTCTCTCTCTCTCTCTCTCTCTCTTCTAATCGCCGTTTCTTCCAGCTCCCTCCTTTGTTCACCGTTCTTCCCCACTCCCATCCGTTATTCTAATTCCTCCTATCTCCCGCCATTATCGCCGTATTCCCTTTCTCCCTCGTTTAGCCTTTATTTTACTTCATTGATCGTTTCTCTCCCCTTCTCTCTCTCTCACCGATTATTCTCCCCCATTGCCCCTTCCTCGTTTATCGTTTATTTTCTTTATTTCTCGTTTATTTTCTTTATATCTCCTTTATTTCTCGTTTATTTTCTTTATATCTCCTTTATTTCTCGTTTATTTTCTTTATATCTCCTTTATTTCTCGTTTATTTTCTTTATATCTCCTTTATTTCTCGTTTATTTTCTTTATATCTCCTTTATTTCTCGTTTATTTTCTTTATATCCTTTATTTCTCGTTTATTTTCTTTATATCTCCTTTATTTCTCGTTTATTTTCTTTATATCTCCTTTATTTCTCGTTTATTTTCTTTATATCTCCTTTATGTCTCGTTTATTTTTAGAGTTATTGTTTTCTTAATGTATCCCCTTGTATGTGAGAGAGGTTGTGTCGTAGGGAACCTAAGGACACGGGATAGGGTGAACAACGCCATATCACTGATGATGTCTGGCCATACTAAAGAAGAAAGATGTCGTTGTTCGCCATATCCCTCGTCCTTCATTCCTCCCTTATGTTTTGTTCCTTCCGTATATGCTTTCTCCCTTGTTTATCATTAATTTTCCCTCTCTCCTTCATTTATCATGCTTTGTCTGCCGATTCTGTCATTTATTGATTATATTCTAGTGTATTTCGTGTCATCGTATTCAATCCTTTCGCGTCTCTTTCTTTCTTAATATTTGTTGTTCAATTTCGTAATGTATTGTATTCTCTCTCTCTCTCTCTCTCTCTCTCTCTCTCTCTCTCTCTCTCTCTCTCTCTCTCTCTCTCTCTCTCTCTCTCTCGCGCAATGATCGTTAATATTCCTTTCAATGTCATTTATCGCGTATTCTATCTACCTCCTCCGTTTATCATATATTTTATCCTGGCTCCCTCATTCAGTGTTGGGTTAATTTTATGTCTGGTAAGTGGATTTGGGGATCATACTAAAGTGCTGCAGTGTGTTGAAGAGAGAGAGAGAGAGAGAGAGAGAGAGAGAGAGAGGTTTTGTGCGTGTTAGGATATACGAGGATATAAGAGAGTATGTGAGAGAGAAAAAGCTTGTTTATGTTGTGCTTTTGAGAGAGAGAGAGAGAGAGAGAGAGGGGGGGGATGCTTGTGTGCGTGTGTTAGAATATACGAGGAGATAATGTTTGTGTCTGTACAGTATGTGAGAGAGAGAGAAAGCTTGGTTATGTTGTGCTTTAGAGAGAGAGAGAGTGCGAGTTCGGTCCGTGTGTGAGAATATAAGAGAACATAATGTGTGTGTGAGATTTGTTGCCTTTGTATTTGTTCTGTAATGGGTGTGTGAGAGAGAGAGAGAGAGAGGTTTGTGTATGTGTGTTAGAATGTCAGACAATATAATTATGTTGTGTGTGAGATTTACTATGTGTGTGTGTGTGTGTGTGTGCGTGTGTGTTGTATAATATGTGTGAGCGTCTGTGTGTGTGTGTATGTGTGTGAGTGTGAGAGAGATTTTGTGTGCTTTGCATACAATGCATATATTTGAAAGAGTGAGACAACTATTGTGTAGCTTATGTAATCAGAGAAAGAGACCTGCAGGCAGATCAACAGACAGACAGATCAACAGACAGACAGATAGCAAGACAGACAGACAGACAGTAAGACAGGCAGACAGACAGACAGCAAGAAAGACAGGCACACAGACAGGCAGACAGAAAGATAGGCACACAGACAGACAGACAGATCAACAGACAGACAGATAGCAAGACAGACAGACAGACAGGCAGGCAGACAGCAAGAAAGACAGACAGACAGACAGGCACACAGAAAGATAGGCACACAGACAGACAGACAGATCAACAGACAGACATACAGAAAGACAGGCAGACAGACAGAAAGACAGGCAGCCAGACACACAGATAGGCAGGCAAGCCAGACAGTACAATAATGTTCTACATACTGTATATGTAAGTAACCGCGAGTATGTACTTTATGAATGTATAGTCGGGTGCCATAGTCTAGCCCACTCGTATGATTTCCTGGACCCCCTATGTATTTCCTGGACCCCCTATGTATTTCCTGGACCCCCTATGTATTTCCTGGACTCCCTATGTATTTCCTGGACCCCCTATGTATTTCCTGGACCCCCTATGTATTTCCTGGACCCCCTATGTATTTCCTGGACCCCCTATGTATTTCCTGGACCCCCTATGTTTTCGTGGACCCATTATGTTTTCGTGGACCCCCTATGTTTTCGTGGACCCCCTATGTTTTCGTGGACCCATTATGTTTTCGTGGACCCCCTATGTTTTCGTGGACCCATTATGTTTTCGTGGACCCCCTATGTTTTCGTGGACCCCTATGGTTTTCGTGGACCCCCTATGGTTTTCGTGGACCCCTATGGTTTTCGTGGACCCCCTATGGTTTTCGTGGACCCATTATGTTTTCGTGGACCTCCTATGTTTTCGTGGACCCCCTATGTTTTCGTGGACCCATTATGTTTTCGTGGACCTATGTTTTCGTGGACCCCCTATGTTTTTCGTGGACCCCCTATGTTTTTCGTGGACCCCCTATGTTTTTCGTGGACCCCCTATGTATTTCCTGGACCCCCTATGTATTTCCTGGACCCCCTATGTATTTCCTGGACCCCCTATGTTTTTCGTGGACCCCTATATTTTTTCCTGGACCCCCTATGTTTTTCGTGGACCCCCTATGTTTTTCGTGGACCCCCTATGTATTTCCTGGACCCCCTATGGTTTTCGTGGACCCCCTATGGTTTTCGTGGACCCCCTATGGTTTTCGTGGACCCCCTATGGTTTTCGTGGACCCCCTATGTATTTCCTGGACCCCTTCTGTTTTTATGTATGCAATTATAAGTATCTGGGTTGATTTTTGAATAATACGTGGTTTTAAATTAATAGTATATATAGTTTTGTAGTTGATAAATAGACGATTATATTAATTTATTCGTTTCTAGAGATATACTTCTATAATTATAAATAGGCGGAGTCCACAAATATGTACAGTATATGTCGGCTAGAGACTATGGTATCCGAGTGTACATGTGTGTGGGTGGGTGTGACTGTTCCTATGATCGTGTAATCAGAGTCTATTTGTGAGTGTATACATTAATTCATGTAAAGTGGTAGGGAGACGGAAGTTATCAGTAAGAATGAATTATTAACTGGTTTCCAAGTTATTTTTAAAGTTCTATATTTAAATTGTGCGCTTAATTTATTATCTGTGTTATTTATATTGTTATTATAAATATTATTATTATTATTAGTAGTAGTAGTAGTAGTAGTAGTAGTAGTAGTATATTTTTGTAGTTGTCCATGCTGTATATAATTTGTATACACCATCGTTTACTTACATACAGTATATATTTTGTTGTTTATTTGTCGTATTTGTCGTTGTATTTGTTATTGTTTCTCTGTTCATCATTACTCTTATTAATTTATATCTATCTATCTATTTATCTATATTTATCTATCTATCTATCTATCAACTTAACTACTTACCGTACACTACCTGCCTACCCACCCATCCCAATATCTATCTCTCTATGTCTGTATATTTTGGTGATCATTATTACTGTTTTTATTATTATTGTTGTTGAGGGTTTCTTTGTTGCTTTTGCCATTTTCGAGCACTAGATTTGTTTTAGTTTGCTCCTAGGACTAAACAAAGAGCCTCTCTCTCTCTCTCCCCCCCCCCCCCCCCCCACTCCTTCAAACTAATGGAACGAAACAGGGAGGTCCAACAAGAAAATACTGCTCGGCCCAAATAGGGTTAATGGTGAGGAGCGTTGTCTGTTCGCCCGTTAGGTAGGCGATTTTAAGGGGGCCCACCTCGTTTTTTTTGTTCTCTCTCTCTCTCTCTTTCTCTGGGTTTTATCGATTCGGCCCCATCCAGCCTGCTGTTTTAAGACGTTTATCCCCATGTGTATATGTACAGTACAGTATACAGTATATGTTTTTATTTTTTCCTAAGTTGCCGTAGTCTCTCTCCAGTGCCTCCGGGTGTTTTGTGTGGATTGATCTTGATGGTGTTTCTGCACCCTGGTTGGGGACTTCGGCATCTCATATAATAATAATAATAATAATAATCCAAGTGTCGATTTTTTCCTGGTGAGTGGTAGCGAGCCACCATATTTTTAATAAAAGTTTTTTGACAGCAGGCTAAATTTGTAAATCTTTATAGACAAGTTTCTCCGGCGATGCCGGATTTCTTCATGCAATGCTGGCTCGCTATTGCTCGCCAGGAAAAAATCGACACCTGGATGGGGATACACGTCTTAAAACAGTAGGCTGAATGGGGCCGAATGGATACATGCCAGAGAAAGAGTGAAAAGGGGAGAAAAAAAAACAGGTCACCCCCTTAAGATCTTCCATGCCATTTAGGTGTTGATTTTTTCCTGGCTAGCGATAACGATCCTGTATCAACATATCTGATTTTGCATTTCTCTATAATATGTGTGTATCTATCAGTTTATCAATACCAAACTATTAATAATCAATATATGGCTATGTATATATATATATATATATATATATATATATATATATATATATATATATATATATATTAAAATATCTCTGTCTATTCATTTATCTAGCTACTCTGTTTTTCCAAGAATAAATCACGCAAAATGTTTATTAACGCGCTAACTGGCAACTCTCTTTGTTTACATTCTTATGCGCCCGCTGATTGGTCAATTAAGGGGAGTTGCCTGAATGGTTGGTAATGATATGTTGTAATCAGTTTATGGGAGAGAGAGAGTGAGAGAGTATACTCTGTTTTTCCAAGAATAAATCACGCTAAATGTTTATTAACGCGCTAACTGGCAACTCTCTTTGTTTACATTCTTATGCGCCCGCTGATTGGTCAATTAAGGGGAGTTGCCTGAATGGTTGGTAATGATATTTTGTAATCAGTTTATGGGAGAGAGAGAGAGAGAGGGGGGGGGGGGGCTGAACTTTACCCTACTCCCTAGCTGTCTGTCTGTCTCTGGTATACACTGTTAGCTTCTCCCCCTATCCAGTTCAATATTTTATGACTTGCTCTTGTTTATTATTAAGGTTCATTTGGAGCGTTTAGTGGGCCTCTCTCACACTCACTCTCTCTCTCTCTCTCTCTCTCTGGATTATAGAAATTTGTTTAGCCTCTGAATACAACACTCAACCATGGTTGGAAATTAAAATTGAAGAGGTTCAGCACTAGTATTTGTGGAAACTTTCACATACAAGATCTGTTCTACCTGGAACAAACTTCCCTCCGTAGTTGTAACCTAAACAGTTTTTCAGTAGAACAGTTCAAGAAGAGGTAGATCGAATTTTGAACACTTTGTAACGAGTGTAGTGCACTAAACAATCTCTCTCCTACTTCGAGTATCTCCTCGGAATGGACCGCAAGGTCTCTGAGATACTAACTATTCCTTGTAACTCTATCTATCTATCTATCTCATGTTCACTCACTCACACATTCTCTCTATCTCCTTTTCATTCTCTCTCTCTCTCTCTCTCTCTCGCTCTCGCTCTCTCTCTCTCTCTCTCCCTCAACTGGTGGCATTTAAGCCCGGTTCGTGTCTGTCAAATATTCACCCACTTCGATTTGAGATAGATTCTCTCTCTTTCTCTTTCTCTCTCTCTCTCTCTCTCTCTCTCTCTCTCTCTCTCTCTCTATATATATATATATATATATATATATATATATATATATATATATATATATATATATATATATATATATATATATATATTTGCCTATCTACCTATTCATCTATCTGTTTTTCTATATCTATCTATCTATCCATTTATTATATTTCTCGTCACCATAACCATTGTACTACATTTTATTCCTGGCACTCTAAGCCGTTTTGGAGATTTTTAGACGTTCACTTCATTAGGTTGTCCAATTTTAAGAGGAGATGGATCGGTTTTCCGGTCCCCCCTTGTGCCTCATGTTTAGCCCCATTAGTTTTGAGATTTTAAGACGTTTGGCCAATTAGTTTGTTGATTTTAAGACTGTTTGCCTCATTTCTTTGTCAATATTAGGACCTTTCATGCCCTTTAGGTGACGATTTTTTTCCTGGCTAGCGTTAGCGATTCTGTAATTATGGAGGAACCGGGCTTTGGCCGTGACAAGTTTTTACCGAAAAATGTACAAATTAATCTCGAAATGGGATCTAATAGATTTTTTTTTTTTTTATGGAGGTCTAGGGAGGAAACTAAAACATAAATGAATCTATAAATAAATAGACCCAAAAATAACCACTACCGGTACCCCCTTAACCCCTAAGTGTCGGCGCGCAACATAAGTCGAGTATAATAAATCTGGACTATCTGGCGGCGCGCGACATAGGTCGTGTGGCAATTTCAGCACGTAATGTTGCTGAGAGAGAAAGACAAGTGGTGGCAGGAGAGTAGCGAGCGTATGACTGCTCCAGACCACCGCGGCGAACCTACTGACACGAATCCCACCTCCTCCCTCCCTCTCTCACTCGCTACATACTGAATTGTATGGGGAAAGTAACGAATTACATGCTTTTTGCACTCGCGTTCTCATGAAAATGATCACGTAAACAGCCCTATTTTGGCTAAAAACACCCCGCTGGGCGGTACATATAAATAAACCGCTAGCCCGCTAATCTAGTGTTAAGGGAGATTTGCACTTGAGGGATTTTGTTTTCTTTACCCCTTTCTCTCTCATGTTTAGCCCCATTGTTTTTTAAATTTTAAGACGTTCGCCCCATTAGTTTGTCGATTTTAAGAACTTTCACCCAAATTATGTCACTTTTAAGACCTTTCGTGCCATTTACGTGTCGAATTTTTCCTGGCGAGCGATAGCGAGCCTGTAATTTAAGAGGAACCGGCCTTCGGCCGGGAAATTTTTCTACCGAAAAATGTACAAATTTATCTTGAAAGGGGGTCAATGGGGGTGTAATTTCAAGCTTGATGGAAGTCTAGAAAACACACTAAAAACCTCCCCTTAATGTCTTTCACCCCATGTCTTTGTCAATGTTAAGATCTTTTCTGCCATTTAGCTGTCCAGTGTTTCCGAGCGAGCGAGAGCGAGCCTGTAATTAATGTATTTGTTGATTTCACTAATTGAGTTTAGGAGTAAAGTCGGTTGGTAGAGGTAACATAATAATTGTGGAGAAACAGACCAGCGGCCTGGGCATAATTATTCCTACCGAAAAATGTACAATTTTATCTCGGAAGGGGGATCTTGGGAGATTTTATTAAAAGCTTGATGGATGTCTAAGGGTAGCAAACCAGAATAAAAAAAATATATATAATTAATAAATATATCAAATGAAGTACAATAATTTTTTTAAAGTTATGCCGAACGGAATCGACTCCTCCCATTAATTCCTGACCTGATATTAACCTCTTCAGTACCATGACGTAATTCCTGACCTGATATTAACCTCTTCAGTACCATGACGTAATTCCTGACCTGATATTAACCTCTTCAGTACCATGACGTAATTTCCATCATATTCTGGTTGACCATTAGACGATTTTCTTTAGTTTATGATCTACCTCTAGGGCTCAAAGGGGTAAAATCGATCTCAAATAACCCTCCGAATAGCATAGGTTCTTCTTAAACTGCATAAAATCGTGTATTGTTAGCCAAATTTAAAGTTAAAATGATGTCATGGTGCTGAAGGGGGTAAGGGGGTATGGGCGTATTTATTTCCTCATGTATAGGCCTATGTATGTATGTATGTATGTATGTATGTATGTATGTATGTATGTGCTCAGGCCCAATCCCCACTTTTCCTATTTTTATTTTCTATTTTACTCTTACTATTTTTTTGTTTTTTATTTTCTTGGGGGTGGCCGACTCCAGACAGAGCAAGAACAGGGAAAACACAAAACACAAGACAGAACAACGAACAAACACAGACAAAACACAAAACACAAGACAGAACAACGAACAAACACAGACAAAACACAAAATTCACACACATCCACAGTATAGGCCTATATATTTTAATTATATTTTTAGTTTCCTCCCTAGATCTGGATCAAGCTTAGAAAAACACCCGCCCAAGACCCTCCTTTCAGATAAATTTGTACATTTTTCGATATAATTTTATTTTTCAGGCGATCTATAGCGAGCCTGTATTTTAGGAAGAACCGGCCTTCGACCTAGAAATTTTTCTACCGAAAAATTTACAAATTTATCTCGAAGTGTGTGTGTGTGTGTGTGTACAAAGGAGTACAAAGGAAATCAAGCAACAACAGGTCTAGTGACCCTTCTAGGCTGCTTGTCCTCCAAAACACTGAGGATCAAGTGTCCAAACAGTGGTTTAGAGTTGGTAAGGGAACTACTGCCCTAGAACTAATGTCCGTGGCAGGATTAGGAAGTTAGTAGGGGACAGATGGGTTAGTAAATGAGGGGGGAATAAAATAAAGTTATTAATTTACAAACGCAGTCAGTCGCGGGTTTGATGCGAGATATTTGTCTACGCGGAGTTTAAATGAATCAACGGTGCTGCAGTCTATAACGTCTCGGGGAAGCCCATTCCACAAGTTGACAACTCGATTGAAGAAGAAATTCTTAGATTTGTGTGAGTTAAAAGATTTACCAATAATTTTGCAACCGTTTCCCCGCGTGTAATTAGATTGCTCGATAGTGAAGTACTTACTACAGTTCATATTGTCGATGCCTTTGATGATTTTGAACACTTGAATTAAGTCCCCTCTTAATCTGCGCTGGGTTAAAGGAAATAGATTTAATTCTCTAAGACGCTCTTCGTATGGTTTGTTCTTTAGGCTACGTATCATTTTGGTAACTCTACATTGAACTCGTTCTAGTTTATTTATATCTTTTTGGTAATAAAGGCACCAGCATTGTACGCAGTATTCAGAAGAGGGCGGACTAAGGAATTGTAAAGGGTTAGGATAACTTCTTTGGATTTATGCTCAAATGACCTGCCTATAAAGCCAATTATTTTGTTTGCCTTCTTAACAACTTCTGAACATTGTTGACTCGGTTTTAGGTTACTCGATATTGTTACTCCCAGATCGGTTTCTTTGTTTACATTCTTAAGCTGAGTGCCATTCATCGAATAGTTTGCTTTCTCATTTAGGTATCCGATATGTAGTACTTTACATTTATCCGCATTGAAACTCATTTGCCAAATTTTGGGCCCAACATGACAATTTATCTAGATTGTGTTGCATATCGTCAACTTGTTCTTTTGAGAGTACGCTATTTGCAATTTTTGTATCGTCAGCAAATTTTGAGATTGTACAGGTGAGACCCTCATCTATGTTGATGTAAATTAGAATGAGAATTGGTCCTAGTACCGATCCCTGGGGTACCCCGCTACTTACATTGGTCCATTTAGATGCCTTACCGTTTATGACTACTCTTTGCTTTCTGTCGCTGAGCCAATTTTCTATCCATTTCAACACACCGTCTTGTATTCCATGCGCTTTTAGTTTTAGCAGTAAACGTTTGTGGGGAACTTTGTCAAAGGCCTTTTGAAAATCAAGGTATATAATATCTACAGCTTTACTCTCATCGTAGAGGTTGAGGATATCGGGGAAGAAGTCTAAGAGGTTTGTTAAACAGGAACGTTTTTTACGAAAGCCGTGTTGAGTATCTTTAAGTAAGTTATTTGCCTCTAAGTGATTTACGATTCTGTCTCGTATGACCGTTTCTAGCATTTTACATACAATTGAGGTTAAGCTAATTGGACGATAGTTACTGGGTAGGGATTTGCTGCCTTTTTTTGAATATCGGTGTTACGTTGGCTAGCTTCCACTGATCAGGCATAGTCCCAGACTGCAAGGATTCATTGAATAGCAATGGCAGTGGTTTGGAGAGCTCATCCTTAGCTTCCTTTAGAACTCTAGGTGAGATTGTATCTGGTCCAGGCGTTTTATTTACCTTGAGTTTATCTAAACAATTCAATACTTCTCTCTCTGTAACGGTGATATTGCTTAGAACATCTGAATTATCAATCTGAATCGGCGATGGTGTAGGGATATCACTGAGGTCTTCTGTTGTAAAAACTGATGCAAAGAAGGTATTGAGGGCATTACTCATTTGTACTTCGTCTTTGGTGTATTCTCCATTTTCATCGACTAACGGTCCAACAGTTGAAGTAACTACTTTTTTCTTTCTGATATAACTAGAATTCTTTCGGGTTTGTTTTACTTTGATTCTCAACATGTAACTCCAGGGTCTTTTTACTTTGCTTAATTAACTTTTTGGCTTTGCGTCGTAGCTCTACAAATTTCACCCGTTCTTCGTCATTTGTGAGGATTTTAATCTATCATTAGCAAATTTTTTAGCAAGCAAACAGTCTGAAATATCTTTATTCCACCATTTGGGCTTATCATTATGGCCTGGACGCCGTATTTTCGATGGTATGCAGTCTTGCACTGCCTTAAGGTAAGTGGTTGTGAAACACTCCCAAGATGTATTTATGTCGTTATTGTTAGTCAGAAAGCTCCAGTCAGTTTCTTTAAGCTTTGATTTAAGTTTATGAAAATTTGCTTTCTTGAAATTAGGGACTTTCTCAACGCTGCTATTTGATTTGTTACTAGTAAACTTTAAAGTGAAAGTTATCGTACGATGGTCGCTGTTACTGAATTCATCACCAACATTCAAATTCTCTATTAATTCTTCTTTTGTTGCGAGTACAAGGTCAAGCACATTATTACCACGGGTCGGAGATTGTACAAATTGAAAAAGTGAACTCTCTTGCAAGTTAGCATAGAGGTCGTGTCCAGAGTGTGAAGTAAGAATATCGCCCCATTTAGTCACGGGTAAGTTGAAATCGTCAAGAATTACGGTGTCTTGTATGTTAGTTATTTCTGCAATTTGTTCATAAATTTCACTGTCAGTTTGCACTGATTGAGATGGGGTCTGTATAATAAAGCTAGTGTTATTTTAGTTCCTCGTTTATTATTTAATAGTACGTAAGATATGTCTATATTCGCAATTTGAGGTTTTGACATTAAGACGGGATTAAGACTTTCCTTTATAAAAAACAGAACTCCTCCTCCATTTCTATTGAGCCGACTTTTCTCAAACATTGTATAACCAGGAAGCGTATATTCGGCTAAAAAGTCTCTGTCTTCCGTATTTAACCAAGATTCTGTAATGCCGATTATATCATAATGTTCTGTAAACACGATTTCCTCTAGATCTGAAAATTTATTGCGTATGCTACAAGCATTTACATGAAACACCTTAAGAGTATTAGAGTTGGATGTTACTGATTGTGCAGTGTCTGAATTTTCAGTTCGTATTTGACTTACACTACCCTGTCTGGGGTCTGGTTGACCCCGTTTTTTTGAACGGAAATCCTTGACTGCATCGTTCAGCAGACGACCAAGACGTGCAGCTCCTACTTCATTGAGATGTACACCATCTCCTGAAAACAAAGATTTATCATAGTAAAAATGATCCCACGTGTCGACAAAGCCGATGTCCTCCTCCCTGCAGAGTTTGGCTAGTCGGCGATTTGTACTGGTAGCTATGTTGTAGAATCGGTTTTCTACATCAATCGGGGGAACAATTCCTGAAATTAAGATTCTATTAGATTTTTCCTTGAAGGACCTGATCAGCCGCCGGTACTTGCAAAGTAGTTCCTCTGACCGCGTCCGTTGGACATCGTTAGATCCAACATGGATGACGTACGTAGTGCTTGCGGGGGCGAGCCTGGAAACCTCTTCCACAGCCGCAACAATGTCGTCCACGCCGCCACCTGGGATACAGAATCGCTTTCTGGTCCTGGGTGCCCTGGCGCAGAACTTGGTTAGTGGCCACGGACCATGGAGTCGCCCACAAGCCGAACTTCTTCCGTTTCCTCTTCCTCGTCAATAGCCAGATTTTGAAGCGGTTTTGGCATGTTGTCGGGATGACCTTCCTGGTACTGGTACTGGGATGCACATTGTTTCTCACCAACTGAAAGTTGTCCTGGGGAGGAGTGAGAGTAGAGTCATTATTATTATCTGCAACATCTAAGGTAGCTGCTGGTGTGGGTACCGGTACCGGTACTGTATGCACTGGAATGGCGGTTGACATCGTAGTGGTTTCTTGGGCCGAGGGCACTCCTACGTTGAGTGTGGCAAATTCGTGAAGGGATTCAAGCTTCGTAGTCAGGGCATCGATCTTGCGGTGAGCTGCATTCAATTCATCCGCAATCTTCTCATCTCTCGGAGCTGGCAAAATCTACAAATTTGGACATCAGTATCAACAAACATGGTAGGGCCAAATTTACCGGAACAACTTGTGCAGGTTCGTTGCGGCGCCATGACGATATAATCACAATATGCCTGAAAATCACACAAATTTATGTTGGCAAAATGGTACAATTAAAGCCTGAAAATCACAAAAAATGTATGTTAGCAATGTGATACAATTAATTCCTGAAAATCACACAAAATTTTGTTAGCAATATGATAAAATTAATATGCCTGTAAATCACAAAAAATATGTTAGCAATAGAACACAATTTATGCCTGAAAATAAAACAAAAAATTGATGTTAGCAGTATGACACAGTTAAAGCCTGAAAATCACAAATGGACTAGTAATTTGTTACAAAATTTACTGGCAAAAAAAAAGTGGGAGAGGGTTAATTTAGCCTAGTGAGAAAACTGGAAAGCAGTATACAGTACAGTAACAAAAAATATTGGTTAGCAATATGGTACAATTAATGCCTGTAAATCATAAAAAGAAAATGTTGATCACAAAAAGAATATGTTAGCAATAGAACACAATTTTATGCCTGAAAATAAAAATAAAATTATGTTAGCAGTATGACTCAGTTAGGCTAAAGCCTGTATATTAGTTTATACAGTGGTCGACACAATAATAATAATAATGGAGTTAGTAATATCCCTGTGTGTGTGTGTGTTTTCTTTTTTGTTCAGCTTGATTGATTGATTGATTCTTTATTGAGAAAGCATAAATACATGGGAATACATAATTACACGTCTCAAAAGGGCAAAGGTGATAAAACAGTCTTTTACCCTACTCATATTATACATGTACAATATAAACACAAACATGAATACAACATTTAGTAAGTTTTTATCTCTATACTTATTAGCAAATGGAAGTGTAGGGAGCAAGCTTCCCCCCCCGACCCCCATCCTAAGCCCACCCAACCCCTAAGCCTAAGGCATCACCACCTCTAAATATCTTGAAGCGTGTTTAGGTCAGGCCCTGTCAGTGTAGGGTAGGCATAATATCACTCACTCACTCACTCACACACACACTCTCTCTCTCTCTCTCTCAATATCTTTGTGGATGTTTAGTTCGGAGACTCAGTGTAGGGTTAGGCATTACCAGGTATATCACATTCCCCCTGGCTATTTCTGTCTGTACTGATCACTCTCCCCCTCACTCCCACTCTCACTCTCTCTCTCTCTCTCTCTCTCTCTCTCTCTTTCTCTCTCTCTGTCAATATCTTTGTGGGTGTTTAGTTCGGAGACTCAGTGTAGGGTTAGGCATTGTATCACACTCCCCTGGCTATTTCTGTCTGTACTGATCACTCTCCCCCTCACTCCCACTCTCACTCTCTCACTCTCTCTCTCTCTCTCTCTCTCTCTCTCTCTCTCTCTCTGTCAATATCTTTGTGGGTGTTTAGTTCGGAGACTCAGTGTAGGGTTAGGCATTGTATCACACTCCCCTGGCTATTTCTGTCTGTACTGATCACTCTTCCCCTCACTCCCACTCTCACTCTCACTCTCACACTCACTCTCTCTCTCTCTCTCTCTCTCTCTCTCTCTCTCTCTCTCTCTCTCTCTCCCCCCCCCCAATTTAGGCTATTTACTATTGAGAATGCCGCTGGAAATAGCCTAACTGACTTGGAAAAGGATTTGAGGGTTCTGATTAGCAGTGACCTAAAGTTTTGCAAACAGTGCATTGAAGTAGAGAAGAAAGCTCAGAAATTATTGGGCTATATTAAGAGGCAATTTCAGTATAGAAATACGGAAATAGTCCTCACTCTTTACAACGCTCTGATACGGCCTCACCTGGAGTATGCTGTTCAATTCTCTCTCCAGCACTCAGGAAAGATATAGAGCGACTGGAAAGAGTACAAGCTAGAGCTACAAAGCTTATTCCATCGTTTAGAAGAATGAGCTATGTGGACCGGTTGAGAGCTCTTGATCTCTTCCCGTTGGAGACACGCAGACTGCGAGGTCAGCTCATTGAATTTTTAAAAATAATGGGTTTGACAAGGAGGATTTTTAGCAACAAATATTTTGCCCCAATATGAATACAACACGTAATCATGGCTGGAAATTAGAATTGAATAGGTTCAGCACTAGTATCTGTGGAAACTTTTTCACATAATTATAAGATCTGTTCTACCTGGAACAAACTTCCCTCCGAAGTTATAAATAGTTCTTCAGTAGAGCAGTTCAAGAAGAGAGTAGATAGTATTTTGCACACTGTAAAGTGTATTGCACTAAACAGTCTCTCTCCTTCCAATTCGAGTATATCCTCAAGGTCTCTGAGATACTAACTGTTCCTTTTAACTCCTTGTATCTCTATTTATCTCACATTCTCTCTCTCTCACTCACTCACTCACTCTCTCTCTCTCTATCTCTCACTCACTCACTCACTCACTCACTCACTCACTCACTCTCTCTCTCTCCGTCACCCCTCCCCTGATTGTTACGCCACACCTGACATTATGGCGGTCTTGGGGGGGGGGGGGGGCCTTACCAGGAGTCACGAGGAAGACAGTCATACCATCTTAAAGGGGGAGGTATGGGTGGCTTCTGCTCCCTCATGTTTAGTCCCATTAGCATTTTAGAATTTTAAGACGTTCGACCCATTAGTTTGGCGATTTTAAGACCTTTCGCCCCATTTCTTTGGCAATATTATGTCTTCGTGTCATTTAGGTGTCGAGTTTTTCCTGGCGAGCGATAGCGAGCCTGTAATTTAAGAAAAAGGCCGGGACATTTTTCTATCGAAAAATGTACAAATTTGTCTTGAAGCAGGGTCTTTGGCGGGTGTTTTTTTTGTTAGCTTGCTGGAGGTCTAGGGAGGAAACTAAATATAATACAAAGACAATACATAAATGAGGCAATACATACGCCCATCCCCCATTAACGGCCTGGCGATAATGTCCGGGAAGAACTTGAGCCGTTTTTCGAGCAATTTTTACGGGCAATTGTTGTCTGGCAGCTTCCAAATACAAGTTCCGTAAGAATTAAACTGCCTAACATAATCTACCTTCGATCTAGTTTCCGATGCCAATGAAGAAATATCCATGAAATATCACCAGCAAAAACTTGCTCATGGAATATTGACGGAAAAAGCGCTCGTGTGACAGCGGCTTTATACTCGTTTAACAGAAAGAATAATTATACATTGCTATACACTCATTTAACCCTTTCTGTACCGGTGATGTACTTTTTATTATAGCCTGGCAAGTATTGGACGCTTGTGTACCGTTTGGGGAAGCACGTTTACTCATTAAAGGGGGTAGTGCTTGGTTTTTGGTCGATGTATTTATATATTAATTTATTTTTTTAGTTTCCACGCCAGACCTCTTATCAAGCTTAAACCAACACCCCCTAGACCCCTTTTCAAGATAAATGTGTACATTTTTCGGTAGAAAAATTTCCCGGCCGTAGGCCGATTTCTCCTAAAATTACAGGCTCGCTATCGCTCGCCAGGAAAAAATCGACACCTAAATGGCACGAAAGGTCTTAATATTGACAAAGAAATGGGTCGAAAAGAATCAAAATCGTCAAACTAACGGAACGAACGTCTTAAAATCTCAAAACTAATATGTTAAACATGAGGGAGAAGGGGGTCCATAAAAAGCGAGTACTACCCCCTTAAAAGGCTACAGACTACCTCAATTAATCCTTTTAGCTACCAAACATCCTTCCTAAGCTTCACAAACTCGTCTAAATGCAGGTGCAACATAATATAAAGGATGCCGTCGGTAGAGAAGGGGTTAACATGATCTGCAACATGTATCTATCAAGCCATGTATTTGCCAGACGTC
>CM064568.1:47775861-47833361 GCA_032716605.1 Paralithodes platypus | reverse complement strand
TGTAAACAGAGAAACCGATCTGGGAGTAACAATATCGAGTAACCTAAAACCGAGTCAACAATGTTCAGAAGTTGTTAAGAAGGCAAACAAAATAATTGGCTTTATAATTCCTTAGTCCGCCCTCTTCTGGAATACTGCGTTCAATCCTGGTGCCCTTATTACCAAAAAGACATAAACAAGCTAGAACGAGTTCAATGTAGAGTTACCAAACTGATACCTAGCCTAAAGAACAAACCATACGAAGAGCGTCTTAGAGAATTAAATCTATTTCCTTTAACCCAGCGCAGATTAAGAGGTGACTTAATTCAAGTGTTCAAAATCATCAAAGGCATCGACAATATGAACTGTAGCAAGTACTTCACTATCGAGCAATCTAATTACACACGGGGAAACGGTTGCAAAATTATTGGTAAATATTTTAACTCACACGAATCTAAGAATGTCTTCTTCAATCGAGTTGTCAACTTGTGGAATCGGCTTCCCCGAGACGTTATAGACTGCAGCACCGTTGATTCATTTAAACTCCGCCTAGACAAATATCTCGCATCAAACCCGCGACTGACTGCGTTTGTATATGAATAACTTTATTTTATCCTCCCCTCAGTTACTAACCCATATGTCCCCTACTAACTTCCTAGTCCTGCCACGGACATTAGTTCCAGGGCAGTAGTTCCCTTTCCAATGTTCCCTTACCCACTCTAAACCACTGTTTGGACACTTGATCCTCAGTGTTTTGGAGGACAAGCAACCTAGAAGGGTCACTAGACCTGTTGTTGCTTGATTTCCTTTGTACTCCTTTGTACTTTCATTCACACACTCACTCTCACTCACTTTCATTCACACACACTCACTCTCACTTTCATTCACACCCACTCATTTTCATTCACACTCACTCACTTTCATTCACACACTCACTCACTTTCATCCACACACTCACACACACTCACTTTCATTCACACACTCACTTTTATTCATACACTCACTCTCATTCACACACACTCACTCACTTTCATTCACACACTCACTCACTTTCATTCACACACACTCACTCACTTTCATTCACACACACTCACTCTCACTTTCATTCACACACACTCACTCACACTTTCATTCACATACACTCCCTCTCACTTTCATTCACACACTCACTCACTCCCACTTTCATTCACACACACTCACTCACTTTCATTCACACACACTCACTCACTTTCATTCACACTCACTCTCACTTTAATTCACACACTCACTCACTCGCACTATCATTCACACACTCACTCTCACTCACTCATTCACACACTCACTCACTTTCATTCACACACGCTCACTCACTTTCATTCACACACGCTCACTCACTTTCATTCACATACTCACTCACTTTCATTCACACACACACTCTCACTCACTTTCATTCACACACTCAGTTTCATTCACACACACTCACTCTCACTCTCTCTCTACCACGGGAGTGTGGGAGTTACCTCAAGGGAGTTTAATGCAGTTTATATCCTCACTCACTATCTTTAGCTCTCTCTCTCTTCTTTTCATTCTCACTCGCGCGCTCTCTCTCTCTCTCCTTTTCACTAAATCACTTTCTCATTTTCACCCACTCACTCACTCTCTCATTTTCACACTCACTCATTCGCTCGCTCTCATTTTCCACACTCACTCACTCATTCCCTCTCTCTCTCTCCTTTTCATTCTCACTCTCCTCATTCTCTCTCTCTCTCTCCTTTTCATTCTCACTCATTCATTCTCACTCACCTCATTCTCTCTCTCTCTCTCCTTTTCATTCTCACTCATTCATTCTCTATCTCTCCTTGTCATTCTCTCTCTCTCTCTCTCCTTTACATTCTCACTCATTCTCTCTATTCCTCTCTCTCTCTCTCTCTCTCTGCCCATTAAAAACAAAAGAACATAAAGGCAAGAATTTATGAGTATGGGAAAACAATAGTGATGACGAGAGAGAGAGAGAGAGAGAGAGAGAGAGGAATAGATAGATTGAGTGAGAATGAAATGGAGAGAGAGAGAGAGAGAGACTGTAAATACTCCTCAATATCTATTTAAAGTACGCTGAAAGATAATGAGAGAGGGGAGGTGAAAAAGAGAAAATAAAGATAGGCGAAAATGAGCAAGCCAAGAGGAGGGGAGAGAGAGAGAGAGAGCCACATTGAAAGAGAGAGAGATATTAAGGATTTAAAAGTGATGGAGTGGAGATTAAAGAAAGACACTGAAATTAGGAAGAGGGGACGAGAGAGAGAGAGAGAGAGAGAGAGAATAGATAGCTAGACAGACGTAAAGGTAGATAGGTAGATAAATAGATTGAAGAATAATGAATATATATATATATATATATATATATATATATATATATATATATATATATATATATATATATATGAGAGAGAGAGAGAGAGATAGGTTGATAAATACATTTATAAATATAGTAAGAACAGTACTGAATGGTATTTTAATTGATAAAAAGACAAATCATGTGTTCTGTAAACAATGTGTATTTATGTATTAAGTTACTGCTGTATAAAATATAAAACTCAAACATATACTGTATGCTAATACTGGTTGATGCCCTAGTAATGTTGATAAATTGCCGTAGTGATCCCTTAATTGTGGTGGCCGAATTGTGGTAGGTCATCTGGGTGCATTATCGTATCTGAATGTTGGGCATAAGTCTTGGAAAATTAGTCTATTGGATGAGCCGGTGAATTGTGGTTGGTAGGCTTGATGGTGGTAGTTGGCAAGCATTAATGTTGGTAGGGGTGATGGTAATGTTGGTAGTGTTGTCAGGGGGGCAACAATTATTTTGGTAATGTTGGTAGATATCATGATTTTGATAATGTTGGTAGGTAGGAGTTATTTTATATGGTGGTAATGTTAGTGCCTGAGATGCTTGTAATGTTGATAGCTGAATATATATTAATCCGAGGTTTTTGAAATGTTGGTAATTTGGTAGATGTTATTAGGATTTTGGTAATGTTGGTAGGAAGGTGTTCACTCATATAGTGGTAATGTCGGTGCTTGAGATCCTTGTAATGTTGGTAGATGCGTGTTCTTTTATATAGTGGTAATGTTGGTAGATGAGATCCTTGTAATGTTGGTAGATGCGTGTTCTTTTATATAGTGGTAATGTTGGTAGATGAGATCCTTGTAATGTTGGTAGATGCGTGTTCTTTTATATAGTGGTAATGTTGGAGCTTGAGATCCGTGTAATGTTTATAGCTGGTTATACTGTAATCGGAGGCTTTCTGAAATGTTATTAATGTTGATAAGATGTTATTATGATTTTGATAATGTTGATGGGAAGGTGTTCTCTAATCTAGTGGTAATGTAGGCGCCTGAGATCCTTGTAATGTTAATAGCTGGGTATACTGTAATCCGAGGCTTTCTGTAATGTAATTCTTTCACCCAACCCGATCTTATAAATTCAAAAATAAACACTGCAATTTCTCTGAACCAGGACCTTTCTAGAATTAATGAATGGGGACAAGAGAATCTAGTTTCCTTTAATGCACAGAAAACCAAGTACATTCAATTTTCTAACCGACAGAATCTCACTGACTCCCATATATTTTTTAATGATGTAAATATTCCCACTTCCCCTAGTATTGACATTCTCGGTGTAACATTAACTACTAACTTGAGCTGGACACATTATGTTAGAAGCATTGCTAAGAATGCCTCTAAAAAAAATGGGACTCCTGTACAGAGTTCGAGAATTCTTCACTGACGAGCAGTTGGCCGTAATATATAAAAGTCATGTGCGTTCTCAGATGGATTACTGTTCACCTCTGTGGGGTGGAAGTGGAGTGGTTGCATTGAGGCAGTTGGACAAAATTCAAAATAAAGCTATTAGATTAATCAATAACCCTGCAATCACACAGGACCTTCGTACATTATCCATACGAAGAAACGTTGCATCCCTTGCATTATTCTACAGATATTTTCACAGCAATTGTTCCGAGGAACTTGCTTCAATTGTGCCGCCTCTCCACATCTTTCCCCGTAGAACTAGGGCAGCTGAGAGCGCCCATGAATTTACACTTTCTCCTCCACAATGCAGAACTTCTGCTTATCAGAATTCATTAATCCCCAGAGCTACTACTCTTTGGAATTCACTTCCCTCGAATTGCTTTCCACAAACTTACAATCTACAAATGTTTAAATCCAGTTGTTACAAACATTTTATGAATGGAGGATGCCTTTAGGCACATGGACCTTTTTGTTTTATCTGTGTTTTTCCTTCCTCCGTTCATTGTCTCTTTAAAAAAAAAAAAATTGGTAGATGTTGGTAGCCAGACCCTCACTGTGGCGGTAATTAAAGTGGCAGGTGGTCTATCTGATGGTGGTAATGTTGGTAGCTGTTTAAATTGTTGGTAGTTGCTTATACTGTTGGTAGGTGGTCTGTGATGGTAATGTTGGTAGTTGGTTAAAATGTTGGTAGTTGATGATAATGTTGGTAGGTGGTCCCTCTGATGGTGGTAATATTGGCAGATGTTTACAATTTTGGTAGTTGATAATGTTGGTAGATGGTCTGTGATGGTGGTAATTTTGGTAGCTGTTTAAAATGTTGGTAGTTGCTTATAATGTTGGTAGGTGGTCTCAGATGGTGGTAATGTTGGTAATTGGGAGCTGGGTTCCTTGCAATGTTGGTTGGTCTGTATAATGTGTGTAGGTGGTCTGTGATGGTGGTAATGTTGGTAGCCAGATCCTTGCAATGGTTTTAATTAGAATGTCAAGGCTATCTCTCTGACGGATGGTAATGTTGGTAGTTTGGGTTATTTCAATGTTGGTAGATGGTCTTTATAATGTTGGTAGGTGGTCTAGGATGGTGGTAAAGTTGGTAGTTGGGGTTATTTCAATGTTGGTTGGTCTTTATAATGTTGGTAGGAGGTCTAGGATGGGGGTAATGTTGGTAGTTGGGGTTATTTCAATGTTGGTTGTCCTCGTAATTTTGGTAGGTGGTCTAGGATGGTGGTAATATTGGTAGTTAGGGTTATTTCAATGTTGGTGATCTATATAATGTTGGTAGGTGGTCTAGGATGGTGGTAATGTTGGTAGTTAAGGTTATTTCAATGTTGGTTGTCTTTATAATGTTGGTAGGTGGTCTAGGATGGTGTTAATGTTGGTAGTTGGTTCCCTTTCAATGTTGGTTGTCCTTATAATGTTGGTAAGTGGTCTTGGATGGTGGTAATGTTGGTAGTTGGTTCCCTTTCAATGTTGGTTGTCCTTATAATGTTGGTAAGTGGTCTTGGATGGTGTTAATGTTGGTAGTTGGTTCCCTTTCAATGTTGGTTGTCCTTATAATGTTGGTAAGTGGTCTTGGATGGTGTTAATGTTGGTAGTTGGTTCCCTTTCAATGTTGGTTGTCCTTATAATGTTGGTAAGTGGTCTTGGATGGTGGTAATGTTGGTAGTTGGTTCCCTTTCAATGTTCGTTGTCCTTATAATGTTGGTAAGTGGTCTTGGATGGTGGTAATGTTGGTAGTTGGTTCCCTTTCAATGTTGGTTGTCCTTATAATGTTGGTAAGTGGTCTCGCCATTGCTGGTAATGTTGATAGTCAGATTTTTCAATGAGTTTTACGTATACTGTCAAGCTATTTTTGATTATGTTATTTAGTTATTTTGTTTTATTTTAATTCATTTATTTATATATTTGTGTTGGTGGATGGGTTCCTTATAATGTTGGTTGGCCTATATAATGTTGGTAGGTGATCTCCGATGGTGGTAGTGGTGGTAGGTTGTAGTTGGTTGGTGAATTGTGGTACATTTTTCTATACAAAATTTATCCGGCCTTATGCCGGTTCCTCATGATATCGCTCGCCAGGAAAAAAAATCGATATCTAAATGGAACTAAAGGTCCTAATATTGGCAAAGCATGGGGTGAAAGGTCATCAAAACTGTTTGGAATAATTAATACTTCTGCCAATGTGGAGTTTTCCTTCCATTTTGATGATCACGCGCCAATATGATATACCCGCCACAAAACTGTTATCTTTGGTTCTCTTAAATAGTGGTAATGTTGGTAGTCGGGGTCCCTGCAATGTTGGTAGTTGGTTATGCCAGGTCATGCTCGGTGTTTGACCAGCGACCGGCAAATGACCTCGCCTGCTTCCTCATTTGCATATTGACCTCTGCTATTACGGTGAAGTGTGGGAGTGCTGGTTGGTGGTGGGGGATTGGTGGTGGTTGGTGGTAGTCTTGGTTGGTGGTGGTGGTGGTTGGTGGTGATAGTGGTGGTAGTGTTGGTTGGTGGTGGTAGTGGTTGGTTGGTGGTAGTGGTTAGTGGTGCTAGTTGGTTGGTAAATTGTGGTAGTGTTGGGTGGTGGTAGATGGTGGTTGGTTGGTGGTGGTAGATAGTGGTTGGTGGTAAATTGTGGTAGTGTTGGTGGTGGTGGTGGATAGTGGTACTAAGCCTCGCGTCGGTCCCGACGGTGGCAAAAACGAGGAACGAATGATATAGCCTGAATGAGAAGGGCATGATACCTCCTCTTTGGCTGGGCTTTACTGTAATTGTAATAGAGGTGATGGTTATGGTGATGGTGAGAGGGGAGTGGTGATTGGGGTGGTGATCACGGTGTATGGCTGATTCAGTGCACAGTTTATGGTGATGGTAGTGGTGCTGGTTGAGGTGGTGTTGGTACAAAGGGTACAAAGGAAAACCAGCAACAACATGTCATGTGACCCCTCGAGGTTACTTGCCCTCCAAAACACTGCTGTTCCAAGTGTTGCAACAGTATTTCGGAGAGACTGTGGGAAAGATGTGAGAAGGAAGTGCTGCCTTGGGGCTTAGTTCATGGCAGGGGAAATTATATTAAGATCTATTAGGTTATTGAACAAACACTACTAAAGAAAATATGTATTCAATTACAAATGCAGTCAACCTGGGGTTCAGGGCAAAGTGCTTGTCCAGGCGAACTTTGAAGGAATCAACGGTGTTGCAGTCTATGACATCTCGGGAAGCCCATTCCACAAGTTGTCGACTCGATTGAAGAAGAAATTCTAGGAATCGTTAGAGTTGAATGATTTACCAATGATTTTGCAGCCATTTCCCTGAGTGTAATTTGATGATCAATTTTAAAATATTTATTGCAGTTCATGTTGTCGATGCCTTTAATGATCTTGAAAACTTGAATAAGGTCACCTCTCAATCTGCGCTTGGTTAATTGATATACAATTAGTTCTTTAAGACATGGTGACGGTTGTTGTGGTAGTGTAATGGTTGTGGTGGTGGTAATGTTATTGGTAAGGGTTGTGGTGGTGGTGGTGTCATTGGTAGTGGTGGTGTAATGGTTGTGGTGGTGGTGGTGTTATTGGTAGTGGTGGTGTAATGTCTGTGGTTGTAATTATTGTTGTAATGGTTAATGAGCTTGTGTTGTTGGTACTAATGGTGGTAGTTGTGCTAGTGATGTTAGTGGTTGTGTTAGTAATGGTGGTAGTTGTAGTTGTAATGTTGGTACCGAAGCTATGGGGAAAATTCTGGTAGTTTTGGTGATGTTGTAGCTCTTTTACTAATATTATCGGTAAACATGGTAGTATTAGCAGTAGCAGTGTAAGTAATATCGTTAGTTATGATATTAACTTAATATACGTGTTAGTAATAGGGATATTTACCATAATGAATAGGAATGAATGGAGAATACTTTGTGCATAGATGGGTGATAACGAGGTCGTAGGGAGAGGGGGGTCAAGCGCCAATTGTACTGGATAATAGTCCGTCAGGCGCCATTCGTAATTAAGTAATATTGATATGTTGTTAGGCTAATATAAGTAAGTGTGGTAATGTTGGTAGTGGTGTAAGTAATATGGGTAGTATAATTGGCATAGACAGTACGTAGTATTATGTGTAGTAACTATTTATTCTGGGAGTAATATTGGTAGTTATAATACGGTAGTAATAGTAGTAGTTGTGGTAGTAATATTGGTGGTTGTGGTAGTAATATTAGTTGTTGTGGTAATGATATTGGTACTTGTAGTAATAACATTGGTAGTAGCGGTAGTAATATTGGTAGTTGTGGTAGTAATATTAGTAGTTATAATAGTAATATTGATAGTTGTGGTAGTAATATTGGTGGTTGTGGTAGTAATATTAGTAGTTATAATAGTAATATTGATAGTTGTGGTAGTAATATTGGTGGTTGTGGTAGTAATATTAGTAGTTGTGTTAGTAATATTGGTACCGTACTTGTAGTAATAACATTGGTAGTAGCGGTAGTAATATTAGTAGTTGTGGTAGTTATAGTGGTAATATTGTTACTTGTAGTAATAATATTGGTAGTTGTGGTAGTAATACTCGTAGTCATAGTAATATTAGTAGATATAGTAGTTATAGCAGTAATAATGGTAGTAGTAATATCAGTGGTTAAGTAATATTGGTAGTTGTGGTAGCAATATTAGTAGTCATAGTAGTAATATTCGTAGTTATAGTAGTAATAATGGTAGTAGTAGTGGTAGTAATAGTTGTAATATCAGTGACTAAGTAATATTGGTAATTGTGGTAGCAGTATTAGTAGTCATAGTAATATTCGTAGTTATAGTAGTAATAATGGTAGTAGTAGTGGTAGTAATAGTAGTAATATCAGTGACTAAGTAATATTGGTAATTGTTAGTTATAGTAGTAATAATGGTAGTAGTAGTGGTAGTAATAGTAGTAATATCAGTGACTACATTGGTAATTGTGGTAGCAATATTAGTAGTCATAGTAGTAATATTCGTAGTTATAGTAGTAATAATGGTAGTAGTAGTGGTAGTAATAGTAGTAATATCAGTGACTAAGTAATATTGGTAGTTGTGGTAGCAATATTAGTAGTCATAGTAGTAATATTCGTAGTTATAGTAGTAATAATGGTAGTAGTAGTGGTAGTAATAGTTGTAATATCAGTGACTAAGTAATATTGGTAATTGTGGTAGCAGTATTAGTAGTCATAGTAATATTCGTAGTTATAGTAGTAATAATGGTAGTAGTAGTGGTAGTAATAGTAGTAATATCAGTGACTAAGTAATATTGGTAATTGTGGTAGCAATATTAGTAGTCATAGTAGTAATATTCGTAGTTATAGTAGTAATAATGGTAGTAGTAGTGGTAGTAATAGTAGTAATATCAGTGACTAAGTAATATTGGTAGTTGTGGTAGCAATATTAGTATTCATAATAGTAATATTCGTAGTTATAGTAGTAATAATGGTAGTAGTAGTGGTAGTATTGGTAGTAATATTAGTGGCTAAGTAATATTGATAGTAATTAGGTCTCTCACGCATAATTAAGCGGCTATGTATAAATTAATTGAAATGTTTATAACCGAATCGGCATAATTATCCCGCCTATGTGGTAGTTGTGGTAATTGTGGTAGTTTGACCAAGTTGGGAAATTATAATTGTTGGTATTCCCGTAATGTTGGTTTTCAGCGGGTCGGATTGCTATGTGGTGGTGGTTGATTGTGGTTGGTTGTGGTTAATTCTGGTGGGTTTATAATTACTTGTGATTGTTGAGGTTGTAGGCGGTTCTATGGTTGTTTTATGGTTCATTTTGGTGGGTTTGTAGTTTAGTTGTGTGGTTAAATCTCGTGGATTTGTCGTTAATTGTGGTTGTTAAGGTTGCTGGTGGTTGGTGAATTTGTAGTGATTGTGTGGTTAATTTTGGTGGGTTTTGTAATTAATTGTTGTTGGTGATTGGTGGTTGGTTGTGGTTAATTATGGGTGGTTTGTACTTAATTGTGGTTGTTGGTGGTTTGGTGGTTGGTTGTGTGCTTAATTCTGGTGGGTTTGTACTTAATTGTGGTTGTTATGGTGGTGGTTGTAGCTATGCTAGTGGTGTTTGTGGTTGTGTGGTTTGTTGTGGTGATAGTTGTGGTTGTTTATGGTGGTAGTTGTGGTTGGGTGGGTGGATATTTGTGGGGACTATGGTTCTGGTTGTTTGGTTAATTGTGGTCCTTGTGACAGAAGTGGATAGTTGTGGTGGTTGTAGTTGTTCACTGGGATGGTTGTGATTAAATACAGTGATTGGTAAAGTCGCAGCTAATTGTTAACGAGCTAATTGAGTTGCCGGTCTGACTATCGATATACCAATTTAGCTATATATATGCATTGAGTATATATATATATATATATATATATATATATATATATATATATATATATATATATATTCACAAAAAAAAATCTCTCTCTCTCTCGCTTCCCCCCCCCCCTCCTCTTTTCCTCTCCCTATCTCCCACCACCATCTTTCTATTCCTCCTCATTATTATTATTTTCTAAGAAGTAAAAACAAACTCTCCCCGTCTTCCTCCTCCTTCTTCTTCTTTTTCTTCTTCTTCTTCTCTCTTCCTTCTGTCCGCTCCTACTTCTCCTTTCCTCCTCCTCCTTCTTCTTCTTCTTCTTCTTTTTCTTTTTCTCCTTCTTCTCTGCTTCCTGGAATTTTGGCTTTGTGTGGCCGTCTCTTTTGATGAATTGTTCTCAAGGTTCCTCTGAGGTTTCACTTGTATATTTTTTACTTAATCTTTTTAGTCAATTGGGGTGGGTGAAAATCGTTGGGCGTTGGGCATTCTGGGGTCACTTGTCGAACGATCTATTTATGGTATTTATGGTATTTATGGTATTTATGGTATAGTGGTATTATGGTATTTATGTTATAGTGTTATTTATGGTATAGTGTCAATTGTGGTATTATGGTATAGTGTTATTTATGGTATTTATGGTATAGTGTTATTTATGGTATTTATGTTATAGTGTTATTTATGGTATTTATGGTATAGTGTCATTTATGGTATTATGGTATAGTGTTATTTATGGTATAGTGTTATTTATGGTATTTATGGTATAGTGTTATTTATGGTATTTATGGTATAGTGTCATTTATGGTATTATGGTATAGTGTTATTTATGGTATTTATGGTATAGTGTTATTTATGGTATTATGGTATAGTGTTATTTATGGTATTATGGTATAGTTATTTATGGTATTTATGTTAGTGTTATTTATGGTATAGTGTCATTTATGGTATGGTATAGTGTTATTTATGGTATTTATGGTATAGTGTTATTTATGGTATAGTGTTATTTATGGTATTTATGTTATAGTGTTATGGTATAGTGTCATTTATGGTATTTATGGTATTATGGTATAGTGTTATTTATGGTATAGTGTTATTTATGGTATTTATGGTATAGTGTTATTTATGGTATTTATGTTAGTGTTATTTATGGTATTTATGGTATAGTGTCATTTATGGTATTTATGGTATAGTGTCATTTATGGTATTTATGGTATAGTGTTATTTATGGTATTTATGGTATAGTGTTATTTATGGTATGTATGGTATTTATGTTATAGTGTTATTTATGGTATTTATGGTATAGTGTCATTTATGGTATTATGGTATAGTGTTATTTATGGTATAGTGTTATTTATGGTATTTATGGTATAGTGTTATTTATGGTATAGTGTTATTTTTGTATCATGTATCTATTGTTTTTTATATGTGCTTGTTTTTGTTATATATATTTTTATATTTACTATTTGTTAATGTACTCTACCTAATATGCACAAGCCTAATCCAAAATTGCTGTTTCTGTTTCTATTAGTTGGTAATTTTCATCTCTTTCGGGATGGTGATTAAATGTCGGTAGCCCTTACTTACTTACTAACTAACTTACTAACTTATTTACTTTCTTACTAATTTACTTACTAACACACCTACTAACTTATTTACTTTCTTACTAACTTACTAACAAACCTACTAACTTACTTACTTACCTACTTACCTACTTACTTACCTACCTACCTACTTACTTACTTACCTACTTACCTACTTACTTACTTACTTAGGTACTTACTTACCTACCTACTTACTTACGTAACTACTTACTTACCTTCCTACTTACATAAGAACATAAGAAAATGGGAGTCTGCAGAAAGCCGATTGGCCCACACAAGGCAGATCCCTGTCATCACACACCTACGTACATAATTAGTCTGGATAGTCAAATGTATCCTTTCTGTGGGACAACGCCATACTTGATTAAATTCTGGCTCCATATACAGATGATTATGTGGAAGTAAGGGAGGATTGGTCGGGGGTGGGGGGGGGGGGGGGGCTGGATCCCCTTCTCCCTCATTTACTGTATATCTCTATTAGCTTTGATAGCTGAAGATTGTCCACCCCATTAGTTTGGCGATAATTAGACGCTTCACCCAGTTCAGGTGTCGATTTCTTTCTGTGTGAACGATAGCGACCCTGTAATACAAAATAAATCGATCAGGACGAACACAGACTAAAGAAAACAAGTGGAAGGGGTCTTGTTTTTACTAGGACGAACAAAGACTAAAACAAACAAGTGGAAGGGGAGTTGTTTTGACCAGGACGAACAAAGACTTAAGGAAAACAAGTGGAAAGTGTGTTGTTTTTACCAGGACGAACTAAGTCTAAGAAATTGAGCTTTAGTTTGTGAAAGAGAACTTTGAGATCACCCAATTTCATAGAGTGTATTATCTTTATTTATCATATTTCTCTCACCATTATGTAGGGTTTGATTACGGTAAGGTCTATAAATATTGGAATATCTAGTAGTATTTCAATCAATAATTTCCTTAATACTGCTCTAATTTTGAGCACCTGTTCATTATGCCTCTCAAATATTAGCATGTATCTCAAAATATAGTGATCAAATGTGTGTGCACAACGAGAATTACACATAGATTATCTGCACTAGGTTTGCTACAGACAATGGGTTATATATTCTCTCTCTCTCTCTCTCTCTCTCTCTCTCTCTCTCTCTCTCTCTCTCTCTCTCTCTCTCTCTCTCTCTCTCTCCATAGTCTACAGTTCATCAGCGTTATCTCCCACACCTCACCAAGCCTCTATATATATACCGTGTAAATCTTTCAATAACTCGTGCGGCTCAATCTTTCAATAACTCGTGCGGCTCAATCTTTTAATAACTCGTGCGGCTCAATCTTTTAATAACTCGTGCGGCTCAATCTTTCAATAACTCGTTTGGCTCAATGTTTCAATAACTCGTGCGGCTCAATCTTTCAATAACTCGTGCGGCTCAATCTTTCAATAACTCGTGCGGCTCAATCTTTCAATAACTCGTGCGGCTCAATGTTTCAATAACTCGTGCGGCTCAATGTTTCAATAACTCGTGCGGCTCAATGTTTCAATAACTCGTGCGGCTCAATCTTTCAATAACTCGTGCGGCTCAATCTTTCAATAGCTCGTGCGGCTCAATCTTTCAATAACTCGTGCGGCTCAATCTTTCAATAACTCGTGCGGCTCAATGTTTTTCCCGTGTTTGGTGAATTTCGCGTTCACATATCAGTGTTTTAACCCCTTCTGCACTGGTGATGTTTTTTTTTTTTTTATTCTAGCTATATTTAGGCGATTTTGTACAGTTTGGGAGGGTTTGTGGTAGTAAAAAGGGTTAAGTGAGA
Organism: Paralithodes platypus; assembly: GCA_032716605.1. Taxonomy (NCBI): domain Eukaryota; kingdom Metazoa; phylum Arthropoda; class Malacostraca; order Decapoda; family Lithodidae; genus Paralithodes; species Paralithodes platypus. Next base: position 47,819,922 of record CM064568.1, on the reverse strand, counting down.
TAGTTCGATGCCTGTCATCTTTTGGAGGCCCTTTTTAAACTGAATAATAATGTCGTACACTAAACAATAGAAACAGATAAACCCCCGTAATACAGAATAAGGGGTTCAATAGTGCCCATTACCGGTCTTCTACTGTTAACCCTTTGAGAATTATGATGCGCTTTGGTCGGTTAGTCTGGCTATCATTAGACGATTTTATATGGCGTAGGAAGGATCTGTGGGAAATAAAAAGGTAAAGATTATCTCATTTAACCCTTTGACATGCATAGGATTTGTGGGAATTAAAAGGGTAAAGACACTGAAATAACCCTCTGACTTCCACGTGTCCTTCCTAATCTGAATAAATTCGCCTACTAATAACTACAATAAATGGTCAGAACGCGTCATAATCCTGAAGGGGTAAATATTATCAAGATATTTTGTCATTGCAGATCTGGAAGAGCCATTTATTTTTTTCCGGGAAGTCAAACTGTTCAACTTGTAAATATGTAGTGTAATTTAATCCTTGATGGTATTAATGTTGTGTTCTCTTGTTCGCAGGTACGTTATGGAGATGGGGCGCCAGAGGATTCTGGGTAATGTATTTATATACATATAGTTTGGTGGAAGGTAGGGTAAAAAATAATAACACAGAATGAATGAGCGAGACACAGTTCGGCTTTTTATCTGGAATTTGGCTTGTTATAGATGGAGTTTTATATTTATACGTTGAAAGGGGTGTGGGTGTGTGCGGCAGTGGAGAGAGAGAGAGAGAGAGAGAGAGAGAGAAGGGGAGGAGGGAGGGAGGTGGGGAGAATGAGAGTGAGGGAGGGAGGGAGATGGGATGATAACAGAACAATGAAGTCAGTGGTCAGTTTAGAGAGAGTGAGGGAGGGAGGGAGGGAGGGGGGGGGTAGAGTGAGAGTGAGTGAGGGATGGAGATGGGATGATAACAGAACAATGAAGTCAGTGGTCAGTTTAGAGAGTGAGTGAGGGAGGGAGGGAGGGAGGGAGGAAGGAAGAGGGAGGGGGTAGAGTGAGAGTGAGTGAGGGATGGAGATGGGATGATAACAACAATGAAGTCAGTGGTCAGTTTAGAGAGAGAGAGAGAGAGAGAGTAGTAATATTAGTAGTAGTGACTGTATTATGATTTAGCGTTTGTTTTTTATAATTATGATAATTATTATTAGTATACAGGGTGTTTTAAAACAACACTGCCAGACCTCATCTGCTAATTAGTAAATACAATAACGAAGAAGATTATCTAAGGACAAAATGCAAAATAATATACCATTAATGATTTAAACCGCATAGAGTAAAATAATTAGTGACACCCAGGTATGAGCTATAATCCGAACACGGGCTAGTGTCCCCCCTCCCCCCCCCCCCCCCAAATAGCCTACCTCTTGCCTCCCATCCCAGTTCGAGTTTTTCTTCGAAGCTTTGGAGTCATAACGAATCTTCTCATGTGTTTAATCATCTGCTCGGCCATGGTGCTATCTTCTTCTGTCATAGTGATTTTATTTACCTTATAATATCACATAAATATGGATTGTCGTTATTTAGGTGTGTCTCTGCCTTTGTTATTTTATACTCGTTAAGTCCAAGTGACGTAAATTGTTTGTTTTGGGTACCATTAGATGATTTTAAATATTCATTAGTGAACACCGTATACTTGTATGTCTACAGCTACGTAAAATCGTCAAACTTCAACCATAAAACTGATAGACATATTTTGTTAGTACTCTGTGATAATAGTAACGTAATGAGGTATTTGTATTGAAACAGTAAATTGCGCAGGAACAATTTTTTCCCATTCAAACAGTTTCACGAACTATTAAATTACCTATAGCAGTGTTCGGATACCTGACCCAGACTTGAGATTCATTATTTTACCTCTTGGTCATCGTTACAAATGGTGCATATCTTTTTATGCTACTTGGATTATAATACTTAGCAGTTTTCTTCTAATTGCAAAATATCATTACCAATTTTATGTTACTTTGATTTTGTAATTATTCATATGTGGTTAGGTCATTAGATATCTCCTCTTTACCTTTTTTACTTGGTAATCATTCATATTATGTATCATATGTTTTGTGCTGAGCTCAGAACCCTGTTTTGCTACATTTCTAAATAACCATTTATCTCCGTTACAATATATGTTTGGTAAAAATAGAATAGAAATATGTGTTATATATTTTTATCAATGTGGTCGTCATACTCTGGCAGTGTTGTTTTAAAACACCCTGTATATACCGGTATGTATATATATATATATATACCGGTATATATATTTTTGTTTATTTTCTGTTTTTTGCTATGTATATACTGTATATATATGTGGGCATCCACCCCACAAACTCGACTGGCCCCAGAGCGGATCGGAACCCCCACCAGGCCGACCTACTCAGTGCCAATATATATATATTTTTTTTTTTTTTTTTCTATGTGATTGAGGGAGGCAAAAGGCATAACTGCCTATAGCGAGTGCCTCCCCCATAGTTGAAAGAGTGACAGGGCCAAAATCAAGGGACGTTCGAGCCAAAATGCCTGGACACACGGAGTTTGAAGCAATTTAAGTCATAGGAAGAGGGAAAGACTGATTCTGGGAGAGAGTTCCAGAGCTCAGATATTGAGTAGAAGAAAGTTTGAGAGTAACGTTAATATAGACCACGGTATACATAATACTGTTGTTGTCTTATATCTTCATACAGACAACGTTATTCACTCTACCAGCGAACATATGACACACACACACACACACACACACACACACACACACACACACACACACACACACACACACACAGACACACACACACACTCTCTTTCTCTCTCCCCCGCCACAACTCCCCAACACACCCTATAATTTACTCCCACTAAGGATCCCATTTATTGATCACATAATATGTGAGTGAGTGAGTGAGTGAGAGAGAGATAATTATAGTGGGTGTATATTATACACCCACTATAATGATCTCTCTCTCACTCACTCACTCACTCACACTCTCTCTCTCACTCACACTCTCTCTCTCACTCACTCACTCACTCACTCACTCACTCACTCACTCACTCACTCACTCACTCACTCACTCTCTCTCTCTCTCTCTCTCTCTCTCTCTCTCTCTCTCTCTCTCTCTCTCTCTCTCTCTCCCTCTCCCTCTCCCTCTCCCTCTCCCCCCCCCCTCCCCCCTCTCTCCCCCTCCCCCTCTCTCTCTCTCTCTCTCTCTCTCCCCCTCCCCCTCTCTCTCTCTCTCCCCCGGATGAGCCAGCAGTACAAGGCATTACACTACAGTACAGAATATTACAGCAGGATTACGCCAGGGTCTGGACGGTATGGCAGGGGGAGGATGTTGGCAAAAAGGATGATAAAGTGGGATTCATCTTGTATTTGCTGTATGTACTTGGTCAGCATATTTCCTTCGTGTCTACTGCGTGTCGTTAAAGGCGACTAAATAGGTTGGGTGGTTGGTCCTGCGACTTTCCAAAGGGAAAACCTGACACACACAACACAACACACACACACACACACACACACACACACACACACACACACACACACACACAGTAAAAATGCGAACAAAAATTCTTTGGGTGGAGGCGATTCATTCGTGGCAACTCCCTTGGGAATTGAGACGTCAGGCAATATATATATATATATATATATATATATATATATATATATATATATATATATATATATATATATATATATATATATATATATATATATATATATACCGGTATATAATATGTATATATATATGGTATATATATTGTGAGTGTGTGTGTGTGTGTATTTGATGTTTTAGCGCAGGGTGACAGCCACCTCATTCTCGACAGGGTTCAGAGGGTTTTATAGAGACTTAACGGGCCTCTAAAAAAGTAAGAGCTGACCAGGTTCACCCTAAGAATCCTGTACCGTTGGCGGCCCTCTGACAGTCCGAGTTATATGATGGTGGCACTGTATGGCACTCACTGGCACGGGAAGGGGGGAGGGGGGAGGGAGGAAGAAGAAGAGGAAGAGAGAGAGAGAGATAAGGGAGGTAGGGAGGGAAGAGCAAGGGAGGTAGAGAGGGAATACACTTTGGATGATTGGAAGGTAACAAATAGAGTTGGGAGGAAAGAATGAAGCAAGAGAGAGGGATGCAAGAGGAACGGAAGACCTACCTATCTACCCATTTTAAGGTATATTGATCGTATTAATCCATCTGACACAAGAATAGAAAGATAAATCACTATAATTAAGGAAGGAAGGAAGGAAGAGAGGGAAGGAGGGAGGGAGAATGAAAGGAAGGATGGAGGGGAGGAAGGAAGAGAGGAAAGAGAGGAAGTACAGTATATATCGAAATAGAAAGTGCATATCCGTTCACAGTTAAATAAAAATACAAATTTGCATACACAAATGCTTAAAACTCAGAACTCATGATTTGTAGTCCATACTCCATACTGAAGGGATTAAAGGCTTACACGTGTGTGTATTAAAGGCTTACACGTGTGTATATTAAAGGCTTACACGTGTGTATATTTAAAAAGGAAGGAGGTAAAAATAAGGACAAAAATTAAGGAGTGACAGAAAATACGTGCTGGTGGAGAGAGTTCTCTGAGTGAGTGAGTGAATGAGAGAGTGAGAGAGTTACAAGGAATAGTTAGTGGTGGCTCGAACGTTCCTTGATGTTGGCCCTGTCACTCTTTCAACTCTGGGGGAGGCACTTGATACAGGCAGTTCTGCCTTTTGTCTCCCTCACACACAAAGAAAAAAAAATCCCAGAGACCTTATGGTCCATTCCGGGAGATACTGGAAGTGAAAGGAGAGAGACTGTTTAATGCACTACACTCATTGCAGAGTGTGCAAAATAATATTTACTCACTTCTTGAACTGTTCTACTGAAGAACTGTTTACAACCTCTGAGGCAAGTTTGTTCCAGGTGGAACAGATCGTATATGTGAAATAGTTTCCACAGATACTAGTGCAGAACCTTTTCAATTCTAATTTACAGCCATGAGAGAGAGAGAGAGAGAGAGAGAGAGAGAGAATGAGAGAATGAGAATGTACGTATATGATGGGAATATGGGTACATATATGAATATTATTACTCTTATCCTCTGTGTGTGTGTGTGTGTGTGTGTGTGTGTGTGTGTGTGTGTGTGTGTGTGTGTGTGTGTGTACACGCATTCGCATATAGTGCCTTTGTGTATGGATGTAAGAGCTTGATTATGTAGGTATGTACGTGTGTGTGGCTTTGTAAGTGTAGGTGTCTGTGTGTGTGTGTGTGTGTAGGTGTTATTGTATGCCATATGTGTGCATGTGTGTATGCCATATGTGTGTGTGTGTGTGTGTGTAGGTGTTAGTGTATGCAATATGTGTGTGTGTGGGTGTTGGAGTATGCCATATGTGTGTGTGTGTGTGTGTAGGTGTTAGTGTATGCCATATGTGTGTATGTGTGTATGCCATGTGTGTGTGTGTGTGTGGGTGTTGGAGTATGCCATATGTGTGTGTGTGTGTGTGTGGCTTTGTAAGTATAGGTGTCTGTCTGTGTGTGTGTGGGTGTTAGTGTATGCCGTGTGAGTGTGTGGCTTTGTAAGTGTAGGTGTCTGTCTGTGTGTGTAGGTGTATGCCATTGTGTGTGTGTGTGTGGCTGTACAGGTAGCGATATGTATAAGTATGTGTGTGTTCGTGCGTGCGTGAATCTGTGTAGGTGGCGATGTGCGTGTCTGTGGCTGTGTGCGTGTCCATGTGAGCGTGTGTGTGTATGTATGCGTGACAATGTCTTCGTTGCTAAGTCCGCTCGTCGATATGTGTATGTGTAAGTGTATGTGCGTGTGTTCCTGTGTGCGTGTAAATGTCTGCAAAGCAGTGTATGAGTATGTGTGCTGGAAACGAGCAGTGTGTGTGTGTGTGTGTGTGTGTGTGTGTGTGTGTGTGTGTGTGTGTGTGTTTGAATGTTTGAATGTGTGGTAGTGTGATTGTGTGGTGGTGTGGTATTTTTTTTTTTTTTTTTTTTTTTTTTTTTTTTTTTGAGGGAGCCAAAAGGCAGAACTGCCTATAGCGAGTGCCTCCCCCATAGTTGAAAGAGTGACAGGGCCAAAATCAAGGGACGTTCGAGCCAAAATGCCTGGACACACTGACTTTGAAGCAATTTAAGTCATAGGAAGAGGGGAAGACTGATTCTGGGAGAGAGTTCCAGAGCTCAGCTGTTGAGTAGAAGAAAGTTTGAGAGTAACGTTTCACTCTTGGGTTGGAGAGTTGCAGAGTAGGTGTGGGATTGAGTTGCAAGATGGGTACCACGTGCCCTACGTAAAGGAGGTGGTATACACTGGGAAAGCTCTGAGGAACACTGATTATTATAGTAGCGATAGAATAGCGAGAGAGATGCAACATTGAGGCGGAGAGAGAGAGACTGCAGAGAGTTGGTGAGTGGGCGGGAGTTAATGATACGAAAGGCCTTCCTTTCAACTTTGTCTAGAAGAGCGGTGTGAGAGGAACCTCCCCACACATGTGAACAATACTCAATACAAGGACGCACTATGCCCCTGTACAGAGCAAGAAGCTGTGCAGGGGAAAAGAACCCCCTAAGGCGGTTGAGCACACCCAGCTTCTGGGAGGCTGCCTTAGCAAGACTGGTAATATGGTCCTTCCAACTGAGAGCAGAAGAAAAGGAGACACCAAGAATATTGAGAGAAGATGAAGGATTGATTTTTGTATTGTTGAAGAATAAGGGATAGTCAGCTGGGAGTTCCTTACGGGTAGATAGATGGAGAAATTGGGTTTTGGAAGCATTAAAGGTAACAAGATTTTCTCTGCCCCAATTGGAGATAGTATTTAGATCATAATTTAAGAGTTCTATGGCTTCATTACGTTTGTCGTTGAGGGATTGCTGGCTGGGGCGTTCTGAAAAACTAATGGAGTAGTGTAAGGTTGAGTCGTCTGCGTATGAATGGATGGGAATTGAGGTACAGTTGAGGAGATCATTTATAAAAATTAGAAAAAGAATAGGAGATAGGACAGAGCCCTGAGGAACACCGGAGTTTATAGGGTGAGGAAGTGAACAATGGCCATCCACAACCGCGGCTATGGAACGGCCGGAAAGGAAATTAGAGACAAAGGCACAGATGGAGGGATAGAAACCGAAGGAGTGTAGTTTAGAAATTAAAGATTTGTGCCAGACTCTATCGAAGGCTTTTGATATGTCTAGTGCAATAGAAAAAGTCTCACCGAAGTCCCGAAAGGAGGATGACCAAGAGTTAGTGAGATATGAAAGAAGATCACCAGTAGAGCGACCCTTAAGGAAGCCATACTGGCGATCTGAGAGCAGATTATGAGAAGAGAAATGCTTAAGAAATTTGGAAGCAAGAATAGTTTCAAAAACTTTAGAAAGACAAGAGATGAGAGCAATTGGACGATAGTTGGAGGGTTGAGAGCGGTCACGCTTCTTTGGGACAGGTTGAATGTGAGCAAACTTCCAGCATGAAGGGAAGACGTTAGAGGATAGACAGAGATGAAAGAGTTTGCCTAGGCAGGGAGTCAGCACGGAAGGACAGTTTTTGAGAACAACAGGAGGAACACCGTCCGGACCGTACGCCTTATTAGTATTAAGCCCAGAGAGGGTTGAAAGTACATCTTTAGAAGAGATAAGGATATTAGGCATAAGTAAGAGAGAGGAGGGTGGAGAGGGAGGAATAGCACCGGAATCATCCAAGGTGGAGTTTCTAGCAAAAGTTTGAGCGAAGAGTTTAGCTTTGTCAGAGGAAGAAGTGATGGTTGTGCCATCAGAATGGGAAAGGGGAGGGAAAGACTAGGAAGAGAAATTGTTGGAGAGGTTTTTGGCTAGATGCCAGAAAGCTTGGGAAGAGCTAGAGTTGGATAGTTCAGTGCATTTATTATTGATGAAAGTGTTTGGCAAGTCGAAGAACAGATTTGGCTTGATTCCGGGCAGAAACATAGGAAGAATTAGAGTCTTGAGTTTTAAGGCGTCGGTACCGTTTGAATGCTTCCTCCTTATTGCGGACAGCAGTAGAACAGGCGTGAGTAAACCAAGATTTTTTAGCATTAGTCTGAGAGAAAGAGAATGGAATGTATGCTTCCATGCCCGATAGGATTACCTCGGTAATGCGTTCAGCACTCTCCGAGGGTCCCCGGCGGCCACGGAAGCAGAAATCATTCCATGGGAAATCAAAGAAGTACTGCCGGAGAGCCTCCCAGTCGGCAGCGCCAAAGTGCCACAAGCGCCGCCGGCTAGGAGGATCGGGTGGCCGTACTGGAGAGATAGGGCAGTTGACAGAGATAAGTTTATGGTCGGAAGAGCCCAAAGGAGAGAAAAGATTGACAGTATAAGAAGAAGGGTTAGAAGTTAGAAACAAGTCAAGAATGTTGGGCCGATCTCCGATGCGATCCGGGATACGGGTGGGATGCTGAACTAACTGCTCTAGGTCATTTATGATAGAAAAGACGTAGGCTTGTTCACCAGGTGGATCAGTAGTGTGAGAGGAGAGCCATTGACGGTGGTGAACGTTGAAATCTCCTAAGATGGAGATTTCTGAGAAAGGAGAAATGGATAGAATGTGTTCCACTGTAGAGTTTAGATAGTCAAAGAATTTGGAAAAGTTGGTAGAGTTAGGGGAAAGATAGACAGCACAGAAATATTTAGTAAGAGAATGACAGGAAAGTTTGAGCCATAAAGTAGAGAATTCAGAGGAGTCGAAATCGGGAACACGAGAGCAAGTGAGTTTGTTGTGCACATATGCACAACATCCGCCTTTGGCTTTGAAACTAGGATAGAGAAAGTAGGAGGATACAGAAAAGGGGTTGCTGGATGTTGCTACAGACACCTGAGTTTCGGTGAGGAAGAGAAGATCAGGTTTGTAGGAGGAGAGATGGTGTTCAACAGAGTGAAAGTTAGAGGAAAGTCCGCGAATGTTGCAGAAATCAATAGAAAGAGTAACAGGCCGAGGTCCAGGTAATTTTGTGGGGTCGTCAGGGGATGGTCGGTCGGGTGTGGGGGCATTTATGGTCACCCCCCCTAGGGACTCCTAGGCTGGGTTAAAATTCATCATTTTTAATAATTTTGGTGTGGAGGAATGAAGTGTGGTGTGCATGTTTAGTTTAGTGAAGTGGATAGAAGGAGGAGGTGTTTGTGAGAGCTAGCTGGATTGCTCTCAGTGTGGTCTCAATGGTGGTGTGGTAGTGTGGTGGTGGTGTGGTAGTGTGGTGGTATTTTGGTGTGGTGGTGTGGTGGTATTTTGGTGTGGTAGTGTGGTGATATTTGTGTGTGGTAGTGTGGTGGTGTGGTAGTGTGGTGGTATTTTGGTGTGGTGGTATTTTGGTGTGGTAGTGTGGTGATATTTTTGTGTCGTAGTGGTGGTATTTTGGTGTGGTAGTGCGGTGGTGTGGTGGTGTGGTAGTGTGGTGGTATTTTGGTGTGGTAGTCTGGTGGTGTGGTGGTATTTTAGTGTGGTAGTGTGGTGGTATTTTGGTGTGGTAGTGTGGTGGTATTTTGGTGTGGTAGTGTGGTAGTATTTTGGTGTGGTAGTGTGGTGGTATTTTGGTGTGGTAGTGTGGTGGTATTTTGGTGTGGTAGTGTGGTGGTGTTGTGGTAGTATTTTGGTGTGGTGGTGTGGTAGTGTGGTGGTATTTTGGTGTGGTGGTATTGTAGTGTGGTAGTGTGGTGGTATTTTGGTGTGGTAGTGTGGTGGTGGTGTGGTAGTATTTTGGTGTGGTAGTATTTTGGTGTGGTATTGTGGCAGTGTGGTAGTGTGGTGGTATTTTGGTGTGGTGGTGTGGTAGTGGTGGTATTTTGGTGTGGTGGTGTTGTGGTGTGGTGGTGTGGTAGTGTGATGGTATTTTGGTGTAGTGGTGTGGTAGTGTGGTGGTGGTGGTGGTGGTGTGGTATTATTGTGGTAGTGTGGTGGTATTTTGGTGTGGTGGTGTCGTAGTGTGGTGGTGTCGTAGTGTGGTGGTGTTGTAGTGTGGTAGTGTGGTGGTATTTTGGTGTGGTGGTGTGGTAGTATTTTGGTGTGGTAGTGTGGTGGTATTTTAGTGTGGTGGTGTGGTGGTATTTTGGTGTGGTAGTGTGGTGGTATTTTGGTGTGGTAGTGTGGTAGTGTGGTGGTATTTAGGTGTGGTATTGTAGTAGTACAAAAGACACGAGTCCAGGTTGGCTGGGTATTGCGTACTTTCAGAACTCGTGAAAGCGAACCTATGTTAACCCTGTATAAGGCCTTGGTAATACCACTCTTGGAATATTGTTACCAGTTATGGAATCCCTGGAAGTCACGAGAGAAACAAGCATTGGAAGGCATCCAGCGCTCCTTCACTAGTAAAATAGTGACTGTGAAGGAGGAAGACTACTGGCAAAGACTTAAGTCTCTAAACTTGTACTCTCTAGAACGACGCCGAGAAAGATACTTGATCATTTATACCTGGAAAATTCTCAACAACTTAACCCCAAACCTGCTGGGAGAGGAAGAAAAGGAGTTGATAGAGATAAAAGAAAACCAACGACTGGGCCGTATGTGTATTATCAGGTCAATTAACTCAAGAGCACTGACAAGAGTTAAGACACTTAAAGAAAATGCCTTCGCTACACGGGGTCCGAAGCTCTACAATGCACTGCCAAAAGAAATAAGAAACCAAAACTTCCCAACCGTTGAAAAATTCAAAAAGGACTTGGATGATTTCCTGTCATCACTGCCAGACCAACCAATCCTACCCCACTACTACCTCCGTGCTTCCAGCAACAGCATTCTTGACCAGCTGGCACAGAGGAGGGTAGATGGGATGTACAGTGGCGGCGCCGCAACGGCGTGGACCACAGGGCGCTAACTGACAGCCCTCAACTACAACCACAGGAACCACAGGTAGCAGGGTGGTAGTGTGGTGGTGTGGTAGTGTGGTGGTGTGGTAGTGTGGTGTGGTGGTGTAGTAGTGTGGTGGTGTGGTAGTGTGGTGTGGTGGTGTAGTAGTGTGGTAGTGTGGTGGTGTAGTAGTGTGGTGGTGGTGTAGTGTGGTGTGGTAGTGGTGTGGTGGTGTAGTAGTGTGGTGGTGTAGTAGTGTGGTAGTGTGGTGGTGTAGTAGTGTGGTGGTGGTGTAGTGTGGTGTGGTGTGGTGGTGGTGTGGTAATGTGGTGGTGTGGTGTGGTGTTGTAGTGTGGTAGTGTTGTAGTGTGGTGGTGGTGTAGTGTGGTGGTGGTGTAGTGTTGTAGTGTGGTGGTGGTGTAGTGTGGTGTGGTAGTGTGGTGGTGGTGTGGTAGTGTGGTAATGTGGTGGTGTAGTAGTGTGGTAGTGTGGTGGTGTGGTAGTGTTGTGGTGTGGTAGTTTGGTAATGTGGTAGTGTGGTGGTGTGGTAGTTTTGGTGGTGTGGTAGTTGTGGTAGTGTGGTGGTGTGGTAGTTGTGGTAGTTGTGGTGGTGCGGTAGTGTGGTAATGTGGTAGTGTGGTGGTGTGGTAGTTTGGTAATGTGGTGGTGTGGTGGTGTTGTGGTGTGGTAGTTGTGGTGGTGTGGTAGTGAGGTAGCATTGATCCAATAGTAATTGTAAGCCTCAGTCTTGTATCATGAGAGTGAGAGTGTGAATGTGCGTGTGTGTGTGTGTGTGTTTATACAATGTTGTGTTTGTGTGTGTTTTTGCATCTGTGTGTGCGTGTTTTATTAGGTTTATGTGTGAGCGTGCGTTCGTGTGTGTGTATGTATGTGCTTGTATCGATATATTGAGTGCTTCTTTGTGTAGGTATTTTATTGTAGTCGTGTGCGTTTAACCTCTGATGCACCGATATGACCTCGTGTGTGTGTGTGTGTGTGTGTGTGTGTGTGTGTGGGAAGTAAATTGCACATATTCATAAGGTAATTATGTATGCATGCTGGTAATAACCCGCGTATGATTGTATAATTGCATTCCCGTATGTTTGAAGGTCTGTATGTGTTGGTGTGTGTTGGTGTGTGTTCATGTGGTGTTGTGCGTGTTGTGGTGTGTGTGTTGTGGTGTGTGTGTTGTGGTGTGTGTGTGTTGTGGTGTGTGTGTATTGATGTGGTATTGTTTGTACGTGTATGTTTGTGGGTGTGTATGTATAGTTAAGTTTACCATTGTGTACGCAGTGATCCTATTAGTACCATATAACGATGAAACCAATACACATCTAATTATAACAAAAGTATCAGCAAGGAAAGGTTTATAGTTTGTTCACTAGACCTCCATCAAGCTTAAAATTACATCCCCTAAACCCCCTTTCAAGATATATTTGTCCATTTTTCGGTAGAAAATTATCTTCCTCTTAAGTTACAGGCTCGCTGGCGCTCGCTAGGAAAAAGTCGAGAAAGGGGTCCAGAAACATATCCCTCGAGTGGAAATCTTCCCTTACTACATTAAATTTAGTGCCATGATACAGCACATGTTGCCACTAAATGTATTAAGGGAGGATTTCCACTTGAGGGATTTTTTCTTTACCCCTTTCTCCCTCATGTTTAGCCCCATTGCTTTTGAGATTTTAAGACGTTCGCCCCATTAGTTTGGCGATTTTAAGAACTTTCACCCCATTTATGTGAATTTTAAGACCTTTAGTGCCATTTAGGTGTAGATTTTTTCCTGGCGAGCGATAGCGAGCCTGTAATTTAAGAGGAATCGGCCTTCGGCCGGGACATTTTTCTACCGAAAAATGTACAAATTTATCTTGTAAGGGGGTCAAGGGAGTGTAATTTCAAGCTTGATGGAAGTCTAGGAAACACACTAAAAACCTCCCCTTAATACAGCTGTACATATTATTTGTGCTTTGTATTTTTTGTTTTGATTATCACGAATTAATTGGATTAGTGGGTACAATTTAGCTTAGTCTATCTACCCTATGTGTGTTTCTGAATGCATACATGTACAGTCGGACAAATAAGTGATTTCGCGGCACCAAGTAAATTTCGATCAATAAATTGGTATCGGCACTATCTAAGCATTAATTCATCGCTTCCAGTGAGATATACAAACATTTCCCTATCTGTACTCTCTCTCTCTCTCTCTCTCTCTCTCTCTCTCTCTCTCTCTCTCTCTCGTTATCGATCTATCTATTACCAGATTTACATATATATTGACTGCTGTTTTTATTTGCATTACTTTTTGCCTCATCTTTTTATGTATGTGTTTTTATATATACCTGGTACACATATTTAGTTCTTTATCTATCCAAGTATCCATCTCTTTATCTTTTGTATCTTTCTTTCTTCATCTATATATCTAATTAATCTATTCGCTATGTATTTATTGTATATATTGTATATGTATCTTGTATAGCTGATCACACTATCTATCTATCTATCTGTCTGTCTGTCTGCATCTTTTGGTATCAGTACATCTTCCATCTATCTTTTTTGTTTATCCAACTCCAGGTTTCTATGCATCTAACTTAGTTTTATGTATTTAAGCATTACAGTATTTTATTGCATGTCTATTCCAAACAATCTGTTTATATCGCCCTTTGCAATGACCTCTCTATCTATCTATCTATCTATTTATACTCTACACACACACACACACACACACATACACATACACATACTGACTCACTCTCCAATCAGCTACATATTTATAACACACACAGCACACACACCAACACACACACACACACACACACACACACACACCACACACAACACACACACACTCCACTCAATGAACCCTATTATATAACACAACACACAGCAAAGAGGAAATGAGAGAGAGAGAGAGAGAGAGAGAGAGAGAGAGAGAGAGAGAATGACAGAATGACAGGCATGCAGAATTAATATCAGTCAGAGAGGAGGGGTATATCTAAATAACATAGCTAATGAATATGCTGACACTCACTCACTCAGTCACTTTTTTCTGACACTCACACTCACTTTCTTTCTCACACACTCTCAAGCACTCACTCACTCACATGTTTTTTTCGTAGCACACACATACTCACTCACTCTCACATGTTCTCTTTCTCACACACACTCTCTCTCTCTCACACACACACACACACAGATCTACGTTTTAATACACTTCTATAAAGATTAATAAGTAAGAGTTTAAATACAGAGAGAGACACCGAGAGATCAATATATATGGTAATCCGGAAATATATTAATAACATGAGGGTAGAGAGAGAGAGTGAGCGAGTGAGTGTGTGAGAGAAGGGGGGGAGGTGAGAGAGAGATGGATAGATAGAAATTGATAGAAAAGTAGAGATGTGGAAAATATATAGATGGAGAGAGAGAGAGAGAGACTGGCTTTCTTTCTTTGTGGTTTATATCCAATTATTTTCCTTTGATTATCGCAATATATTCTCTCTCTCTCTCTTTCTCTCTCTCTACATCTATCTATCTACCTGAATATACGTTTATTTATCTATCTAACTATATACCGGTATCTATCTAAATCACCTCCAATAACATAACATGGCAGCATTCGATAGACAGCCAAACAGACAGACAGACAGACAGCCAATTAGACAGACAGACAGACACGTGCACTGCCAATTGGAAAGATATTTAGATTTACTGATATTCGGAGATCGATAGATATAGATAGCTTGATAGATAGATAGGACTGTAGATAGATAGATAGATAGATAAATTTATTGTTTGCTGAATTAACCCTTTCTGTAGTCCAGTACGCACTTTGTTATATGTGTTGGGTACATTTACACGATATTATACTGCTTCGGAAGGACTTATGGGAGTAAGGGGTTAAGGGGGGTCACCTGCTGGCTGTTATTTCTGTCCTTTTTCTCTCTTTCTCTGGCTTGTATCCATTCGGCCCCATTCAGCCAACTATTTAAAGACGTTTATCCCCATCTAGGTGTCGATTTCTTCCTGGCGAGCGATAGCGAGCCAGCATTATAATTATGAAGAAATCCGGCTTCGCCGGACAAATTTTTCTATCGAAAAATGTACAAATTTAGCCTGCTGTCAAACAAAAATAAAAAATATGCTGGCTCGCTACCGCTCACCAGTAAAAAATTGACACCTGAATGGGGATAAACGTCTTAAAACAGTAGGCTGAATGGGGCCAAATGGATACAAGCCAGAGAAAGATAGAAAAGGACAGAACAAAAACAGGTGACCCCCCTTAAGCGAGATCGTTTACACCCCTCTAATCGTCTAATGGTAGCTAGACTACAAAGCCAAAATGCGTCCTGAAATGGCTAACAGGAAGACTAAGTGTTATTATATATATATATATATATATTTTATTTTTTTTGTTATATATATATATATATATATATATATATATATATATATATATATATATATACTGTATATATATATATATATTTTTTTTTTTTTTATATATATATATATATATATATATATATATAGATAGTTTCCTCTGCTCCATAAAGCTTGCACAAATACCCTTAAGACCCCCTTCGAGTTATATAAATAAAATCGACACCTAAATGGCACGAAATTACCGACAGACAAACAGACAGAGAGGACAGACGAGAAGACAGACACAGAGGACAGACAGACACACAGAGAAGCTGGCGGCTGGGATAGATAGACAGGCAGAACAGACACACAGACATACTAGGTTGCTGGCGGCTGCCACACACACTTACTCACACACAACCATGTACACACACACACACACACACAGGTACACACACACACACAGCCGTATACACACACACAGCCGTATACACACACACAACCATGTACACACACACACACAGGTACACACACACACAACCGTATACACACACACAGCCGTATACACACACACAACCATGTACACACACACACACACAGCCGTATACACACACACACACAGCCGTATACACACACACACACCGCCGTATACACACACACACAACACAGCCATCCATGCAGATACACAGCCAGACATACAGACACAGAAGCTGGCTGCTGCGACAGACAGACAGGCGCCACAAAGAGAGAGAAAGAGAGAGCGAGTGAGCGAGCGAGAGGGGAAAAAAGTTGGCTTAGGTCCATACAGCCTCCATAAACAGTGACTGGATTAGAGAGAGAGAGAGAGAGAGAGAGAGAGAGAGAGAGAGAGAGAGAGAGAAAGAGAGAGAGAGAGAGAGAGAGAGAGAATGTGAGTGTGAGAGAATGTGAGTGTGAGAGTGAGGTAATGTGAGAG
This sequence comes from Paralithodes platypus, assembly GCA_032716605.1. NCBI lineage: Eukaryota > Metazoa > Arthropoda > Malacostraca > Decapoda > Lithodidae > Paralithodes > Paralithodes platypus. Next base: position 47,803,832 of record CM064568.1, on the reverse strand, counting down.
TGAGAGTGAGGTAATGTGAGAGTGAGAGTGAGGTAATGTGAGAGTGAGAGAGGGATTTGGAGGAGAGAGAGAAAGAGAGAAGGAGAGGGAGGTGTAGATGGAGGGAGGGCGAGGAGATGAAGGGAGAGATTTGGAGGAAAGGAAGAATACAAAGGACTTACAAACGACAACAGACCTATTGGTCCTTACGGGGCAGTTACTAACTAGGTAGGTAATAAAAAAAGGATAGTAAAGCAGAAGGCTCCTCCCCACCCACTCACCACTCCCTCCAGCTAACAATGGCGTGGAAACAGTTGGACAATTTTATCGGCAAGCAGTATGGAAAAACTGACTTGGAATTTCGGATAGGATAGGACGAAATATAAACTAGTAGTCTACACTCATTCTACATCTAGTATCTGGGGGGGGGGGGGGGATTGGTCATAAGTAAAGTGGTATGCAGAAATCATCTATATAATAATTTCGATTGTCTGTCTGTTCTACTGTATATAGGCGGCCGCAGTTTTTAAGCTAGAGCGTTCATATTTGGTATGCATAGTAAGGGGGTCCCTAGGCAGGTTTTAGTGAACAAATAGAATTCCCCAGGGTGAAAGGGACGGAGAAAATGGGCGCGAAATCGGAAAAAGGGCCGTTTGGGGCAGAAGGAGGCCTCCGATCGAAAAGGTGTATGGAACGAAAGTTGTTCGCAGCCCCCCAAAATGGGGGTACGGATGAGGTCAGATCCAAAATCGGAGGTCATTTAGCGGCCGAAATCGAGGTCGCCGTTTAATGAGGCACAGGGAGGTCGAGGCCGGTGATTATTGTGATGATTGTGGTAGTAGTGATTGATGATGGTGATTATGGTAGTAGTAGTGGTGGTAGTAGTGAAGGTGATTATGGTGATTCCCCGGGCAACGCCGGGTACCCCTGCTAGTAATATATATAGCAACCTTATTTCTTCAGTACGACTGGGAATTATTTTGAAAGAAATCGTGTAAATTGATGGTTAATGGCCAAGTAAATTTGATCAAGACGGTTCTTGAAAGTCTCAACTGTATCGCAGTTTACAATTTTTGAAGGTAGTCTGTTCCAATTGTTCATAACATTATTGAAGAAGTGTTTTGCTTCAATAGAATGAAATCGCTTTCCTATAATCTTACAACCATTGTTTCTAGTGAAGTTTGATCGGTCGATTGTGAAGTAATCACTTACATTTAGGTTGCTAAATTCCTTAAAAATCTTGAAAACTTATTTTAAATTACCTCTCAATCTGCGTTTGGTAATGCTAAACAAATATACTGTAGTTCCTTTAGACGCTCCTCGTATGGTTTGTTCTAGGTATCATTGTTGTGACTGTTGCGGAAGAGGAGGAGGGAGAGGGAGGAGGAAGATAAAAGGAGAGGGAGGAGGAAGAGAAGAGGAGAAGTTGGAGGAAGAGGAAAGGAAGGGAGAAGGAGGAAGAAAAGAAGGAAAGGAGGGGAGGAGGGAGTAGGAGAAATGAAGATCGTGAAATGAGATTTACGTAATATACACTGGCTACACAGATATTTCAATCCCTGCGAGATGGCCAGGATTTATCCTTAAGTAGAGATAGTAACCCTGAGAATAAGGAAAAGTGAAAGGAAAGGATAGCAAAGATTAATTCTCTCTCCCACCCTGCCCTCCGATCCCTCCGGCAATTTGGCTTACATGGTATCAGTTGAAAGTAAATATCCTTGCCGGGGCTTGGAAATCGCTTAAATAAATTTATAGAATAGTTAGAAATGGAGAGAATCAGAGATAATCAGTGAGAGTAGGATGAGTGAGTGAGAGGGATGAGAGTGGGGAGGGGTGAAGAGTGGGGAGGACGGAAAAGAGGGGAGTGGGGAGGGGGGAGGAAGATGGGGAGAGGTAAGGATACATGCCTGTGTCTCCACGCCTAGTGCCAGATGCATGATAACCGGCGCTTACCTGAATAACTATCAATAAAATACACAAACATTCAATTCAGGTACAAAATACTTATGATTTTGCGTTAACAAGTGTATGCCCTCTCCGTAGTCAAGCTGCAGACAAGGTATTTCCCGTCTATAAAGTACATTTTTAATTAGTTAAGGAAGGTTGGGTGTTGAGGCTAATGTGACGCTTAGGACCACATGATGTACTAAGGGTCATAACACGTGTTTTATGTATTGATATTGGCTCCTGTAGGCATGGTGGTCTTGCTTGGTGGTATCACGGCGCGATCTTGACATTACCACGGTCATTCACACTCTTTTAAAATATTAGTTACTGCTCGATTGATGCCCATATTGGTGTTATTAGCGGCGTGTTGTGTATTAGAGGACTTGGTGAGAGAAATATACGTTTGTGGTGTATGGTGTTTAAAGCCGTTATGTGGAAATTAGCAAGAGGGTTGAATAATAAATGTTAACGTATTATTGACCTTCGGCTTCTCATCTCGCCCCCACACTCTCCCTCTCTCCTTCCCTTTCTCGCCGCGGGGGTGGAAGGACGCGTCGAGTTCTTATGGTCTGTGTTCGTATACTTTGTGTGCGCGAGTGCTTCTACTATCGCTCAAATACGGACGGACGGAAGGACCCACGGACGGACAGAGCAACGGTGGCATTTAAGGTTGGTTGCATTAGCGTTATATTGAAGGATATTACCCGAGGATTTTAGACAAGTGAGGCAGTCCCCGAAATTATCCTCCTGTCACACGCCATGACGCATGTTTTATCACCACTCACAGAGCCCAGGCGGACATTTAGTGGGTGTGGTAGTACGTCCTAGCATGTTTCACATACTTGCACTCAGTCGGAGGACACGTCGACGACGTATACAGACTAATAACATACATAACAAAGCCACTCCAACAGCTTCCTCTCTCTCCAACAACCCCTTATTAGCTAAAGAAAATTACATATTGATTAAAAGAAATACCCCTAAAGAAATTCCTCATACAAAGAAAAAATTCGTATTATAAATACAACTTAGCAAAAATATTCCCCGTTGTATAAAGTTCAGGATGAGATTTAGGGAATTTCCTCTTCAAAAATCACCGGAAAAGAGAAGGGAAATCCCCAGAAGAAAGGAATACCGGCACTTCCCCCTGTGAGCACATTGACATCATGTTGTGGCTAGCATTAGGCGATTTTTTTCATTTTAGAGAGAACATGTTAGATGAAAAGTGGTAATTTTGATCATTTTATACCATTCATTCCTAGAGGTCGTCCCTAATATTAATAATATCGTCATATGTTTTGCGTTTCAGTACAATGACGTCATATACATTTGTCTGCCCAACACTTAACGATTGTATTCGGTTTAACCCCTTCTGTACCGGTGACGTCATTTGTAATATTATTTTATTTCAACTACATTTAGACGATTTTATGAAGCTTAGGAAGGATACATGATAGCTAAAAGGATGGGTTGAGATAGTAGGTAGCCTTATAATGGGTAGACGTCCTTCCTAAGATGAATAAAATCGTCCAATAGTTGCCAGACCAAATGAAGAGGACGTCGGCGGTACAGAATGGGTTAAGGGGTATCCTCTAGATTTTTTTTTTTTTTTTTTTTTTTCCTATATTCGAACTACTCCCTCTCGGACATACACTTCCTCCATTAGGGGGGTTTCTGGACCCCCTTCTTCCTAGTGTTTGGCCCCATTAGTTTTGAGATTTTAAGAAGTTCGTTCCATTAGTTTGGCTATTATAAGACCTTTCGTGGCATTTAGGTGTCATTTTTTTTTTCCTGGCGACATTAGCCAGCCTACAATTTAGGAGGTACCGGTACCGGCTAGCATGCACTTTTACAACCGAGAAATTCACAAATTTATCTCGAAAGGGGGTCTTGGGGGTATTTCTTTAAGCTTGATGGAGGTCTATTAAGGGGAGGTTTTTAGTTTGTTTCCTACTCCTCCAGCAATCTTAAAATTTCACCCCCTCGAACCCCTTTCAAGATAAATTTGTACATTTTTCGGTAGAAAAATTTCCCGGCTGAAGGCCGGTTACTCTTAAATTACAGGCTCGCTATCGCTCGCCAGGATAAAATCGACACCTAAATAGAACGAAAGGTCTTAAAATTGACAGAATGGGGCGGGAATTCTTAAAATCACCGAACTAATGGGGCAAACGTCTTAAAATCTCAGGAGCAATGGGGCTAGAAATGAAGGAGAAAGGAGTCAAGAAAAAAGTCCCTCAAGTGGAAATCTCGCCTTAAGGAAACTAAGATACAAATATATAGATAGTCAAATTAATACAACTCTGCCCTCAACGTGTGTGTGTGTGTGTGGTTATTATTTAACCTCCTGACACCACTGCCAACACCCCTCTGACAACACTACCAACATTATCACCAGCATTACTCACCTACCAACAATATATCCCGAACATCTCAAACAAAAGCATCCATCAGACCAATACAACTCCATACAATGAGATTCCATGATAGACACGGAAATTCCCTATAACCCTTTCACGCTTTATGACGCGATGTTGAGCCCATTGGGGATACTTTAAAGCCTGTGTTACCATCAGGGGTATTTAGAAATCTGTAGTTTAGTTACTTCAACATCTGCAGTTGTCTTTGAGTTAGCTGTGGGCAGAAAACTAATTTTGGAGAGGTAATTATAAGAGTGAGAGAACTCCATTTCTTATTGCTAATCTGGCAACCTCTGCGTCATATGAGTCTGAAGGGGTTAATATGATAATCACCCCCTGCCAACGAAGACTACGACGGAGGATTATGTTTCCGTCTCTGTTTGTTTGTTTGTTTGTTTGGAATCAAGATATCTCCCAATGTTAAGAAGCGATTTTGACGAAATTTGGTGGACAGATAGGATATGCGTCAAGTAAGAAGCGATTTCATTTAGAAGGCCATCCGGGTCATATTATGTAACTCAGTGTGCGCTTAAGAGGAGATTTCCACTTGAGGGACTTTTTTCTTGACCCCATTCTCCCTCATGTCTAGCCCCATCGCTTTTGAGATTTTAACACGTTTGCCCCATTAGTTTGGTGATTTTAAGAATTTCCGGCCCATTCTGTCAATTTTAAGACCTTTCGTGCCATTTAGGTGTCGATTTTATCCTGGCGAGCGATAGCGAGCCTGTAATTTAAGAGTAACCGGCCTTCGGCGGCCGGGACATTTTTCTACCGAAAAATGTACAAATTAATCTTGAAAGGGGGTCAAGGGGACGACATTTTAAGATTGCTGGAGGAGTAGGAAACAAACTCAAAACCTCCCCTTAAACAGAGCGATAGTAAATCAGTATTTTGCGCGCCATCCATTGAGAGCGAGCTAAAACAAAGGAGGTCTGATATAATTTTATGGGAGCCCACCTCGCTTTTTTCCTCTTTATTTCCCTCTCTCTTTGTCTTGTATCCATTCGGCCCCATTCAGCCTAATGTTTTATGACTTTACGCCCATCCAGGTGTCAATATTTTCCTGGCGAGAGGGAGCGAGCCAGCATATATATATTTTTGTTTTGACAGCAAGCTAAATTTGTACATTTTTCGTTAGAAAAATTTCTCCGGCGAAGCCGGATATCTCCATACAATACTGGCTCGCTATCGCTCGCCAGGAAGAAATCGACACATGGATGGGGATAAACGTCTTAAAACAGTAAGCTGAATGGATACAAGCCAAAGAGAGAGGGAGAGACAGGGGGAAAAAAACGAGGTGGGCTCCCTTAATGGTAATGAACCAGCCAGCGTAGGCGGAGGCATGCGCTCTACCAAGTGCCCCTCTAGTTTGAGAAGTAATATCCCCCAAGAAAATCCATGACAAGTGATTCCCTTCTTCCCCCTGTGTTGAAGAATATATATAACTGTCTCTCTCTGTATGTGTGTGTGTGTGTGTGTGTGTGTGTGTAGGTAGGTGTAGTGTGTGTGTGTGTGTGTGTGTGTGTGGAGAGAGTTAGTATGGATCCCCTGACACCACTACTGACAACATTACTCAGTTACCAACACTACTGAAGAAAAACATCCATGAGAACAATACACTCTTTCCTTCCCCCTGTGTTGAAGAAAATGTATAAGTGTGTGTGTGTGTGTGTGTGTGTGTGTGTGTGTGTGTGTGAAGAGGTATTATGGATCCCCTGACACCACTACATTATACGTTATACTGCATTACTGAAGCGTTATAGACTGCAGCACCGTTGATTCATTTAAACTCCGCCTAGACAAATATCTCTCATCAAACCCGCGACTGACTGCGTTTGTAAATGAATAACTTTATTTTATCCCCCCTCAGTTACTAACCCATCTGTCCTCTACTAACTTCCTAATCCTGCCACGGACATTAGTTCCAGGGCAGTAATTCCCTTTCCAATGTTCCCTTACCCACTCTAAACCACTGTTTGGACACTTGATCCTCAGTGTTTTGGAGGACAAGCAACCTAGAAGGGTCACTAGATCTGTTGTTGCTTGATTTCCTTTGTACTTCTTTGTACTACCAACACCGCTACTGACAACATTACTGAGCTACCAACATTACTGCCAACATACTGAACTACCAACATTACTGACAATATTACTGAGCTACCGACATAACTGAGCTGACAACATCACTAACCTGTCAACATATGGAGATACCAACATCACTGATCTACCAACATTACTGCCAACATACCGAACTACCAACATTACTGACAATATACTGAGCTACCAACATTACTGAGCTACCAACAATGCTTCCAAAACTATCACTAGGAAAATATCGCCTTACACTTCTTCCAACATTACTGACAACACTGTGCTACCAACATTGCAACACTGATCTATCAACACCACACTACCAACATTACTACTGAAACTATGTAAAGACATTAATTAGAACAATACTGAACAGTCTACGTAATAACTCACATTACTAAAATGTCTTCCAACATATCTGACAACACTGACCTACCAACTTCACTAACACCACTACCAACAATAATGCCAACAATACCTACAACACTTCAAACAACACTACCAACAAATCCCACTCCACTGCCAACATTAATGCCAACACTACCAACATTAATGCCAACACTACCAACATTAATGCCAAAACTACCCACAACACTACCAATTTTACTAACACACTACCAACATTAATGCCAACACTACCAACATCACCAACACCACTGTCAACATTAATGCCAACACTACCAACGCTGAGCTACCAACATCACTAACGGGTTGGGCCAATCAGCGCTCTGCAGACCCCCATAATCCTGCGTTAATCTCTAACCGTTTTGGTAAGATGATCCTCAGGGTATTAGAGTGTTGAGCCTATAATTGGGCTTTGTAATTGATTTGGGGTTGTGTGGGACAGGGATCTGCCTTGCTTAGGCCAATCGGCTTTCTGCAGACTCCCATTTTCTTATGTTCTTATGTAACACCACTACCAATATTAATGCCAAAACTACCCACAACACTACCAACTTTGCTAACACACTACCAACATTAATGCCAACACTACCAACACCACTACCAACTTTACTAACACCACTACCAACATTAATGCCAACACTACCTACAACACTACCAACAAAACCCATTCCACTGCCAACATTAATGCCAACACTACCAACAAAACCAACTCCACTGCCAACATTTAATGCCAACACTACCAACACAGCTACCAACAAAACCCACACCACTACCAACATTAATGCCAACACTGTGTATTCTTATCAGGGTTGCCAAAGTCTGCGTCTGCCAATTTATGGGATATGAGAGAGAGAGAGACAGAGATAGAGAGAGAGAGAGAGAGAGATAGAGAGAGAGAGAGAGAGAGAGAGAGAGAGAGAGAGAGAGAGAGAGAGAGAGAGAGAGAGAGATAGAGAGAGAGAGAGAGAGCACAGGCAGGCAGGCAGGCAGGCAGGAAACTCAAGATGCTTTCTGACCTAAGTTAGCGATGCTGGTCCAACTTAGGGGAAATTAAGGTGTGGTGGTTGTGGTTGTGGTGGTGATGGTGGTTATGGTTGTAGTTGTGGTGGTGGTATTGTTGGTTGTAGTTATAATTGTGGTGGTTGTGGTTATGGTGGTGGTAGTGTTGGTTGTGGTTATAGTTGTTGTGGTTGTATTTGTGGTGGTAATGTTGTTATGGTGGCAGTGGTAATTATGTTAGTTGTGGTGATTTGGTTGTGATAGTTGTGGTGAGGGTAGCTTTAGTGGTGCTTGGTGTTGTGGTGGTGGTGGTTGTGATTATAGTGCTAGTAATAATTGTGTTGATTATAGTGATAGTTGTACAGTTGTGGTAGCGATGCTGCAGATCCAACTTAGGGGAAATTTTGGTGGTGGTGGTTGTGGTTGTGGCTTCAGTAGGTGTGATGGTTGTAGTAGTCGTAATAGTTGTGGTGGTTGTAATGATGGTATTTGTTGTGGCTGTGGTGGTGGTCGTGGTTGTTGGTGGTGGTTTTAATAAATGTAGTGATGTTAGCGGTTGTATTAGGTGTAGTGGTGGTAGTGTTAGAGTATTGGTGGTAGTTGTTGTAGTGGTGGTTATAGTTATGGTGGTATGCATTAGTAGTTGTGGTAGTAGTAATAGTGGTTGTGGTGGTCGTGGTAGTTTTTTTGTTCTATGTGATTGAGGGAGGCAAAAGGCAGAACTGCCTATAGCGAGTGCCTCCCCCATAGTTGAAAGAGTGAAAGGGCCAAAATCAAGGGACGTTCGAGCCAAAATGCCTGGACACACTGAGTTTGAAGCAATTTAAGTCATAGGAAGAGGGAAAAACTGATTCTGGGAGAGAGTTCCAGAGCTCAGCTGTTGAGTAGAAGAAAGTTTGAGAGTAACGTTTCACTCTTGGGGTGGAGAGTTGCACAGAGTAGGGGTGGGATTGAGTTGCAAGACGGGTACCACGTGCCCTACGTAAAGGAGGTGGTATACACTGGGAAAGCTCTGAGGAACACTGATTATTATAGTAGCGATAGAATAGCGAGAGAGATGCAACATTGCGGCGGAGAGAGAGAGATTGCAGAGAGTTGGTGAGTGGACGGGAGTTAATGATACGAAAGGCCTTCCTTTCAACTTTGTCTAGGAGAGCGGTGTGAGAGGAACCTCCCCACACATGTGAACAATACTCAATACAAGGACGCACTATGCCCCTGTACAGAGCAAGAAGCTGTGCAGGGGAAAAGAACCCCCTAAGGCGGTTGAGCACACCCAGCTTCTGGGAGGCTGCCTTAGCAAGACTGGTAATATGGTCCTTCCAACTGAGAGCAGAAGAAAAGGAGACACCAAGAATATTGAGAGAAGATGAAGGATTGATTTTTGAATTGTTGAAGAATAAGGGATAGTCCGCTGGGAGTTCCTTACGGGTAGATAGATGGAGAAATTGGGTTTTGGAAGCATTAAAGGTAACAAGGTTTTCTCTGCCCCAATTGGAGATAGTATTTAGATCATAATTTAAGAGTTCTATGGCTTCATTACGTTTGTCGTTGAGGGATTGCTGGCTGGGGCGTTCTGAAAAACTAATGGAGTAGTGTAAGGTTGAGTCGTCTGCGTATGAATGGATGGGAATTGAGGTACAGTTGAGGAGATCATTTATACAAATTAAAAAAATAATAGGTGATAGGACACAGCCCTGAGGAACACCGGAGTTTATAGGGTGAGGAAGTGAACAATGGCCGTCCACAACCGCGGCTATGAAACGGCCGGAAAGGAAATTAGAGACAAAGGCACAGATGGAGGGATAGAAACCGAAGGAGGGTAGTTTAGACATTAAAGATTTGTGCCAGACTCTATCGAAGGCTTTTGATATGTCTAGTGCAATAGAAAAAGTGTGTGGTGGTGATTGTGGTAGTTGTGGTGGTGGTTGTATGTATTGCGTCAGGTATTAGTTGTGGTGGTAGTGGTTGTGGTGGTGGTAGTAGTAGTAATGGTGGTGAAGGTGGTAGTGGTTACAAAAGTTAGTCAGAATTTAGCCTGAAAGTTTGACGAATTATGGCCCTTACTAGAAGTGCCTCTTAAGGGGGGTCACCTGCTTGTTTTCTCTTTCTCTCCTTTTCTCTCTTTCACTGGCTTGTATCCATTCGGCCCCTTTCAGCCAACTGTTTAAAGTCGTATATCCCCATCCAGGTGTCGATTTCTTCCTGGCGAGCGATAGCGAGCCAGCATTGTATGGAGAAATCCGGAGACATTTTTCTATCGAAAAATGTACAAATTTAGCTTGCTGTCAAAACAAAAATATATATATGCTGGCTCGCTACCGCTCGCCAGGAAAATATTGACACCTGGATGGGGGTAAACGTCTTAAAACAGTAGGCTGAATAGGGACGAATGAATACAAGCTAAAGAGAGAGGGAGAGAAAGAGAGAAAAACGCTAGGTGGGCTCCCTTAAAGTTTGACGAATTATGGCCCTTACTAGAAGTGCTTCTTAGGGCACTCTTTTTAGCTTAACTTAAGATATTTTATTTTATATTATATTATTTTATGGACTGTCTGGTTAGCTTATTGATACCTTTTGTTTGTAATACACTGTCAAAATTAAAGGTATAGAAAGGTATATACAGTATATAAATGAATGGGTAAATTTATAGTGATTTACCTTTCTATCCTTGCATTAAAAGGGGTTACTACTACTACCAATATGCCTTTAAAGGGGGTATATTATTATGGACACTTTAACCACCCTTTGTATACCTTCTTTGGACCTATAATGCTTGACTGCAGATAAGTTAACAATTAGTATACCATGACGATTTCCTTATTTTCTGGCTATTATTAAACGATTATATTTAGTTTAGAGATTAAGTGTTGATTAGACATATCAGCTAGTGGCAGTGGGACGCTCTCTCTCTCTCTCTCTCTCCTTCTTTCCTGGCTATCTTCCTCTCCACTCCACCCCCCCACCCCCTACTCCCCTTCTTCGCTCCCCCTCCCATTTATATATATATATATATATATATATATATATATATATATATATATTCTCTCTCTCTCTCTCTCTCTCTCTCTCTCTCTCTCTCTCTCTCTCTCTCTCTCTCTCTCTCTCTCTCTCTCTCTCACACACAAACACCTCCTTCAGCCCAATATCTGAGACTCGCAAACGATCACCCAAGTCTCCAACAATTGCCATACACATATACAAAGGCCATAAGAGAGAGAGAGAGAGAGAGTGTGTGTGTTGTGTGAGTGAGTGAGAGAGAGAGAGAGAAAGATAGAGAGAGAGAGAGAGAGAGAGTGTTACACAGATTCTCAGACCACACAGATCTTGCGGTCCCTATATACTAGGTGATCCGGCCTTAATACTACTAGCCGGGAATAGTTTATAGTAGAAGAATAGGGGTGCAAAATAGAAGGTTCTCTCTCCACCCTCCACTCCCTACGGTTAATAAGCCGTACCGGAAAATAGGATGAAGTGTAACCTTATGACGCAGGAAAATGCCCACAAGGATTCTTTTTTATAGAATATAGAAAGACATTAATTTGAAAGGGAAATTACACATACCTACTGATTACACATACCTACTGATTAATTACACATACCTACTGATTACACATACCTACTGATTACACATACCTACTGATTACACATACCTACTGATTACACATACCTACTGATTACACATACCTACTGATTAATCCAATCTCCATCAGATGATCGTCCAGTCTTTTCTTAAACGTATCAATTGAATTATTGTCGAGAGAGAGAGAGAGAGAGAGAGAGAGAGAGAGAGAGAGAGAGAGATTACCGCCAAACCAATTACCCGAGATAAAAGAGCGATATTCCTGCAGACAGACGGACACATACGTACATGCACACACACGCAGACGGACACATGCACACACACACACAGATTGGCAGATACAGACGGACACATACGTACATGCACACGCAGACGGACACATGCACACACACACAGATTGGCAGATACAGACGGACACATACGTAGACTGGCACGCACACACACACAGAAGGATACATACGTTCATGCATACAGACACACATATACGTAGACTGGCAGACACACACACACACATGCACGCACGCTTAGATTGACAAACACAGACATAGAGAGACACACACACACACACGCACGCTTAGATTGACAAACACAGACATAGACACACACACACACACACAGACATTCACACACACACACACACACACACACGCACGCTTAGATTGACAAACACAGACACACACACACACACACAGACATACACACAACAATAAAACACAAGCTCAAACAAGCTGAAACACAGACAGATAGACAAACAAACGGAAAGACAGACAGGTGAGCGAAAACATAATCTCCCCAATGTCTTTAGCGGATGTATAAGAAAATCAAAAACAAAAAACACAAGACAATCTTTTCCCCCAAAACACTTAACTTTTTTCCATACCAACAGTTTCATGGCCGACACGAAGCGATGCGTAATGGAAAAAGTATAATTGAAAGAAGTTTTTATATAGATGTAAATAACTTTTTTGCTCGGGTGAGGATAAGACGCGAGAAAGTTTAGTTAGTTGAAATAATAATAGTAATAATAATGGATATATTGTATTTCCATTTTAATATTACCCGTTTTTCTGCCGGGGCTAACTAAAACTTTTGATTATATCGCTGTCCCAGAACAATGGCAGAGAAAAATATATTGTATGTATTATTATTGGAGGAGTTGAAATTAAGTGGGAGATTGGAGGTGTCGGTGTATGCTTGGGTTGGTTGTTGTTGTTGGTGTTGTGTGTGTGTGTGTGTGAGAGATATTTACATATATTTACATAGATACACTGGCCACACAGACCTTACGATCCAAACGAGGTGGTCAGGACTTAATTCTAGTAGAGATGGCATATCCGATAGAAAAGGAAAGTTGAAGGAAAGGATAGAAAAGAAGAGAGAGAGAGAGAGAGAGAGAATAGTTACTACTTCAAAGACCTTGCGGTCCATTCCATGGAGATAATGTAGGTGGAAAGAGAGATATTGGGTAGTTCAGAACTTATGCAGAAAGGGAGAGAGAAAATGTGTAATTTGATATAATCTTACATCACACCATCACCAGTGAGAGAGAGAGAGAGAGAGAGAGAGAGAGAGAGAGAGAGAGAGAGAGAGAGAGAGAGAGAGAAGGGGGAAGGCAGACAAAATAGGTTATTATAAATAATGGTACCACACCACACCAACTCACCTCTACAACACCACCACCACCACCATTACCTTCTACCTTTAACCCACCACCACCACCTCTACATTCTACCTTTAACCCACTCCTCCATCTCCACCACCACTACCACCATCACCACCATTACCTTCTACCTTTAACCCACTCCTCCATCTCCACCACCACTACCACCACCACCACCATTACCTTCTACCTTTAACCCACCACCACCACCTCTATATTCTACCTTTAACCCACTCCTCCATCTCCACCACCACTACCATTACCACCATTACCTTCAACCCACCACCACCACCTCTACATTCTACCTTTAACCCCTCCTCCATCTCCACCACCACTACCACCATCACCACCATTACTACCACTACCACCAACACTATTACCATCACCACTACCTACCCTTAACCTCTCCTCCATCTCCAACACAACCACCACCACTACCATTACCACCACCTACCCTTAACCTCTCCTCCATCTCCAACACATCAACCACCACCATCATCATCACCACCACCACTACTACCTCTACTACTACCACCGCCACCACCTCTACCCCCACCATCCTTTCCTGTTCCTAACGTTTTTGAACCACTCTTTCCCATTCCTAACGTTTTTACACCATCCTTTCCCATTCCTAACGTTTTTACACCATCCTTTCCCATTCCTAACGTTTTTACACCATCCTTTCCCATTGCTAACGTTTTTACACCATCCTTTCCTATTCCTAACGTTTTTACACCATCCTTTCCCATTCCTAACGTTTTTACACCATCCTTTCCCATTCCTAACGTTTTTACACCATCCTTTCCCATTCCTAACGTTTTTATACCATCCTATCTATTTCTAACGTTTTTATATACCATCCTATCTAATTCTAACGTTTTTACACCATCCTTTTCTATTCCTCTCAACACCATTCTACACCGCTATCATACCTCACTACACCACATCACATAAACAGCGCCGGGTATTTAAGTGGGACAGTTTGTTTATAAGACAGGAATTAATTTGAGAAGGAATGCGAGAAAATATCCATTAAATTGTATTATTTTTCGGTATTCTATAACTGCCAAAGATTTAATAAGAACTGTCAAATATAACTAACTGCGTAGACATGATAAATAATAATTACTAAAAGAGAGGGACTTGGTTTTAAGACTGGTTTTAAATAGTGTTTCGCTTGCCACCCCGAATAACACCACATCACCACAAGCATCATTATCACCACCACCATCACCACCAACATTATCATCATCATCATCATTATAATCATCACCACCACCGCCACACCATACCCATAGCACATTATCACCATCTCCGCCACCACCATTACCACCACCACACTCACATCACATCGCATCACCATCTCCGCCACCACCACTATCACCACAACCTATACCACCACCATCATCATCACCACACTCACATCACATCACCATCATCTCCACTACACTACACCACCATCACCACCACCACCACCACCACCATCTCCACCACAACCTGCAGCACATATTAAGTTGCACATTTACCGACCGTTACCCAGCCATGCCGCAGAGCCTCTCGCATATACTTGACTTTTCTCACTAGCATCACCATAATAGCATCACCACCATCACTACCATTCACTAGCATCACCATAATTAACATCATCACCATCACTACCATTCACTAGCATCACCATAATAGCATCATAACCATCACTACCATTCACTAACATCACCATAATTGCATCATCACCATCACTACCATTCACTAGCATCACCATAATAGCATCATCACCATCACTACCATTCACTAGCATCATCACCATCACTATCATTCACTAGCATCACCATAATTGCATCATCACCATCACTACCATTCACTAGCATCACCATAATAGCATCATCACCATCACTACCATTCACTAACCACCATAATTGCATCATCACCATCACTACCATTCACTAGCATCACCATAATAGCATCATCACCATCACTACCATTCACTAACATCACCATAATAGCATCATCACCATCACTAGCATCACCCTAATAGCATCACCATCACTACCATTCACTAACATCACCATAATAGCATCATCACCATCACTACCATTCACTAGCATCACCATAATAGCATCATCACCATCACTACCATTCACTAGCATCACCATAATTGCATCATCACCATCACTACGAGTCACTAGCATCACCATAATAGCATCATCACCATCACTACCATTCACTAGCATCACCATAATAGCATCATCACCATCACTACCATTCACTAGCATCACCATAATAGCATCACCATCACTACCATTCACTAACATCACCATAATAGCATCATCACCATCACTACCATTCACTAGCATCACCATAATTGCATCATCACCATCACTACCATTCACTAGCATCACCATAATAGCATCATCACCATCACTACCATTCACTAACATCACCATAATAGCATCACCACCATCACTAGCATCACCATAATAGCATCATCACCATCACTACCATTCACTAGCGTCACCATAATAGCATCATCACCATCACTACCATTCACTAGCATCACCATAATAGCATCATCACCATCACTACCATTCACTAGCATCACCATAATTGCATCATCACCATCACTACCATTCACTAGCATCACCATAATAGCATCATCACCATAATAGCATCATCACCATCACTACCATTCACTAGCATCACCATAATTGATCACTACCATTCACTAGCATCACCATAATTGCATCATCACCATCACTACCATTCACTAGCATCACCATAATTGCATCATCACCATTTGCGTGGATTGACCTCCTAATCTACCAAGATTGGAAGCCAAAGCGTCACATCTTTCCTTTGCCCTTCAACTTTCTCTTCATAATTGCTGAGGGGCACAGGGCCCTGGGTGGGGCTTTGGTTTCCCGGGCGTTTCTGCACCCTCCTCAGCTCCCCGCCATGGAGTGGCTTCGGTCACCCAGGCTTTATTGTGGTCGGCAGGGAGGGTTCTGTGGGGGCGCTCGGTTATGGCCTTGGCCTTGCTCGGGGCCTTGGGGCTGTTCGGCCAGGCAGCTTGGGGAAAAACAACAACAACAACATCACCATAATAGCATCATCACCATCACTACCATTCACTAGCGTCACCATAATTGCATCATCACCATCACTACCATTCACTAGCATCACCATAATAGCATCATCACCATCACTACCATTCACTAACATCACCATAATAGCATCACCACCATCACTACCATTTACTAGCATCACCATAATTGCATCATCACCATCACTACCATTCACTAGCATCACCATAATAGCATCATCACCATCACTACCATTCACTAGCATCACCATAATAGCATCATCACCATCACTACCATTCACTCGCATCACCATAATAGCATCATCACCATCACTACCATTCACTAGCATCACCATAATTGCATCATCACCATTTCTACCATTCACTAGCATCACCTTAATAGCATCATCACCATCACTACCATTCACTAGCATCACCTTAATAGCATCATCACCATCACTACCATTCACTAGCATCACCATAATAGCATCATCACCATCACTACCATTCACTAGCATCACCATAATAGCATCATCATCACTACCATTCACTAGCATCACCATAATAGCATCATCACCATCACTACCATTCACTAGCATCACCATAATAGCATCATCACCATCACTACCATTCACTAGCATCATCATAATTGCATCATCACCATCACTACCATTCACTAGCATCACCATAATTGCATCATCACCATCACTACCATTCACTAACATCACCATAATTGCATCATCACCATCACTACCATTCACTAGCATCACCATAATTGCATCATCACCATCACTACCATTCACTAGCATCATCACCATCACTACCATTCACTAGCATCACCATAATAGCATCACTACCATTCACTAGCATCACCATAATAGCATCATCACCATCACTACCATTCACTAGCATCACCACCATCACTACCATTCACTAGCAGCACCATAATAGCATCATCACCATCACTACCATTCACTAGCATCACCATAATAGCATCACCACCATCACTACCATTCACTAGCATCACCATAATAGCATCATCACCATCACTACCATTCACTAACATCACCATAATAGCATCATCACCATCACTACCATTCACTAGCATCACCTATAATAGCATCACCACCATCACTACCATTCAACTAGCATCACCATAATAGCATCATCACCATCACTACCATTCACTAACATCACCATAATAGCATCATCACCATCACTACCATTCACTAGCGTCACCATAATTGCATCATCACCATCACTACCATTCACTAGCATCACCATAATAGCATCATCACCATCACTACCATTCATTAACATCACCATAATAGCATCACCACCATCACTAGCATCACCATTATAGCATCACCACCATCACTACCATTCACTAGCATCACCATAATAGCATCATCACCATCACTACCATTCACTAGCGTCCACTAGCATCACCATAATAGCATCATCACCATCACTACCATTCACTAGCATCACCATAATAGCATCACCACCATCACTACCATTCACTAGCGTCACCATAATAGCATAATCACCATCACTACCATTCACTAGCGTCACCATAATAGCATCATCACCATCACTACCATTCACTAGCATCACCATAATTGCATCATCACCATTTGCGTGGATTGACCTCCTAATCTACCAAGATTGGAAGCCAAAGCGTCACATCTTTCCTTTGCCCCTCAACTTTCTCTTCATAATTGCTGAGGGGCACAGGGCCCTGGGTGGGGCTTTGGTTTCCCGGGCGTTTCCGCACCCTCCTCAGCTCCCCGCCATGGAGTGGCTTCGGTCACCCAGGCTTTATTGTGGTCGGCAGGGAGGGTTCTGTGGGGGCGCTCGGTTATGGCCTTGGCCTTGCTCGGGCCTTGGGGCTGTTCGGCCATCACTTGGGGAACAACAACACCACAACATCACCATAATAGCATCATCACCATCACTACCATTCACTAGCGTCACCATAATTGCATCATCACCATCACTACCATTCACTAGCATCACCATAATAGCATCATCACCATCACTACCATTCACTAACATCACCATAATAGCATCACCACCATCACTACCATTCACTAGCATCACCATAATTGCATCATCACCATCACTACCATTCACTAGCATCACCATAATAGCATCATCACCATCACTACCATTCACTAGCATCACCATAATAGCATCATCACCATCACTACCATTCACTCGCATCACCATAATAGCATCATCACCATCACTACCATTCACTAGCATCACCATAATTGCATCATCACCATTTCTAAACCATTCTATCACTAGCATCACCTTAATAGCATCATCACCATCACTACCATTCACTAGCATCACCTTAATAGCATCATCACTAACCATAATAGCACTACATTCACTATCATCACCACCATCACTAGCATCACCATCACTACCATTCACTAGCGTCACCATAATAGCATCATCACCATCACTACCATTCACTAGCATCACCATAATAGCATCATCACCATCACTACCATTCACTAGCATCACCATAATTGCATCATCACCATCACTACCATTCACTAGCATCACCATAATTGCATCATCACCATCACTACCATTCACTAACATCACCATAATTGCATCATCACCATCACTACCATTCACTAGCATCACCATAATTGCATCATCACCATCACTACCATTCACTAGCACCATCACCATTCACTAGCATCACCATAATAGCATCACTACCATTCACTAGCATCACCATAATAGCATCATCACCATCACTACCATTCACTAGCTCCACCACCATCACTACCATTCACTAGCATCACCATAATAGCATCATCACCATCACTACCATTCACTAGCATCACCATAATAGCATCATCACCATCACTACCATTCACTAGCATCACCATAATAGCATCATCACCATCACTACCATTCACTAGCATCACCATAATAGCATCACCACCATCACTACCATTCACTAGCATCACCATAATAGCATCATCACCATCACTACCATTCACTAACATCACCATAATAGCATCACCACCATCACTAGCATCACCATTATAGCATCACCACCATCACTACCATTCACTAGCATCACCATAATAGCATCATCACCATCACTACCATTCACTAGCGTCCACTAGCATCACCATAATAGTATCATCACCATCACTACCATTCACTAGCATCACCATAATAGCATCACCACCATCACTACCATTCACTAGCGTCACCATAATAGCATAATCACCATCACTACCATTCACTAGCGTCACCATAATAGCATCATCACCATCACTACCATTCACTAGCGTCACCATAATAGCATCATCACCATCACTACCATTCACTAGCGTCACCATAATAGCATCATCACCATCACTACCATTCACTAGCATCACCATAATAGCATCATCACCATCACTACCATTCACTAGCGTCACCATAATAGCATCATCACCATCACTACCATTCACTAGCGTCACCATAATAGCATCATCACCATCACTACCATTCACTAACATCACCATAATAGCATCATCACCATCACTACCATTCACTAGCATCACCATAATAGCATCACCATCACTACCATTCACTAGCATCACCATAATAGCATCATCACCATCACTACCATTCACTAGCATCACCATAATAGCATCATCACCATCACTACCATTCACTAGCATCACCATAATAGCATCACCACCATCACTACCATTCACTAGCGTCACCATAATAGCATCATCACCATCACTACCATTCACTAGCGTCACCATAATAGCATCATCACCATCACTACCATTCACTAACATCACCATAATAGCATCATCACCATCACTACCATTCACTAGCATCACCATAATAGCATCATCACCATCACTACCATTCACTAGCATCACCATAATAGCATCATCACCATCACTACCATTCACTAGCGTCACCATAATAGCATCACCACCATCACTACCATTCACTAGCGTCACCATAATAGCATAATCACCATCACTACCATTCACTAGCATCACCATAATAGCATCATCACCATCACTACCATTCACTAGCTCCACCACCATCACTACCATTCACTAGCATCACCATAATAGCATCATCACCATCACTACCATTCACTAGCATCACCATAATAGCATCACCACCATCACTACCATTCACTAGCATCACCATAATAGCATCACCACCATCACTACCATTCACTAGCATCACCATAATAGCATCATCACCATCACTACCATTCACTAGCATCACCATAATTGCATCATCACCATTTCTACCATTCACTAGCATCACCTTAATAGCATCATCACCATCACTACCATTCACTAGCATCACCATAATAGCATCATCACCATCACTACCATGCCCTACCGTCACCATAATAGCATCACCACCATCACTACCATTCACTAGCGTCACCATAATAGCATAATCACCATCACTACCATTCACTAGCGTCACCATAATAGCATCATCACCATCACTACCATTCACTAGCGTCACCATAATAGCATCATCACCATCACTATCATTCACTAACATCACCATAATAGCATCATCACCATCACTACCATTCACTAGCATCACCATAATAGCATCATCACCATCACTACCATTCACTAACATCACCATAATAGCATCACCACCATCACTACCATTCATTAGCATCACCATAATAGCATCATCACCATCACTACCATTCACTAGCATCACCATAATAGCATCACTACCATTCACTAGCATCACCATAATAGCATCATCACCATCACTACCATTCACTAGCATCACCATAATAGCATCACTACCATTCACTAGCATCACCATAATAGCATCACTACCATTCACTAGCATCACCATAATAGCATCATCACCATCACTACCATTCACTAGCTCCACCACCATCACTACCATTCACTAGCATCACCATAATAGCATCATCACCATCACTACCATTCACTAGCATCACCATAATAGCATCACCACCATCACTACCATTCACTAGCATCACCATAATAGCATCACCACCATCACTACCATTCACTAGCATCACCATAATAGCATCATCACCATCACTACCATTCACTAGCATCACCATAATTGCATCATCACCATTTCTACCATTCACTAGCATCACCTTAATAGCATCATCACCATCACTACCATTCACTAGCATCACCATAATAGCATCATCACCATCACTACCATTCACTAGCGTCACCATAATAGCATCACCACCATCACTACCATTCACTAGCGTCACCATAATAGCATAATCACCATCACTACCATTCACTAGCTCCACCACCATCACTACCATTCACTAGCATCACCATAATAGCATCATCACCATCACTACCATTCACTAGCATCACCATAATAGCATCACCACCATCACTACCATTCACTAGCATCACCATAATAGCATCATCACCATCACTACCATTCACTAGCATCATCATCACCATCACTACCATTCACTAGCATCACCATAATTGCATCATCACCATTTCTACCATTCACTAGCATCACCTTAATAGCATCATCACCATCACTACCATTCACTAGCATCACCATAATAGCATCATCACCATCACTACCATTCACTAGCGTCACCATAATAGCATCACCACCATCACTACCATTCACTAGCGTCACCATAATAGCATCATCACCATCACTACCATTCACTAGCGTCACCATAATAGCATCATCACCATCACTATCATTCACTAACATCACCATAATAGCATCATCACCATCACTACCATTCACTAGCATCACCATAATAGCATCATCACCATCACTACCATTCACTAACATCACCATAATAGCATCATCACCATCACTACCATTCACCGACATCACTACTAGTTTTCTATATATTTATTTATTTATATATTTTTGAGTTTCCTCGCTAGACCTCCATGAAGCTTAGAAAAACACCTCCTAGACCCCCTTTCAAGATCAATTTGTTAATTTTTCGGTAGAAAAATGTACCGGCCGAAGGCCGGTTCCTAAAATAAACAGGCTCGCTATCGCTCGCCAGGAAAAGGTCGACATCTAAAGGGCACGAAAGGTCTTAATATTGACAACAAAATAAGGTGAAAGGTCTCCAAATCGCCAAACCAACGGAACGAACGTCTTTAAACCTCAAAACTAATATGGTAAAGATGAGGGAGAAGGGGGTCCATAAAGAGCGAGTACTACCCCCTTAAGTTGCACAGTTACCGACCGTTGCCCAGCCATTCCGTAGAGCCTCTCGCATATACTTGAATGTTTAACTCTAGCATCACCATAATAGTATCATCATCACCATCACTACTATTCCCCTTCATCACTATTACTTTATACATCACTATCAACGCCTCCACCACCACCACCATTTCACCTTCATCACTACCACTGCATACATCACTATTATCACCATAACGCCTCCACTACTACTACTATTACTACTACTACTACTACTACTACTACTACTACTACTACTACTATTTCACCTCCATCATCACTTATCTCCATCTTCTTGTCACCACCATCCCCATACTCACCACCACTCGCTCCCTCTTCTCAACCACCACTAACAATATGACAACACCACCATCACCACCACTCTTTCCCCCTTCACCACCACTCTCCCTCCTCCACCACCACTCCCCCCTTCACCACCACTCTCCCCCCTTCACCACCACTCTCCCCCCTTCACCACCACTCTCCCCCCTTCACCACCACTCTCCCCTCCTTCACCATCACCACCTCTCCTCCCCCCCCCCTGCACCACCACTTATCCCCCTTCACCACCACCATCACCACCACTACCTGTATCAGATGTTGTTAAGTTTCACACCACCAATTTCCCCTCACTTACCGGCGCCACTTAGCCATTCCGCAGACCCTAACACCAAATGTCTGGCTTGTTACTTCATTACCATAGCATTAGCATCACCATCACCACTGTAAACACCTTCTTCACCATACCACCACCACTCATCCTCATCACCACCATCACCATCTCACCACCACCACAACACCACAACCATCACCATTACCACCACCACTTATCTTCATCACCATCAAGGGGAGATGTGGTAGAGTGGTCATGCCACTGGACTGGTAATCCAATTGTCTCGGGTTCGAATCCCGATGTATCAATAGGAAGATATTATTGGGATGGAATTTGTGCTGTACCTAGTATCAGTGCATTACCACAAAGCCCACCGAAAACGCCAAAAAAATACCCTCATTGTTCCCTGATTAAATAGCATTGTATGAATATTCCCATATTCAAAATATGCTACAGGGGGGCAATGCCTAGTGAGTTCATTGCTCAATAGGTGGCGTTCTGAGAGTGAAGGTCCGAGTCTAGGTGGTGAGACAGTGAAGCACTGGAGTGAAGCAGCTTCAGAAATGTGGCTGCTTCGAGCCGCGGGTGGGCAACCGTGCATTTTGGGAAGGAAAGATATCTGGGGCTAGTTGTATCCCAAAGTGCTTCACATGTCTCACTCCCTAGACTGGAACGAGACCTCACGGGCTTCGCCGTTCAATGTACGGTTGAATGTACAGGCTCTCAGCCTATGTCCGAGAGGGAGTAGTTGGAATATAGGAAAAAAACAAAAAAAACATCACCATCTCACCATCACCACCGGCAGCAGATTTCCCACACTTGCCGACCGCCACCCAGCCATTCTGCAGACCCTAACCTGAAATGTCCGCTTTGAGTCTCCCAAACAGGCGACTTTGTTTTGGCGTGCATATGGGGGTTTAAAAGCCGGGTGTGTTCAATAGGATGGTGTGGATTTTAGTGTTATTTCTTTTCTTTCGCTCTCTCTTTCTCGCCCTCTCTCTCGTTCTCCTCCCCCCCCCCCCTCTCTCTCTCTCTCTCTCTCTCTCTCTCTCTCTCTCTCTCTCTCTCTCTCTCTCTCTCTCTCTCTCTCTCTCTCGCTCTCTCTCTCTCTCTCTCTCTCTCTCTCTCTCTCTCCAATCCACACCTTCGTTAGCTTGGACTTGTACGTTTAAAAGTCCAGATAAGGTACAAGGGTAGAGCTAATGTTGGTAGTAGTTGTGGTGGTGGTAGTTGTAGCGATGGTTGTGGTTGTTTTGGTGCCAGTGGTTGGTGTGGTGGTACTGCTTCAAATGGTGGAGTTTGTAGTGAAATTAGTGTTGGTTTGGCTGTCATCAGCCAAATGATCGATACAACAACCACACACACACACACACACAACAGAGAGAGAGAGATCCACAACATCGGATCATATATGGCAGGCTTTTAAAACCCACCATATGCGAGCAAAACAAAGGCGCATTTTTTGGGAAAGTGGGCATTTATCGTTAGGGTCTGCGGAATGGCTGGGTGGCGGTCGGCAAGTGTGGGAAATTGGTGGTGTGAAACTTAACATCTGCTGCAGGTAGTGGTGGTGAGATGGTGATGGTGGTGATGAGGAAGAGTGGTGGTGGTGGTGAGATGGTGATGGTGGTGATGAGATGGTAATGGTGGTGAGATGGTGACGGTGGAGAAGGAAGAGAGGTGGTGATGAGGATGAGTGATGGTGGTGATGGTGGAGAAGGAAGAGAGTGGTGGTAGTGGTGAGGATGAGTGGTGGTGAGATGGTGACGGTGGAGAAGGAAGAGAGGTGGTGATGATGGTAATGAGGATGAATGGTGGTAGTGGTGGTGAGATGGTGATGAGGATGGGTGGTGGGGGTAATGTTGGTGTGGAGAAGAGAGGGGGTAGTGGTGGAGATGATGGTGGTGGTGTTGTGACGGAGGAGAGAGGTGGTGATGGTGGAGAGGAGAGAGTGGTGGTGGTGGTGTTGTAGTTATAGTGGTGAGGAATGGGGAACGAGTGGTGGTGTACGAATGGATTAGGATTGTTGATATATTTCAGCTGGCTCTAAATTGAATCCTTCAGCAGCTGATTTCTCGAAAAATTATCGGCTAGAGTAAATGGGCTGCATATTTCCACACCAATTCCCTGGCTGACCCTTCCCAAATGGTAGAAATAGTAGCTCAATAACTCTAGTCGTTTGTGAGTTATAGAGGTTAATGTTCAGGAGTTTGGACATAGGAATAGGGTATAATGGTGGTGTTCGTGGTAGTGGAGGAGATGGATGGGATGTTGCTTGCTTGGTTGTTGTTGTTCCCCAGGCTGTCTGGCCGAACAGCCCCAAGGTCTCAACCAAGGCCAAGGCCATAAACGAGCGCCCCCACAAAATCCTCCCTGCTTACCACTAACAAAGCCCGGGTGGACCGAAGCCACTCCAAGGCAGGGAGCTGAGGAGGGTGCGGAAATGCCCGGGAAACCAAAGCCCCACCCAAGGCCCTGTGCCCCTCAGCAATTATGAAGGGAAAGTTTAGGGCAAGGGAAAAATGTGACGCTTTGGCTCCCAATCTGCCAACTTCTGGGTTGGTAGTAGGGAGGTCAATCCACGGAAAAGACGCCGTCACTTGAGATCTAGAAGATGCTGTATATAAGTAAAAGGAACAGTCAGAGTAAGCTATGGGTATGGCAGAGATCGCTCAGGTCTCACTCTGATAGACCAACCCATCACCGGTGATAGACCAGCTTGGTAATTGTGGTAGTCAATCAATCAATCAATCAATCAATTTTATTTCGTAATACGAGATTACATATAGTTTTATTACATGCCATATCTAATAGATAAGTTTTTTTGTTTATGTAACTTAATATATTTGCAAAATGATATAAAAAGCAACTAAAAATAATTTAAAAGAACAAACAATGAATGTTCATCCTATTAGTGAAGACCTGTGTTCACCACCGTAGATATAAGAGTATATAATTATACAGTACACTAGGATTTAATATTAAAAATGCATCAGCAAATACAATTAATGTTTTTGATTTTGTTTTTTTACGAATATTAGCTTTGAGAATACTCATTTTACATAAATCAATAGTTCCATTTGCAGGAAGGTATACTAAGAAACCCCATCATATACCATAATAAAAATATGTCGTCATATCAAATACTGTATATATATCGGGTTTCTTCTTTCTTCGTGACTCTGTATCCAGTTAATCCTAGACGAAATTATATCTAATTCCTCGTGTATGATATCAATTGAGTAAGAATCCTTCATTCTTTTGTAAATGCTCGGAAAAAAGTAACCCGATTTAAAAAAAGACATATTACTTCTTATAATGTAGTTACTAGATTTTTCAATTCTTTTAGCATACCTACATTGTATTAGTGAGACATGATGGTTTAGTAACAGAAGATTACAAGCACTGGCAGACTCATGACTGCTGGCATACACTGGGATATCAATCATATTTTTTCATAGCCTTGTTATATGCAATATTAAAAGTTTTAAAAATTCTAGAATTTCCTGTCTTGCAGTTATTCCACAATGCCAACCCATAATCAGGCTCACAATACGAGTTAAATAAAAATATCATTGTCTCCAAGTTAAAGGTAGTAGTGGTAGTGGTGGTGGTAGTAGTGGAGGAGATGGTTGGGATGTTGCTTGTTAGTGGTGGTTGTAATTGTGGTAGTGGTGGTGGGAGTAGTGGAGGAGATAGTTGGGATGTTGCTTGTTAGTGGTGGTTGTAATTGTGGCAGTGGTGGTGGTAGTAGTGGAGGAGATGGTTGGGATATTGCTTGTTAGTGGTGGTTGTAATTGTGGTAGTTTACGTGGTTTATTTGATTGTAGTGGTTGTTTGGGTGATGTTGGTGATGAGGGTTACCGTGTCCCCCTCTCAGTTTTAGAATATGGTCGGAAATCATTGGTGATGCGATTAGGTGAATGCAGTTGTTGCTGTTATTGTTATTATTATTATTATTATTATTATTATTATTATTATTATTATGTAATTTCGGTATAGCCAGTATATTATGCACCACTTCAGGAGGGTTTGTCCTATCCAGAGTGAGGTGTGACATCCTCTACCCAACCTTAGCCGATTCTGTCTGTCTCTTTTACTATCCTACTTTTCCTTCTGGGGGCAGGGGGCTAGGAATCCTCCTCCCCTTGTATAATTAATTTACTAGACAAAATAGAATAAGGATCGAGGGAACGCGAAAGTGGTCCCGAACCCTAAGAACTGGAACATTAAATGTTGTTTCTATTCGGGCTCTATCTCGTGTCGGCCACTCTCTGCTATGGGGTATGTGCCTGAGTACATACATACATACATACATACTTTAGGAATACGAGACTCTAATGGCATCTCAAAACACTCTCTCTCTCTCTCTCTGTCTCTCTCTCTCTCTCTCTCTGTCTCTCTCTCTCTCTCTCTCTCTCTCTCTCTCTCTCTCTCTCTCTCTCTCTCTCTCTCTCTCTCTCTCTCTCTCTCTCTCTCTCTCTCTCTCTCTCTCTCTCTCTCTCTCTCAATATACGTATCTATTAATCTATCCATCTGTCTGGTTGTCTGTCTGTCAATCTATCCATCCATCCATTCCATCCTCTCACTCATGTACACGTTAAACCAATTATTGTCAGTCCGTAACTTGAGCAAAATTGTATCTTGGAAATTAAGGGGGGGGGGGGTGACCTGCTTTGTCTGTCCTTTTCTCTCTTTCTCTGGCTTGTATCCATTCGGCCCCATTCAGCCAACTATCTTAAGACGTTTATCCCCATCTAGGTGTTGATTTCTTCCTGGCGAGCGATAACGAGCCAGCATTATATGAAGAAATCCGGCTTCGCCGGAGAAATTTTTCTATCGAAAAATTACAAATTTAGCCTGCTGTCAAACAAAAATAAAAAATATGCTGGCTCGCTACCGCTCACCAGTAAAAAATTGACACCTGGATGGGGATA
>CM064568.1:47763361-47770861 GCA_032716605.1 Paralithodes platypus | reverse complement strand
ATGCTGGATTGGATTTTGCAAACTTATCTGGTTGTGAACAGCTAATCCAAGGACCTACTCATATGTCTGGAAATTGTCTTGATCTAGTACTAACAGATATTCCTGGCGTTGTAGAAACCTCCGTTCTTGTACCTGTTGGCACTTCCGACCACAATGCCATCATGTGTAAAATTAATCTTGATTTTTCTGTTCCTGATATTACTCTCTCACGTAAAGTCTACCTTAAATCCCGGGTTAACTGGGACAACGTTTGTAATGATGTTTGTAATATTGAGTGGAATCACATACTAAGATCTCATGACCCGGTTTCAGCTCTCAACAATTCCCTTCTTGGTATCCTTCGCAAAAGAGTTCCATCAAAGACAATTAAGTCTCGTATCAGGGATAAAGCATGGTTTAATGATGACTACATGCGTGCATTTGATGAAAAACAGGCTGCATATCGTCTATGGAGGCGTAATCAAACCCCCTTGCATTGGGAAAATTATGTTTTTAAAAGGGCAGCTGCGCAGAGAGTTTATGATGGTGCTGAGAGGGATTATAACTCCCATCTTCAGGATATTCTGGCAGGAGCTACACAGCCTCATAAATGGTGGTCCGCTTTGAAATCCTCTTTATTTGGAATAGATTCCTCCATGCCTCCTCTTTGTGATTCTGATGGCTCCATCTCTTTTTATCCATTATCGAAGGCCAATATTCTATCTAATATTTTTATTAATAAGCAGAGTAATCAGGAATTGTCTTTGCCATTGACATGTTTCCCTAGACCCAACCTCAATTCAATGGCATTCAAATCAGCTGAACTGAAAAGGTACTTGCTGGATCTTGATACCTATGGTGGCACAGACCCGGATGGGTTTTTCCCTCTCTTTTTTAAAAAGGTTGCAGTGGTCTTGGCATCTAAATTGGCAGTGGTGTTTAGGTTGCTTTTGAAATCAGGTAGTTTTCCTCTTTGCTGGCGTAAGGCTATTATCACTCCTATTCCAAAGGGAAATACTGCCTCATCATCTCCTAATGACTATCGCCCTATCTCCATTACACCTATCCTATCCAAGCTCTATGAGAGGCTTTTGTCCAGACGCCTTTCCTCTTATTGTAATAGTCATAATTTGATACCAAACTCACAGTTTGGTTTTCGTAAGGGACTGGGTACATGTGATGCACTTCTGACACTCACCCATGACTTGCAATCTTCATTGGACCAGGGACATGAGTCTCGCGTCGTGGCTATTGACTTTAGTAATTCTGCTTTTGATTTAGTAAACCATAAAGCACTTCTGTTTAAGTTACAGCTCATTGGTATTGGTGGCAATTTTTTAAGGATCTTTGAAGATTTTTTGACGAAAAGATCTCAGTCTGTGGTCATTGATGGGTGTCATTCCCCTTCTGTTACTGTTGTTTCTGGTGTTCCACAAGGCAGTGTCCTTGGGCCTTTGCTTTTTATTATTTTTACTGCTGACCTGTGTTCCGAGCTTGAAAATAAACTAATCTCCTATGCTGATGATACAACTTTATATGCGTCAATTGCATCACCAATAGATCGACACGTAATTGCTACTGCTCTGAATAGGGATTTAGCCAAAATTACATCATGGTGTGAACTTTGGGGCATGAAACTTAATGCTAGTAAAACACACTCCATTATCATCAGCAGATCTCGTACCTTGGATCCTCCCCATCCTTATCTACAAGTTTCTGGCGAGCAAATTGAGAATGTGGATACTCTGCGTTTGTTAGGAGTTACTCTTGATCCCAAACTTACTTTTGAAAAGCATTATCGTTCTTTCTCCTCTTCCATTTCCCAAAAAATTGGTCTGCTTCGCAAGGTTTATAAAACATTTGCTTGTGACGCCACAGTTATCAAGTCTTTTTATGCTTTTATTTTGCCACATTTCGAGTACTGCTCACCTGTCTGGTTGTCAGCAGCTGACTGCCATCTGAAGTTGCTTGACAGGTCGCTAAATTCCATCAGTTTTATTCTACCTAATTTGTCTCTTGATCTGTGTCATCGACGTATAAGTTGGTGCCCTTAGCTCTTTTATTTAAAGTTTTTAACAACCCTCAGCATCACTTACATGGGGTTCTGCCTGGGCCCTATGTCCGGGCTCGTGCAACTAGATTCACAAGCAATCTTAATTATCTTGCCATGAGCCGTGTTAATTTTTCTACTACACAGTTTTCACGGTGTTTTGTGCCGGCCATGGTTGACTTGTGGAATAAGTTGCCAAATGAGCTAGTCAATTCAGCTAATATCTCCATTTTTAAGTCTAGAGTTAATGCTTTTTTGCAGCATTAATTCTAATTTTTAAACTTAT
This sequence comes from Paralithodes platypus, assembly GCA_032716605.1. Lineage (NCBI taxonomy): Eukaryota > Metazoa > Arthropoda > Malacostraca > Decapoda > Lithodidae > Paralithodes > Paralithodes platypus. Next base: position 47,768,546 of record CM064568.1, on the reverse strand, counting down.
TTTATTGTATTTTATTGTATTATATTTAAGCTTGATATCCTCCACTGCATAATATGTTATCTGTGTTTAATATGTGTATATGTACAGTACAGTATACAGTGTATGTTTTTATTTTTTCCTAAGTTGCCATAGTCTCTCTCCAGTGCCTCCGGGTGTTTTGTGTGGATTGATCTTGATGGTGTTTCTGCACCCTGGTTGGAGATTTCGGCATCTCATATAATAATAATAATAATAATATATATATATATATATATATATATATATATATATATATATATATATATATATATATATATATATATATATATATATAATTAACCAGATAAACCTTGTTTCCACTACTAGCTCTGAAGCGCACCCAACACCACAAATAACATCATAATTCCTATCAACCACATATATTGGGTTGGATCCCATATATTTATACACCGATGTGAATAGCGGGCACGGGGATATATGTTTTGTATTAATTAGGAGAGAGAGAGAGAGAGAGAGAGAGAGAAAGAGAAAGAGAGAGAGAGAGAGAGAGAGAGAGAGAGAGACGCATCTGCACCACCCTGCCACTGGTGTGTGTGTGTACCTTGCTCGGGTATATAAATGTCCGGTGTTGTTTTGCTGCCTGAGTTATGGGGACAAGTAGTAGTATTAGGTTAGGGACGTCGGAGGTGGGGGGGGGGGGAGTAGGTAGATGCAGTCGATAGATACAGAGGGATATATAGAGAGAGTTAAGACAAATGTGTATCTAGTTAAGTGAAGATTCATAGGTAGATAGGTAAACATTAAATATAGATATACTCATAGCAAGAGATAAATGAGTGGATAGTGATATATTAATATATATATATATATATATATATATATATATATATATATATATATATATATATATATATAGAGAGAGAGAGAGAGAGAGAGAGATATCCCTTTATATTAATACAATCCCGATAATTTGTCAGAGCTTAGGACATTAATCGAGTATAAGTTAATGACACCAGCCCTCCGGAGTAGGCGAAGGCTGTTGTCCCTTTAGTATACCCACACTGGACAACTGTACACACCCTGTAGTGTGGGGAGGTGTGGTGGAGTGGTCTTGCCTCTGAACTGGTAATCCAATGGACCCGGGTTCAAATCCCGATATGTCAATGGGAAGATATTATTGGGATGGAGTTTGTGTTGTACCTAGTATCAGTGCGTTACCACAAAGCCCACCGAAACGCCTAATAAATACAAATATATACTGACTTGAGGGGGGTGACCTGTTTTTTTACTCTCCTTTTCTCTATTTATCTGGCTTGTATCCATTCGGTCCCATTCAGCCAACTGTTGTAAGACGTTTATTCCCATTCAGGTGTCGATTTGTTCCTGGCGAGCGATAGCGAGCCGGCATTGTATGGAGAAATCCGGCTTCGCCGGAGATATTTTTCTATCAAAAAATGTACAATTTTAGCCTGCAGTATAAAACATTTTAAATATTATGCTAGCTCGCTACCACTCGCCAGGAAATAATCGACACCTGGATGGGGATAAACGTCTTAAAACAATAGGCTGAATGGGGCCGAATGAATACAGCCCAGAGAGAGAGAGAGAGGACACAAAATACATATTCCAGGTTATATTATATGGCTGGGTCTGGAGGTCACACTAACCCCCTAATTTACAGCTGGCCAGGGCTAGCTTAACCCTAGGGATAACTAGGCCTATGTGGGCTGGAGCTGGCAGTACAGTCAAGATTTATGCTCCTTGAAGGATTCCGACCGAAGATTTATAATGTTTGATGAATTCTGATTATATATATATATGAATTAGTATATCTGTATGTCTGTATATCCAACTTTGTATGGTAGGATTTTGTAGATTAATTTAAAAGTAACATAAGCAGTTAAATTTTTGTTCTCCCCAAAATGTGGGTATGGTGTGGAGATGTCCGATGTCCGTATTGTGAAGGGTGTCCGCTATCAATATTCCACCAGCCAGGCGTTCTCGGTAGCCTAGTGGCATATTTTATGGACATTACCCCTGCTGCCTCCACTTTTGCAGTGTTTGGGTGTCCTTTTTTGGAGTTTGCGTGTCCTTTTTGGAGTTTGGGTGACCTTTTTGGAGTTTGGGTGTCCTTTTTGGAGTTTGGGTGCCCTTTTTGGAGTTTGGGTGACCTTTTTGGAGTTTGGGTGTCCTTTTTGGAGTTTGGGTGTCCTTTTTGGAGTTTGGGTGTCCTTTTTAGGAGTTTGGGTGTCCTTTTTGGAGTTTGGGTGACCTTTTTAGGAGTTTGGGGTGTCCTTTTTAGGAGTTTGGGTGTCCTTTTTGGAGTTTGGGTGTCCTTTTTAGGAGTTTGAATGTCCTCTTTGGAGTTTGGATGTCCTTTTTGGGAGTTTTTAGTATGATGTCCATTATTGGAGTTTGGGTGTCCTTTTTTTGGAATTTTTTGGGTGTCCTTTTTGGAGTTTGGATTATTGTGTCCTTTTTGGAGATTTTAGTATGGTGTCCTTTTTGGAGTTTGGAGTATGGTATCCTTTTTTTTTTAGTTTGGAGTTTGGGTGTCCTTTTTGGAGTTTGGAGTATGCCTTTTGGTGTCCTTTTTCGCTCTTGGTGTCCTTTTTAGTAGTCCATATTGATATCTTGTTGGACATACATTGCCCTAGCGGCTAGCCCTAGCCCGTTGTCCTTTCCATTTGTATAAGTGTCCTTTTTGGAGTTGAGGCTTCTTTTAGTGTCCCATGTACTGTAATTGCTTTATTATTTTTTTTATTGTTATTTGTATTTTATTTTTCTTATCCATAGTTACTTTATTGTATTAGCTATGGCCATGCTGCCTGTCACCCCCTAGAGTGTCTGATTTCTAATTTTGGTATATATATATATATATATATATATATATATATATATATATATATATATATATATATATACTGTATACTGGTATATACAGTATATATATATTTGTTTCACGTACTGAGAGCCTTTTTTGACAACTTTCATGGTTTTTTTTTTCGATTTTTGGTGCCCACTTTGTAGTGTCTCATTTGTGTTTGTGTGTGATTTAGGTGTCCATGAAGTGTGTGTGTGTGTGTGCGCGCGCGCGCGTGTGCGTGTAATAGAGAGAGAGGGAGAGAGAGAGCGCGTATTTTAATGTTTGTGTATGTGGGAGAGAGTGAGTACATGCGTATGGAAGAGAGAGATAGAGAGAGTGCGTGTGTGCGTGTAATAGAGAGAGAAGGAGAGAGAGAGAGAGAGCGCGTATTTTAATGTTTGTGTATGTGGGAGAGAGTGAGTACATGCGTATGGAAGAGAGAGAGAGTGTGCGTGTGTGCGTGTAATAGAGAGAGAGCGCGTATTTTAATGGTTGTGTATGTGGGAGAGAGTGAGTACATGCGTATGGAAGAGAGAGAGAGAGAGAGTGTGTGTGTGTGTGTGTGTGTGTGTGTGTGTGTGTGTGTGTGTGTTAAATGTTAAAGACCGTCTATCAGAAGGTTAGACCCACTTCACATCCCTACAGACACCCTGACCTTTACAATAGTCCGTAGCCAACCCTTTTATTATTGTTTACATTATACACAGGGGAATTATACGTCTTTTATGGAGGATTTGTGAGTAATAGTGTGTGTGTGTGTGTGTGTGCTTGACTGTGTATGTATTTGTATACAAGTGTGTGAGTATTTATTTATGTGTTTTTTTTTTAACTGCGGCTATGTTTGGGATATTTATGGCATATTCAGGCACTCCTGAATGATAAATCAAGCATCTGCATTAAATTAACTGTATTCTGCCAAAAACTAGGCGAAAATAGCTTCAAAATGAGACCAGAACGGGCCCCGTACGTGGTCTGGTTCACCCGCAGCGGTGCCAGTAAAACGCGGGAAACCCACTATTTGGTAGCACTCGCTCGCTTGGCTACACTGTTGAGAGAGACAGAGAGAGACCCGCGCGAGACACACCCTAGCTCAGTGAGCCGCTCGGTGCTCTGAGGAACGGAGGTGGGCCCCTCACGCTCCCGCCCACTAACACTCTATTTTTACGGTTTTTACAGGCTTTTAACCCTTGTCTAGAGGGGTGTTTTGGGCTCATTTGGGCATATTCAGGCCCTCCTGCATGATAAATCAAGCATCTGCATGAACAAAATTATTTAGCAAAAAACTAGGCACTAAAAGCTTCAAAATGAGACCAGAACGAGCTACGTAGCACTCGTGGTTCTCTTGCAGTGATGCCACGAACATGGGAGTTTAGCATATATCGGTATATTTTTCCCAGCTATGCTCACTACTGGCTACACTGCCGGCCTCTCGAGAACACAGGGAACATGAGTTAATGGGCGGCGGTAAGCCCTGGGAGTCGGCTGTCTGGCCCGCTGTGCTCCCAGCCATTTGCACTCGATTTGAACCCTTTAAAAGCCTTAATAATGCTCCTAAATTGCTGCAAATTGGTGCACGACTTAAGTCGAGCGCCGCCAATAAGGGGTTAAAGCCTGGAAATTGCTGTAACTTGCCAAAACATTCCAGAACGTCACCCGCAGCCAAAGGGTTAACTACCCCCTCTTGGACATAGGCTGATAACCTGTACATTCTACCGCTCAACACGGTGAAGCCGGTGATTTCTCGTTCCAGTCTAGGGAGTGAGACATGTAAATCACACACTTTTTTGGCTCGAAGCATCTCCATCTCTGAAGCTGCTTCACCTCTGTGCTTTACTGTCATATGCCACATATTGAGCAATTAACTAACTAGGCATTGCCCCCTTGTAGCATATTTTGAATATTGGAATACTCATACAGTGCTATTTAATCAGGGAACAATGAGGGTATTATTTTGGCGTTTTGGTGGACGATTATTTTGGCGTTTTGGTGGATTTTGTATATTCCCATTATATTGTACTTTTATTTTATCACCGATATTTCAAAGTAGGGATGTTTAATATTGTTGTGTGTTTTTACTTAATTTGTGTTTTGAGTTTTGTTAGTTTGTAAATGGTTTTGTTTATCTCTAGTTTTGTAATTAGTTGTGTTTATGTTGTTGATATGTTTGTGTCGTTTTGTATATTAAGGGGAGGTTTTTGTTTTGTTTTGTTTTGTTTCTGGACCCCCTTCACCCTCATGTTTAGCCCCATTCGGTTTGAGACATGAAGACGTTTGCACCATTAGTTTGGTGATTTTAAGACTTTTCACCCCATTTCTTTGTCAATTTTAAGACCTTTCGTG
>CM064568.1:47738361-47760861 GCA_032716605.1 Paralithodes platypus | reverse complement strand
GCGTAGGCAGCTCACTAAGTAATGAACCGATTTTCACGAAATTTGGTGAGCAGATAGGATACGTGTCAAGCAAGAAAATATAACGTTTTAGAGGCAATTGGTAGAGCGCATACCTCCGCCACTGTCGGCAGAGGTATGCGTTCTACCAATCGCCCTTATTGTATCCCCTGTTATAGCCTATATTATATTTTACCTTTCAATATGGAATGACTTTTCTTCTGTATTTATATTCTGGCTGGTGTGAAGGCGCCTATTCCCAGAGGCCCTGCCAAATATGGGTAAAATCGTCTAATGTTAGCCAGAATATGGGGGTCAAACTGGCCATAACACTGAGAGGGTTTAAATGTTTACTTTTCATTGTGGTTTGGTTTAATTCCTTATTTTATATATTGTTTCTTCCTTCCTTCCTTCCTATCACTGCTTTCTTTATTCCCTCGCCTGTCTTTCTTTCCCCCCTGATATCCTTCCTTCCTTCCTTTTTTCTTCCCTTTTCTCCCTAAAGTGAAGGAAATGGCCTGCCAGAAAGATATGGGCATCAGTTATCATCCCGGAGAGAGAGAGAGAGAGAGAGAGAGAGAGAGAGACAGAGAGACAGAGAGAGAGAAGGGAAAAGAGATATAGTGTACAATGGAAACTAAGCAACTGATGATTTTGTTGTGCCATACCAGAGAGAGAGTGTGTGTGTGTTGAATAAATGAGTAGAGATGAGAGCAGGGTACAGCTGTTCTCTACCTTATGCAAGAGTACTTCCTTATAATGTCACCTGAAGTTACTTATATAATGGAGGGAGAGAGTGTGTGTGTGAGTGTTTGTGGGAGAGGTAGAGGTAGGGTGTGTGTGAGAGTGAGAGAAAGGGTTTAATTAGGAGTAGAGTAGAGAGGCAGGTACAACTGTGCTCGACCTTATACAAGTGTACTTCATAATAATCCAACCTCCAGTTACTTATATAATAGTGAGAGAGAGAGAGAGAGAGAGGGGGGCGGGGTATATACAGAATAGAAGGAAAATCAGGGTACAATTCTCTTCTACCCTACAAGGATGCTTCGTTATAATCTAAACTGAAGGAACTTATATGAGAGAGAGAGAGAGAGAGAGAGAGAGAGTTCTGGAGATAGTTAGAGAGAGAGAGGGGGGCGTTGTATCGATATTGGAATAGCGAAATTGGTATATATTAATGAGAGAGAAAAAGAGTACAAAGGAGTACACAGGAAATCAAGCAACAACAGGTCTAGTGACCCTTCTAGGTTGCTTGTCCTCCAAAACACTGAGGATCAAGTGTCCAAACAGTGGTTTAGAGTGGGTAAGGGAACATTGGAAAGGGAACTACTTCCCTGGAACTAATGTCCGTGGCAGGATTAGGAAGTTAGTAGGGGACAGATGGGTTAGTAACTGAGGGGGGGATAAAATAAAGTTATTCATTTACAAACGCAGTCATTCGCGCGGGTTTGATGCGAGATATTTGTCTAGGCGGAGTTTAAATGAATCAACTGTGCTGCAGTCTATAACGTCTCGGGGAAGCCCATTCCTCAAGTTGACAACTCGATTGAAGAAGAAATTCTTAGATTGGTGTGAGTTAAAAGATTTACCAATAATTTTGCAACCGTCTCCCCGCGTGTAATTAGATTGGTCGATAGTGAAGTACTTACTACAGTTCATATTGTCGATGCCTTTGATGATTTTGAACACTTGAATTAAGTCGCCTCTTAATCTGCGCTGGGTTAAAGGAAATAGATTTAATTCTCTAAGACGCTTTTCGTATGGTTTGTTCTTTAGGCTAGGTATCATTTTGGTAACTCTACGTTGAACTCGTTCTAGCTTGTTTATATCTTTTTGGTAATAAGGGCACCAGGATTGAACGCAGTATTCCAGAAGAGGGCGGACTAAGGAATTGTAAAGGGTTAGGATAACTTCTTTGGATTTATGCTCAAATGACCTGCCTATAAAGCCAATTATTTTGTTTGCCTTCTTAACAACTTCTGAACATTGTTGACTCGGTTTTAGGTTACTCGATATTGTTACTCCCAGATCGGTTTCTCTGTTTACATTCTTAAGCTGAGTGCCATTCATCGAATAGTTTGCTTTCTCATTTAGGTATCCGATATGTAGTACTTTACATTTATCCGCATTGAAACTCATTTGCCAAATTTGGTCCCAACATGACAATTTATCTAGATTGTGTTGCATATCGTCAACTTGTTCTTTTGAGAGTACGCTATTTGCAATTTTTGTATCGTCAGCAAATTTTGAGATTGTACAGGTGAGACCCTCATCTATGTCGTTGATGTAAATTAGAAAGATAATTGGTCCTAGTACCGATCCCTGGGGTACCCCGCTACTTACATTGGTCCATTTAGATGCCTTACCGTTTATGACTACTCTTTGCTTTCTGTCGCTGAGCCAATTTTCTATCCATTTCAACACACCGTCTTGTATTCCATGCGCTTTTAGTTTTAGCAGTAAACGTTTGTGGGGAACTTTGTCATAGGCCTTTTGAAAATCAAGGTATATAATATCTACAGCTTTACTCTCATCGTAGAGGTTGAGGATATCGTGGAAGAAGTCTAAGAGGTTTGTTAAACAGGAACGTTTTTTACGAAACCCGGTGTTGAGTATCTTTAAGTAAGTTATTTTCCTCTAAGTGATTTACGAGTCTGTCTCTTATGACCGTTTCTAGCATTTTACATACAATTGAGGTTAAGCTAATTGGACGATAGTTACTGGGTAGGGATTTGCTGCCTTTTTTGAATATCGGTGTTACGTTGGCTAGCTTCCACTGCTCAGGCATAGTCCCAGACTGCAAGGATTCATTGAATAGCAATGTCAGTGGTTTGGAGAGCTCATCCTTAGCTTCCTTTAGAACTCTAGGCGAGATTGTATCAGGTCCAGGCGTTTTATTTACCTTGAGTTTATCTAAACAATTCAATACTTCTCTCTCTGTAACAGTGATATTGCTTAGAACATCTGAATTATCAATCTGAATCGGCGATGGTGTAGGGATATCACTGAGGTCTTCGGTTGTAAAAACTGATGCAAAGAAGGTATTGAGGGCATTACTCATTTGTACTTCGTCTTTGGTGTATTCTCCATTTTCATCGACTAACGGTCCAACAGTTGAAGTAACTACTTTTTTCTTTCTGATATAACTATAGAATTCTTTCGGGTTTGTTTTACTTTGATTCGCAACATGTAACTCCAGGGTCTTTTTACTTTGCTTAATTAACTTTTTGGCTTTGCGTCGTAGCTCTACAAATTTCACCCGTTCTTCATCATTTTGTGAGGATTTTAATCTATCATTAGCAAATTTTTTAGCAAGCAGACAGTCTGAAATATCTTTATTCCACCATTTGGGCTTATCATTATGGCCTGGACGCCGTATTTTCGATGGTATGCAGTCTTGCACTGCCTTAAGGTAAGTGGTTGTGAAACACTCCCAAGATTTATTTATGTCGTTATTGTTAGTCAGAAAGCTCCAGTTAGTTTCTTTAAGCTTTGATTTAAGTTTATGAAAATTTGCTTTCTTGAAATTAGGGACTTTCTCAATGCTGCTATTTGATTTGTTACTAGTAAACTTTAAAGTGAAAGTTATCGTACGATGGTCGCTGTTACTGAATTCATCACCAACATTCAAATTCTCTATTAATTCTTCTTTTGTTACGAGTACAAGGTCAAGCACATTATTACCACGGGTCGGAGATTGTACAAATTGAAAAAGTGAACTCTCTTGCAAGTTAGCATAGAGGTCGTGTCCAGAGTGTGAAGTAAGAATATCGCCCCATTTAGTCACGGGTAAGTTGAACTCGCCAAGATCTTCTATGTTAGTTATTTCTGCAATTTTTGTTCATAAATTTCACTGTCAGTTTGCACTGATTGAGATGGGGGTCTGTATAATAAAGCTAGTGTTATTTTAGTTCCTCGTTTATTATTTAATAGTACGTAAGATATGTCTATATTCGCAATTTGAGGTTTTGACATTAAGACAGGATTAAGACTTTCCTTTATAAAAAACAGAACTCCTCCTCCATTTCTATTGATCCGACTGTTCTCAAACATTGTATAACCAGGAAGCGTATATTCGGCTAAAAAGTTTCTGTCTTCCGTATTTAACCAAGATTCTGTAATGCCGATTATATCATAATGTTCTGTAAACACGATTTCCTCTAGATCTGAAAATGTATTGCGTATGCTACGAGCATTTACATAAAACACCTTAAGAGTATTAGAGTTGGATGTTACTGATTGTTCATTGTCTGAATTTTCAGTTCGTATTTGACTTACACTACCCTGTCTGGATACCCCCGGTTGACCCCGTTTTTTGAACGGAAATCCTTGACTGCATCATTGACATCATTGAGAGAGAGAGAGAGAGAGAGATAGGGAGGAGGGGTGGCTGGATAAGATATATTGAATGTTAGGGAGTCGGGGGGTGCCTAAAACACTGTGAACATAATGGCTACGGAGAGAGAGAGGGGGGGGGGCGGCGGAGGTAAAGAATGAAGAGGGGGGGGGGGAGTAGGAAAGTAAGGAAGGAGGAGAGAATGGAAGGAAGGTAGGAGGGCCTAGAAGGAAGGTAGGTAGGAAGAAAGAAGGGAACGGAAGGAAGGTAGGAAGAAGGCAGAGAATTGAAGGAAAGCTAGAGGAGGAAGGAAGGGAAGGAAGGGAGGGGAGGGGAGGAAAGGGATGAACGAACAAAGGAAGTATGCATAATTGAGACAGGAAGGAAAGGAGGCGGGAATAGAGGAATATGAGAGGAGGGAATGAAGGAAGGAGGGAGAGGAGGAATGAAGGATCGATGGAGAAAGGGAGACAGGAAGAAAAGAGAAGATATAAAGTAATGGAGCACAATAAGAGTGGACTAGGAGGAATAACATCCAGAAGACAGAAGGGGAAATGGAGAAGGAAGGAAACACTAATGAAGGAGGGAGTGGATTAAGCGGAGGAAAACAGGGAGAGAAAGGGGAAACGAGGAAAGAGGAAGGGTGGGAGAGCTGAAGGAAGGAAAGTAGGGAGGAGGGTAGAGAAGGAGGAACGAAGGGAGGGAAATATGAAAGAGAAGGAGGGAGGAAAGACGAATAAAGAGACTAACGGAAGAAGAGTAGAAAGGAGGACCAAAGGGAGAGAAGGAATGAAGGAAGGAAGGAGGGAGAGAGGAAGAAAGAAAGGGTTATTGGAGTTAAAGGGAAATGGTTTGAATTAAAAGTGGGAGAGAGAGATACTAAAGAAGAGAGAGAGAGAGTACAAAGGAGTACAAAGGAAATCAAGCAACAACAGTTCTAGTGACCCTTCTAGGCTGCTTGTCCTCCAAAACACTGAGGATCAAGTGTCCAAACAGTGGGTAAGGGAACTACTGCCCTGGAACTAATGTCCGTGGCAGGACTAGGAAGTTAGTAGGGGACATATGGGTTAGTAACTGAGGGGAGGATAAAATAAAGTTATTCATTTACAAATGCAGTCAGTCGCGGGTTTGATGGGAGATATTTGTCTAGGCGGAGTTTAAATGAATCAACGGTGCTGCAGTCTATAACGTCTCGGGGAAGCCCATTCCACAAGTTGACAACTCGATTGAAGAAGAAATTCTTAGATTCGTGTGAGTTAAAAGATTTACCAATAATTTTGCAACCGTTTCCCCGTTGGTCGATAGTGAAGTACTTAATACAGTTCATATTGTCGATGCCTTTGATGATTTTGAACACTTGAATTAAGTCACCTCTTAATCTGCGCTGGCTTAAAGGAAATAGATTTAATTATCTAAGACGCTCTTCGTATGGTTTGTTCTTTAGGCTAGGTATCATTTGGTAACTCTACGTTGAACTCGTTCTAGCTTGTTTATGTCTTTTTGGTAATAAGGGCACCAGCATTGAACGCAGTATTCCAGAAGAGGGCGGACTAAGGAATTGTAAAGGGTTAGGATAACGTCTGGATTTATGCTCAAATGACCTGCCTATAAAGCCAATTATTTTGTTTGCCTTCTTAACAACTTCTGAACATTGTTGACTCGGTTTTAGGTTACTCGATATTGTTACTCCCAGATCGGTTTCTCTGTTTACATTCTTAAGCTGAGTGCCATTCATCGAATAGTTTGCTTTCTCATTTAGGTATCCGATATGTAGTACTTTACATTTATCCGCATTGAAACTCATTTGCCAAATTTGGGCCCAATGTGACAATTTATCTAGATTGTGTTGCATATCGTCAACTTGTTCTTTTGAGAGTACGCTATTTGCAATTTTTGTATCGTCAGCAAGAGAGAGAGAGAGAGAGAGAGCGCGCGAGGGGGGGGGGGGGATGGGTAGCTCTTAGATTGAATACTGCATGGCATGACAGATAGACTGAATATTGCATTGTATAATAGATGGATATAGGTATTGATGGCCAGATAGATGGATATAGGTATTGATGGCCAGATAGATGAATTAAAGAGAGATAGTTTAATGGATTAAGGGGGGTCACCGGCTTTTTTTATCTTTCTCTCTCTTTTTTTCTCTTTCCCTGGCTTGTATCCATTCGGCCCCATTCAGCCAACTGTTTTAAGACTTTTATCCCCATCCAGGTGTCGATTTCTTATAGCGAGCCTGCATTGTATGGAGAAATCCGGCTTCGCCGGAGAAATTTTTCTATCGAAAAATTTATAAATTTAGCTTGCTGTCAAAACAAATATATATATATGCTGGCTCGCTACCGCTCGCCAGCAAAATATTGACACCTGGATGGGGGTAAACGTATTAAAACAGTAGGCTGAATGGGGCCGAATGGATACAAGCCAAAGAGAGAGGGAGAGAACGATAAAAAAATAGGTGGGCTCCCTTAAGTGACAAGTAAGCATACACGATAATATATACAGGTAGATATATAGATATACACAACTAGACAGATAACTAGAACAATAGATAGATAGATAGATAAATAGGGAAATATATAGATTCATAGATAGATACATAGACAGATAGCTACATGCATACTAACATATATACATGTATGGATAGAAATATGGATAGATAAATATATAAATTGATTGATAGATAGATAGATAAATAGAGATAATTAAATGTATAGATAGATGTACGGATGAATAGATAAATAGGCTGATAAATAGATAGATAGATAGATAGATACCCGTAGATAGATAGAGATAATTAAATGTATAGATAGATGTACAGATGAATAGATAAATAAGCTGATAGATAGATAGATAAAGATAAATAGATACATAGATAGATAGAAAAGTAAGCAGATAGATAGATAAATAGAGATAATTAGATGTATAGATAGATGTACAGAATCCAGATGAATAGATAAATAGGCTGATAGATAGATAGATAAAGATAGATAGATAGATAGATAGATAAGTAAGCAGATAGATAGATAAATAGAGAGATAATTAAATGTACAGATGAATAGATAAATAGGCTGATAGATAGACAGATAGAGCTAGACTAGAGCTAATTAAATGAACGTGTTGTTAGAGCGAGATAAAGCACAAATGACAGGTTAAAATAAGTGACCGCCAAAGACCTTCTGACTGATTGTGAATTAGTGGTTTGGTAAAGTTTGACGCTTTGAGAGAGAGTGTGTGTGTGTAATAATAATAATAATAATAAACGGTTTATTAAAGAATGGCAGCCTCATGAGCTGAAAATACACATTTTACAATTTAGTGGATGAACATGAGATGTACAGATATGAGGATGGTAAGCTTAGTTTACAAACAAAATAAATAAATACAATAATGATGCATGTGCAGAATACAAATTATCATAAAATTACCATGAGAGTAAGTGATATACAGTACATATACACATTTATTTACTTACTCATATACAGAACATACGTATATACACGTACGTGCGCACATACATATACATACATTATAGCATGCAGTAAGTGTGTGTGTGTGTGTGTGTGTGTGTGTGTGTGTGTGTGTGTGAGAGAGAGAAATTGATTGATAGATTTATAGAAAGTGTGTGTGTGAATGTGTGAGAGAGACAGATTGATTGATAGAGAGAGAGAGAGAGAGAGAGAGAGAGAGAGAGAGAGAGAGATATTAAAGATGGAGAGAGAGAGAGAGATTAAAGATAGCGAAAGAAGAAAAAGATAAAATGGGGCAGCGAGAAAATATGTAAGTAAAAGATCGAGAGAAAGCAAGAAAAGAGAGAGCGAGAAACAGAATAAAAGAGAAAGAGAGAGAGAGAGAGAGAGAAAAAAGTTAAAAAGTGAGACAGCCAAAAGCCTTCTGACTGAATGTGAATTAGTGATTGGCGAAGTTTGACGCTTTGAGAGAGCTACATAGAGCTACATAGATACACAGACCACACAGACCTCAAGGTCCTTACTAGGCAGTCTGGCCTTACAAACTATATATGTATATATATATATATATATATATATATATATATATATATATATATATATATATATATATATATAATTATATATATATATATATATATATACATAATTATACACACACACATACATATACACACATACACACACACACACATATATACATACATACATACACACATACATACATATATATACAGTATATATATACATACTGTACAGTGCACACACATACACATACATAAATTTTTTTTTTTTTCATATCACCCCAGCCCTCTGCAGATAGAGGTCAAGCCTTCCCTTGAAAGCGTTTATTGTGTCGCTCTCCACCACTCTCGCTGGTAGTTTATTCCACTGTCGCCACACTGTAGGTGAAGAAACTCTTTGTGACATCTAGGTTTGCCTTTTTGGTTTTTAATTTCATTCCATTTCCGCGAGTTTGATTAGTATTGTTTAATGTGAATAGTGCATTTACATCGACTTTGTCGAAACCTTTTAGTATCTTAAAGCACTCAATAAGCTGACCCCTCAACCTCCTCTTTTTTAATGAGAACAGGTTCAATCGTTTAAGTCTTTCTTCATATGGTTTATTTCTTAATGAGGGTATCATCTTCGTCGCTCTACGCTGTACTGACTCGAGTCTTACAATGTCCTTAATCAGATAAGGTGACCAGAACTGCACACCATATTCAAGGTGGGGCCTCACCATACTTTTGAACAGTGGCACTATTACGTTTTCATGTTTATATGTAAATTTTCGTTTAATAAAGCCCAATGCTATGTTTGCCTTATTTGCAGCTGCTATACATTGGTCGGAAGTTTTTAGGTTTTCAGATATTAGTACCCCTAGGTCTTTTACTACCGTTGCGGTTTTTATTTGTTTGCCATTCATTTCGTATTTGTATTTCATATTTCTGCTACCAACCTGCAGCACCTGACATTTATCGACATTGAAGGGCATCTGCCATTTTTTCGACCACTCTGATATCTTGTTTAAATCAGATTGCAACGCATTTCTATCATCTTCGTTCAGGACTGTATTTCCTATTTTTGTATCGTCGGCGAATTTGGAAATGGTGTTGTTTACCCCTACATCAATATCGTTAATGTAAATGAGAAACAGGACCGGTCCAAGGACTGAACCCTGTGGAACTCCACTAGTGACAGAGAGAGAGAGAGTACAAAGGGGTACAAAGGAAATCAAGCAACAACAGACATAGTGACCCTTCTAGGTTGCTTGTCCTCCAAAACACTGAGGATCAAGTATCCAAACAGTGGTTTAGAGTGGGTAAGGGAACATTGGAAAGGGAATTACTGCCCTGGAACTAATGTCCGTGGCAGGATTAGGAAGTTAGTAGAGGACAGATGGGTTAGTAACTGAGGGGGGGATAAAATAAAGTTATTCATTTACAAACGCAGTCAGTCGCGGGTTTGATGCGAGATATTTGTCTAGGCGGAGTTTAAATGAATCAACGGTGCTGCAGTCTATAACGTCTCGGGGAAGCCCATTCCACAAGTTGACAACTCGATTGAAGAAGAAATTCTTAGATTCGTGCGAGTTAAAGATTTACCAATAATTTTGCAACCGTTTCCCCGCGTGTAATTAGATTGGTCGATAGTGAAGTACTTACTACAGTTCATATTGTCGATGCCTTTCATGATTTTGAACACTTGAATTAAGTCACCTCTTAATCTGCGCTGGGTTAAAGGAAATAGATTTAATTCTCTAAGACGCTCTTCGTATGGTTTGTTCTTTAGGCTAGGTATCATTTTGGTAACTCTACGTTGAACTCGTTCTAGCTTGTTTATATTTTTTTGGTAATAAGGGCACCAGGATTGAACACAGTATTCCAGAAGAGGGCGGACTAAGGTATTGTAAAGGGTTAGGATAACTTCTTTGGATTTATGCTCAAGATTCAAGAGTGAGAGTGAGAGTGTGTGTGTGTGTGTGTCAGGGAAATAAAGAAAGTGAGAAAGAAAGGGACCAACCACTGTGAGAAAGGAAACAGCCTGGACGAAAGGAGAAAAAATCTTTCAAGTCTCCCCACAAAGAAATCGGGAAGTGGGGACGGAAAAAACGGAACAGAAAATGGCCGCCGCGAAGAGGGTATTGGGGATTGGAGTGGATAGATAGATAGATAGATAATTTGATAGATAGATAGATAGATAATTTGATAGATAGGTAGATAATTTGATAGATAGATATATGGGTAGATATATAGATAGACTGATAGTTTGATAGATAGATAAACTGATAGAAAAAATATAGATAGAAAAGTAGATAGGTAGATAGATAGACACATAGATAAGTAGATAGATAGATAAAGGGGGACATATGAATGGAATATTAGATAGATAAATAGGTAGATATATGCTTATATAGATAGATAGATCAGGGAATAATAGATTGATTTGTGCGTCTAAAACTGATGTCTTTTTGATGAACATTAGCCCATTTTCCTCTTAATTACAGATATATAATTTGATATGTCCCAATTAGCTGAGATAGAATATAGATCAATAGATATAGATAGATCATTAACACACTACTCTGAATATAGATACCCAAAAGTTAGTCGCAGATAGATAGATATTTTGATACCTATGTAGTTCGGTAGATGTTAAATAGATAGATAGAGAGACGAGATGGCAATTAAGAGATACATAGTGACATAGAGAGAGAGAGAGAGAGGGGGAGGAGGGCAGAGGCAGGTAGATAGATAGATAGTTACAGACAGAGAGAGAGAGAGAGAGAGAACATTGCATGATAGAGAAAGAGAGGAGGGCAAAGGCAGATAGATAGTTACAGAGAGAGAGAGAGAGAGAGAGTGAGTGAGTGAGTGAGTGAGATTGGGGGAGTTCCCTTGTGAGTAGCTAACTTAATTACATGGGTGTGGTGATCTAGCTCTATCTATATATATATCTATTTATATCTATTTATATCTATTTTCAGCTATGTTTGGTTATGTAAAATATATCTGTCTGTGTATGTATTCTCGTATATAATTTTTTTTTTTTTCATATATGCATTTATCACTTTACAGTATTGTTAAATGTTTGTTATTATTGTTTTTTATTTCTTCATGCACTTCTTCATTCACTACTTCCTTCATTTCTTCCTTCATCCTTCTTTCATTTCTTCTTTTAGTTCTTCCTTCTTCATTCACTCCTTGCTTTTTGTCTTCCTCCTGCATTCACGCCTTTCTTTTTTGTCTTCCTCCTTCATTCACTTTGTCCTTCATTTATTCCTTCCACCTTCATTAACTCTTTCTTTCATATCTTTCTTCATTTACTTCTCCCTTAATTTACTCCTTCCTTCATTTCTTCCTTCATTAACTCCTCCCTTCATTTCTTCCTTCATTCACTCTTTCCTTCATTTATTCCTTCATTCACTCTTCCCTTCATATATTCCTTCATTCACTCCATCCTTCATTTCTTCCTTTCACTTCCTTCATTCACCTCTCCCTTAATTTACTCCTTCCTTCATTTCTTCCTTCATTAACTCCTTCCTTCATTTACTCCTCCCTTCATTTCTTCCTTCATTCACTCTTTCCTTCATTTCTTCCTTCATTAACTCCTTCCTTCATTTACTCCTCCCTTCATTTCTTCCTTCATTCACTCCTCCCTTCATTTCTTCCTTCATTCACTCTTCCGTTAATTTCTTCCTTCATTTACTCTTCCCTTCATGTCTTCCTTTCACTTCCTTCATTCACTCCATCCTTCATTTCTACCTTCCTCCTTCATTAACTATTTCTTTCATATGCTCCTTCCTCCTTCCTTCATTTGTTCCTTCATTTCTTCCTTCCATCCTACCTCCCTACCTTTTTATATCTTCTTCCCGTTGTAATCCTTCCTTCATTTGCTGTCCTTTCTTCCTTGTTACCTTCCTTCACTCCTTTATTTCTCCCTCCTTGTTTTCCTTCTTCCACCCTCTCTTCTTTGCTCCTTCGTTCTTCCTTCTTCCTTCCTTCTTACTCCCCTCTTCCTTTGTTTCCTTCCTTGTTTCCTTCCTTCTTCCCTTCGTTTATTCCTTCCTTGTTCCTCCCTTCCTCTGTTATTCTTGTTTATTTCCTCCCTTTCTCCTTCCTTCTCCCTTCCTACTTTTTTCCTTCAATTTCCCCCCCTCCCTCCTTTCTTCCTACTTCCTTGTCTTCATTACTTATTCATTGCCTACCTTCCTTCCTTCCTCATTACCTACTTCTTTCCTTCCTTCCTACCTTCCTTCCTTTCTCGCTTAGGCCGCGTCCACACGGTGCCGAAAACAATGCTAGGAACATGCTAGATGCTTTTAAACATGCCACAAACATGTTAGTAAACACACCGGACTAAATAGCTTTACAATGCTGCAAACATGGCACGTTTTTGTCAAGTGAACATCCGCCACTTGTTCCCAGCAACAAAAGTCCACACCAGTGATGATAGAATGTCTCGAAACATGTTTACGGGTGTGAACGTCCAAACGAGATACTTTCAACATGGATGCAAACATGCTCAAAGCAGTGTTTCAGGCTCGTGTGGACGCGGCCGTATTCTTTCATGTATCCATTCCTTACTAATTGCCTACCTTCCCTGCTACCTCCTTCCTTTCTTAATACTTTCCTTCCTTTGTTCTTTCCTTTATTCCTTCCTATCTTCCTTCCTTTCATACTTTCTTTCTTCCTTCTTTTCTTCCTTCCTGCCTTTATTCCATCCGTTGTTCCTTCCTATGTTCCTGCCTATATTCCTTCCTTTCTTCCTATCTTCCTTCCTTTCTTACTTTCTTCCTTCCTTCCTTCGTTCCTTCCTTCCTTCGTTCCTTCCTACCATCCCTCTTACCTACTTACTTACCTAACTAACTACCTAGCTTCCTTCCTCGCTAACTTCCTTTCCTTCTCACCTTCCTTCGTTCTCTCTTTCTTCCGCTAACTTTCCTTCTCTCCTGAGAATTCGACTCCTTCCCCTCTTCCCTCTCCTCCTCCTCCTTCTCTTTGTATTCCTTTGTATGGTATTCCTCCTCCTCCTCCACTTCCTCCTCCTCCTCCACTTCCTCCTCCTCCACTTCCTTCTCTTCATCTTCCTCTACCTCCTCCTCTTCATCTTCCTCCTCTTCCTCTTCCTCCTCCTCCTCCTCCTCCTTCTCTTCATCTTCCTCCTCCTCCTCCTCTTCTTCATCTTCCTCTACCTCTTCCTCCTCTTCTTCTTCTTCTTCTTCTTCTTCTATATTGTTAGTACTGTTAGCTGTGTTGATACTTATGTCGATATGTTCATTTTCTTCTCCTCTTTCTTCCTTCAAATGTTGTCTTCTATTTTTCATATATCTTGTCCTTTATCTCCTTCTCCTCCTCCTCCATCTTCTTCCTTCTTCGTATTGTTCTTCTTCTTCTTCCCATCATCATCTTCTTCTTATTCTTCTTCTTTATTGTTAGTACTATTAGTGTTTTTAATTATCTGCATGTTAATTAGCTGTTGGTTTATTTCTCCCCTTGCTTCTTCCAAATGTTGTCTTCTAGTCTTCATTTATCATGCTCTTCATCTCCTCCCCCCCCCCCTCCTCATCTTCCTCCAATCTCTCTTCTTTCTTTCATCTCCTCATTTTTATTTCCCTCCCTTCCTCTTTACTATTTTTTATCTATATTCTTTCTCCTTCAATTCTTCTCTTTTTATATTCCGATACTTCCTCTTTTATATTCGTATTGATGTTTATTTTTTGTTTATTTTTTATTATCTGTTTTAATTAGGGTGTGCGAATTTTTGTTGAAAGTTTCATTATTTTCATGCCCGGGAGAGAAGCACATGGAGACACACACACGCACGCACGCACGCACGCACGCGCGCACACACACACAGCCACACACACACACAGCCACACACACACACACACACTCTCTCATTCGTCTTCTCCTTCTTCCTCTCCTCTTCTTCCCCCTCCTCCCCTCATGTCCCTCTTCTTCTTAAGCAGCTCCTCCTCCTCATTCTTCTCCTTCTTCATCTCCCCCTCCTCCTCCTCCTTCTTCTTCTTCAACATCTCCTTCTCCCTCTTCTGTTATTTTTTCATAGAGGTTGTGTTCAGTCTTTCCCCTTTGTGTGTGTGTGTGTGTGTGTGTGTGTTTGTGTGTACGTGCTCTGTCAACCTGTGCGTCTCTCTAGTCTACCTGTCGACCTAATCCCCATGTGTCTACCTGTCAACCTTAATCCCTGCCAGTAGAACGTTACTGGAATCCCTTTTCCTTCATGTTGTTGTTGTTGTTGTTGTTCCCTAAGCTGCCTGGCCGAACAGCCCCGAGTCCCTGAGGAAGGCCATGGCTACGATCGGGCTTTCCCACAGAGCTCTCATTGAGTGTAGATTGTGTTGTTGGCGGAAGTGGTTGTGTGAAATGCAGTCTTCTATGATGTGTTTAATGGTATGGGGTGCTGTGTTACATCCCGGGCAGGAGTCGACAACAGAGTCATTCAGTCTCTTCTGATAGCTCAGGAGAGCTGGATGGTGTCCGCATCTCAGCCTGGCCAGGTGGACTCTGTCCTCGCGAGGAAGGGAGGATTCGGAAGGATGGATTTCGGGAGGTCGTGCATGCAGCTGCGTGTTGTCTGTGAGTGAGTGGATGGATCGGTGAGAGATATGAGTATGGATGTGCTTCTGGAAGTTGGTTCGGGGTGGGCAGGGAGGGAGAGAGGACAATAATTGTGTGTGATACCGTGCCCTCTCCTTGGGGGCACGGGTCCTTGGAGCTGCTTCGGTCGCGCCGGGAATTTCCTTCATGTTAAGCCCCATTAGTTTAGACATTTTAAGTGGTTTGCTCCAACATTGTATTGTCTCGTTTGAGGCAATACACATTTAAGAATTGTTTTCTCTACCTCCTCCTTTCAAATCTTCCTTCTTACCTTTCTTCCTTGCTTCCTTCTTCCCGTCCATCCATCCATCCTTCTCTCTCTCTCTCTCTCTCTCTCTCTCTCTCTCTCTCTCTCTCTCTCTCTCTCTCTCTCTCTCTCTCTCTCTCTCTCTCTCTCTCCTCTCTCCCCTCTCTCTCTCCTCTCTCTCTCTCTCTCTCTCTCTCTCTCTCTCTCTCTCTCTCTCTCTCTCTCTCTCTCTCTCAAGACAATGTGTTGAAATGGATAGAAAATTGGCTCAGCGACAGAAAGCAAAGAGTAGCCATAAACGTTAAGGTATCTAAATGGACTAATGTAAGTAGCGGGGTACCCCAGGGATCGGTACTAGGACCAATTCTTTTTCTAATTTACATCAACGACATAGATGAGGGTCTCACCTGTACGATCTCAAAATTTGCTGACGATACAAAAATTGCAAATAGCGTACTCTCAAAAGAACAAGTTGACGATATGCAACACAATCTAGATAAGTTGTCATGTTGGGCCCAAATTTGGCGAATGAGTTTCAATGCGGATAAATGTAAAGTACTACATATCGGATACCAAAATGAGAAAGCAAACTATTCGATGAATGGCACTCAGCTTAAGAATGTAAACATAGAAACCGATCTGGGAGTAACAATATCGAGTAACCTAAAACCGAGTCAACAATGTTCAGAAGTTGTTAAGAAGGCAAACAAAATAATTGGCTTTATAGGCAGATCATTTGAGCATAAATCCAAAAAGTTATCCTAACCCTTTACAATTCCTTAGTCCGCCCTCTTCTGGAATACTGCATTCAATCCTGGTGCCCTTATTACCAAAAAGATATAGACAAGCTAGAACGAGTTCAACGTAGAGTTACCAAAATGATACCTAGTCTAAAGAACAAACCATATGAGGAGCGTCTTAGAGAATTAAATCTATTTCCTTTAACCCAGCGCAGATTAAGAGGCGACTTAATTCAAGTGTTCAAAATCATCAAAGGCATCGACAATATGAACTGTAGTAAGTACTTCACTATCGACCAATCTAATTACAGGCAGGGAAACGGTTGCAAAATTATTGGTAAATCTTTTAACTCACACGAATCTAAGAATTTCTTCTTCAATCGAGTTGTCAACTTATGGAATGAGCTTCCCCGAGACGTTATAGACTGCAGCACCGTTGATTCATTTAAACTCCGCCTAGACAAATATCTCGCATCAAACCTGCGACTGACTGCGTTTGTAAATTAACAACTTTATTTTATTCCCCCCTCAGTTACTAACCCATCTGTCCTCTACTAACTTCCTAATCCTGCCACGGACATTAGTTCCAGGGCAGTAGTTCCCTTTCCAATGTTCCCTTACCCACTCCAAACCACTGTTTGGACACTTGATCCTCAGTGTTTTGGAGGACAAGCAGCCTAGAAGGGTCACTAGACCTGTTGTTGCTTGATTTCCTTTGTACCTCTCTCTCTCTCTCTCTCTCTCTCTCTCTCTCTCTCTCTCTCTCTCTCTCTCTCTCTCTCTCTCTCTCTCTCTCTCTCTCTCTCTCTCTCTCTCTCTCAATCTTTGCAATTCTTTCCTTCCACTTTCTCGTAGGACTGCTATATCTACTAGGATTAAGTCCTGGCCGTCTCGCAGGGATTGTAAGATCTGTGTGGCCAGTGTATCTATGTTAGCCTTCCTTCTTCCCTCCCTTCCTTCTGTCCTCCTATCTTAAGTTCTCCCTCCTTCCTTTACTTCCTTCTCCCTTTCCTCCCTCCATCACTTCCTTCTCTCCTTCCTCCCTTCTTTCTTTCCCCCCTCCCTCCTTCCATCACTTCCTTCTCTCCTTCCAACCTTCCTTCCTCTCCCCATCCCTCCCTCCATCACTTCCTTCTTTCCTTCCTCCCTCCCTCCATTACTTCCTTCTCTCCTTCCTCCCTTCTTTCTTTCCTCCCTCGCTCCCTTCTCTCCTTCCTTCTTTCCTTCCTTCCTCCCTCCATCACTTCCTTCTCTCCTCCCTCCCGCCATCACTTCCTTTTTTCCTTCCTCCCGTCTTTCCTTCCTCCCTCCATCACTTCCTTCCTCCCTCCCTCCCTCCCTCCATCACTTCCTTCCTCCCTCCCTCCCTCCATCACTTCCTTCTCCCCGTCCTCCCTTCTTTCTTTCCTTCCTTCCTCCCTCCCTCCATCACTTTCTTCTCTCCTTCCTTCCTCCCTTCTTTCCTCCCTCCCTCCTGCCCTCCTGCCCTCCATCCCTTCCCTTCCTTCTCACTTTCCCTCCCTTCTTTTCTTCTTTCCTCCCACCACTCTCCTCCAAATCACTTTTCCTTCCTTTCTCATACTTCCTTCCTCTCCCTCCCTCCCTCCCCCTCCCTCTAATCACTTTCCATTTCTTCTCCTTCTCGTCCTTCCATCGCTTCCTCCCTCCCTCCATCACTTCCTTCTCTTTCCTCCCGTCTTTCCTTCCCTCCCTCCATCACTAACATTTCTCCTCCTCCTCCTTGCCTGTTTCCTCGTACTGTTCTCCCTGTTGGTCCCTCCTTCCTGGTTTCAGGTCAGTCACGTTTTCAAGATAAGTTGTTGGTCATCTGAAGGGCTTTGTTTCTTTGTTTTTGTGTTCTAGTGGCACGAATGATACATCGCCTTGTTTTACTGTTGTTTTGTATAATTGTTGTTGGGGTGTCGCTGTTCTCTTTTGTTGGGTTTTGGATCATTTGTGTTGGTAGTATTTACAATATAATGTAAATTATTCATTCTTTAGATTAAATCGCTTCGTGTTCTGTTGCTAAATTGTTTTGTTTTGTTCTTTGTATTCCTTGCTGTCATTAACGCACATCCCAAGATTACATGGCGTATGGGCTTTAATCAGCACATCTCTATGGTGTAATATAGTGATAATTATAATAGTGGTTGGTTTACTTTTTCACTTTAGAGCCATGAGACTGTTAAAGCTGTAAATGTAAAGGAGTTTGTTTTTTAACCCTACTGTAGGTGTGAACGCACTGTATACTAATAACCCTACGTGTAGTGTAAAACGCAAACTGTATAATAACCCCTACTGGTAGTTAACGCACTGTACAATATAACCCTACTGTAGGGTTAAAACGCAACTGTCTAAATACCCTCAAACTTGTAGGGTGTACCGCACTGTATATAATAACCCTACTGTAGGTGTAACGCACTGTATAATAACCCCTACTGCATAGGTGTAAAAACGCACTAGTATAATAATAACCCTACTGTAAGGTGTAACGCACTGTATAATAACCCTACTGTAGGTGTAACGCACTGTATAATAAAACCCTACTGTAGGTGTAACGCACCTGTATAATTAACCCTACTGTAGGTGTCCGGCACTGTATAATAACCCTACTGTAGGTGTAACGCACTGTATAATTACCCTACTGTAGGTCGTTAACGCACACTGTATACTAACCACGCCTACGGTAGGTGTAACGCACTGTTCTAATAACCCTACTGTAGGTGTAACGCACTGTATCATATATATGGTACCATGGAGGGGGATACCGTATTTTGTTTTGTCTTTCTCTCCTTTTCTCCCCTCCTCTTTCCTCTGGCTAGTATCCATATTCTCACACTCATTCAGCCTAAACGCACTGTATATTAATAGAAAGGACTTTGAGGGGGGATTACCGGAATTTGTTTTGTCTTTATTCCTTTTCTCTCCTTTCTATGGCTAGTATCCATTCTGCCTCAGCTGAGCCCACTGTTTTCCAGACGTGTCATATTTTATTTTACCTGGCGAGCGGTAGCCGGTCAGCATATATATATATTTGTTTTAAAAAACAGCAGCTAAATGCTAAATTTGTACATTTTTTCGATAGAACAATTTCTTCTTCCCGGCGAAGCGGATTTCCTCCATACAATGCTGGCTCGCTAACTAAAAATACCGCTCGCCTAAACAAATCGAAACGGACACCTGGATGGGGATATAAACGTCTTCAAACCATTTGGCTGTGACTGGGGGTCGAATGGATACAAGCCAGAAAAAAGAGAGAAAAATGACGAGAGAAAGATAAAATAAATCCGGTGTCCCACCTTACCTACGAGGTCACTTCCTACCCTTTGGCGAGACCGTGATGTGCAGAGTTCACACGTTTAGTACATACGCCGATGCACTGGGGACCAAGTACGTGTATGATAGCTAACACAAGCACAAAGAATCTGATAATTACGCAGCGCGAGAGAGAGAGAGAGAGAGAGAGAGAGGAGGAGAGAGAGAGAGAGAGAGAGAAGATAGAGATAAGATAGATGCAATCGTTGGTGCTAACTTAACCTGGGCAACTTGAAACTTTCCTACCTCTTGTCTCACGTCGTCTCCCCTCTCTCCTCATTCTTTTCTCTCTTTCCTCACACAATCTGTTCCCCCCCTTAATTTGATTGGTTCCCTGGGTTTTACTTTTACTACTTTACTCTCGCTCTCTCTCTCGCTCATCGCTCTCTCTCTCTCTGTCCAGCGCCGCCTCTCTCTCCTCTCTCTCCACCTCACCTCCGATCTCGTCCTTCCCCTCTCCCCCCCGCCAGTCCTCCTCATCTCTCGCCATCTGCTCCCCCCTCCTCTCATCACATCACGGCCCTCGCCCCCACACGCCTCCTCGCTGCGCGCTCATCTCTCGCTCTCTCGCTCTCTCTCCTCTCCCTCTCCCCGCATCTCTCTCTCTCCTCTCTCTCATCGTGAAATAGAACAAATGGCGGGTTTTATTCTCAATGGGCAATACAAAACACCATCAGAGTTTATGTTCTTCCATGTTAAGCTTATCCAGATCTGTTAAAGGTGAAGAAAGTTTGAAAAACAAGTGTATACAGAAACTAATGTATAAAGACACTTGAGATCATATTAAATATAATGAAACTATTTTAATATTGAAACTAGTATAGAAACTGTACAGGAGGAAACTAAACTATGTTTCTTTTCCAGGAGACGGGTCCATTGAAGAAGAGGGGGTGACCTGCCTATTTGGTTATTTCTCCCTCCTTTTCTCCCCTCTTTCTTCTCTCTGGCTTGTATCCATTCGGCCTCCATTCAGCCAACTATTTTAAGAACGTTTATCCCTCCCCATCTCGGGTGTCGAATTTTGTTTCTGGCGAGCGATAGCGAGCCAGCATTATATGAAGAAATCTCCGCTTCGCCGGAGACATTTTCTATCGAAAATAGGTACAAATTTATTTAGCCTGCTGTCAAACAAAAATAAAAAATATGCTGGCTCGCTAACCGCTCACCATTAAAAAATTGACACCTGTATGGGGATAAACGTCTTAAAACAGTAGGCTGAATGGGGCCAAATAGGGATACAAGCCATAGAAAGATAGAAAAGGGACAGCACCAATACCAGGGCCACCCTCCTTAATATCTTAGTTGCGGGGGTAGTTCTCGATAATTGACCGGGAACATTAGGGGCTCTTTTAACTATGTCTCTGCATCGTAGCTTATACCAAGTTCTTAACCTCTTTCCACAGCACCCATTACGTCTTTATACCTTGGATTCTGACGGGCATTAAATGATTTTATGCAGTTTTTAAGAAGGACCTACGTTCCTAAAAGAGCCGCTGTGCAGCACCACACGAGCGCTTTTTTCCGTCAATTTACCATGTTTTTTTTTTTTTTTTTCTCCTCGTTTATTTCGGTACATTTTCGCACTGGTATCGTTAACTAGACTGAATGTACTTATGTGGGGGTGGGAGGTGGCGGTTAATTAAATTTCTGATGATGTGTATTTTTTTCAGCTTCCAGACCATAATTGCCCGTTAAAATTATTGCTCCAAAGGTGCTCGTGGTGACTCCGGCATTAAGGGGAGATTTTTATTTCCACTTGAGGGCTTTTTTGTCTGGACCCCTTTCTCGTCTCATGTTTAGCCCCATTGCTTTTTAGAGTTTTAATTAAAGAGAGACGCTCTGACCCCCTTAGTTTGAGTTTGGGACGATTTTAAAAAGAAGGAACTTTCCGCCGCCCATTTCTGTCAATTTTAGAGAACTTTCGGGTGCCAGTTAGGGTGTCGATTTTTTTTTTTTCCTGGCGAGCGATAGCGAGCCTGTAATTTGATAGGAACCGCGGCCTTCGGCCGGGAAATTTTTCTAGCGTAAAATTTCACAAATTTATCTTTTAAACTTTGGTCTAGGGAATGTGTAATTTTTAAGTTTGATGGAGGTCTAGGGCGAAACCTACGAGTCCTCTTCTCTTCCTTCCCCCGTGATAGGGTTTTATTGAGGCCACGTATTTAATAACCCATTTGAAGTCTTATAGGTTGATTATAAACTAAAGACAATCGTCGTATGGTCACCGTAGAACATGATACAAAATTACTTAATGGTTGGTGAAGGGGTTAACAGCATACTACTTCGCTACACAAAGCTTCGTAGTAAATGAATACAAGCTGGACACTGGGCAATTTAAATTTTAAAAACGTCAGCTGTGAAGAAACAGGACTATACAATTTATAAAGACAAGGGGAGATGTGTCGATTTTTAAAATGAGTTGGCTTATTGGTTTAATCTGTTTATTATGTTTTAGGTTTCCTCCCTAGACCTCCATCAATCTGTAAACCCCGTAAACCCCCCCCCCCCCCCTTCAAGATAAATGTGTAACATTTTTCGGTAGACAATTGTCCCCGGCCGAGGGCCGGTTACTCTTAAAATTACAGGCTCGTCGCTATCCGCTCGCCAGGATAAAATCGCCAACCTAATTGGGCACGAGAAGTCTTAATAGTGACAAAGAAATGGGGCGTAAAATCTAAAAATCGCCAAAACTAATGGGCCGAACTTCTTAAAATAGACTAAAACCTGAAGGCCTAAACCTACCGCCTCAGGTGTACGTCTAGTTCTGAAACCTACCTCCCCTCAGGTGTAAGTATAGTTGCTGAAACCTACCTCCCCTCAGGTGTAAGTATAGTTCTGAACCTACCATCCCTCAGGTGTAAGTATAGTTCTGAACTCTACCTCCCTCAGGTTTAAAGTATAGTTCTGAACCTACCTACCTCCCCCTCAGTTGTAAGTATAGTTCTGAACACTACCTCCCTCAGGTGTAAGTATAGTTCTGAACAAACCTACCTCCCTCCAGGTGTAAGTATAGTTTCTGAACCTACCTCCCTCAGGTGTAAGTATAGTTCTGAAACCTACCTCCCACAAGGTGTAAGTATAGTTCTGAACCTACTACCCGTCCCTCATGTGTAAGTATAGTTCTTGAACCTACCCTCCCTCAGGTGTAAGTATAGTTTTTCGAACCCTTTGAAGATTTAGACACAAGACATTTAAACACTTTGGTCCTGGCTATCATTAAGACGATTTTAATGCAGTTTAGGAAAGGATCTATTGGAATTATAATATGTGT
>CM064568.1:47682645-47738261 GCA_032716605.1 Paralithodes platypus | reverse complement strand
ATTCCTTCCTCCCTCCCTCCCTCCATCAACGTCCTTCTCCCCGTCCTCCCTTCTTTCTTTCCTTCCTTCCTCCCTC
This sequence comes from Paralithodes platypus, assembly GCA_032716605.1. NCBI lineage: Eukaryota > Metazoa > Arthropoda > Malacostraca > Decapoda > Lithodidae > Paralithodes > Paralithodes platypus. The sequence goes on along the minus strand of CM064568.1, from coordinate 47,738,185 downwards.
CCTCCATCACTTTCTTCTCTCCTTCCTTCCTCCCTTCTTTCCTCCCTCCCTCCTGCCCTCCATCCCTTCCTTCTCTCCTTCCTCCCTTCTTTTCTTCCTTCCTCCCACCCTCTCTCCATCACTTCCTTCTCTCCTTCCTTCCTCCCTCCCTCCCTCTATCACTTCCTTCTCTCCTTCCTCGCTTCCTCCCTCCCTCCATCACTTCCTTCTCTTTCCTCCCGTCTTTCCTTCCCTCCCTCCATCACTAACTTCTCTCCTTCCTGCGTCCCTGTTGTCCCTCCTTCCTGGTTTCAGTCACGTTTCAGATAAGTGTTGTCATCTGAAGGGCTTTGTTTTGTTTTTGTGTTCTGTGCACGAATGATACATCGCCTTGTTTACTGTTGTTTTTATATTGTTGTGGGTGTGTCGCTGTTCTCTTTTGTTGGTTTTGATCATTTGTGTTGGTAGTATTTACAATATACTGTATATATTCATTCTTTATTAATCGTTGTGTTCTGTTCTAATTGTTTTGTTTTGTTCTTTGTATTCTTGCTGTCATTAACCACTCCCAAGATTACATGGGTATGGCTTTCATCAGCATCTATGTGTAATATATTGATAATTATAAGTGTTGGTTTACTTTTCACTTTTAGCCATGAGACTGTAAAGCTGTAAATGTAAAGAGTTTGTTTTAACCCTACTGTAGGTGTAACGCACTGTATAATAACCCTACTGTAGGTGTAACGCACTGTTTTAACCCTACTGTAGGTGTAACGCACTGTATAATAACCCTACTGTAGGTGTAACGCACTGTATAATAACCCTACTGTAGGTGTAACGCACTGTATAATAACCCTACTGTAGGTGTAACGCATATATAACCCGACTGTAAACGCACTGTATAATAACCCTACTGTAGGTGTAACGCACTGTATAATAACCCTACTGTAGGTGTAACGCACTGTATAATAACCCTACTGTAGGTGTAACGCACTGTATAATAACCCTACTGTAGGTGTAACGCACTGTATAATAACCCTACTGTCAGTGTAACGCACTGTATAATAACCCTACTGTAGGTGTAACGCACTGTATAATAACCCTACTGTAGGTGTAACGCACTGTATAATAACCCTACTGTAGGTGTAACGCACTGTATAATATATGTACCATGAGGAGGGATACCGGATTTGTTTTGTCTTTCTCTCCTTTTCTCTCTTTCTCTGGCTAGTATCCATTCTGCCTCATTCAGCCTACTGTTTTAAGACGTTGACGCCCATCCAGGTGTCAATATTTACCTGGCGAGCGGTAGCGAGCCAGCATATATATATATTTGTTTTAACAGCAAGCTAAATTTGTACATTTTTCGATAGAAAAATTTCTCCGGCGAAGCCGGATTTCTCCATACAATGCTGGCTCGCTACCGCTCGCCAGAAACAAATCGACACCTGGATGGGGATAAACGTCTTCAAAACATTTGGCTGACTGGGGTCGAATGGATACAAGCCAGAAAAAGAGAGAAAATGAGAGAAAGATAAAATAAATCCGGTGTCCCACCTTAACTACGAGGTCACTTCCGACCTTTGGCGACCGTGAGGTGCAGAGTTCACACTTTAGTACATACGCAGATGCACTGGTGACCAAGTACGTGTATGATAGCTAACACAAGCTGATAATTAAGCAGCGAGAGAGAGAGAGAGAGAGAGAGAGAGAGAGAGAGAGAGAGAGAGAGAGAGAGAGAAGATAGAGAGAAGATAGATGAATCGTTTGTGCTAACTTACCCAACTGGAAACTTTCTCACTCTCTCTCTCTCTCTTTCTCTTTCTCACATCTGTTCCCCTTAATTGATGGTTCCCTGGGTTTTACTTTTACTCTCTCTCTCTCTCTCTCTCTCTCTCTCTCTCTCTCTCTCTCTCTCTCTCTCTCTCTCTCTCTCTCTCTCTCTCTCTCTCTCTCTCTCTCGTGAAATATACAAATGCGGGTTTTATTCTCAATGGCAATACAACACAATCATAGTTATGTTCTTCCATGTTAAGCTTATCCAGATCTGTTAAAGGTGAAGAAGTTTGAAACAAGTGTATACAGAAACTAATGTATAAAGAAACTTGAGATCATAGTATATAATGAAACTATTTATATATTGAAACTAGTATAGAAACTGTACATGAGGAAACTATACTCTGTTTCTTTCCAGGAGACGGTCAATTTAAGGGGGGTGACCTGCTATTTGTTATTTCTCTCCTTTTCTCTCTTTCTCTGGCTTGTATCCATTCGGCCCCATTCAGCCAACTATTTTAAGACGTTTATCCCCATCTAGGTGTCGAATTTTTCCTGGCGAGCGATAGCGAGCCAGCATTATATGAAGAAATCCGGCTTCGCCGGAGACATTTTTCTATCGAAAAATGTACAAATTTAGCCTGCTGTCAAACAAAAATAAAAAATATGCTGGCTCGCTACCGCTCACCAGTAAAAAATTGACACCTGGATGGGGATAAACGTCTTAAAACAGTAGGCTGAATGGGGCCAAATGGATACAAGCCAGAGAAAGATAGAAAAGGACAGAACCAATACAGGTCACCCTCCTTAATATCTTAGTTGCGGGTAGTTCTCGATAATTGACGGGAACCATATGGCTCTTTACTATGTCTCTGCATCGTAGCATTACCAAGTTCTTACCTCTTCAGCACCCATGACGTCTTTATACCTTGGATTCTGACGGGCATTAAATGATTTTATGCAGTTTAAGAAGGACCTACGTTACTAAAAGCCGCTGTCACACGAGCGCTTTTTCCGTCAATTTACCATGTTTTTTTCTCGTGATTATTTCGGGACATTTTCGCACTGGTATCGGTAACTAGACTGAAGGTAGATTATGTTAGGCGGTTAATTAAATTCTGATGATGTGTAATTTTTTCAGCTTCCAGACCATAATTGCCCGTAAAAATTGCTCAAAAAGGTGCTCGTGTGACTCCGGCTTAAGGGGAGATTTCCACTTGAGGGATTTTTGTCTGGACCCCTTTCTCTCTCATGTTTAGCCCCATTGCTTTTTAGATTTTAAGACGCTCGACCCCTTTAGTTTGGCGATTTTAAGAACTTTCGCCCCATTTCTGTCAATTTTAAGAACTTTCGTGCCATTTAGGTGTCGATTTTTTCCTGGCGAGCGATAGCGAGCCTGTAATTTGAGAGGAACCGGCCTTCGGCCGGGAAATTTTTCTAGCGAAAAATTTACAAATTTATCTTAAAAGGGGGTCTAGGGGATGTAATTTTAAGTTTGATGGAGGTCTAGGGAAGAAACTAAGTACTTCCCCGTGAGAGGGTTTATTGAGGCCGTATTTACCCATTTGAGTCGTATAGGTTGATTATAAACTAAAGACAATCGTCGAATGGTCACCAGAACATGATACAAATTACTTAATGGTGGTGAAGGGGTTAACAGCATACTTCGCTACAAAAGCTTCGTAGTAAATGAATAATCAAGCTGGACACATGGCAATTTACCGTCAGCTGGGAAGAAACAGACTATACATTATAAAGACAAGGGGAGATGGGTCGATTTATTGGCTTATTGTTTAATCTGTTTATTATGTTTTAGTTTCCTCCCTAGACCTCCATCAATCTGTAAACCCCCCCCCCCCCTTCAAGATAAATGTGTACATTTTTCGGTAGAAAATTGTCCCGGCCGAGGGCCGGTTAATCTTAAAATTACAGGCTCGCTATCGCTCGCCAGGATAAAATCGACACCTAATTGGCACGAGAAGTCTTAATATTGACAAAGAAATGGGGCGTAAAATCTTAAAATCGCCAAACTAATGGGCCGAACTTCTTAAAATAGAATAAAACCTAAAGGCCTAACCTACCTCCCTCAGGTGTAAGTATAGTTCTGAACCTACCTCCCTCAGGTGTAAGTATAGTTCTGAACCTACCTCCCTCAGGTGTAAGTATAGTTCTGAACCTACCTCCCTCAGGTGTAAGTATAGTCTGAACCTACCTCCCTCAGGTGTAAGTATAGTTCTGAACCTACCTCCCTCAGGTGTAAGTATAGTTCTGAACCTACCTCCCTCAGGTGTAAGTATAGTTCTGAACCTACCTCCATCAGGTGTAAGTATAGTTCTGAACCTACGCCCTCAGGTGTAAGTATAGTTCTGAACCTACCTCCCTCAGGTGTAAGTATAGTTCTGAACCTACCTCCCTCAGGTGTAAGTATAGTTCTGAACCTACCTCCCTCAGGTGTAAGTATAGTTCTGAACCCTTTGAAGATTATGACACATTTTAACACTTTGTCCTGGCTATCATTAGACGATTTTATGCAGTTTAGGAAGGATCTATTGGAATTATATATATATGTGTGTGTGTGTGTGTGTGTGTGTGTGTGTGTGTGTGTGTGTGTGTGTGTGTGTGTGTGTGTGTGTGTGATAATTTAGTCTATTATAATTTGCGTGTTCACCCTGCATCTCGTTTTCTTTATCATGACTTTTAAGAGGACATTAAGCTATCTTTATTGTCAGATGTCTTATCTTTGTTCTCGTCGGCCTCGCTTTCTACAGAGAGAGAGAGAGAGAGGGAGAGGGAGAGGGAGAAGAGAAAGAGAGATATATTAACATGGATACACTGACCATGCAGACCTTACGATCCTCCAAACGAGTTGGTCAGGATTAAATTACGATAGAGATAGCAGAAGCTCAATTACAGGGAAGTGGAAGAAATGGATGGCATACACACACACAGAAAGAGATAGAGAGAGAGAGAGAGCCAATTTGCGAGTACTTAATTTCGTGACTCACTGGAGGACGAAAAATTGGTCAGAGATGGGAAAAGGGGGGGGGGGGTGCCCCCGGTTTGGAGGGGGGGGGGGGGGGGAGACACATATATATTGATAGTGAGGTAGAGCGATTCTGCAGTGAGAGAGATCGCCATGTCTTGATAGCATAATGGTTAGTGCGCTGAATTTCGGTGTGGGTATCCTAGGTTCGAATCCTTGGAGTACCACATTTGTAATTTTAGTTTCATTGATGTCATTAATTGGGTTCATTTGTAAGTTAATTGGTGGGTTGGTGATACTATGAATTAATTTATGCATTATTATTTTAGTTTTTAGTTCAATTTTACTTATATTTTGTTTATTAATTAAACTATTTATTTGTATCTTCTTTGTTTGGCTGCCTTGTGGGTGCCCTAGTTATCAAACATGGGGTGATTGTATTTATTGAGTTATCTATTTTGTATTATTATTATGTAGAAGTTATGTGTAAAGACCATCCAATCTGTTGAAGGTATATACAGTATATACAGTATATACCGGTATATATATATAGTATATACCGATATATATATATATAAAACATCTTCTATATTACAACTACTCCCTCTCGGTCATAGGCTGAGTGGCAAGACCACTCCACCACACCTCCCCTAAATGGGTGTGGACAAAATTTAGTGTGAAAAGAGGCTGGTTGTGACATAGTTGGCACCAAGATGGCGGAGAGTGGTCGATCTCTGTTAACGTGAGCCCTGTGGATAGAGACACATTCACACACACACACACACACACACACACACACACACACACACACACACACACACACACACACACACACACACACTGTTATAACAGACGTTATAGACTGCAGCACCGTTGATTCATTTAAACTCCGCCTAGACAAATATCTCGCATCAAACCCGCGACTGACTGCGTTTGTAAATTAATAACTTTATTTTATCCTCCCCTCAGTTACTAACCCATATGTCCCCTACTAACTTCCTAGTCCTGCCACGGATATTAGTTCCAGAGCAGTAGTTCCCTTTCCAATGTTCCCTTACCCACTCTAAACCACTGTTTGGACACTTGATCCTCAGTGTTTTGGAGGACAAGCAGCCTAGAAGGGTCACTAGACCTGTTGTTGTTTGATTTCCTTTGTACTCCTTTGTACTCCTTTGTACACACACACACACACACACACACACACACACACACACACACACACACACACCTTGATAGACCATTTTGTATTACCTAGATATCATACCCTACACTACCTACTCATATAAACGTATTGGAAAGAAATAGAGAGTCGCAAGAGATAGCCAGACATACTGGTACAGACACACGAATGGATGGATACAGACAATGCAAACTGACCCAGACTGTTTATTACTGGCACCAACAAAACAGAGACACGGATATTGACGCCTAAAGATACAAACTTCGAAATAGACAGACAGACAGACAGACAGACCGACCGACCAAGATAAAGATGAACCGACAGACACACAGACGGACAGACCACGAGCCTTGCGGTCCATTCCGGGGAGATGCACTACACTCATTGCAGAGTGTGCAAAATACTATCTACTCTCCTATTGAACTGCTCTAATGAAGAACAGTTTACAACTTTTGAGGCAAGTTTGTTCCAGGTAGAACAGATCTTGTGTATGAAAAAGTGTCCGCACATACTAGTGCTGAACCTTTTCAATTTATCACGAGAGAGAGAGAGAGAGAGAGAGAGAGAGAGAGAGAGAGAGAGAGAGAGAGAGAGAGAGAGAGAGAAAAGAGAGAGAGAGAGAAGAAGGATGGCAGGAAAGAGGGGAGTAGAGGATGGAAAGGAGGAGGGAGGGAGGAAAGGAGAGAGCTGAGAGGGGGAGAGAGAGAAAGAGGGGAGAGGGAGATAGCCAGGAGGAAGGAAAGAAAGGGAAGGGGAAGGAGAGAAAACCAGGAGGGAAGAGTGGAAGGGGAGAGAAAGATAGATAAAGAAGGAGGGGAGAGGGAGATAGCCGTGAGGAAGGAAAGGGGAGGAAGGGAGGGGTGGGGGAGCACACCAACATCGATTGTCTAAGGGAGCCATCTTATGGGAGGGAGAGAGAGGGATGGATACAGTAAACACATAGAGAGAGAGAGAGAGAGAGAGAGAGAGTGAGTGTATGTGTGTGTGTATATGTTTTGGAATACTTAAGCTTGGTGTCAGCGAATCTTGATAAAATTACAGGCAACTTAAGGGAGGGTTTTGTTTCTAGACCCCCTTCTCCTTCATGTTTAGCATATTAGTTTAGAGGTTTTAAGACGTTCGTTTGGCGATTTTGAGACCTTTCACCCAATACTTTGTCAAAATTAAGACCTTTCGTACCCTTTAGGTGTCGAGATTTGTTTTCTGGCGAGTGAGAGCGAGCCTGTAATTTTAGAAGTAACCGGCCGAACTACCGAAAAATGTACACATTTTAGAAGGAACCGGCCGACCTACCGAAAAATGTACAAATTTATCTTGATAGGGGTTGATTTTTTTTTTTTTTTAAGCTTGATGGAGGTCTAGGGAGGAAACTAAAAGATAAAGGTATATATACATAATAAGATAAAGGCATATATACATAATAAGATAAAGGCATATATACATAATAAGATAAAGGTATATATACATAATAAGATAAAGGCATATATACATAATAAGATAAAGGTATATATACATAATAAGATAAAGGCATATATACATAATAGATAAAGGCATATATACATATAAGATAAAGGCATATATACATAATAAGATAAAGGTATATATACATAATAAGATAAAGGCATATATACATAATAAGATAAAGGTATATATACATAATAAGATAAAGGCATATATACATAATAAGATAAAGGCATATATACATAATAAGATAAAGGTATATATATACATAATAAGATAAAGGCATATATACATAATAAGATAAAGGTATATATACATAATAAGATAAAGGTATATATACATAATAAGATAAAGGCATATATACATAATAAGATAAAGGCATATATACATAATAAGATAAAGGTATATATACATAATAAGATAAAGGCATATATACATAATAAGATAAAGGCATATATACATAATAAGATAAAGGTATATATACATAATAAGATAAAGGCATATATACATAATAAGATAAAGGCATATATACATAATAAGATAAAGGTATATATACATAATAAGATAAAGGCATATATACATAATCTGCCCCATTAAAACGAGTAGTACCCACTTAAGGGGAGGGTTTTTATTTCTAGACCCCCTTCTCCCATCAAGATTAAAACACAAATCCCTATACCCCCCCCCCCCCCCCCTTCGACGTAAAGGTGTACTTCTTTCGGTGTGCCAAGTTCCAAATATCAACCGTTACAGAGATATTGCATGTTAACCCGTTCACGCTTATGACGCGATTTTGAGCCTATTGGGGATACTTTAAAGCCTGTGTTACCATCAGGGGTATTTAGAAACCTTTAGTTTAGTTACTTCAACCTCTGCAGTTGGCTTTGAGTTAGCTGTGGGCAGAAAACTAGTTTTGGAGAGATAATTATAAGAGTGAGAGAACTCTATTTCTTATTGCTAATCTGGCAACCTCTGCGTCATAAAAGCGGGAAAGAGTTAAAAAAAAAAAATTCCACGTATTTCCCCATAAAGATTGTCCAGTTTTCAAAAGGCCAATTACACTCACCTAAATGTGTTTATTTTACCATTTTATAATCAAACTATCATAATTGTATAGATTACAAAATGATTAGAGACATTATAGCTGACATTGGACTTGTTGGAAACCATTTAACTTGGAAGAGTCCATTACATTGGTGCGGGGGAGGACACCATTATATAAAACCTTCAATATATCTATAAAAGTTGAGATTTTGAAATAATTATAGCACATTCTATTCTTAAGGGGGTAGTGCATGCTTTTTCTGGCCCCCCGGCCTTCTCCCTCGTGTTTAGCCCTTTGGTTTTTAGATTTTAAGACGTTCGGCCTATTAGTTTGGCAACTTTAAGACTTTTCACCCCATGTCGTTGTCAATATTAGGACTTTCCGTGTCATTTAGGTGTTGATGTCCTGGCGAGCGATAGCGAGCCTGAAAATTTAAGAGTAACCGGCCTTCGGCCAGGAAATGTTTCTACCGAAAAATGTACAAATTAATCTTGAAAGGGGGTCTAGGTGGTGTTATTATAAAGTAGATGGAGGTCTAGCGACGAAACTAAAAAATACATTAACAAATCCATACAAAGACCCAAAAGCAAGCACTCTACCCCCTTAAAAGCAAGCACTCTACCCCCTTAAAAGCAAGCACTCTACCCCCTTAAAAGCAAGCACTCTACCCCCTTAAACTCATCTATAGTTCTATACTATCATATCCCAAAGTTTGGCACACCCATTTCGGAACACCCTGTATACTAACTCTGGAAATCAAAGGGTGGTAGGTAGCCTTGCACCTTTCGCCCTAAAATACAAAATCTTAAGCCCTTTTAGTACCAGCGACGTGTTATATTTTCTTCTAGCTATATTTAGACGTTATTATGCAGCTTAGGAAGGATCTGTGGTAGTTAAAAGGGTTGGTTGAGATAGTTTGAAGCCATATTTTTGCTAGAGGTCCTTCCTAAGCTGAATAAATTCGTCTAATAGTGGCTAGAATGTGATAACATATACATTCCTGGTACTGTACGGGTTAATGCCGAGTAGAAATATCCAGATTGTGTATTTTAGGGTGGGGCAGGTGGCGTCATCAGATCATTTGTTACATTTAAAAGGTGAAAGGCAATACTGTTCTATAATGCCAAGTAGGAATATAATGCCAAGTAGGAATATAATGCCAAGTAGGAATATAATGCCAAGTAGGAATATTTCAAATGGTTCACTAGATTCTGGCTAAGATTGTACCCCCCCCCCCCCTCCTTCCCCCTTCTCTCTCACTCCCTCCGTTTCCTTCATCCCTCCTTTTCTTCACTCGTCCCTCATCCCTTCCTGCCTCCCGTCCCTCCAACCCTTTCCTTCCCTCCGTCCTTCCCTCCCCCTCCTCCCACCCCTTCCCTCCTTTCCTTCACTACTCCCCCACTCCTTCCCTCCCCCAACCCTTCCCTCCGTCCTCCCCTCCCCCTCCTTTCCTCCCCCACCCCTTCCAACCCTTCCTTCCGATCTTCCCTCCCCCTCCTTCACTCCTCCCTCACCCCTTCCCCCCTCCCTCACCCCCCCCCCTCCTTTTATATTACTCAGCTTCACAAGGACCTCTATCAATCGAAGGGCTGTCCTCGCTCTCAATTAACCCTATGACTCCCACAGATCCTCCCTAAGCTCAATAAAATCGTCTACTAATAGCCAGAATAATGCCCCATGTTATACTGAAGGGGTTAATGGTAGGTCCTCCGGGGGTTGAGTTGGGTTTTATGGTCCCCCAGCTTGTTCCTCATGTTTAACCCCATTAGTTTTCAGATGAATGTTGGTGATGAATTCAGTAACAGCGACCATCGTACGATAACTTTCACTTTAAAGTTTACTAGTAACGAACCAAATAGTAGCATCGAAAAAGTCCCTAATTTCAAGAAAGCAAACTTCCATAAACTTAGAGCTATGTTTAAAAAAACTGACTGGAGCTTTTTAATTAACAATAACGACATAAATACATCTTGGAAGTTATTCGAAACCACTTACCTAAAAGCAGTGCAAGACTGCATACCATCGAAAATACGGCGTCCAGGCCATAATAATAAGCCCAAATGGTGGAATAAAGATATTTCAAACTGCCTGCTTGCTAAAAAATGTGCTAATGATAGATTAAAATCCTCACAAAATGACGAAGAACGGCGTGAGATTTGTAGAGCTACGACGCAAAGCCAAAAAGTTAATTAAGCAAAGTAAAAAAGACCTTAGAGTTACATATTGCGAATCAAAGTAAAACAAACCCGAAAGAATTCTATAGTTATATCAGAAAGAAAAAAAGTAGTTACTTCAACTGTTGGACCGTTAGTCGATGAAAAAGGAGAATACACCAAAGACGAAGTACAAATGAGTAATGCCCTCAATACCTTCTTTGCATCAGTTTTTACAACAGAAGACCTCAGTGATATCCCTACACCATCGCCGATTCAGATTGATAATTCAGATGTTCTAAGCAATATCACCGTTACAGAGAGAGAAGTATTGAATTGTTTAGATAAACTCAAGGTAAATAAAACGCCAGGACCTGATACAATCTCGCCTAGAGTTCTAAAGGAAGCTAAGAATGAGCTCTCCAAACCACTGACATTACTATTCAATAAATCCTTGCAGTCTGGAACTATGCCTGATCAGTGGAAGCTAGCCAACGTAACACCGATATTCAAAAAAGGCAGCAAATCCCTACCCAGTAACTATCGTCCAATTAGCTTAACCTCAGTTGTATGTAAAATGCTAGAAACATAGAAACAGTCATACGAGACAGACTCGTAAATCACTTGGAGGAAAATAACATACTTAAAGATACTCAACACGGCTTTCGTAAAAAAACGTTCCTGTTTAACAAACCTCTTAGACTTCTTCCACGATATCCTCAACCTCTACGATGAGAGTAAAGCTGTAGATATTATATACCTTGATTTTCAAAAGGCCTTTGACAAAGTTCCCCACAAACGTTTACTGCTAAAACTAAAAGCGCATGGAATACAAGACGGTGTGTTGAAATGGATAGAAAATTGGCTCAGCAACAGAAAGCAAAGGGTAGTCATAAACGGTAAGGCATCTAAATGGACCAATGTAAGTAGCGGGGTACCCCAGGGATCGGTACTAGGACCAATTCTCTTTCTAATTTACATCAACGACATAGATGAGGGTCTCACCTGCACAATCTCAAAATTTGCTGACGATACAAAAATTGCAAATAGCGTACTCTCAAAAGAACAAGTTGACGATATGCAACACAATCTAGATAAATTGTCATGTTGGGCCCAAATTTGGCAAATGAGTTTCAATGCGGATAAATGTAAAGTACTACATGTCGGATACCTAAATGAGAAAGCAAACTATTCGATGAATGGCACTCAGCTTAAGAATGTAAACAGAGAAAACTGATCTGGGAGTAACAATATCGAGTAACCTAAAACCGAGTCAACAATGTTCAGAAGTTGTTAAGAAGGCAAACAAAATAATTGGCTTTATAGGCAGGTCATTTGAGCATAAATCCAAAGAAGTTATCCTAACCCTTTACAATTCCTTAGTCCGCCCTCTTCTGGAATACTGCGTCAATCCTGGTGCCCTTATTACCAAAAAGATATAAACAAGCTAGAACGAGTTCAACGTAGAGTTACCAAAATGATACCTAGCCTAAAGAACAAACCATACGAAGAGCGTCTTAGAGAATTAAATCTATTTCCTTTAACCCAGCGCAGATTAAGAGGCGACTTAATTCAAGTGTTCAAAATCATCAAAGGCATCGACAATATGAACTGTAGTAAGTACTTCACTATCGACCAATCTAATACACGCGGGGGAAACGGTTGCAAAATTATTGGTAAATCTTTTAACTCGCACGAATCTAAGAATTTCTTCTTCAATCGAGTTGTCAACTTGTGGAATGGGCTTCCCCGAGACGTTATAGACTGCAGCACCGTTGATTAATTTAAATTCCGCCTAGACAAACAAATATCTCGCATCAAACCCGCGACTGACTGCGTTTGTAAATGAATAACTTTATCCTCCCCTCAGTTACTAACCCATATGTCCCCTACTAACTTCCTAGTCCTGCCACGTTAGTGGCAGGGCAGTAGTTCCCTTTCCAATGTTCCCTTACCCACTCTAAACCACTGTTTGGACACTTGATCCTCAGTGTTTTGGAGGACAAGCAACCTAGAAGGGTCACTAGATCTGTTGTTGCTTGATTTCCTTTGTACTCCTTTGTATGTTAGGACGTTTGGCGATATTTAAACCTTTCGCCCCATTTCGTTGTCAACATTAAGACTTTTCGTGTTATTTAGGTGTAGATTTGTTTTCCTGGCGAGCGATAGCGAGCCTGTTGTAATTAAGGAGGGATCGGCCTTCGACCTGGATATTTTTCTCCCGAAAAATGTATAAATATATCTAGAAGGGGAATCATGAGGATATATCTAGAAGGGGAATCATGAGGATATATCTAGAAGGGGCATCATGAGGATATATCTAGAAGGGGGATCATGAGGATATTTTTTTTTTAAAGTTGTTGGAGATCTAGAGAGGAAACTAAAAAAATAATAAATAAATAAATAAATAAATCGACCCTAAAAGGATTTACATCAAGGACACATTTTCAATCCATCAGAAGAAATGTGTAAAAACTGTGATAGGTGACGTTTACGATCCTGGCCCATTGGTCGTGTGGAGGGAGTGTGGCCTTGATGGATATAGCTGGATTGTGGTGAGAGAGTGAGTGTCAGTGAGAGTTACACAGAGTTACACAGATGGTCAGACCACACACACCTTGCGATCCCTACTAGGTGGTCCGGCCTAAATACTACTAGACAGGGACTGTATATAGCAGAAGAATAGGACAGCAAAGTAGAAGGCTCTTTCCCCACCCTCCGCCCACTCCGGCTAAAAAGCCGTACCGGAAAATATGATGAGGTGTTACCTTATGGGTCAGGAAAAGCCCACAAGGACAGTTTTTACAGAGTATAGAAAGAAATTAGTCTGAAAGTTAATTTACGCTTACATACCGACCGATTCCTTGGGACACCTCGACGACGTATACAGACTAATAACACACATACTAAAGCCATTCCAACAGCTTCCTCTATCTACAACACCCCTTCTCTGCTATCTACACTTTCCCAGCCGTATGGTCCTAGTGTACTGTCTGATGGTGTAATGGGATTCCAAATGTAAGAGTAAGAGATGATAGTCAGAGAGATAGAGTGTGTGTGTGTGTGTGTGTGAGGGAGAGAGTTAGTACGAGTATGTGAGTGAGTGTTTAATAGTGTATAGGACTGGGATACTTCATATGAGATGTATTGATACATATAGATAGATGGATGGATAGTGTGTGTGTGTGTGTGTAATATGGTGTAAGTCTGGGATACTTAAAATGAGATGTATTGATATAGAGATAGTTCGAGAGATGGGTAAATGAATAGGCCTATATAGATTGACTGTGAGAGAGAGAGAGAGAGAGGGAGAGGGGGAGGGGGAGGGGGAGGAAGATCTTCACTCCTCCGTCTCCTCCATTTCTAAGAATCCCTGAAGGTTTGCCTCCACCCGAGAGAGACAGAGAGAGAGAGAGTGAGTGAGTGTGGTGTTCGTGAGATGAAGAGAAAGTGAATTTTGCGTGTGACTAGATGAGAGAGAGAGAGAGAGAGAGAGAGAGAGAGAGAGTGAGTGAGTGAGTAAATGAAAGAGAGAGAGAGAGAGACTTGATGAAGGGTGTCTGTCTATCCTATTGTCTGGTTTATCCTTTTCTCCTTCCTTCCTCCTTCTCTTCCTTCTTCTCTTCTCTTCTCTCTTCTCCTCTATTTCCTTTCCTTCCCTCCTTCCGTTGTCGTTCTATCGCTTTCCTCCTTCTGTCCATGCATGCCTCTCTCCTTCCTTCTTTAACCTCCCTAACCTTCAATCTTCTCTCTCTCTCTCTCTCTTCCTTTCTATCTCTCACTTTCTTGCTTCCTTTCTCCCCATCCTTCCTTTCTCCTTTTCTCCCACTCACTCCCTTCATCTACTCCTCTCCCTCCCTATCTCCTTTAGTATCTCCTTCTTTCACACTCCCTCCCTCTCTCCTCTCACACTCCTTCTCTTCCATCCTTCTTCTCTCTACTCTCCCTCCCTTCACCCCCCTCCCTCTCACACTCGCTCTCTCCCTATCTCTCCTACCCCTCTCTCTCCTACCCCCCTCTTGTATTCTTTAACCCCCCCCCCCTCCCCCCATGAAGGTATCCAACATCAATACGACTTCACTTGGAAACATCCGAAGCCTATTTTGTTTTTGTTTTGTTTTTTGTCTTAGGGTTTCCTGTAATACACGTCGCCTGCGGAAGAAGTAGGAATATATAAGTTTTACGAGTTGGTTTCAGATTGTTTAAGATTATAAATGTAATGTTAGGGATCATTATTATATAGGGTATTTATCTCGTGGTATATTGATTGAGTCATACAGAAATAGAACATAACAAACAACCAAAGTAAGGGAAAGTTTGGGTAGTTTTCTGCACCTTCTACTCCCTCATGTTTAGCCCTGTAAGTTTTGAAATTGTAAGACGTTTGCCCCATTAGTTTGGCGATTTATGGACCTTTCGCCCTATTTATTTGCTAATCTTAACTTTTCGTGTTATATAGGTGTCGATTTATTACTGGCGAGCGATAGCGAGCCTGTAACTTAGGAAGAATGTTTCTACCGAAAAATTACTAATTTATCTGGAAGGGGGTCTTGGGTGTGTGTGTTTATATTGATTTAATTATATATATATATACCGTATATATATATATATATATATATTTATATTATAAAGCTTGATAGAGGTCTAGGGATCAAACTACCCCCCCCCCCCTCCTTACCTCAAGAGGGTAAGAATTTGCATATAAATGAACTCACCCTAAGAAGACAAAGACCTGCCCCAAGCCCACTGTATTGCCTGTGGATGGTTCAGAAAGTAACTCTCCCGAAGACAGTGACGGAAATTAACACAGTCGGGGAAGTTAAGGGAGCTTTTTATGTATTTCTGTTATATATTTATATATTTTTGTATTAATTTTTTTTTTTTTTTTTCTCTTCCCTAAACCTCCATCCAACTAAAATCCCCTTTGAGATAAATGTGTGCATTTTTCGGTAGAAAAATGACCCGGCCATAGGCCGTGAATGAAATGAAGGTAGTGAATAATACGAAAACAGTGAACAAAGAACAAAACACTAAATGAAATACGTGAAAGGAAAGTTAATAAATCACTAAACAATAACCAAATAATGAATAATAGATTAAAGAAGTGAAAAGAAAGTGAATAATGCAATAAACAACAAACAAATATAGACATCTAAATGAAAGAACTGAAACGAAAATAAATAATAAATAAAACTATAAATACAATAAGTGAAAGGAAAGGGCATATATATAATAAAATAAACAAATATAGACAACTAAATGAAAGACAAATAATAATACAAAACAATAAAAATAAAAAATAACTAATTGAAAGAAGTGAATAATACGAAAACAATAACACGAATAAAGAAAACTAAATGAAAGAAGTGACTAATACGAAAACAATAACACGAATAAAGAAAACTAAATGAAAGAAGTGAATAATACGAAAACAATAACACGAATAAAGAAAACTAAATGAAAGAAGTTACTAATACGAAAACAATAACACGAATAAAGAAAACTAAATGAAAGAAGTGACTAATACGAAAACAATAACACGAATAAAGAAAACTAAATGAAAGGAGTGACTAATACGAAAACAATAATACGAATAAAGAAAACTAAATGAAAGAAGTGACTAATACGAAAACAATAACACGAATAAAGAAAACTAAATGAAAGAAGTGACTAATACGAAAACAATAATACGAATAAAGAAAACTAAATGAAAGAAGTGAATAACCGGTAATAAAAAAACAATGCAAAATATAGAAAATAATTGAGAGACGTGAAAAATACGAAAAAAATAAACATATAAAGGAAACTAAATGAAAGACGTGAATAGTTCGAAAATAATATAACAAATAATGATAGAAGTTAAATTATGAACACAAAATGAAAGAAGTGAAATATTGAAAACTAAATGCAAGAAGTGAAATTGTGAAAACGAAATGAAAGAAGTTAAATTATGAAAACTGAATGAAAAAAAAAATGTGAAAACTAAATGAAAGAAGTGAAATGAACACTAAATTAAAGAAGTGAAATTATGAAAACTAAATGAAAGAAGTGAAATAATTAAAATGAAATGAAAGAAGGGAAATAATTAAAACAAAATGAAAGAAGTGAAATAATGAAAACAACATGACAAGTGAAATAATGAAAACTAAATGCAAGCAGTTAAATTATGAAAACTGAATGAAATAAGTGAAATTATGACAACAAATGTAAGAAATTAAAACTGAATGAAAGAAGTCGAAATTCATGAAGGAAGGCGGGAGTCAGGCAGTGTGTAAACTCTGATGAATAATGTATTTTTCCGGGTCACGAAACAGCAGCAAGATGAAGCTATACACGGGTTGTATTGGGAAGGTCTTGTGTGTGTGTGTGTGTGTGTGTGTGTGTGTGTTAGAGAGAGTGAGAGTGAGTTAAAGCTAGCTCTATCTGGTAATACAAGGACTTTATGCCGAGTGAGTGAGTGAGTAAGAGAGAGAGAGAGAGAGAGAGAGAGAGAGAGAGCGAGCGAGAGCGAGAGCTCTATCTGACAATACAAGGACTCTATGCCGTGAGCAAATCCCCCACTTTAGAGGTTATTGAGTCTGTCCAGGGGAGTGGAGAGATACACACACACACACACACACACACACACACACACACACACACACACACACACACACACACACACACACACACACCTAGCTAAAGCCTTTCCCTCGTGTGGAGAATTATATATACCGAATTCGGATTAAAAATACAAACGTACATATTTCTCCGTTTTTCGTGGCAGTTCATGTCAAAAGAGATACAGGCACAAGGAAGTAATGCTATAGTTTAATTTGGTGTTATATTTATGTATTATTTGTTTTTAAGGGGAGTTTGGCCGTTTTTCTGGTCCCCTTTCTCCTTCGTGTTAAGCCCCATTTGTTTTGAGATTATAAGACGTTCGACCCATTAGTTTGGCGATTTTAACACCTTTCGCCCCATTTCGTTGTCAATTTTTAGATATTTCGTGCCATTTAGGTGTTGACTTTTTCCTGGCGAGCGATAGCGAGCCTGATATCAGAAGAATCGGCCTTCGGCCGGGACATTTTTCTACCGAAAAATGTACAAATATATCTTGAAGGGGGGTCTAGGGGGTGTTTTTCTAAGCTTGATGGAGGTCGAGTGTGGAAACTAAGAAATATAGGAATAAATTAAGAAATATAGGAATAAATTAAGAAATATAGGAATAAATTAAGAAAATTAGGAAAGAAATTAAGAAATATAGGAATAAATTAAGAAATATAGGAATAAATTAAGAAATATAGGAATAAATTAAGAAATATAGGAATAAATTAAGAAATATAGGAATAAATTAAGAAATATAGGAATAAATTAATTGATAGACCAAAACAAACTTAATTGATATTGAAGGGGTGAAAATAACGTTGGGTGGGAGAAGGGGCGCCGGCTGATGGTGGATGACGGAGGAACATTATGGAGGAGCTTCATTCGTGGGCACCCTAGTTATATCTGGGATCGAGGCGTCTGGCAATAGATAGATTGGAAAGGGGACAATATTACTTTTTTGTCATTCTTCGTAAAACAAAAAATATTAATTGAAGTATTTAATTAAGGCGTTACTGGTTACTTTTTGGTATATATATTTATTTATGTAATCATATATATTTTTAGTTTCCTCGCTAGACCTCCATCAAACTTAAAACATAACAACATCCCCTACACCCCCTTTCAAGATAAATTTGTAAATTTTGCGGTAGAAAAATGTCCCAAAATTACAGATTCGCTATTGCTCGTCAGAAAAAAATCGACATCTAAATGGCACGAAAGGTCTTAAAATCGCCAAACTGATGGAGCAAACGTCTTAAAATCGCAAACTAATATCATATCGATGGTAAAGAACCAGCCAGCGCAGGCAGAGGTATGCACTCTACCGAGTTAAGAGTCTAGTTATTCTTATATTTAAGGGGAGGTTTTTAGTTGATTCCCTAGACTTCCATCAAGCTTAAAATTACTCCCCCTAGACCCCCTTTCAAGATGAATATGTACTTTTTTCGGTAGAAAAATGTCCCGGCCAAAGGCCGGTTCCCCTTAAATTACAGGCTCGCTATCGCTCGCCAGGAAAAAATCGATACCTAAATAGCGCGAATAGTCTTAAAATTGACAGAAATGGGGCGAGGGTTCTTAAAATCGCCAAACTAATGGGGCAAGCATCTTAAAATCTCAAAAGCAATGGGGCTAAACATGAGGGAGAAAGGGATCCAGAAAAAAATCCTCCAGGTGGAAATCTCCCCTTAACTCATTCACTACGGGTTATGTACTTTATTTGTATTGTAGCCAATGTAATGCTATTGTTATTATGCAGTGTTTTAACTCCAAACCCTCATTCGTAAGTTAAATATAAACAATCTGAAAGTAGCAAACCTTCATTCACAAGTGTAAGATAATTGCTTGAAGGGAGTTAAAATTATATAGAATGTGGCGTCATCTGATGAAAGAGTTAAGAAAGAAAAAGAAGGCAGGACAGGAAAATATCTTAAGAGGAAAGTTAGCAAGACAAAAAATGGAAGTGAAAAATTAGAAGAGATAATTAATAAGTGAGAAAAATGATTAAAATGATTAGTGAAGTGAAATTAAGGCAAGGGACGACAGGAGAGAAGAATGGCTTACATTACATTAATCTGGAGAGGTGGGGGAGAGAGAGAGAGAGAGAGAGAGAGAGAGAGAGAGAGAGAGAGAGAGGTGTACAGTGTGTGTGTGTGTGTGAGAGAGAGAGAGAGAGAGAATATGAACAAATCATATAACAAGTTTATGAAAATAGTGTATAGGCCATGAGACAAATATATATGAAAAAAAAGTATATGATAAATAGGTATATGAGAATCAAGGTCTATGAAAAAGGCATATGCAAAACCTACATTCAAAGGGGTATATGCAAAAAAACTATAAAAGGTATATGAAAATGATGTATAGAAATAAGGTATATGAAGATAGGAATATGAAAACGAATATAGAAATAGGTATAAGGTAAAAAGCTAGTTGAGAAAAAGTATATGATAAAAGTAAATAGTAAAAGGTATAAGGTAGAAAGCTATTTGGGAAAAAGTATATAAGAAAAGGTATATGAAAATAATATATATAAAAAGGTATAATGTAAAAAACTATTTGAGAAAAGGTATATGCGACAAGATATATGAAAAAAGTATATATACTATACAGTATATATATATATATATATATATATATATATATATATATATATAAAAGGTATATTATAAAGGTAAAATGGATGGGTGGTAGGAATTGGTTGACAAGGAACCCTTAATAAAATGGTAATGGGGCATGAGAGAGAGAGAGAGAGAGAGAGAGAGAGAGAGAGAGAGAGAGAGAGAGAGGAGAGAGAGAGAAAATAAGTTATGCTAAATGTATGTAAAATAATAACCGTAGAAATTAACTGGAGAGACACAGAGAGAGAGAGAGAGAGAGAGAGAGGGGGGGGGGGATAAAACGTGTGAATGAATTTGTACCAATTTTGTACTTAAAAAGCGACTTGAGGTAGTTGGAGAAGTGGATAGCGAGCTAGATAGATATATGGATAGATATTATAGAAAGGAGATCCTGTAGATAGATAAATAGGTAGTTAGGTAGGTTGGTAGGTAGGTAGATAGGTAGGTAGATAGATAGATAGGTGGGTAGATAGATATATAGATAGATAGATAAGGAAGTAATATAACCGAACAGAGAGAGAGAGAGAGAGAGAGAGAGCAGTACCTTCACTACACAGTATATGGGTACCGTGATCGTAAGCAATCTAGTTACGACCAAGGGAACCGGAATAAGCCGGCTCAGTCATGCTACTGATAATTAGTTTATGGCTGTAGGTGCATGGTCTACCGGCTCTCAGGATGGCTGGAATGGCTGGGGCTGGCTGGAAGTGGCTAGGGGATGGCTTTTAGGGGCCTCGTGTATGTCGGATGGAAAACAGACGACAAGGGGTGGCTGAGAAGAGGTAGGCGTTGTATGCATAGGCCTACTGCATTAAGGGGAGATATCCACTTGAGAGAGCTTTTTCTTGACCCCTTTCTCCCTCATGTTTAGCCCCATTGCTTTTGATATTTTAAAATTTTTGCCCCATTAGTTTAGCGATTTTAACAACTTTCACCCCATATTAAGACCTTTCGTGCAATTCAGGTGTCGATTTTATCATGGCGAGCGATAGCGAGCCTGTAATTTAAGAGGAACCGGCCTTTGGCCGGGAAATTTTTCTACCGAAAAATGTACAAATTTGTCTTGAAAGGGACTCAAGGGGGTGTAATTTTAAGCTTGATGGAGGTCTAGGGAACAAACTAAATACCTCCCCTTAATATGTTCCGGTTAGATAATGAGGTCATACACGGAGACAGTTTAATTATGATTCATTTGTTTAGTCTATTTATTTACGTTACTAATTTGGTTACTCTCCTATTACGTAGATTCTGTAGCGAAATGTGTTGTTCATTGTGCAAACTTGTCATTAATACGACGCTGAGACAACAGTAGATTCACATGTTTCCATTACGTATCGATAAATCAGTTGTTAAGGGATTCAATTTACCATCAGCTGGGATAAAACCGACTAGATATAATGTGCAAAGACATAGCAATAGCCCCAACAATAATTTGAAGGTGACTGGGCAATGTATGGGACCTACAGTAGATATCGTAGTCCTCTTCATTGGCGGTAAATGGCGGATTTGGGGTCACCGGCTTTTTTGTTTATCTTTCTCTCCTTTTGTCTCTTTCCCTGGCTTGTATACATTCGGCCCCATTCAGCCAACTGTTTTAAGACGTTTAACCCCATCCAGGTGTCGATTTCTTCATGGCGAGCGATAGCGAGCTAGCATTGTTTGGAGAAATTCGGCTTCGCCGGAGACATTTTTCTATCGAAAAATTTACAAATTTAGCTTGCTATCAAAACAAAAATATATATATGCTGGCTCGCTGCCGCTCGCCAGGAAAATATTGACACCTAGATGGGGGTAAACGTCTTGAAACAGTAGGCGGAATCGGGCCGAATGGATACAAACCAAAGAGAGAGGGAGAGAAAGAGAAAAAAAGCGAGGTGGGCTCCCTTTATTGTTGCAGCTTTGACGAGGTCCCGGCTTGCAAACCGTCGATCTGATGACACAGAAGTTTTTGTCACAGGTTGCAAACTAGTCTATTCGCTGTAAGTAGGCGAAGAATCATGACCTCTATCCTCTGTAACTCAAAAAGGGCTAGAGCAAATTGGCTGTAAATTTCCACATCTATTTCTTAACTGACTCTTCCCAAATGGTAGAAATATACAGAGGTTAGAAGTCATGATTGCTCGCCTACTTACAGCGAATAGACTATAGTGTCGTAAATGACAAATCAATTTTAGTTGCCTATGACAGTCCAGTTATTGTCGGTAAGAGAGTAGAGTTGATCGCCAATGACAGACCAGTTAAGGGGGCCCACCTCGTTCTGTTATCTCTTTCTCTCCCTCTCTCTTTGGCTTGTATCCATTCGGTCCCATTCAGCCTACTGTTTTAAGACGTTTACCCCCATCCAGGTGTCAATATTTTCGTGGCGAGCGGTAGCGTGCCAGCATATATACTGTATCTTTGTTTTGACAGCCAACTAAATCTGTACATTTTTCGATAGAAAAATGTGTCCGGCGAAGCCGGATTTCTCCATTCAATGCTGACTCGCTATCGCTCGCCAGAAAGAAATCGACACCTGGATGGGGATAAACGTCTTAAAAGAGTTGACTGAATGGGGCCGAATGGATACAAGCCAGGGAAAGGGGGAAAAGGAGAGAAAGATAAAAAAACACGGTGACCCCCCTTAAAGAGTGGAAAGAACCAGCAGAGTGGTTGTTGATGACTGGTTCTATCTCGCTGCTGACAGTGGCGAGAACCAGCAGAGTGGTTGTTGATGACTGGTTCTATCTCGCTGCTGACAGTGGCGAGAACCAGCAGAGTGGTTGTTGATGACTGGTTCTATCTCGCTGCTGACAGTGGCGAGAACCAGCAGAGTGGTTGTTGATGACTGGTTCTATCTCGCTGCTGACAGTGGCGAGAACCAGCAGAGTGGTTGTTGATGACTGGTTCTATCTCGCTGCTGACAGTGGCGAGAACCAGCAGAGTGGTTGTTGATGACTGGTTCTATCTCGCTGCTGACAGTGGCGAGAACCAGCAGAGTGGTTGTTGATGACTGGTTCTATCTCGCTGCTGACAGTGGCGAGAACCAGCAGAGTGGTTGTTGATGACTGGTTCTATCTCGCTGCTGACAGTGGCGAGAACCAGCAGAGTGGTTGTTGATGACTGGTTCTATCTCGCTGCTGACAGTGGCGAGAATAGGAGCGTTCAATCTGTAGACAAGCTTGCCAGATGTTTCCAGATTCGCCAATTATCGTAATACAATGTGAACAAGACTAAGAAGGGTGTCAGTTTCTCAATTATTTGTCGATTTTTCCTGAAGTTAATAGAGTTAAGCGGGTTTAATCTTATATAGCGAGGTGGGCTCCCTTAATTCTTGTTGTTCTGGTATAACGGTCCCAAACAGTTAGAGGCAGAGGCAGGTACTCCCTTTAGGTCGACACTGTTCTTTGTCTCCCTTTATAGGGTGGACTTGGGTATTTCATGTCTGTTTCCTGTGGTGGTATTGAGAGCGGACTAAGGGGTGCATTTGTTAGCTAGTGTGGCATAATGGATACCGTACTGCATTAACCAACCGAACCTGCTTCGATAATCTGAAAGCTCCGAGACTGGATAATTCATAGCTGAAGCTTTAGGAGATAATATGAAGCTATTTGAGATATTACCAAGTTCACTAAACGACACGGATTATATTCAATTTACACTGAGACACAAGGGACTGGAGTTCTCGAAAAAGGGTTCCAGTCCTGACGATATTCTTGACATACAGTGTGCTGGCTTAATAATCCAGAAGGGTTGATAGCCTCTGAAGTCATATTTTAACTAACTGACACATGGCTGAGAGAGAGGTACAGTATAGCTAGGGGTTGACTGAGACTTGGATGGGACACGGCTGAGATATGGCTGAGAGAGGGGTACACTATAGCTAGGGGTTGGCTGAGACTTGAATGGGACACGGCTGAGAGAGGGGTACAATAGCTAGGGGTTGGCTGAGACTTGGATGAGAGAGGGGTACACTATAGCTAGGGGTTGGCTGAGACTTGGATGGGAGACGGCTGAGAGAGGGGCACAGTATAGGTAGGAGTTGGCTGAGATATGGATGAGAGAGGGGTACATAATAGCTAGGGGGTTGGATGGGACACGGCTGAGATATGGCTGAGAGAGAGGCACAATATAGTTATAGGGGTTGGCTGGGAAACACAATATCTGAGAGAGAGAGAGAGAGAGGGGAGAGAACAATAGCTCACTGGGACGATGATGCAAGACCTTCATAAAGAGTCTTAATTACTGCTGTTGACCTTTCCTGCCTTACTTCGATCCTTCCTTCCTTCGATCCTTCCTTCCTTCCTTTCTTCCTTTATGTCTATCCTTCCTTCCTTCCCTACTTCTGTCTTTCCTTCCTTACTTCTATCCTTCCTTCCTTCCTTACTTCATTCCTGCCTTATGTCTATCATTCCTGCCTTACTTCTATCCTTCCTTACTTCTTTCCTGCCATATGTCTATCCTTCCTTCCTGCCTTACTTCTATCCTTCCTCCTTTACTTCTATCCTTTCTTACTTCTTTCCTGCCTTATGTCTATCCTTCCTTCTTTACTTCTTTCCTGCCTTATGTCTATCCTTCCTTCCTGCCTTACTTCTGTCCTTCCTTCCTTACTTCTATCCTTACTTCTATCCTTTCTTACGTCTTTCCTGCCTTATGTCTATCCTTCCTTCATGCCGTACTTCTATCCTTCCTTCCTTCCTTCCTTACTTCTATCCTTTCTTCTATCCTTTCTTCCTTCCTTACTTCATTCCTGCCTTATGTCTATCCTTTCTTCCTGCTTTACTTCTATCCTTCCTTCTTTCCTTACTCATTCCTATTTGGTGTTCGCCCCATTTACCTAGGAAGCTTAACACATTTTGCTTCATTCAGCCAGGAATTTTAAGACGTTTTGCCCATTCCAAGTGTAATTTCAAAGAAACCATTTCTCTTGTTAATTCAATTCGGCCAAAGGCCGGTTTCTCCAAAATATCAAGCTCACTATCGCTCATCAAGAAAAACAAATATTCATGCGAAGAGTTTTACGTTTCAAAGGAGTACAAAGGAAATCAAGCAACAACAGATCTAGTGACCCTTCTAGGCTGCTTGTCCTCCAAAACACTGAGGATCAAGTGTCCAAACAGTGGTTTAGAGTGGGTAAGGGAACATTGGAAAGGGAACTACTGCCCTGCCACTAACGTGGCAGGACTAGGAAGTTAGTAGGGGACATATGGGTTAGTAACTGAGGGGAGGATAAAATAAAGTTATTCATTTACAAACGCAGTCAGTCGCGGGTTTGATGCGAGATATTTGTCTAGCCGGAATTTAAATGAATCACCGGTGCTGCAGTCTATAACATCTCGGGGAAGCCCATTCCACAAGTTGACAACTCGATTGAAGAAGAAATTCTTAGATTCGTGTGAGTTAAAAGATTTACCAATAATTTTGCAACCGTTTTCCCCGCGTGTAATTAGATTGGTCGATAGTGAAGTACTTACTACAGTTCATATTGTCGATGCCTTTGATGATTTTGAACACTTGAATTAAGTCACCTCTTAATCTGCGCTGGGTTAAAGGAAATAGATTTAATTCTCTAAGACGCTCTTCGTATGGTTTGTTCTTTAGGCTAGGTATCATTTTGGTAACTCTACGTTGAACTCGTTCTAGCTTGTTTATGTCTTTTGGTAATAAGGGCACCAGCATTGAACGCAGTATTCCAGAAGAGGGCGGACTAAGGAATTGTAAAGGGTTAGGATTACGTCTTTGGATTTATGCTCAAATGATCTGCCTATAAAGCCAATTATTTTGTTTGCCTTCTTAACAACTTCTGAACATTGTTGACTCGGTTTTAGGTTACTCGATATTGTTACTCCCAGATCGGTTTCTCTGTTTACATTCTTAAGCTGAGTGCCATTCATCGAATAGTTTGCTTTCTCATTTAGGTATCCGATATGTAGTACTTTACATTTATCCGCATTGAAACTCATTTGCCAAATTTGGGCCCAATGTGACAATTTATCTAGATTGTGTGGCATATCGTCAACGTGATCTTTTGAGAGTACGCTATTTGCAATTTTTGTATCGTCAGCAAATTTTGAGATTGTACAGGTGAAACCCTCATCTATGTCGTTGATGTAAATTAGAAAGAGAATTGGTCCTAGTACCGATCCCTGGGGTACCCCGCTACTTACATTGGTCCATTTAGATGCCTTACCGTTTATGACTACTCTTTGCTTTCTGTCGCTGAGCCAATTTTCTATCCATTTCAACACACCGTCTTGTATTCCATGCGCTTTTAGTTTTAGCAGTAAACGTTTGTGGGGAACTTTGTCAAAGGCCTTTTGAAAATCAAGGTATATAATATCTACAGCTTTACTCTCATCGTAGAGGTTGAGGATATCGTGGAAGAAGTCTAAGAGGTTTGTTAAACAGGAACGTTTTTTACGAAAGCCGTGTTGAGTATCTTTAAGTATGTTATTTTCCTCTAAGTGATTTACGAGTCTGTCTCTTATGACCGTTTCTAGCATTTTACATACAACTGAGGTTAAGCTAATTGGACGATAGTTACTGGGTAGGGATTTGCTGCCTTTTTTGAATATCGGTGTTACGTTGGCTATCTTCCACTGATCAGGCATAGTTCCAGACTGCAAGGATTTATTGAATAGTAATGTCAGTGGTTTGGAGAGCTCATCCTTAGCTTCCTTGCTAAATGGGGCGAAACATCTTTACATTTCTGACTATATGAGAGAGAGAGAGAGAGAGACTAATACTACTGGAACTATGATGGAATACCCTCATAAACACTATCAATTACTTATTTATATTCGTCATTCTTCCTTCCTTCCATTCGTCCTTCTTTCTTTCGCGTCTTCTTTCTTTCCCCGTCCTTCTCGTCTCCTTCTTTCCTTCCTTCCTTCCTTCTTTCCTTTAATCTTTCTTTTCTGGCTGAGAGAGAGAGAGAGAGAGAGAGAGAGAGAGGGGGGGGGGGATAATAACACCCTTAATTGCTGTTATTGTGTTCTTCATTCCGTTTTCTTCACTTTATATTATTGTCTTGATGTTATTTACCTCTTTCACTGTTAAGGCAGCTCAGACGGTATTTGTGCAGCATAATTTACTGGTTCGTCTCAATGGTTTAAGGAAGGGGTTTAGTTTGATCTCTAAACCTCTATTTAACTGTTTAAAAATACCTACAAGACCCCCCTTCGATATAAATTTGTAAATTTTTCGGTAGAAAAATGTCCCGGCCGAAGGCCGATTCCTCTTCAAATACAGGCTCGCTATCGCTCGCCAGGAAAAAATCGACACCTAAATGGCACGAAAAGTCTTAATATTGGCATAGAAATGAGGTAAAAGGTCTGAAAATCGCCAAACTAATGGGGCAAATGTCTTGAAATCTCATAACTAATAGGGCTAAACATGAGGGAGGAGGAGGACTCGAAAAACCAACTGCCTCCCCTTAAACTCTGCCTTATTGTTGTTGTCCTCCCTCTTCCCTCCCTCTTCCTCCCTCTTCCTCCCTCTCCCTCCCTCTTCCTCCCTCTTCTAGTTCTTGTTATTGTTTTGTTATCTAGTTCTTGTTCTTTCTTCTCTAATTGGTTTTCTTTTTTCTTTCTCTAGACGCTTTTCTTCCTTCTTTCCTTTCTTCCTTCCTTCATCCCATCCTTCCTTTCTTCGCTTTCTTACCTTCCTTCATTCTTTCCTTTACCCCTTCCTTCATCTAGTTCCTCTCCTTCCTTTCTTCCCTTCTTCTTTCCTTCATTCCTTCCTTTACCCCTTCCTTCATCTAGTTCCTCTCCTTCCTTTCTTCCCTTCTTCTTTCCTTCATTCCTTCCTTTACCCCTTCCTTCATCTAGTTCCTCTCCTTCCTTTCTTCCCTTCTTCTTTCCTTCCTTCCTTCCTTTATCCCTTCCTTCATCTAGTTCCTCTCCTTCCTTTCTTCCCTTCTTCTTTCCTTCATTCCTTCCTACCTTTCTTCTCAGTTGATTCCCTAGACTTTCATCAAGCTTAAAATTACTCCCCCTTGACCCCCTTTCAAGATAAATTTGTAAATTTTTCGGTATAAAATGTCCCGGCCGAAGGCCGGTTCCCCTTAAATTGCAGGCTCGCTATCGCTCGCCAGGAAAAAATCGATACCTAAATGGCACGAATGGTCTTAAAATTGACAGAAATGGGGCGAGGGTTCTTAAAATCGCCAAACTAATGGGGCAAGCGTCTTTAAATCTCACAAGCAATGGGGCTAAACATGAGGGAGAAAGGTTAAAAAAAAATCCTCCAGGTGGAAATCTCCCCTTAACGGTTTGCTTCTTTCTTTCTTCCTTCTTTCCTTCCTTCTTTCTTTTACCCCTACCTTCCTTTCTTCTTTCCTTCCTTCCTTCCTTCCTTTATCCCATCCTCCATCTAGTTCCTTTCTTCGCTTTCTTACCTTCCTTTCTTATTTCCTTCCTTCCTTCCTTTACCCCTTCCTTCATCTAGTTCCTCTTTCCTTTCTTCCCTTCTTCTTTCCTTCATTCCTTCCTTTACCCCTTCCTTCATCTAGTTCCTTTCCTTCCTTTCTTCCCTTCTTCTTTCCTTCATTCCTTCCTTTACCCCTTCCTTCATCTAGTTCCTCTCCTTCCTTTCTTCCCTTCTTCTTTCCTTCATTCCTTCCTTTATCCCTTCCTTCATCTAGTTCCTCTCCTTCCTTTCTTCCCTTCTTCTTTCCTTCATTCCTTCCTTTATCCCTTCCTTCATCTAGTTCCTCTCCTTCCTTTCTTCCCTTCTTCTTTCCTTCATTCCTTCCTACCTTTCTTCTTGCCTTCACCCCTTCCTTCCTCTATTTCCTCCTTCCTTCCTGTTTTATACTTCCCTCTCATTTTCCTTCTTTCCTTCCTTCCTTCACTCACCCCTTCCTTCCTCTCTTTCTCTCCTTCCATCCTTCCTTTCTTTCTCCCTTCAATCCTTCTTTCTTCTTCTTCCTATCTTCCTGCCTCTCTTTTCTCCCCTTCCTTCATTCCTTTTTTTCTTCCTTCATTCACCCCTTCTTTCCTCTTCTTCCATCTTTCCTTCGTTCCTTCCTTCCTTCCTTTCCTCTCTTCCTTCATTCCTTCCTTCACTGGGACTATGATGAAAGGCCCTCATAAAGACACTTAAGGGGGTAGTACTCGCTTTTTCTGGACCCCCTTCTCCCTCACGTTTAGCATATTTGTTTTGAGATTTTAAGACGTTCGTTCCGTTAGTTTGGCGATTTTGAGACCTTTCGCCCAATTGTTTTGGTCAATATTTAGACCTTTCGTGCCCTTTAGGTGTCGATTTTTTTCCTGGCGAGCGATAGCGAGCCTCTATTTTTAGAAGGAACCGGCCTTTGGTCGGGAAATTTTTCTACCGAAAAAAATGTACAAATTCATCTTGAAAGGGGGTCTAGGGAGTGTTTTTATAAGCTTGATGGACGTCTAGCGAGGAAACTCAAAAATATATTAATACATAAATATATAGACCAAACACTAAGCACTACCCCTTTAAGTACTGCTACCTCTCCTTCTTTTCCTTCCTTCAAAATGATTTGCGTCAGTCATCACTTCCTTCTTTGCTTCCTACCTTCACTCCCTCCTTCTTCGTTGTTGTATGGTCTGGTCTGGTTCCAATTCTTCTCTTTATCACTGCTTTCAATTTTTTTTTTTTTACTTTTTCCTGTCTACCTTCCTACCTTCTCTACCCTCCCGCCTTCTTTCCTTCCTTCCTTCCTTCCTTTCTTCTCTACCTTCCTTCCTTCTCTACCCTTCCTCCTTCTTTCCTTCCTGCCTTCATTTTTGTCTTCTCTACCGTCCTTCCTTCCTTTCTTCTCTACCTTCCTTCTCTACCCTCCCTACTTCTTTCCTTCCTTTCTCCTCTACCCTTCCTCCTTCTTTCCTTCCTTCCTTCATTTTTTCTTCTCTACCGTCTTTCCTTCCTTCCCCTCTACTTTCTCTACCTTCCCTCCTTCTTTCGTGCCTTCCTTCCTTTCTTCTCTACCTTCCTTCTCTACCCTCCCTCCCTCTTTCCTGTCTTCACTACCTTCCTTCCTTTCTTCTCTACCTTCCTCCCTTCTCTACCTTCCTTCTCTACCCTCCCTCCTTCTTTCCTGTCTTCACTACCTTCCTTCCTTCTCTACCCTCCCTCCTTCTCTCCTGTCTTCACTACCTTCCTTTCTTCTCTACCTTCCTTCCTTCTCTACCCTCCCTCCTTCTTTCCTGTCTTCACTACCTTCCTTCCTTCCTTTCTTCTCTACCTTCCTTCCTTCTCTACCCTTCCTCCTTCTTTCCTTCCTAACCTTTCTTTCTTCTCTACCTTCCTTCCTTCCTTTCTACTTTCTCTACCCTCCCTCCCTCCTTCCTTCCTTCTCTACCCTCCCTCCTTTTTTTCCTTCCTTCTTTCCTTCCTGCTTTCTTTCTCTACCCTTCCTCCTTCTTTCCTTCCTAACCTTTCTTTCTTCTCTACCTTCCTTCCTTCCTTTCTACTTTCTCTACCCCCCTTCCTTTCTTATCTACCCTCCCTCCTTCTTTCCTTACTTCCTTCTTTCTTTCTCTACCCTCCCTCCTTCCTTCCTTCCTTCCTTTCTTCTCTACCTTCCTTCCTTCACTGGGATGATGAGGTAAGGCCCTCATAAAGACACTTAATTACTGGTACCCCTCATTCTTTCCTTCCTTCCTTCTTTTCTGCCTTCCTTCCTTCCCCACTGTTTACTTTCCTCCCTTGATTCCTTCTCCGTCTTCCTTTATTGATGCCTTCCTTCCTTCTCTCTACTCTCCATTCACCCATCCTTCCTTCTTCCCTTATCCCTACTTCATATTTCCCTATTTCTTTTATTATTGTTTTTAATCCTTACCCTTGTCTTCTCCGCCTTCTATCTTTCCCTCTTTCGTCTGCCTTCCTTCCTTTGTTTTCCTCTCCTTCCGTCCTTTACTCTTTGCTTCCTTCCTTCCTTCCTTTGCTTCTCTCTCCTTCCTTTACTTTCTTCCTTCCATCATTTGCTTCCTTTTCCTTCCTTCCTTTACTTATCTCTGCTTCCTTCCTTCTTTACTTCCTTCCATCCTTCCAGCCTTCCTTTACTTCCTTCCTTCCTTCCTTCCTTCCTCGCACCCTTTCATTCATTCTTCTATATTATATGTTTAGTTTCTCTCCTCCCTATATTCTAACTTTGCTTGTATTATCTTTCCTTTTATCTTGTGTTCCTATCTTTCCTTCTCACCTCTCCTCCTTCCTTCATTTATTCAGTCCTCCTTCTCTCCCTTCCTTCCGTTCATCTCCCATGCATTCGTTTATTCATTAATTAATGTATTCAACGAGTCCCTAATCACCCATTCCTTGTTTTCTTCTTCTATTCTTCCTTTTGTTCCTCCTCCTTCATCACTTCCTTCCCTCCCCCAGAACTTATTCCCTTCCCTCCTTCCTTCCCTTCCTTCCTTCCTTCCTTCCTTTCTTCCTTCCTTCCCTTCCTTCCTTCCTTCCTTCCTTCCTTCCTTTCTTCCTTCCTTCCTTCCTTCCTTCCTTCCTTCCTTCCTTCCTTCCTTCCCTTCCTTTATTCCTCTCTTCCTTCCTTCCTTCCGCCGTCCCTCCTTCCTTCCCTCCTTTTTCCCCTCCCTCTATCCTGCTTTCCTTCCTTCCTTCTTTCCTTCTTTCCTTCATTCATTCATCGTTGTTTTCTCTTTCCCCTCTTCCCAGCTTACAACCCTACTCTCTTCCATCCTCTTTTACCCCCTTCCTTCCTCCTCCTTTCTTTTCTCCCTCCCTCCCTCCTTCCTTCCTTCCTTCCTTTCTTTCTCCTTCCCTCCCTCCCTCCCTCCCTCCCTCCCTCCTTCCTTCCCTCCTTCATTCCCTCCTTCATTCCCTCTTTCCCCGCCCGCCTAATCCTTCATCCGGGCTCATACATAAAGAAGAAGGCTGCTCTGTGACTTATTATACCAGAGAGAGAGAGAGAGAGAGGTAAAAAGAAAAATAGATAGGGTGGAAGAGAGGAAGAAGTTAATAAGGAAGGAACAATGGAATATATATATATATATATATATATATATATATATATATATATATATAGAGAGAGAGAGAGAGAGAGAGAGAGAGAGAATTAATGAGAACGCGAACTGCATGCAAGTTGCACAGAATACATGATTAATCGTTTGATAACTGAATATATATTTTATTCAATATATAGTTGAAAGATAAATTGATGGATAGGTAGGATGCGATGCTAGGAGAATGCAAATATATAATAAAAACAAAAACAACGTATATATAGAATTTAAGAACAAAATATATTATGTAAATACAGATATGCATGAATAGATTACATAAACATATAGACACAATGATATACCTGTATATATATATATATATATATATATATATATATATATATATAGAGAGAGAGAGAGAGAGAGAGGTGTGTGATACAATTATGAACTGGCCTAATATAAAAGTAATAACAGGATGTGAAGAAGTAGACCAAATATTATATATACATAGATACGTATATGTATATATAAACATGTAGATGAATAGATAGATAGATATAACAGTGAACAAATACAGTCCACGTGAAGGACTAAGGTTGCGAGAGAAAGGGTTATGGACAAGCAATTACCTGTATTATTTAATAGATTAGTTATACATATAGATAACTAAGGAGATAGATAGGTAGGTAGGTAGAAACATGAATAGATAGGTCGGTAGATAGACAAACAGATAGATAGATATATAGATAGATAAATACATAGATGAACATGTACATCAATAGATTACATGAACAGGTAGATAGATAGATAGATAGATACATAAATAGATAGATAGATAGAGAAAGATAGATAAATATATAGGTATATACATACTGTATATAGATAGATAGATATATAAATGTATATAGATAAATAGATAGATATAAAAGGAAGCTATAGTGGTAGAATCCATATGAAGGAGAAGGGGTTAGATAGATAAATAGAGGAACAGATAGATAGATAGATAGATAGAAAGAAAATGAAGCTATAGAGGTAGAATCCATATGAAGGGGAAGGGGAGATAGATAGATACATAGATGAACAGATAGATAGATAGACAGATAGATAAGGAAGCTATAGAGGTAGAATCCATATGAAGGGGTAAGGGTTAGGGGAGAATGGGTTATCGACAATCAATTACCTTTAACTAGACTTCAAAAGCTGGCCCCTCATTGTCTGCTGGTACAAGGCATAAAGGCAAGAGAGAGAGAGAGAGAGAGAGAGAGAGAGAGAGAGAGAGAGAGAGAGAGATTGAAATTGAAATTGGTAGAAAGGAAAAGGATTTGTGGGAGTGGGTTTGTGTTTGTGTAAGTCTCTGTGTGTTTATTTTTTTATTTTTTTGAGAGTATGGGTGTGTATGTAAGAGAGAGAGAGAGAAAGAGAGAGAGAGAGAGAGAGAGATAGAACAAAATATTGCACCTAATCATAATCTGAACACTATATTTATTTGATGGTATAAGTAAATACAATATTAAGGAGAACATTATAACAGTGCACGTGTGTACTACAATAAGAAGGTACAGATTAATAAAACAAGAGAAAATGTTAATCAGAGAAATAAACAACTACATATATATACAAACAAATAAACAACTACATATATATACAAAAAATAAACAACTACATATATATATATATAAAATAAACAACTACATATACAGTATATACAAAAAATAAACAACTACATATATATACACAAAATAAACAACTACATATATATATATATAAAAAATAAACAACTACATATATATACAACAAATAAACAACTACACATATACATATAACAAATAAACAACTACATATATATACAAAAAATAAACAACTACATATATATACACAAAATAAACAACTACATATATATATATATAAAAAATAAACAACTACATATATATACAACAAATAAACAACTACATATATATATATATAAAATAAACAACTACATATATATACACAAAATAAACAACTACATATATATACAAACAAATAAACAACTACATATATATACAAAATAAACAACTACATATATATACAAAATAAACAACTACACATAAACTACACATAAATAAACAACTACACATAAACTACACATAAATAAACAACTACACATATATACAAAAAATAAACAATTACATACGGTATATATACACAAAATAAACAACTACATATATATACACAATATTAATCAATAGAATAAGTAACACCCCGTTCTTAAAATTAATCATCAATTACAAACCCCAATGTGCCTGAATAAACTAATGAAAACATATGGCCCTCCCGGGATTCGAACTCGGGACACCACACCCAGAACATAAACATCTAAACCGTGACACCACCAAGACATAAAGGTGGATTATTGTTGTTGTTGTTGTTATTATTATTTTTGTATCATTATTATTATCAATCAACATGTATACTAAATGGATAAATATAGTCATTATTCAGTGTTTTCCCATTTAAAGCTTAACCAATTTGTTTACACTCGTTTATCCTGCCTAAATATAACAATTCACGCTTTACAACCACTTAGAGAACGAGAGAGAGAGAGAGAGAGCGAGAGCGAGAGGGGGAGATAGATTTAAAACGAATAGAATAGACCAATTTTCATGGATGAGAGAGAGAGAGAGAGAGAGAGAGCTGACATTAAATAAAACAGTCGCCAGAGAAAGAGGGAGAAAGGTGAAAGGTAAGATAGATAAATAGATAGATAGACAGATAAATGTGTGTATTCATTTGGGTATAGATCGACTAAAC
The DNA here is from genome assembly GCA_032716605.1 of Paralithodes platypus. Lineage (NCBI taxonomy): Eukaryota > Metazoa > Arthropoda > Malacostraca > Decapoda > Lithodidae > Paralithodes > Paralithodes platypus. The sequence goes on along the minus strand of CM064568.1, from coordinate 47,703,694 downwards.
TGTACTATCTATCTGTCTACCCATCTATCTATCAAAATATGCATCTATCTAATTATGTACCTATTTATCTATCAATCTATCTATCTATCTAAATATCCATCTATGTAATTATCCATCTATCTAACAATCTATCTACCTATCTATCTAAATATACATCTATCTACCTATCTATCTAAATATACATCTATCTAATTTTCCATCTACTGTATATATCAATCTATTTACCTATCTATCTATCTGTCTAAATATCCATCTATCTAATTATCCATCTATCTATCAATCTACCTATCTCTATCTATCTATTATATCTGTTTACCTATCTATTTATATATATCTATTTACCTATATATCTATATTTACCTATCTATCTGTATCTATCAATTTATCTATCTTGTTACGGTTATCTCTCCCTTTTCTTTCTGTTCCCCCTGTGTATAATTGTGTCCTATCTCGTCTCCCGTTTATCAATCTTCTCCCACCCCCTCTCTCTCTCTCTCTCTCTCTCTCTCTCTCTCTCTCTCTCTCTCTCTCTCTCTCTCTCTCTCTCTCTCTCTCTCTCTCTCTCTCTCTCCGGAAATTGCTTTATTTAAGGGAGCCCACCTCGCTTTTTTTTCTCTTTATCTCCCTCTCTCTTTGGCTTGTATCCATTCGGCCCCATTCAGCCTACTGTTTTAAGACATTTACCCCCATACAGGTGTCAATATTTTCCTGGCGAGCGGTAGCGAGCCAGCATGTATATATTTTTGTTTTGACAGCAAGCTAAATTTTTACATTTTCGATAGAAAAATGTGTCCGGCGAAGCCGGATTTCTCCATACAATGCTGGCTCGCTATCGCTCGCCAGGAAGAAATCGACACCTGGATGGGGATAAACGTCTTAAAACAGTTGGCTGAATGGGGCCGAATGGTTACAAGCCAGGAAAGAGAGAAAAGGAGAGAAAGATAACAACAAAAACGGTGACCCCCCTTAATACAATCTCTGTTTGTCTGTCTGTCTGTCTGTATTCCATAATGGCCACACTTCCAAACGGCTCCTAACCCAACCCCACCTTCTATAGGAAAGTTGGAGCTGCAGACACCGATATTTAGCGGAATGACCAGTTATAATACGGTTCTAGTACATACATAAAACCCATTTCATCATCATTTTTATTCACACAAGAAACCTACATAATTGTATTTAATTTTTCATATCGAAATTTACGGCTCCAACTTCCTTATAGCCATAAGCTTGCCAATGGTCAATTCGGCAAGCAGTAACCAACAAATAATAAACCCCTAAAGACCGTATCACACTGGTTTCTTTAACGGGAGGTTTCCACTTGAGGGATATTTGCTGGACCCCTTTCTCCCTTATGTTTAGCCCCATTGCTTTTGAGATTTTAAGACGTTCGCCCTAGTAGTTTGGACATTTTAAGACATTTTGCCCAATTTCTGTCAATTTGAAGACCTTTCGTGCCATTAAGGTGTCGATTTTTTCCTGGCGAGCGATAGCGAGCCTGTAATATAAGAGCATCCGGCCTCCGGCCGGGAAATTTTTCTACCGAAAAATTTACAAATTTATCTTGAAAGGGGGTCTAGGGGGTGTAATTTTAAGCTTGATGAAAACGTAGGGAACAAACTAAATACCTCCTCTTAACGGGATATTTATGTTATATTTGTTAATAAAAACAAAATATTTATATTATTGTTTTTTGAATTATTAGTTTTCCTTCCTAGACCTTCAATAAGCTTCCTAGACCTTCAATAAGCTTCCTAGACCTACAATAAGCTTCCTAGACCTACAATAAGCTTCCTAGACCTTCAATAAGCTTCCTAGACCTTCAATAAGCTTCCTAGACCTTCAATAAGCTTCCTAGACCTTCAATATGCTTCCTAGACCTTCAATAAGCTTCCTAGACCTTCAATAAGCTTTAACAAAAGTTCTTTATCTCTCTCTCTCTGATACAGTATACTATATATAATATATGGAAAGCCGCTTGTTTATAGTAGCTCCATAATCTATTATTTTTCATCTTTTGAAGGCTGATCGTATGGCTGGCGAAATTGTCTATCACCGCGCGGTGAGGCGGTGGTGCCAAACTTCTGATTGTACAGTGTTGCCACATGGCCGTTCTGTCTGAACTGACGAGGATTAAATATTTCGCGTCCGGGACTACTTTCGCGTTCTCTCGCCCGTTTCTCTGTCTCGTCGAGTAGGAGAATTATACAAGGGGAGGAAGATTCCTAGCCCCCTGCCCCCAGAAGTAAAAGTAGGACAGTAAAAGAGCCAGACAAAAACAGTTAAGGTTGGGTAGAGGATGTTTTGCCCTGATTGTTTACGTTCTACCCAGATTGTTTACGTCTTACCCTGATTGTTTACATTTTACCCTGGCGTTGTTTACGTTTTACCGTGATTGTTTACGTTTTACCCTGGTGTTGTTTTCATACTTTGGCCCTTGAATGGGAGGGGCTTGGGTACACGCGTGATGGATCAGTGCTGCTTTGGCGGCTGTTGAGGTAGGGAGAGATTTTGCTGCATCACATTCTGGTATATATATATATATATATATACCGGTATATAATACCATCAACAAGGCAAAGGAATTAAATCTTCTGTTCTAATTTAATGAGGTCGATCACATTAAAACCAATCCTATTGGGGTTTTTTTCTATAGTGGTAAGGGAATAGAATATGCCCCACGTGCCTTCTGCGTGTCGTAAGAGGCGACTAAAGAGGTTGGGTCGGTGGGCTTGCGACCCCCACCCGGAAAAAATACCTAAGCAAAGCCCCGACAGAGGATATACTTGAAAGAAAGAAAGAGGAGTTCTGGATGAATGTGGAGGCATGCCTGGAGAAGCTTGAGAAGAACGAAAGAATATTTCTGATTGGGGATATGAATGGTAAGGTGGGTGATAGGAAAGTTGAGGGAGTGGTGGGAGGGTGGGGGGTACCATCAGAGGTGATGGGAATGGTAGGGCACTTGTGGACGTATGTGTGGGGAGGAGGCTGCGGATAGCTAACACCTTCTTCCGACACAGAATGATCCACTGGTACACGTGGAAACGGGTGTGGACGATGGAGGATGAGACAGTGGTGGAACGAAAGTCATTGATTGATTATGTATGTGTGGATGAACGAATGAAGACATCTGTGATGAATGCTAGGGTGTATAGGGGTATTGGAGGGGGTCTGTCTGATCATTATGTAGTGGTAACTAAGGTTAGGATACAAAAGAAGTGGGTGAGGAGAGCTGGAGGGAGGCGAGAGGAGGGTGGAGAGGTTGCAGGAGGAGGAAGTCAGGGAGGAGTACAGAAGAGCAGTGGAAAGACGACTAGGTGGGTTCGACCTGGAAGTTATGGAGGAAGTGGAGGAGATGAGCAAGGTGTTTAAGGATGAGATCTGTGCAGCATGTGAGGAGGTGTGTGGAGTGAGGAGAAGAGGGAGGGGAGTGAAAGGTACAGCATAGTGGACAGAAGAGGTAAGAATAGCTGTGGAAGAAAAGAAGAAAGCATATAGAGAGTGGTTGGGTAGTAGAGGGAATGAAGATTTCGAGACAGAAACGAGCGAGGTACATGGAGAGTAAGAGGGTGGTGAAGAGAGTAGTGAAGGAAAGTAAGAGAAGAGTATATGAGGAATTTGGAAGGAATCTGAGTGTAAAATGGAGGGAGAGTAAGAAACTGTTCTGGAAAGAAGTCAAGAAAGTTAAGGAAGGTAGCAAGGGAAACCGTAAGGGTGTGAAAGATAAGAATGGGAGAATGCCAGCCGAGAATTATGAGAGTCGAAAGATGGAGGGAGTACTTCAATGAGTTGCTAAATTTAAGGAATGAAGAGCCAGCAAACGTAGCTGGATATGGTATGGGAGGGAGAAGAAGAGAAGTAGTGGAGGAGGAGGTGGGGATCAGGAGGTCAGAAGTGTGGGAAGCCATGAAAAGAGTGAAGTTGGGGAAAGCACCAGGAACAGATGGAGTGTGTGGGGAAATGTTGAGGTATGGTAGTGAGATAGTGATCGAATGGGTGTGGAAAATGTGCAAACTAGCATGGGAGAAGAGGAGTGCACCTGATGACTGGAAGACAGGCATAATAGTCCCCCTGTATAAGGGTAAAGGGGAACGAGGAGTGTGCAGTAACCACCGAGGAATATGTCTTCTAAGCGTAGTAGGGAAGGTATACAGTAGGGTAGTGATTGAAAGAGTGAGAGTGAGAACGGAGAAATGGATAGGCGACGAGCAGGGAGGTTTTAGGAAGGGAAGAGGATGTGTAGATCAGATTTTTACCCTGAATTGTGTTGTGGAGAAATATCTGGAGAAGAAACAAAAGGTGTATGTTGCCTTTATGGACTTGGAGAAGGCCTATGACAGAGTGGATAGAGAAGGTTTGTGGAAAGTACTTAGAATATACGGAGTAGATGGCAAGTTGCTGAAAGCAGTGAAGAGCATGTATGAGGGTGCAAAGGCGGCAGTACGTGTGGAGAGTGAGCAGAGCGAGTTCTTTGACCTGAATGTTGGTTTGAAACAGGGGTGTGTGATGTCCCCGTGGTTGTTTACTGTATATATGGATGGAGTCATGAAAGAAATACTATCAAGAGCAGTGGATGTTGGTGTATCGCTGAAAAGGGAGGAAATTGAGTGGAAGCTACCTATACTGCTGTTTGCTGATGATACAGTTCTGATGAGTGATAATGAATGGGAGTTGCAGGGTCTGGTAAATGAGTTTGGAACAGTATGCCAAAAACGGAATTTGAAAGTAAATGCGGGGAAGAGCAAGGTTATGGTCTTCGAAAGGGGTGAAGTCACAGTGTGAGGTGAAGCTGAACGGTCAGGCTATGGAGATCGTCAACTCTTTTAAGTATCTGGGCAGTGTGTTGAGTAAAGATGGGACTATGGATGAAGAAGTGCGGGAGAGGGTACAACAGGGGAAGAGGGCTGTAGGAACGCTGAAATCAGTAACAAGAAATAGGGTGGTCAGTATGGAAGTGAAGAAGTCCTTGCATGACAGTGTGGTAATCCCGACACTGACTTATGGAAGCGAAGCATGGACGTTGGTTGAGAGACTCAGACCAAGAGTGAGAGCAGTGGAAATGAATTACTTAAGGAGTGTGTGCGGAGTTACATGGAGGGATAGACAGACTAATGAGGAAGTAAGAAGGAGGTGTGGTGTGGAGGTAGATGTGCTGGAAAGTGTGAAAAGGAACAACTTGAGATGGTTCGGCCATATGGAAGTATGGAAAGCGAGAGAATGACTAAGAGGATGTATGAGAGCGAGGTGGAGGGACAGAGAGGGAGAGGTAGACCGATAGAGAGGTGGAAGGATGGAGTGAGGAAGTATATGAACGAAGGCGGTGCTGGTTGGGGGGAGGGGCGTCGACTGACAGGGGACAGAGGTGCATGGGGGCGGTTCGTTCGTGGCCCACGTGAGCCCACGTGGCATCGGGGATCACGGCGTCAGGCAATAGATAGATAGATAGATTTAAGACCATCTAATTTATGATAATATTAATGATAGTATACTTATTAATATTTTCATTGCTATCAACTGAGCCAGCCGTCCGGCTGGCTCAGTTGATAGCGTGCCTGATTCCCATCTTGAAGGTCTCGCGTTCAATCCCCGCTCAGATTGAAAAGTTTTTCTGGGATACAGCCGGCGGTTACCATCTCCCCATGAGCAAGGGAGATGGGTAATGGTCTCTGGTAGACTAAAGAAAGCCAAGCGCTTGTGAATCCTCGAAGGAGGAGATACGGGCGCTATATAAGTAACCAGAAGATTATTATTATTATTATGATGATACTGATAAAGAACCAGTGTCTCCTTTTCTTCTGCTCTCACTTGGAAGGACCATATTGTGCTAAGGCAGCCTCCCAGAAGCTGGGTGTGCTCAACCGCCTCAAGGGGTTCTTTACCCCTGCGCAGCTTCTGGCTCTGTATAGGGGCACAGTGCGTCCTTGTATTGAGTATTGTTCACATGTGTGGGGAGGATCCTCTCACACCGCACTCCTAGACAAAGTAGAAAGGAAAGGCTTTCGTATCATTAACTCCCCCTCACACCAACTCTCTGCAATCTCTCTCTCTTCGCCGCAATGTTGCATCTCTCTCGCTATGCTATCGCTACTACAATAATCAGTGTTCCTCAGAGCTTTCCCAGTGTATACCACCTCCTCTACGTAGGGTGCGTAGTACCCGTCTTGCAACACAATCCCATCCCTACTCTGTGCAACTCTCCAACCCAAGAGTGAAACGCTATTCTCAGTCTTTCTTCTATTCAACTGCTGAGCTCTGGAACTCTCTCCCAGAATCAGTCTTTCCCTCTTCCTATGATTTAAATTGCTTCAAACTCCGTGTGTCCAGTCATTTTGGCTCGAACGTCCCTTGATTTTGGCCCTGTCACTCTTTCACCTACACCCTGCCGAGCCGTTGCCTTCATAGGCGCCATATCCCGGGACTTGTGGTAGGGCATAGATTCAAAGACCAGCCAACCTATTCTCGGCAATATAATTAAGAACATAAGAATAATGGAAATCTGCAGAAGGCCCATACGAGGCAGATCCCTTCTTCCCTACATCCCTATTAGTTTTTTCCCTAATTTACTCCCTATTATATGAACAACCCCAACCATTATATTTACCGAGCTCTCTGCACGAACGTATTTTCAACTACTACTACTACTACTACTACTACTACTACTACTACTACTACTACCACCACTCAAAACAATAGTACCACAATATCAACACAAGGGCTTACATCTGTTTTTCAACTACTACTACTACTGCTACTACTACCACCACTCAAAACAATAGTACCACAATATCAACACAAGGGCTTACATCTGCTTTTCAACTACTACTACTACTACTACTACTACTACCACTCAAAACAATAGTACCACAATATCAACACAAGGGCTTACATCTGTTTTTCAACTACTACTACTACTACTACTACTACCACCACTCAAAACAATAGTACCACAATATCAACACAAGGGCTTACATCTGCTTTTCAACTACTACTACTACTACTACCACCACTCAAAACAATAGTACCACAATATCAACACAAGGGCTTACATCTGCTTTTCAACTACTACTACTACTACTACTACTACCACCACTCAAAACAATAGTACCACAATATCAACACAAGGGCTTACATCTGCTTTTCAACTACTACTACTACTACTACTACTACTACCACCACTCAAAACAATAGTACCACAATATCAACACAAGGGCTTACATCTGCTTTTCAACTACTACTACTACTACTACTACTACTACTACTACTACTACCACCACTCAAAACAATAGTACCACAATATCAACACAAGGGCTTACATCTGCTTTTCAACTACTACTACTACTACTACTACCACCACTCAAAACAATAGTACCACAATATCAACACAAGGGCTTACATCTGCTTTTCAACTACTACTACTACTACCACCACTCAAAACAATAGTACCACAATATCAACACAAGGGCTTACATCTGCTTTTCAACTCTAATGAGGTGGATCAGAGATTAAAAACCAAACCCATTGTCACCGTCTATAATATTTTTAACAACAATAGAATTTATTTTTGCGGTCTATTTATTGTTGTTTGGGGTTAGTTAAATCATTCGGGGTGTTGGGTTAATTCGTTTCCCGGTATTTTCTGGTTCCCTGGAGCATAGAGGTATTAACCCTCTCTGACATATGACGCGATTTTGAGCCTACTGGGGATACTTTAAAGCCTTTGTTACCATCAGGTTTATTTAGAAACCTTTACTTTAGTTACTTCAACCTCTGCAGTTGTCTTTGAGTTAGCTGTGGGCAGAAAACTAATTTTGGAGAGGTATTTATAAGAGTGAGAGAACTATTTCTTATTGCTAATCGGGCAACCTCTGCGTCATAAATGCGTGAAAGGGTTAAGGGGACACTGACTGCTTTTTTGGCCTATAAATTCATTCGTTCATAAATTCTTAGTTTCCTCGCTAGACATCCCTCAAACTTAGAAAAACATCCCCTAGACCCCCTCAAGATAAATTTGTACATTTTTCGATCGAAAAATGTCCCGGCCGAAGGCCGATCCTTTTACAATTACAGGCTCGCTATCGCTCGCCAGGAAAAAATCGACATCTAAATGGCACGATAGCTCTTAAAATTTATAACGAAAGTCGACGAAAGGTCTTAAAATCGCCAAACAAATGAGCCGAACGTCTAAAAATCTCAAAACTAATGGGACCCGAAAAACGACCGTCTGCCCTTAACATCGTGGATTGTGTGTGTGGGTTTCCTCGTGTGCACTCGCTTGTGTAACCTGCTTATATATTTGGTTTGGTTTATTTTATATGGTTGATTATATATATTTTAAATTGTGTGTTATTGATTTCTGTTCATGTGTGTGTGTGTGTGTGTGTGTGTGTGTGTGTGTGTGTGTGTGTGTGTGTGTGTGTGTGTGTGTGTGTGTGTGTGTGTGTGTGTGTGTGTGTGTGTGTGTGTGTGTGTGTGTGTGTGTGTGTGTGTGTGTGTGTGTGTGTGTGTGTGTGTGTGTGTGTGTGTGTAAATGTTTGTTTAGTACGTATATGTGTGTAAAGAGATATATGCGTGTATGATAGTGTGTGTGTGTTGTTGGGCCTATTATATATATATATACTGTATAGGCCCCTATTATATAATATTATATATATATCGGTATAAATAACTACTTTACTTATTATATGTAGAGAGTACACCCAACTTGCTATTATTATGTAGGCTACTTTAAGTAACCGTCCTAGACATGCTGTATATAATCTATTAACCCTTTCAAGATACGAGGACTCCTTTCTTCCTTGGGTTGTGGTTGTTTGTAGACGATGTTATTCAGTTTAGGAAAGACTTGTGTGAGTCGGGGTGTTATTTGAGATGGACTTTGCCCTTTTCATTCCCAGAGGGCCTTCCAAACCCGACTAAAATCGCATAATGTTAGCCAAAATTAAATTAGAATCGCATAATGTTAGCCAACATTAAATTAGAAAGTATCCTCGAAGACTGAAAGGGTTAACCTTTCGTTTGTATCTGGGAAAGGGCTAGAGCAAACTAGAATTTTCCATACACTCTTTCCTGGTTAACTTTTTCCATATGGTAGAAATATCAGTTAGATTGCTCCCTTCTTGTTAACTGTAGTGTTTTCGGTTTAATTAGTCTAGATACTTTGACCCTTAACTTATTACTCAAATAACCCAGAACCCTCTCTTCTTCCCGACAGATGCAAGGCTCGAGGTGGAATCCGAGTGGCCGGGGTAGAGACGGCCACCTCCGCTTGGAACCTCACCGTAGACGTCAATGCTCGCCGAACATCAGCCTCCGTCACTGCCATGCTCACTGATCCGCCCAACAACGACACTCTCCACAACTTAGGGTGAGTACCAGTTGATTAATATATATATATATATATCTCTTATTATAGTCTGTGTCTTTCCAGCTGACGGTAAATTGCTATGTATTCATCTTCGTTATTTAACTAATGCGAATATTTGGTAATATGTTACTAATTAATAATGACTAAGAAGGTGTACGAGAGCGAGGTGGAAGGACAGAGAGGGAGAGGTAGACCGAAAGAGAGGTGGAAGGATGGAGTGAGGAAGTATATGAATGAAGGCTGTGCTGGTTGGGAGGAGGGGCATCGACTGATTGGGGACAGAGGTGCATGGGGGCGGTTCGTTCGTGGCCACCCCTTCGGGGATCACGGCGTCAGGCAATAGATAGATAGATATAGATGTTACTAATCTTGAGAACTTGGTATTTATGTAATGCAGAGACATAGTAGCTTCATATATTTCCTGTAGTATTGAGATATAAATTGGTAAGGGATTCAATTTACCGTCAGCTGAAATAAAACAGACTATAGTTAAATAATTCATGTACATAAGCGACCGTTCACACTATTGCTTTGTATCCTTGAAACACCAAACACTGATCGCTCAACTATCGCCATTCATCACAAAGTCCGTGTCTGTGTCCACTGTTCCCTGGACAGTATAATTTTTGTTCATGAGCGAATTGGTGGATAATCGATTAATTTTCCGTTTACTTGTCCGGTCCCACTTACCACCAATGGCCAAGAACATAATCTCACCCATCAACACATTTGCAACCATTGGTGGCACAGAATAATAGCGCTCCCCTGTCACTGTGGAGGAACCTGTAAACCAATTACTTTGTTACCTACAACCATGGCCTGGGTAATACATGTACAACATATTACTCGTATGACAAGCTGAGAAGAAATGTGTGTATTGTTATTTCGAGAGTACATCACAAGTTGTGGAGAAAACATAGGTACATAACATACGGTAAGTACATTAGTAAAAGTAAATAAATATTTGGTAGGCTATATGGTGAAGTTTTTGTTTGCTTAACGATCTGAAGAATAGGACTACGAACTATATGATGTGGTTGTGATATTCTACTCAGTATATGATGTGGTTGTGATATTCTACTCAGTATATGATGTGGTTGTGATATTTTACTCAGTATATGATGTGGTTGTGATATTCTACTCAGTATATGATGTGGTTGTGATATTCTACTCAGTATATGATGTGGTTGTGATATTCTACTCAGTATATGATGTGGTTGTGATATTCTACTCAGTATATGATGTGGTTGTGATATTCTACTCAGTATACACAAATGAATTACTTGAGATAATAATGTTAATTTACTTATCTCTGTCTAGTTTGTCATAGACACTATTATTTAGTTGTATTTCTTTATTTTATATCTTTACTCGTATATTTTCTACCAGTATCTGTCGAAGCAACCTCTACACACACTCACACATTATATATATATATATATATATATATATATATATATATATATATATATATATATATTCAATATATAAAGAGTAAGACCAGTGCTGATATATACATCTTTATTGATTGTGGGACGCGTTATATATATATATATATATATATATATATATATATATATATATATATATATATTATATATATATATATATATATATAAATATATATATATATATATATATACACACACACACACATATACAAACATATACTGTACAGTATATATATATATATAGGTATAATTATAATGGCATTTAAGCATACCTCAGAATATAATTAAGCATAATACCCAGGTAGATTTACGTGGAGGTTTGCATTGGGCCATTCTAAACCCAACTAAATCGCTCTCCATTATGTCCCCTAATTACCATAATGCACCAAAACGTTACCTTTTGTTACCCCGCCTATTGTTGCGTTACGGAGCGCTTCGTCCCACGTCTCATATTGTTGCGTTCGCGGTGCCGGCCTTACGGAGCGCTACGGGTTTTCGTTTCTCGTGGGATTTGGGGGTGAATTCAGAGGTCGGTTAGGTGTGGACGGTATATTGTGCTGTTATTTTTCTTACTCGCTCTTGCGTCTTGTTATCGTTTACACACTCGCTCTCGCTCGCTCTTTCTCTCACTCTCACTCTCTCTCTCGTTCTGTTATTTTCTTACTCTCTTGCTCTTGCGTCTTATTCTCGTTTACACACGCTCTCTCTCTCTCTCTCCCCCCCCCCCCCCCACCCCGTGCTACCGCCAGACGCTGCAGACGCTCTGTCAACGCTCTCACGATATCGATCATAATTTGAGTATTAACTACTCATCCTCTTCATTCTTGTGCATGAAAGGTGGTTAAGAGCACGTTTAACCATCCTGTAGCTTAGTAAGTAACACTGCACGATATTTCGCTGTGTATTGACTGATAAACTTTGTGTTTATCACAAGACTCCTGCTCGGACAGGGCGCCACTAGCGCCATCTATTGTTTTGTTTTGCTTTGTAAACAAACGCTCTCTTATTACTATTTTATATAAAATCGTAGCCCCTAATTTTACCCATTACCTACTGTAGTAAGTATCTATTTAACTGCCTTGTATGTAAGTAAAGTTTTGCATATTAATTTGCTAATAAACAATATTGTTTACTAACTAACCTGCCTACAGAGACTAACGCCGACGCCATTTTGTAAACAAACCTTTTTGGGGGATTATACATATTAAATTCCAGCAAATTTTGTACCAAATTTAAGTGCATTCATTTATCTTTTCCCCCTAGATATATTCTTGACTTTTTCTCCTCAGACTGATTTTACTTTAAGCTAAGGGTGGTATTTGTACAAACTAACCTAGCCTAACCCAACCTGCCAAGCTTTTAACCTAACCCAAACCTAGCCTAGCCTATAGCCAGCCAATCTGTTTTATTATTAACTCTTGTAGATATTGTATTTAGTATCCTACTGTAGCTGTACAGTATATATCTGTAATTTTAGTTGTTGCTTGCACGATCTTGTAATAACCTTTGACTGATACACTTTTTTATCTAAAAAGAGTAGGCTACTGCTTTACTAGGCTAAGCGACACCAGGGCCATCTGTTGACACAGTATATTAACCCCTTGTGTGCAGTCACACTTTATTTTTATATAATCTCTATTTGGTGAATTGTATATTTAGTTACATATTCTGTTATACATATATTTGTTTAAGGTTAGGTTATCACACCTGGTAGCCTATTTCTGCGAATTTCAATTTTATTATTTTCGGTTAGGCTATTCAACGCTGGTAGCCTATTGGTGCGTATTTCAATTAAAACAAAAAAAATTTGGTTAGGCTATCGCCCCTGGAAGCCTAATTCTGCGTATCTCAACATTTTTGTGTTCGGTTAGGCTATCACCCCTGATAACCTATTTCTGCGTATTTCAGCATATTTGTTTTCGGTTGAAGTGATTGAACTGTCTTTAAAGTGAGTGAAGTGTTTTAAAGTGAGTGAATTGTTTTTTAAGTGAGTGAAGTGATCTGAAGAAAGTGACTGTCACCATGCCTCGCGCTTGTGCGAACTGCGCCGGTAGGTTTGGTGAGTCCATGTTTGCTACTATCGATCTTCAAGTCTGCCGGCTCTGCCAGCAACGAGAGAATTTTACAGTGAAATTAGATGAAGCCTACAACAAGATCAACGTCCTCACCATGAAGCTGGAATCACTCCAAGAGTTTGTAACACTCAACGTTGGAGTACCACAAACTTCAATTGTCAACGCAACTCCAGCAGCCACCAACGCCCCAACGTCAACTGCCAACAATTCAACGCCTACAGTAGCCACTTCAGCTGATGTTTCCGATACTCAAGATACAAATAGTGACTCTCTTCCCCCTCAAGACAACTTCCGTGTCGTGAGGAACAACGTTTGCCCCAAGACCAGGAAACTCATACCGATTACCGATTGTCAAAACCGTTTCCAGATACTCGCAGACTCAGATGACGAAGAGGAAATAGAAGAAGTCCGGCTCGTGGGAGACTCGATGATACTTGGTCAGCTCACAGAGTTTTGCGCCAGGGCACCTAAGACCAGGAAGCGTTTTTGTATCCCTGGTGGTGGTGTGGATGACGTAGTTGCAGCAGTTGACGAAGTATCAAAGCTGGCCCCTGCTAATACAATGTACGTCATCCACGTTGGATCCAACGATGTGCAGCGAACCCGGTCGGAAGATTTGCTTTTAAAGTACCAGCAGCTGATCAAGTCGTTTAAGGAGAAGTCATCAAGGATCATCATCTCAGGAATCGTCCCCCGGCTCGGTGTAGAGAGCCGATTTTACAACATAGCCACCAGCACAAATCGTTGTCTAGCAAACCTCTGCAGGAAGGAGAACGTGGGATTCGTCGACACCTGGGACAATTTCTACTACGATGACTATTTGTTTTCGGACGATGGAGTTCATCTGAACCAGGTGGGAGCAGCACGTTTTGGGCGTCTTCTCAACGATGCGGTGAAGGATTTTCGGAGAAGAAATCGACTCAGCACAGGACAACCAGGAAGGAGGACCGAAGACAGCGAGGACGGCAACCTACAAAGGAATTAAATACTAATCCGTCAAGAACCGCGAATTTGGATAAAGCTCCACCAACACGACCCAAATTCAAAACCGCCAGGGATAACGACCGAGGACCGAGGACAGCCATGAATGTAAATGTAGATCCGACCAGAACCATAAATTCGATGACAGAACGTTCTGTGAGTTCTAAAACCGCAACTTTAAAGGTTTTCTATGCAAACGCTCGTAGCATACGCAATAAATGTTCAGATTTAGAGGAACTAGTGTTTGCAGAAAATTATGATGTGATTGGCATAACAGAATCTTGGCTCAATACAGAAGATAGAGACTTTTTAGCAGAGTATTCACTTCCCGGTTATGTAATGTTTGAGAACAGCCGAATAAATAAAAATGGAGGTGGCGTTTTATTTGATATCAAAGAAAGTCTTAACCCGACCCTCGTGTCAAAACCTCAAATTGTGAACGTCGACACATCTTTTGTGCTAATAAAGAATAATAAAGGTACAAAAATAATACTTGCGTTAATATACAGACCTCCAGCTTAATCAGTGCAAACTGACCGAGAAATTTACGAACAAATTGCAGATGTAAGTAACTCACAAGATACCGTAATTTTTGGCGACTTTAATTTACCTGTGACCAAGTGGGGCGATACTCTTACTTCACACTCCGGACATGACTTGTATACGAACTTGCAAGAGAGTTCGCTTTATCAATTTGTTCGAACGCCGACCCGTGGTAATAACGTTCTTGACATTGTACTTGCAACAAAAGAAGAATTGATAGAGAATTTGAATGTTGGTGATGAATTCAGTAACAGCAACCATCGTACGATAACTTTCACTTTAAAGTTTACTAGTAACGAACCAAATAGTAGCATCGAAAAAAGTCCCTAATTTCAAGAAAGCAAACTTCCATAAACTTAGAGCTATGTTTAAAGAAACTGACTGGAGCTTTTTAATTAACAATAACGACATAAATACATCTTGGAAGTTATTCGAAACCACTTACCTAAAAGCAGTGCAAGACTGCATACCATCGAAAATACGGCGTCCAGGCCATAATAATAAGCCCAAATGGTGGAATAAAGATATTTCAAACTGCCTGCTTGCTAAAAAATTTGCTAATGATAGATTAAAATCCTCACAAAATGACGAAGAACGGCTGAAATTTGTAGAGCTACGACGCAAAGCCAAAAAGTTAATTAAGCAAAGTAAAAAGACCTTAGAGTTACATATTGCGAATCAAAGTAAAACAAACCCGAAAGAATTCTATAGTTATATCAGAAAGAAAAAAGTAGTTACTTCAACTGTTGGACCGTTAGTCGATGAAAAAGGAGAATACACCAAAGACGAAGTACAAATGAGTAATGCCCTCAATACCTTCTTTGCATCAGTTTTTACAACAGAAGACCTCAGTGATATCCCTACACCATCGCCGATTCGGATTGATAATTCAGATGTTCTAAGCAATATCACCGTTACAGAGAGAGAAGTATTGAATTGTTTAGATAAACTCAAGGTAAATAAAACGCCAGGACCTGATACAATCTCGCCTAGAGTTCTAAAGGAAGCTAAGAATGAGCTCTCCAAACCACTGACATTACTATTCAATAAATCCTTGCAGTCTGGAACTATGCCTGATCAGTGGAAGCTAGCCAACGTAACACCGATAATCAAAAAAGGCAGAAAATCCCTACCCAGTAACTATCGTCCAATTAGCTTAACCTCAGTTGTATGTAAAATGCTAGAAACGGTCATACGAGACAGACTCGTAAATCACTTAGAGGAAAATAACATACTTAAAGATACTCAACACGGCTTTCGTAAAAAACGTTCCTGTTTAACAAACCTCTTAGACTTCTTCCACGATAATCTCAACCTCTACGATGAGAGTAAAGCTGTAGATATTATATACCTTGATTTTCAAAAGGCCTTTGACAAAGTTCCCCACAAACGTTTACTGCTAAAACTAAAAACGCATGGAATACAAGACGGTGTGTTGAAATGGATAGAAAATTGGCTCAGCAACAGAAAGCAAAGGGTAGTCATAAACGGTAAGGCATCTAAATGGACCAATGTAAGTAGCGGGGTACCCCAGGGATCGGTACTAGGACCAATTCTCTTTCTAATTTACATCAACGACATAGATGAGGGTCTCGCCTGCACAATCTCAAAATTTGCTGACGATACAAAAATTGCAAATAGCGTACTCTCAAAAGAACAAGTTGACGATATGCAACACAATCTAGATAAATTGTCATGTTGGGCCCAAATTTGGCAAATGAGTTTCAATGCGGATAAATGTAAAGTAGCCTACTACATGTCGGATACCTAAATGAGAAAGTACTACATGTCGGATACCTAAATGAGAAAGCAAACTATTCGATGAATGGCACTCAGCTTAAGAATGTAAACAGAGAAACCGATCTGGGAGTAACAATATCGAGTAACCTAAAACCGAGTCAACAATGTTCAGAAGTTGTTAAGAAGGCAAACAAAATAATTGGCTTTATAGGCAGGTCATTTGAGCATAAATCCAAAGAAGTTATCCTACCCCTTTACAATTCCTTAGTCCGCCCTCTTCTGGAATACTGCGTTCAATCCTGGTGCCCTTATTACCAAAAGATATAAACAAGCTAGAACGAGTTCAACGTAGAGTTACCAAAATGATACCTAGCCTAAAGAACAAACCATACGAAGAGCGTCATAGAGAATTAAATCTATTTCCTTTAACCCAGCGCAGATTAAGAGGTGACTTAATTCAAGTGTTCAAAATCATCAAAGGCATCGACAATATGAACTGTAGTAAGTACTTCACTATCGACCAATCTAATTACACGCGGGGAAATGGTTGCAAAATTATTGGTAAATCTTTTAACTCACACGAATCTAAGAATTTCTTCTTCAATCGAGTTGTCAACTTGTGGAATGGACTTCCCCGAAACGTTATAGACTGCATTACCGTTGATTCATTTAAACTCCGCCTAGACAAATATCTCTCATCAAACCCGCGACTGACTGCGTTTGTTAATGAATAACTTTATTTTATCCCCTCCTCAGTTACTAACCCATCTGTCCTCTACTAACTTCCTAATCCTGCCACGGACATTAGTTCCAGGGCAGTAATTCCCTTTCCAATGTTCCCTTACCCACTCTAAACCACTGTTTGGACACTTGATCCTCAGTGTTTTGGAGGACAAGCAGCCTAGAAGGGTCACTAGATCTGTTGTTGCTTGATTTCCTTTTTACTTCTTTGTTTTCTCTCTCTCTCTCTCTCTCTCTCTCTCTCTCTCTCTCTCTCAGACAAATGCCCTTTAATGTTGACAAATGTTGCTTGTTGGTACCAAAAAAACAAGCAGTATGATTATCGAGTGAAAGGCCAACCAATAATAGAAAACTCTTAAGGTTAAAGATCTCTGGGTTATAATATCTGAAAACCTATAATACAAATTTCGGTTATAATATCTGAAAACCTACACAAAGGATCTCGGGGTTATAATATCTGAAAACCTATTGAAAATCTCCAGTTATAATATATGAAAACCTATAAAAAATATCTCGAAGTTATATCTGAAAACCTATAATCCTCAGAACAATTTGCGGCTGCGGCAAATAAAGCTAACAGAGTCTTGAGATTTATAAACATAAACAATTCCCTTTGAAAACGAGAACATTATTGTGACGTTATTCAAAAGCATTGTCTGACCCCATCTCGAATACGGCGTTCAGTTCTGGTCCCCGTATCTCAAGAAGACATTACAAAGGAGTACAAAGGACTAACTAACATTGACTAACTAGAATCCATGCAGCATAGAACAACTAACCTAATCCCCTCACGGAGTAACAAGTCATATTATGAAAGATTATATAAATTAAGTTTGTTCTCGCTGAAGAAAAGAAAGTTACAAGGCCAACTTATCGAGTGTTTTAGATACTTTAAGGATTTGACAAAGTAGATATCAATGCACTGTTCACGATTAATAACAATGCTGCAACCCGAGGTAATGGAATGTAATTCAATAGAAAGAAGGAATGCCTAGATGTCACACAAAACTTCTTCACTCATACAGTGTGGTCAAAGAGTGGAATAGTTTGCCAATGGAGGTGGTCGACAGTAATTCAATTGATATGTTTAAGATGAAATTAGATGATCATCTGATGGAGATTGGCTTAATATGAATGTATGTATGTGAAATCAGTAGGTAAGTGTAAGTTTCGTTTTAGACTAATTTCTTTCTTTCCTATATAATTATACAAACTTTCCTTGTGGGCATTTCCTGATCCATAAGATTACACTTCATATTTTCTGGTACGGGTTTTTAGCCGGGGGGTGAGGAGAGAGCCTTCTCTTTGCTGTCCTATTCTTCTACTATAAATGGTCTCGGTCTCTAGTATTGTTAAGGCCATACCACTTAGTAGGGACTGCAAGGTCTGTGTGCTTGAGTATCTGTGTAACTCTCGTCTCCTTTGCTGTCTTTACCTTCAACTTTGTAACAAATACTATGTTAGAACTAAATCCGGACGGCCTAGTAGGAAACACAAGGTCTGTGCAGTCTGTGTGTCTATGTAATTCTGTGTAACTCTCCTGCAATCCCTCTCTCTAATTCACTGCCTCAATATTTCACTCCCTAACTTACTTTCTCACTCGCTCACATTTTCTCTCCAAGTTTTATAGGTTCAATCCTTCAGTCTCTCCTCTCCTCTCCTCTCCTCTCCTCTCCTCTCCTCTCCTCTCCTCTCCCCCCCTCTCTCTCTCCCCCCCTCTCTCTCTCTCTCTCTCTTTGAATGTTGGTGATGAATTCAGTAACAGCGACCATCGTACGATAACTTTCACTTTAAACTTTACTAGTAACGAACCAAATAGTAGCATCGAAAAAGTCCCTAATTTCAAGAACGCAAACTTTCATAAACTTAGAGCTATGTTTAAAGAAACTGACTGGAGCTTTTTAATTAACAATAACGACATAAATACATCTTGGAAGTTATTCGAAACCACTTACCTAAAAGCAGTGCAAGACTGCATACCATCGAAAATACGGCGTCCAGGCCATAATAATAAGCCCAAATGGTGGAATAAAGATATTTCAAACTGCCTGCTTGCTAAAAAAAAATTGCTAATGATAGATTAAAATCCTCACAAAATGACGAAGAACGGGTGAAATTTGTAGAGCTACGACGCAAAGCCAAAAAGTTAATTAAGCAAAGTAAAAAGACCTTAGAGTTACATATTGCGAATCAAAGTAAAACAAACCCGAAAGAATTCTATAGTTATATCAGAAAGGAAAAAGTAGTTACTTCAACTGTTGGACCGTTAGTCGATGAAAAAGGAGAATACACCAAAGACGAAGTACAAATGAGTAATGCCCTCAATACCTTCTTTGCATCAGTTTTTACAACAGAAGACCTCAGTGATATCCCTACACCATCGCCGATTCAGATTGAGAATTCAGATGTTCTAAGCAATATCACCGTTACAGAGAGAGAAGTATTGAATTGTTTAGATAAACTCAGGTAAATAAAACGCCAGGACCTGATACAATCTCGCCTAGAGTTCTAAAGGAAGCTAAGAATGAGCTCTCCAAACCACTGACATTACTATTCAATAAATCCTTGCAGTCTGGAACTATGCCTGATCAGTGGAAGCTAGCCAACGTAACACCGATATTCAAAAAAGGCAGCAAATCCCTACCCAGTAACTATCGTCCCAATTAGCTTAACCTCAGTTGTATGTAAAATGCTAGAAACGGTCATAAGAGACACTCGTAAATCACTTAGAGGAAAATAACATACTTAAAGATACTCAACACGGCTTTCGTAAAAAACGTTCCTGTTTAACAAACCTCTTAGACTTCTTCCACGATATCCTCAACCTCTACGATGAGAGTAAAGCTGTAGATATTATACCTTGATTTTCAAAAGGCCTTTGACAAAGTTCCCCACAAACGTTTACTGCTAAAACTAAAAGCGCATGGAATACAAGACGGTGTGTGTTGAAATGGATAGAAAATTGGCTCAGCAACAGAAAGCAAAGGGTAGTCATAAACGGTAAGGCATCTAAATGGACCAATGTAAGTAGCGGGGTACCCCAGGGATCGGTTACTAGGACCAATTCTCTTTCTAATTTACATCAACGACATAGATGAGGGTCTCACCTGCACAATCTCAAAATTTGCTGACGATACAAAAATTGCAAATAGCGTACTCTCAAAAGAACAAGTTGGCGATATGCAACACAATCTAGATAAATTGTCATGTTGGGCCCAAATTTGGCAAATGAGTTTCAATGCGGATAAATGTAAAGTACTACATGTCGGATACCTAAATGAGAAAGCAAACTATTCGATGAATGGCACTCAGCTTAAGAATGTAAACAGAGAAACTGATCTGGGAGTAACAATATCGAGTAACCTAAAACCGAGTCAACAATGTTCAGAAGTTGTTAAGAAGGCAAACAAAATAATTGGCTTTATAGGCAGGTCATTTGAGCATAAATCCAAAGAAGTTATCCTAACCCTTTACAATTCCTTAGTCCGCCCTCTTCTGGAATACTGCGTTCAATCCTGGTGCCCTTATTACCAAAAAGATATAAACAAGCTAGAACGAGTTCAACGTAGAGTTACCAAAATGATACCTAGCCTAAAGAACAAACCATAGGAAGAGCGTCTTAGAGAATTAAATCTATTTCCTTTAACCCAGCGCAGATTAAGAGGCGACTTAATTCAAGTGTTCAAAATCATCAAAGGCATCGACAATATGAACTGTAGTAAGTACTTCACTATCGACCAATCTAATTACACGCGGGGAAACGGTTGCAAAATTATTGGTAAATCTTTTAACTCGCTACGAATCTAAGAATTTCTTCTTCAATCGAGTTGTCAACTTGTGGAATGGGCTTCCCCGAGACGTTATAGACTGCAGCACCGTTGATTCATTTAAATTCCGCCTAGACAAATATCTCGCATCAAACCCGCGACTGACTGCGTTTGTAAATGAATAACTTTTATCCTCCCCTCAGTTACTAAACCATATGTCCCCTACTAACTTCCTAGTCCTGCCACGTTAGTGGCAGGGCAGTAGTTCCCTTTCCAATGTTCCCTTACCCACTCTAAACCACTGTTTGGACACTTGATCCTCAGTGTTTTGGAGGACAAGCAGCCTAGAAGGGTCACTAGATCTGTTGTTGCTTGATTTCCTTTGTA
>CM064568.1:47654537-47682545 GCA_032716605.1 Paralithodes platypus | reverse complement strand
CTGCTGTGGTACAAATAATACAATAATAACTGTAATCGAAGGTTGGCAAGAGATATTATGATGACAATACGAAGACAATACGCTACAATTGAGTAGTTAAGGGGAGACGGACCGTTTTTTTTTTTTTCCTTTGGTCTATTACTTAATGTATTCCTTTATTGTTTTATCTGTGTTTTTCCTTCCTCCGTTAATTGTTTCTTAAAAAAAAAAAAAAAAAAAAAAAATCTTAGTGTTTTCGCTAGACCTCCATCAAGCTTAGAAAAACACCCCCTAGACCCCCCTTCAAGATATATTTGTAAATTTTTCGGTAGAAAAATTTACCGGCCGAAGGCCGGTCTCTCTTAAAATTTCAGGCTCGCTATCGCTCGCCAGGAAATAATGACACATAAATGGCACGAAAGGTCTTAAAATTGACAACGAATGGGGCGAAAGGTGTTCAAATCGCCAAACTAATGGGCCGAACGTCTTATAATTTCAACACAAATGGGACTTAACACGAGGGAGAAAAGGACCAGAAAAACGACCCACCTCCCCTTAACCTCAACAGTCCATCAGCCTCACCATTACAGGAAAAAAATAGTTAGCATTATGAGAGAGAGTGAGAGTGAGTGAGTGAGTAAGAGTGAGAGAGATATTGCGATTGGAATTGTGGGGAAATGATGAAGGAAGAATGGTTTGCTAGGAATTGTGTGTGTGTGTACAAAGGAGTACAAAGGAGTACAAAGGTGTGGGTGTGTGGGTGTGGGTGTGGGTGTGGGTGTGTAAAGGTAACATTGATTGTATGGGGAAGTGAAGGAGAGATATGATGTTATGTATATGTAAATATATATATAGTATATAAATATATACAGTATATTGGCCTTAGCCAGGATTCGAAGTACAGTCAATTAGAATATATAAATTAATGAAGAAAAGAACTGATGAAGTACAAGAGATAATATAATACAGATGAGATCATTTACTCCCGATATAATATGTATGGATGGAATATTAGGAAGCGAGATTTTATTATGTTTTAAAGTAGGCCATTAACATTTGAAATATATGAGGATGAGCAAAACAGAGTAGCATTTATAATAATATGTCTATAAGAAATATCAGATAATGTATTCAGTTTGAGATACAAAAAATACGCTAGAAATGTTATACGAATGATGATAAATAAATATTAGTGATACTAGTTTATTTAGCAATAATAATGACTAGCAAGGGTACCCGGCGTTGCCCGGGTTTAAATTCTACAACCATAATCACCATCATCAATCACTACTACCACAATCATCACTACTACTACTACCATAATCACCGGCCTCGACCTCCCTGTGCCTCATTAAACGGCGACCTCGATTTCGGCCGCTAAATGACCTCCGATTTTGGATCTGACCTCATCTGTACCCCCATTTTGGGGTGCTGCGAACAACTTTCATTCCATACACCTTTTCGATCAGAGGCCTCCTTCTGCCCCAAACGGCTATTGTTTTCATGTTTTTTTTTTCAATTTCGGCCTCGAAACGACGTCCGATCGTGGCCTCGCCCCCTCTATGACCTGACCCAGGTCAATTGACACCAACATGCAAAGTTTCAGCTCCCCAGGTCCAAAACTGCGGCCGCCTATTAAGAACACACCGACAGACAGACAAACAGACACACGAACTGATTTAATAGTATAGATATACTAACAGGGGCACCCGGCGTTTAATAATGATGCTGTAATAATATAGATATACTAACAGGGGCACCCGGCGTTTAATAATAATGCTGTAATAATATAGATATACTAACAGGGGCACCCGGCGTTTAATAATAATGCTGTAATAATATAGATATACTAACAGGGGCACCCGGCGTTTAATAATGATGCTGTAATAATGAAAGTAAGTTGGAATAATAAGCAGGAATAAGACCTTACAGACTATTCAAAATAAAGCCCTTAAAATCATCACAGGATGCACAGCTACTACACCCACAGATCACCTACATCAAGAAACCAAAGTCCTAAAAGTCAAAGATTATCTAGACATGAGAGGCACTCAATTCCTGGCAGCAGCCTCCACGAATCAACACCACCCACTACACTACATGGCAACACACCCACAGACACCAAGAAATATTAAAACAACATCCAGCACACGCTATCACACACAAATACTGTCTTCTCTCCCTCCCTGCCCACCCCAAACCAACTTCCGGAAGCACATCCATACTCATATCACTCGCCGTTCCATCCACTCACTCATAGACAACACGCAGCTGCAAGCACGACCACCCGAAATCCATCCTTCTGAATCCTCCCTTCCTCGCGAGGACAGAGTCCACCTGGCCAGGCTGAGATGCGGACACCATCCAGCTCTTCTGAGCTATTAGAAGAGGCTGGATTACTCCGTCGTCGACACCTGCCCGGGTTGTAACACATCACCCCATACCATAAAACACATCATAGAAGACTGCATTTCACACAACCACTTACGCCAACAACACAATTTACACTATTTGAGAGCTCTGTGGGAAAGGTCGACCGTGGCCATGGCCTTCCTTAAGGACTCGGGGCTGTTCGGCCAGGCAGCTTAGGGAACAACAACAACATAAGCAGGAATAGAATACAGAAGACATACGCTGGACGGGGTAGGAGAGATACATGAGGTAAGAAGATTAATGAGACGGGTGAGACCGTACCTCGTAACAAGCACAGTCACGGCAAGGAGTGTTCTGATATACAGTACCTATATATATCGGGCTTAAGGGGGTAGGGCTTGGTTTTTGGTATATATATATTTATATATTTATTTATTTTTGAGTTTCCTCGCTAGACCTTTATCAAGCTTAGAAAAACACCACCTAGACCCCCTTTCAAGATCAATTTGTAAATTTTTCGGTAGAAAAATGTCCCGGCCAAAGGCTGTTTCCTTCTAAAATTAGAGGCTCGCTATCGCTCGCCAGGAAAATATCGACACGTAAAGGGCACAAAAGGTCTTAATATTGGTAACAAAATTAGGCGAAATTTCTCAAGATCGCCAAACTAACGGAACGAACGTCTTAAAACCTCAACACTATTATGCTAAACATGAGGGAGAAGGGGGTCCAGACAAAGCGAGTAGTACCCCCTTAATGAGACGGAGGGAACGACTTATTATACAGTATACCTCGTAACAAGTACAGTCTCGGCAAGGAGGGTTCTGATATATGTGTGTACATGCTTAGATTGATATGCAGGATTCGAAGTTGCATAATAAATCGTAGGCAGTGTCCACCATTCTGTAACTGTCTTCGTGGCGCAATGCATAAGGTGTTGATTTTCGGTGTGAGCGTCCTGGGTTCGAATCCACGGACTGCCACATGTGTGTGTTAAATGTCATTAATCGATTTTAGGAGTAGAGTTGGTTGTTGGATAGAAGATAATAATACGTTACCTATCTCGGGTTTAAGGGGGTAGTGCTTGGTTTTTGGTCTATATATACATTTATTAATATATGTTTTAGTTTCCTCGCTAGACCTCCATCAAGCTTAGAAGAACACCACCTAGACCTCCTTTCAAGATAAGTTTGTAAATTTTTCGGTTCCTTCTAAAATTAGTGGCTCGCTATCGCTTGCCAGGAAAATATCGACACCTAAATGGCACGAAAGGTGTTAATATTGGAAACAAAAGTAAGCGAAAGGTCTCAAACTAACGGAACGAACGTCTTAAAGCTATCTCCGGCTTAAATCAATCTCTATATTATTAGTTTTTAACTGATAGTTGCATTTCGGAGTTGTTGTTTAATCAATTAACCTTCTGCCTTTCAAACTCCCTTCCTAAGCTGAATAAAATGGTGTGCTAATAGCCATAATTAATTGAATTATAGTATAAATATAGAAGGGTCGTTAACCCCTTCTGTACCGGTGCCGCCATTTTAACGTGATTCTGGCTGCTATGAGTCGATTTTACTCAGTTTGAAAAGAGCCTCCAGCAATTAAGTCTTCCAACTATCTCGCATTTTTCCCTTGCCCCTCAACTTTCCCTTCATAATTGCTGAGGGGCACAGGGCCTTGGGTGGGGCTTTGGTTTCCCGGGCGTTTCCGCACCCTCCTCAGCTCCCTGCCTTAGAGTGGCTTCGGTCACCCGGGCTTTGTTAGTGGTAAGCAGGGAGGGTTTTGTGGGGTCGCTCTATGGCCTTGGCCTTGCTCGGGACCTTGGGGCTGTTCGGCCAGGCAGCCTGGGGAACAACAACAACAACAACAACCCTTTTTGTTATCACAGATTCTTTTTTAAACTGCACAACATCCTGGTACAGAGGGAGTTAATGTTATATATATATATATATACAGAGAGAGAGAGAGCCGTAGAGAGAGATGTAGAGATAGATAACACTGCTTTCAGATTAAGATAATACAATACTTATAATAAATCTTTAGCTGGTAATACTATAATAAAGATGATATAATGCAAATGAGACACTTCCTTCGAGACGTAGGAGGGAGGGAAGGAAGAAATATGAGCTAGTGAGATGAAAGACAGGGAAGAGGGTAATAGTTTATACTACTCAGACACTACTTTAAGATATACTGTAATGACAATAAATAATTAGTTGGTAATAATTGAATAAATATATATATATATATATATATTGAAAGTTATGAATATGTAAGTAAGAACTAGATTCATAGCTACCGTAAAATGTCATGAAAATGCAATAATAACACAAAAGTAAAATGAAAAGATTCATGAGAATTATATATAAATGATAATTATAGTGAAAATGACACACTTAATATAAAACTTAATGAGAGGGGGAAGAAAGAGATATGAGAGAGAAAGATCAATGACAGAGAAGGATAATCACACAGTTCATATATTAGGAAAATGTGAAACTAAAACCTTTGATGAAAATAAAGCGATTCCGAAATTGTTGGAAATGTGATTAATTGGATTCATGAGAATTTGTCATCATGGGTTGATTAATACATATATATATGTGTGTGTGTGTGTGTGTGTGTGTGTGTGTGTGTAGAGAGAGAGAGAGAGAGAGAGATATGAGTATGTTCACGCATATAAAAGGAAAAATAAAATATGACTAAAGGTAATCCAAATAATATACATACCGGTAACTATTTTGTTTGATTATCTGTATTTTAAGAAAGCATTTAATTTAACATGATCATATGCATGGACAAACTATCAACTTATTTGTGTCTT
The DNA here is from genome assembly GCA_032716605.1 of Paralithodes platypus. Classification (NCBI taxonomy): domain Eukaryota; kingdom Metazoa; phylum Arthropoda; class Malacostraca; order Decapoda; family Lithodidae; genus Paralithodes; species Paralithodes platypus. Next base: position 47,677,375 of record CM064568.1, on the reverse strand, counting down.
GGATTCTGAGACTCTGTATGGAGACGCATTTTCTACACATTATTATGGCTAGGATTTGACAACTGCATAAAGATTACGAAAGAGTCATGGGAATACAAAACAAAAATAATAATAATAATAATAATAATAATAATAATAATATGAAAATGGCGCCTGAGATAAAGTTGTCCCCTTCCTGTGTGTTTAAGCGCCCCTTGCCCCCCACCCCCACCCCCACCACCCAGCACACCCCACACACATACACACATACACACATACACACATACATTTACCGCCTCTGATATACCGACCTTAATTCCTATGTAAATAAAGGCGAATATTAACCCTTTTCTTTGTCTGTATCTATTTTTCTATCTATATATTTATCTATTTTATCTTTCTTCCTTCTATCTATCTACGTGTTTATCTATATTTCTGTCTGTCTCTTTTTATTTTACCATTGTTATGTATATAATGTACAGTATAGGCATTTGTTCATTATGTATATAATGTACAGTATAGGCATTTGTTCATTATGTATATAATGTACAGTATAGGCATTTGTTCATTATGTATATAATGTACAGTATAGGCATTTGTTCATTATGTATATAATGTACAGTATAGGCATTTGTTCATTATGTATATAATGTACAGTATAGGCATTTGTTCATTATGTATATAATGTACAGTATAGGCATTTGTTCATTATGTATATAATGTACAGTATAGGCATTTGTTCATTATGTATATAATGTACAGTATAGGCATTTGTTCATTATGTATATAATGTACAGTATAGGCATTTGTTCATTATGTATATAATGTACAGTATAGGCATTTGTTCATTATGTATATAATGTACAGTATAGGCATTTGTTCATTATGTATATAATGTACAGTATAGGCATTTGTTCATTATGTATATAATGTACAGTATAGGCATTTGTTCATTATGTATATAATGTACAGTATAGGCATTTGTTCATTATGTATATAATGTACAGTATAGGCATTTGTTCATTATGTATATAATGTACAGTATAGGCATTTGTTCATTATGTATATAATGTACAGTATAGGCATTTGTTCATTATGTATATAATGTACAGTATAGGCATTTGTTCATTATGTATATAATGTACAGTATAGGCATTTGTTCATTATGTATATAATGTACAGTATAGGCATTTCTTCATTATGTATATAATGTACAGTATAGGCATTTGTTCATTATGTATATAATGTACAGTATAGGCATTTGTTCATTATGTATATAATGTACAGTATAGGCATTTGTTCATTATGTATATAATGTACAGTATAGGCATTTGTTCATTATGTATATAATGTACAGTATAGGCATTTGTTCATTATGTATATAATGTACAGTATAGGCATTTGTTCATTATGTATATAATGTACAGTATAGGCATTTGTTCATTATGTATATAATGTACAGTATAGGCATTTGTTCATTATGTATATAATGTACAGTATAGGCATTTGTTCATTATGTATATAATGTACAGTATAGGCATTTGTTCATTATGTATATAATGTACAGTATAGGCATTTGTTCATTATGTATATAATGTACAGTATAGGCATTTGTTCATTATGTATATAATGTACAGTATAGGCATTTGTTCATTATGTATATAATGTACAGTATAGGCATTTGTTCATTATGTATATAATGTACAGTATAGGCATTTGTTCATTATGTATATAATGTACAGTATAGGCATTTGTTCATTATGTATATAATGTACAGTATAGGCATTTGTTCATTATGTATATAATGTACAGTATAGGCATTTGTTCATTATGTATATAATGTACAGTATAGGCATTTCTTCATTATGTATATAATGTACAGTATAGGCATTTCTTCATTATGTATATAATGTACAGTATAGGCATTTCTTCATTATGTATATAATGTACAGTATAGGCATTTCTTCATTCTATATTTTCACCTGTCTCTGTGTCTATACAATCTAATTAGTATATCAGACGTCCATTTATTATAGAGTATGGCTTTATGTATGTATTTTATGTATGTATTTTATGTATGTATTTTATGTATGTATTTTATGTATGTATTTTTGTTCTATATCTACAGTATATTATGGTAATATCTTTAGGTTTCGAACTACCTGTCTCTCTCTACCTATCTATCTGTATCTATCTATATATGTATATCTATTTATCTATATCTATCAATCTGTATATATTTATTTATCTAGATATCTAGATTTATCTACGGTATATATAAATATATATATATATATATATATATATATATATATATATATATATATATACAGTATATATACGTACAGTATATATATACCGGTATATATTTATCTATCTATCTATTTTTATCTATTTATCTCTATCTATCTATTTTTATCTATTTATCTCTATCTATCCATATCTATCTATCTATCCTATCCATTATTCCATCCACCTCCTCCACCCCCACCCCTTCCTCCCACACGCGCACACAGATTTACCGCCAGTGAAATAGCGGCCTTAATTCCCATGCAAATAGAGGCGATATTAACCTACTCCATTAATTCCCGGTTTAGAATTACGGCCGAGATATGCATAGGGTCTGAGGGTGGGGAAAAATAGGGGAGCAGAGGGTTTATTTTTTTTCTTTCTTTTTCCAGTAATGCTTTTTTGTTAAGGGGGGTCACCGTCTTTTTTTCTCTTTCTCTCCTTTTCTCTCTTTCTCTGGTTTGTATTCATTCGGCTCCATTCAGCCAACTGTTCTAAGACGTTTATCCCCATCCAAGTGTCGATTTCTTCCTGACGAGCGATAGCGAGCCAGCATTGTATGGAGAAATCCGGCTTCGCCGGAGACATTTTTCTATCGAAAAATTTATAAATTTAGCTTGCTGTCAAAACAAACATATAAATGCTGGCTCGCTACCGCTCGCCAGGAATATATTGACACCTGGATGGGGGTAAACGTCTTAAAACAGTAGGCTGAATGAGGCCGAATGGATAATAGCCAAAGAGAGAGGGAGAGAAAGAGAACAAAAGCGAGGTGGGCTCCCTTAATGGTGTGGATTTTGATTTTTTTTTACAGCTTACGACCTCCATTTAGGGTATATGTGGGTAGAGGAATATGGCCTTGCTAGTGAATTGAAGCTAGAGTCACACGGGCCCTTTTTCGAGCAATTTGTACGGGCAATTATGGTCTGGAGGCTTAAAAAATTACACTTTATCAGAATTCAGCCGCCTAACATAATCTACCTTCAGTCTAGCTGCCGATACCAGTGCCAAAAAGTCCCGGAATGATACGAGAAAAAACTTGCTCCTGGAAAATTGACGGAAAGAGGGTCGTGTGACAGCGACTTGCGAGTTTTGTTCTATAAGGAAGTAAAGCCGCTGTCACACGAGCGATACATGGATACAAGCGCAGAGAAAGAGAGAAAAGGAGAGGAAGAGAAAACAAAAAACAGAATACCTTACTAACAATTGCCAAATTATCTCCCAAGAGCGAAATATATTATAAGTTACGATATTACTTACAGTTGACTATTTAAAGGCCCAACTAACACCAAACAACCGCATTTTATACATAATACATACCTCTTCCAGATGACCATGTTGTTTTAGCTAATAAACTGAAGGAAATTATTTTATAATTGTACATCTATTTGATAATGCAACCCAATTATGATGTCATAGATGGAGCCACAATGACGATACTAATATATATATATATATATATATATATATATATATATATATATATATATATATATATATATATACTGTATATATATATACCGGTATATATATCAATTGCCTGACGCCGTGATCCGCGAAGGGGTGGCCATGAACGAAATGCCCCCATGCACCTCTGTCCCCAGTCAGTCGACGCCCCTCCTCCCAACCAGCACCCCTTCATCCATATACTTCTTCACTCCATCCTTCCAACTTTCTTTTGGTTTACCTCTCCCTCTCTGTCCTTTCACCTTTCTCTCGTACACCCTCTTAGTCATTCTCTCGCTTCCCATACGTTCCATATGGCCGAACCATCTCAAGGTGTTCCTTTTCACACTTTCCAGCACATCTACCTCCACACCACACCTCCTTCGTACTTCCTCATTCGTCTGTCTATCCCTCCATGTAACTCAGCATGCACTTCTCAAGTAATCCATTTCCACCCCTCTCACTATTGGTCTGAGGTTCTCCACCAACGTCCATGCTTCGCTTCTGTAAGTCAGTGTCAGGATTACCACACTGTCATGCAAGGACTTCTTCACTTCCATGCTGACCACCCTATTTCTTGTTACTGTTTTCAGTGTTCCTACAACCCACTTCCCCTGTTACACCCTCTCCTGCACTTCTTCATCCATACTCCCATCCACACTGCCCAGATACTTAAATGAGCTGACAATCTCCATAGCCTGACCGTTCAACTTCACCTCACACTCTGTGGTTTCACCCCTTTCAATGACAATAACCTTGTTCTTCCCCGCATTTACCTTCAGATACCGTTTTTCGCACACTGTTCCAAACATATTTACCAGACCCTGCAACTCTCATTCATTATCGCTCATCAGAACTGTATCATCAGCAAACAGCAGTACAGGTAGCTTCCGCTCGTTTCCCTCCCTTATCAGCGATACACCCACATCCACTGCTCTTCCTTGTATTTCTTACATGACTCCATCCATACATACAGTAAACAACCGCTGGGACATCACACACCCCTGTTTCAACCCAACATTCAGGTCAAAGAACTCGCTCTGCTCATTCTCCACACGTACTGCCGCCTTTGCATCCTCATACATACTCTTCACTGCTTTCAGCAACTTGCCATCTGCTCTGTATATTCTAAGTACTTTGCACATACCTTCTCTATCCACTCTGTCATAGGCCTTCTCCAAATACATAAAGGCAACATACAGCTTTTGTTGCTTTTCCCGATATTTCTCCACATCACATTTCAGGGTAAAAATCTGATTTACATATCCTCTTCCCTTCCTAAACCCGCCCTGCTCGTCACCTATCCCTTTCTCCGTTCTCGCTCTCACTCTCTCAATCACTACTCTACTGTACACCTTCCCTACTACGCTTAGAAGACATATTCCTCGGTGGCTACCACACACTCCTCGTTCCCCTTTACCCTTATACAGGGGGACTATTATGCCTGTCTTCCAGTCATCAGGTGCACTCCTCTTCTCCCATGCTAGTTTGCACATTTTCCACACCCATTCGACCACTATCTCACCACCATACCTCAGCATTTCCCCACACACTCCATCTATTCCTGGTGTTTCCCCAACTTCACTCTTTTAATGACTTCACATACTTCTGACCTCCTGATCCCCACCTCCTCCTCCACTACTTCTCTTCTTCTCCCTCCCATACCCCATCCAACTATGTTTGCTGGCGCTTCATTCCTTACATTCAGCATATATATATATATATATATATATATATATATATATATGCGATGTGAATCAAAACCTATATACATACTAATTGATAGGACTAAAGTATCGAGTTTTCCAAAGCTAATAATTGGTTTGGTCATTTGTTTTAGTCATGAAGGGGGAGGTAGCTGCTTTTTCTTCATGTTTAGTCCCATTAGCTAAGAGATTTTCAGACTATTATTCCATTAGTTTGGTGATTTTAAGACCTTTTGCCCCATTTATTGGTCAATATAGAGACATTTCGTGCCATTTTGGTGTCGGCTTCTTCCTGGCGAGCGATAGCGAGCCTGTAATTCTAGGAGGAATCGGCCTAAGGCCAAGACAATTTTCTACCGAAAAAGGTACACATTTATCTTGAAGGGAAGGGGGGGGGGGGTCTATTTTTTTTTTTTTTTTAAAGCTTGATGGAGGTTTATGGGGAAACTGAAACCCTTCCCTGAAAACGTTGCCATTACAAGAACATGTGTAAATATAAATTTAAAAATATATGAGAGTAAAAAATATATGTACAGTATATACCGGTATATATAATAATATATAAAACCTATAAATACATGAATAACTGGAGCCCAAACTAACCACTACACCCCCTCAAACAAACTCGTATCAATCCCGGCCATGCAAGTTATAATTGGAGTGATGCCGTTAACATTATGTGTTCCGACTGTTTGGGGGGTTATTAGGATATTTGGTTTAAGGGGGTACTGCTTGGTTGTTGGTCTATATATTTTTTAGTTTCCTCGCTAGACCTCTTTCAAGCTTAGAAAACCACATCTTAGACTCCCTTTCAAGATAAATGTGTACATTTTTCGGTAGAAAACTGACCCGGCCGAAGGCCGGTTCCTCCTAAAATTAGAGGCTTGCTATCGCTCGCCTGGAAAAAAATCGACACCTAAAGGGCACAAAAGGTCTTAATATTGACTGAACAAAATGAGGCGAAAGGTCTCAAAATCGCCAAACAAACGGAACGAACGTCACAACTAATATGCTAAACATGTTTCTTTTCAACTGGCGGTAAATTGCAAAGTTCCCATCAAGATTTATTTCTCCGTTATTTTGAAGATTTGTAGTGAAATATGGTGCTGATTATAATATAAATATGGTCTTTAAACGATGCAGAGACATGGGGGTTTAAACGATGCAGAGACATGGGGGTTTAAACGATGCAGAGACATAGGGGTTTAAACGATGCAGAGACATGGGGGTTTTAAACGATGCAGAGACATGGGGGTTTAAACGATGCAGAGAAATGGGGGTTTAAACGATGCAGAGACATGGGGGCTTTAAACGATGCAGAGACATAGGGGTTTAAACGATGCAGAGACATGGGGGTTTAAATGATGCAGAGACCTGGGGGTTTAAACGATGCAGAGACATGGGGGTTTAAACGATGCAGAGACATAGGGGTTTAAACGATGCAGAGACATGGGGGTTTAAACGATGCGGAGACATGGGGGTTTAAACGATGCAGAGACATGGGGGTTTAAACGATGCGGAGACATGGGGGTTTAAACGATGCAGAGACATAGGGGATAAAACGATGCAGAGACATGGGGGTTTAAACGATGCGGAGACATTGGGGTTTAAACGATGCAGAGACATAGGGGTTTAAACGATGCAGAGACATGGGGGTTTAAACAATGCGGAGACATGGGGGTTTAAACGATGCAGAGACATAGGGGTTTAAACGATGCAGAGACATGGGGGTTTAAACGATGCAGAGACATAGGGGTTTAAACGATGCAGAGACATGGGGGTTTAAACGATGCAGAGACATGGGGGTTTAAACGATGCAGAGACCTGGGGGTTTAAATGATGCAGAGACATGGGGGTTTAAACGATGCAGAGACATGGGGGTTTAAACGATGCAGAGACATGGGGGTTTAAACGATGCAGAGACATGGGGGTTTAAACGATGCAGAGACATGGGGGTTTAAACGATGCAGAGACATGGGGGTTTAAACGATGCAGAGACATGGGGGTTTAAACGATGCAGAGACATAGGGGTTTAAACGATGCAGAGACCTGGGGGTTTAAACGATGCAGAGACATGGGGGTTTAAACGATGCAGAGACATGGGGGTTTAAACGATGCAGAGACATGGGGGTTTAAACGATGCAGAGACATGGGGGTTTAAACGATGTAGAGACATGGGGGTTTAAACGATGCAGAGACCTGGGGGTTTAAACGATGCAGAGACATGGGGGTTTAAACGATGCAGAGACATGGGGGTTTAAACGATGCAGAGACATGGGGGTTTAAACGATGCAGAGACATAGGGGTTTAAACGATGCAGAGACATGGGGGTTTAAACGATGCAGAGACATGGGGGTTTAAACGATGCAGAGACATGGGGGTTTAAACGATGCAGAGACATGGGGGTTTAAACGATGCAGAGACATGGGGGTTTAAACGATGCAGAGACATGGGGGTTTAAACGATGCAGAGACATGGGGGTTTAAACGATGCAGAGACATGGGGGTTTAAACGATGCGGAGACATGGGGGTTTAAACAATGCAGAGACATGGGGGTTTAAACGATGCAGAGACATGGGGGTTTCATATTTTGTTTCCATTAAGTATCGAGAAATTAACTGCTAAGGTACTCAATTTACCCCCCTATTTGGGCGATTTTTGCATGTATTCATTATTTTTCTAGTTTCCTCCCTAGACCTCCATCAAATTAAAAAAAAAAAAACATCCCTTAGATCTCCCTTCTAGATTAATTTGTACATTTTTTGACAGAAAAATGTACCGGCCGAAGGCCGGTTCTTCCAACATTACAGGCTCACTATCGTTCGCCAGAGAAAAAATCGACGCTTAAATAGCACGAAAGGTCTAAATATTGCCGAAGAAATGGTGCGAAAGGTCTTATAATCGACTAACTAATGGGGCAAACATCTTAACATCTGAAAACTAATGGGGCTAAACATGAGGGAGAAAGTGGTCCAGAAAACCGGCCCATCCCCCCTTAAACCGTTGCTATTACGAGAACAAGGACACGATGAGCACCAGCTAATATTATGCTATAATAGTACTGTGTGGGAATAGTAGTGGAGGGACCTTGGTGACCCTGGTCTCTGGGTCTTCTCCTGGATGACCTACAGTAGATGTGTGGGAATTTGTATTTTGTTTTGTGTGTGTTCATTGTTTTCTGTTGTGTTGTCCCTATGCTGGCTCTGTCTTGAGTCGGCCATCCCCTTAGAGAAAAAAAAAACAAAAAAAACAAAAAAAAAAGAGAGAAAAGGAAAAGTGGAGATTAGGCCTGAGTATATAGAATATATTAGAATAGAATTAGAATAGAATTAGAATAGTATAGATCACGATAGCTGTAGGTTGCAAGAAACTAATTTGAGAAACTATTACACTGTGAAGTACATTAAATTCACAACATAATGGGTATAAGTTTTTAATTAGAACATAAGAACATATTACTCATTATTATAACTTTTTAATGTAATTAGCTTGAGTACTTCCCGCTCGCTAAAGTTATGACCGTTGCAATTGCACAACTATGATTAAGGGGCTAATGGCCGTTTTTTGGTCTATTAATTAATTTATTCATTTATGTTTTTAGTTTCCTCGCTAGACCTCCATCAAGCTTAAGAAAACACTCCCTAGACCCCCCTTCAAAATAAATGTGTACATTGTTCGATAGAAAAATGTGCCGGTTTCTCTTAAAATTACAGGCTCGCTATCGCTCGCCAGGAAAAATCGACACCTAAATGGCACGAAAGGTCTTGAAATTGACAACGAAATGGGGCGAAAGGTCTTAAAATCGACAAACTAATGGAAGGAAGGTCTTAACATCTCAAAACTAATATGCTAAACATGAGGGAGAAGGGGGTCCAGAAAAAGGCGATTAGTAGACCTTAATGTGGTTGAGGAATTCCGGAGTGCGGTACCATTGCCAATCAAATTACTCATATTAATGCCCTTAACCCCTTCAGCACCCGGACGTCTTTTTACCTTTCTTTCTGGCTAAAGTTAGACGATTTTATGCAGTTTCAGAAGGACCAATGATATGCAGAGGGTTTATGGAGATCGTATTTACCCCTTTGAGTCCTAAAGGTAGATTATATACTAAAGAAAATCGTCTAATGGTAACCAGTACATGATGACAGTTACGTAATGGTGGTGAAGGGGTTAAGGGGGTAGTGCTTGGTTTTTGGTCTATATATTTATATATTTTGTTTATTTTTGAGTTTCCTCGCTAGACCTCCAACGAGCTTAGAAAAACGCCCCCTAGACCCCCTTTCAAGATAATTTTTTACATTTTTCGGTAGAAAAATGTGCCGGACGAAGGCTGGTTCCTTCTAAAATTACAGGCTCGCTATCGCTCGCCAGGAAAATATCGACACCTAAATGGCCCGAAAGGTCTTAATATTGACCAAAAAATGAGTGAAAGAACTCAAAATCGCCAAACTAACGGAACGAACGTCTTAAAACCTCAAAACTACTATGTTAAACATAAGGGAGAAGGGGGTCCAGAAAAAGCGAGTACTACCCCCTTAATGCAGTGAAGCTGTGAAATGACTTCAACATTGCCGGACCTCGAAGTCAGACCAGGCTTAAGGGGGGATCTCCACTTGAGGGATTTTTTTCTTGACCCCTTTCTCCCTCATGTTTAGCCCCATTGCTTTTGATATTATAAAACGTTTGCCCCATTAGTTTAGCGATTTTATGAACTTTCACCCCCTATTAAGACCTTTCGTGCAATTCAGGTGTCTATTTTATCCTGGCGAGCGATAGCGAGCCTGTAATTTAAGTGGAATCGGCCTTCGGCCGGGACATTTTTCTACCGAAAAATGTATAAATTTATCTTGAAAAGGACTCGAGGGGGTGTAATTTTAAGGTTGATGGAGGTTTAGGGAACAAACTAAATACCTCCCCTTAAGAGGGGTGACCTGCATTGTTTCTCTCATTTCTCTCTTTCTCTGGCTTGTATCCATTCGGCCCTATTCAGCCAATTTCTTCCTGGCGAGCGGTAGCGAGCCAGCGTATACATATATTTGTCTTAACAGCAAGCTAAATTTGTACATTTTTCGATAGAAAAATGTCTCCGACGAAACCGGATTTCTCCATACAATGCTGGGCTCGCTTTCGCTCGCCAGGAAGAAGTCGACACATGGATGGAGATAAATGTCTTAAAACAGTAGGCTGAATGGGGTCGAATGGATACAAGCCAGAGAAAGAGAGAACAAATAGCAAGTCACTTCTCAACTGCGTCATTAAGGGGTAGTATAGTTTGTTGTTTACACCCTCTCCTTCATATATAGCCCAATTAGGTATGGGATATTAAGACGTTTGTCCCATTAGTTTGGTGATCTTAAGACCTTTCGCCCTATCTAGGTGTCGATGGGGATAAATGTCTTAAAGCAGTTGGCTGAATGGGGCCAAATGGATACAAGTCAGAGAAAGAGAGGAAAGGAGAGAAAAAACAAAAACAAAAAAGTGACCCCCCTTAATTAAGACAGACAATTAAATACCGTCACCTGTCTAAAAAAATAACACCCCACGACCATACTTAAAACTACCCAAATTAAATCCTCGCCAAAACTGAAACTGCCCGCGAATTCACAACCCCGCGAAATATTGCACCGACTCGACAATAATGACCTCCTAAAATTCGTTCTTCTTCTGTTTATTGTTTCTTCTTCTTCTTCTTTTTCTTCTTCTTCTTCTTCTTCTTCTGGGGGGGGGGCCTTAATCCACTTTACCCGATATCGTAACTTCCCCCGCGACTTACGACCGCCACTTTGCGACTATGCGGAACGGTGGGGTCGGGGGAGGGGGGGCAGGGATGGGGGGGGTTAATATACACATGAGGGGAAGGGGGGGGGAATATAAACAAGAGGGGGGGATGGAGGGAGGGGGGGGGGGGGGGGTTGGGAGGGATGTGGGGGGGGGGGGGGGGTAAAATATACAGGAGGGGGGGGACGGGGGTAAAACATATTTTGGGTGGCTCTACTGTGTTTATTATCTTGTTTGGTGTATCATTTCATATATGGGGCTTATCTAACTGCTTATTTAGATTGATTGATTGATTGATTGATAAATATATTGATTGATTGATAAATATATATATATATATATTAATTGATTGATTAATTGATAAGTAGATGGATATTTAGATAGATAGATAGATAGATAGATTAATTTATTTAATGATTGATTGATTGATAAGTAGATGGATATTTAGATTGATTGATAGATATATTGATTGATTAATTGTTAGGTAGATAGATAGTTAGATTGATAAATAGATAGATAGATTGGTTGATCGATAGATATAGATATACTACATGTATACCTGTCTATCAGACAGTGACTAAACGCACCGTATGTCCCTGTGTGTGTGTGTGTTTGTGTGTGTGTGTGTGTGTGTGTGTGTGTGTGTGTGTGTGTGTGTGTGTGTGTGTGTGTGTGTGTGTGTGTGTGTGTTTAAGTTTGCCCCGTAGGCCTCGATCAAGCTTTTCAAAATACCCCCAAGACCCCCCTTCGAGATAGGAAACAAATATATATGTTTTGTTGAAGGCCGAAGACCGGTTCCTCCTACAGTATATTGCAAGCTGGATATCTCTCCCCAGGAAAAATAATCGGCACCTAAATGGCACGAAAGGTCATAATATTGACAAAGAAATAATGCGAAAGGTCTTAAAATTGCCAAACTACTGGGGCGACCGTCTTATAATCTCAAAACTAACGGGGCTAAACACTAGAGACAAGGGGGTCCAGAAGAAAACCCCCCCACCTTACTACTGTTCTTCGCTAGTACAATATCAGTAAGGTAGGAATTCATTATTGACGCTATGGACTCATAACCTTTATATCCTTGCGTTAACCCCTTCGGTACGGTCACGCATGTTTTTTTAATCCGGGTTTCTGGCTAACATTAGAAGATTGTGTGCCGTTTGAGAAGGTCCTGTGTTATGCAGAGGCTTTATTGGGATCTAGACGATTGTGTGCCGTTTGAGAAGGTCCTGTGTTATTCAGAGGATTTATTGGGATCTAGACGATTGTGTGCCGTTTGAGAAGGTCCTGTGTTATTCAGAGGGTTTATTGGGATCTAGACGATTGTATTCCGTTTGAGAAGGTCCTGTGTTATTCAGAGGATTTATTGGGATCTAGACGATTGTGTGCCGTTTGAGAAGGTCCTGTGTTATTCAGAGGGTTTATTGGGATCTAGACGATTGTGTGCCGTTTAAGAAGGTCCTGTGTTATTCAGAGGGTTTATTGGGATCTAGACGATTGTATTCCGTTTGAGAAGGTCCGGTGTTATTCAGAGGGTTTATTGGGATCTAGACGATTGTATTCCGTTTGAGAAGGTCCTGTGTTATTATTCGGAGGGTTTATTGAGATCGTATTCACCCCATAGAGGTTTGATTCTGGCAAACATTTGACGATTTTAGGCAGTTTAGTAAGGACCTGTGTTATTCAGAGAGTTTATTTATATCGTTTTTAACTCATTGAGTCCTAGAGGTAGATTATAAACGAAAGAAACTCAGTAGCTAGAATTGGACGAAAATGACGTCATGGTGATTATGATGTAATGACTTGTTTCTGTTTATCTATCTATCTATCTATCTATCTATCTATCTATCTATCTATTTACCCCAATATTTATGACAATATATTTTATCATTAATCCATTTATATATCTGTCTATGCATGTATGGTATATACAGTATATCCACACATTTCTATTTTAATAAATTTCATCTATGTATCTACTGTATATGAATGTCTATTTACTCTCTCTCTCTCTCTCTCTCTCTCTCTCTCTCTCTCTCTCTCTCTCTCTCTCTCTCTCTCTCTCTCTCTCTCTCTCTCTCTCCAGAATTTATCCCTTACCACTATTTACGGCGCTGTTTTGGATTCCGAGCGAAAATATATGGAAAGAGGAGGGAGGGGGCGAGGCATTTAGGAGATCCCATGTATTTGTAATGGGGTTTTCACAATGGCTCGTTTCGTTTCTTATTTTTCGTTTGTGGTAATGATTGGATTGGGAAAATATTGGGCGTATTAGATTGATAGAGAGATAAATATATATATATAATTAATATTAAGGATAGATAGCAATATAGATAGCAAACTATTAATAGGCAGATAGTCTGATAGGCATATAAATAGATATATTTTGAAGATAGATAGCTTTTACTGTTAATTATAGATAGTTGGTTGTTATTTGACTAATAATTTATGAAATTATATTCATCTTCGTTTATCTAGCTATCAATCTATCTATTTAACTATACATTCTCTCTCTCTCTCTCTCTCTCTCTCTCTCTCTCTCTCTATGTATATATATATATATATATATATATATATATATATATATACCTTTTCAGTATGTCATGATAATTGCATTATTGTATTTTCCATTTGTTTGCTTATTTGGCTTTTTCCATTATTTTATTTTATCTTACTTAACTTTCACAATTACCCTAAAATAACATTCCTCGACAAATCCTGTAATTCTGCGAGCCCAATAGAATTCCACCAATATAGCTTTTCAATAACTTTTGGTAAGCCCTCTTTCATATCGCTCACTGACTGAAGGATATTTGTGCGTTTCTTATTGGTTATCAGGAGTGTTTCAAGAGCCAATGACCTCTCTCCATCTGTCTATGTATGTGTATATATGTGTATATCTCAGTCTATCCAGCTATGTTTCTATCTCAGTTAATATATGTTTGTATGTTTCCCTAACTGTATATATATATATATATATATATATATTAGAGAGGGGGGAGGTAATGGGGGAGGAAGAGAGAATAGAAAACAAATTAATTTATTTGTGTGTATATTTGATTGTGATATATTGTGGCATTGACTTATAAGTTGCAGGGACAGTTTGGTGTTACATACCTCTATATATTTAAGGTATATCACCTTGTCGAAATATATACTAGCAAGTACAATATTTCAGCCATTCGATAGGCTTCGGAAATTGTAAATATTGTCTTGGCGTGTTCCATTATCGTACGGCTATAATATCCTATGTATATGTAATGTATATGTAATGTATATGTAATGTAGCTGTTATTTGTGTGGGTATTGTATGACAACTGTGATTGGTTGTTATCTCTACGGAGAAATGCAGACAATTTTAACTATCTTATTTGTTTTGTATTACGAGTTTTACTACTACTACTACTACTACTACTACTGTTGCTACTACTACTACTACTACTACTACTAATAATAATAATAATAATAATGATGATGATGATGATAATACTGCTGCTGCTGTTACTACTACTACTACTACTATTTCTGCTGCAATAATAAGAACCTCCATGTTGTACTATCGTTGTGTTGTAAAAAGCCTTATATCCAATAAACACAACATAACCAGTATAATAATTCATTAAAATTGCAATTAGAATTAAGATCGTATGTTTTTCATAATCATTAATGTTATCATCATCATCATTCTTAACTCTATAATAATTATCATTACTATAAATTACTTCAGGATCATTAATATTATCATGATTGCCTTCATCACATTTGCCATCATCCTATTTTCTGTTATCAATTTTACCATGCCAGAAAATTAATCATCACATTGTCTCCTCTTCCTCCAGGTCAGATAATTAGGGTGATAATTGTTTGGGGGGCGGGATGGGGGGGGGGTATAATTAGGCCACATACAAACTTAGGGCCTTCTTGTTGGTGTGTTAACCCTATTTGGTCCGTGCTGCGTTTTTTTAACCTCACTTGTTTCGCTCCATTAGTTGGGAGATTTTAAGACTTTTCACCCCATTTGTTTGGCGATATTAAGACGTTTTACTCCATTAAGGTGCCAATTAAATTATGGGCAAGCGATAGCGAACCTGTATCCTTCGTTAGGACAATTATTCTAGCGAAAAGTATACACATATTGAATGAAGGGGTTCTGGATGGGCGTTTTTATGTTTTATTGTATTTATTTATTTATTATTATTATTATTATATATATATATATATATTTTTTTTTATGGGAGTTTAGAAAGGCGTTTTTGTGAGCCTGGGGGCAAACTAAAATACATTGCTCGAACATGTCAAAAGCAAGCAAATTGTTCGAACATGTCAAAAGCAAGCAAAGTCCCTCAATAGTAATTAATCAACCGAGTATCATCATAACCCCAACACGTCGCATCAGATAGTGTTAAGGGGAGGTCTCCACTTGAGGGATTTTTTTTCTTGACCCCTTTCTCCCTCATGTTTAGCCCCATTGTTTTTTATATAAAACGTTTGCCCCATTAGTTTAGCGATTTTAAGAACTTTCACCCCATATTAAGACCTTTCGTGCAATTCAGGTGTCTATTTTATCCTGGCGAGCGATAGCGAGCCTGTAATTTAAGAGGAACCGGCCTTCGGCCGGGAAATTTTTCTACCGAAAAATGTACAAATTTATCTTGAAAGGGACTCGAGGGGGTGTAATTTTAAGGTTGATGGAGGTCTAGGGAACAAACTAAATACCTCCCCTTAAACGGCTGCGGTGGGTGCTAACTGTTAGGGAATTTAAATTGATTGATTGAGGTTCGGTTCATTAGCATATATTGTGTATTGTTTATATGTAGGTGTAAAAATAGATAGATAGATAGATAGATAGAGGAAGCGAATGAAAGATAGATAGAATAAGGGAGAGAGAGAGAGGTGGGGGGGGGGGAAGCGCTCAGGTATCGGTGGCTCAGGTAGGGTAATTTGGTTTAATGAGGAAGGTACTAAGTGTGTGTGTGTGTGTGTTGTGTGTAGGTGTGTGTGTGGTGTGTGTAGGTGTGTTGTGTGTTTGTGCGAGTGAGTGTTGTGTGTGTGTGCTGTGTGTGTATTGTTATTGTGTGTGTATGTAGTGTGTGTGTATGTGTATGTAGGTGTGTGTGTAAGTGTTTGTGTGTGTATAGGTGTGTGTGTGTAATTAGAGTATTCAGTACAGGAACCTGCTTATTAATCTCTATAAGGTCAGTAGTACCTGCTAATTGGTAGGATATAATATACAGGTATACAGTATATATATATATATATATACGGTATAGATATATATAGATATTTTTTTTTTTTTTTTTTTTTTTTTTTTTTGGGGGGGGGGTATTTATTTCATTACACAATCAACACCTGATTTATCGATACTTAATGGAGACATAGGAAACTACTCTATCTCTGCGTCATATTAGTGCTACGTTGTCCTAACTAACAACATATTTCGCTACAAATCCTTAT
Organism: Paralithodes platypus; assembly: GCA_032716605.1. NCBI lineage: Eukaryota > Metazoa > Arthropoda > Malacostraca > Decapoda > Lithodidae > Paralithodes > Paralithodes platypus. The sequence goes on along the minus strand of CM064568.1, from coordinate 47,660,723 downwards.
AATAACTTAGTGATCATGAGCTGGATTTTACTTCAGCTTAAAACAAACCGACTATGGGTGAGGGAAATCTGTTATTGTCTGTTTCAGGATTCCAGTCGTGTACAATAAACCGATACTTCTAATTTTTACCAACATGTATTTGGAGAGAGAGAGAGAGAGAGAGAGAGAGAGAGAGAGAGAGAGAGAAAGAGAGAGAGAGAGAGAGAGAGAGGGGGGGGGGGGGGGAGAAAGTGAGAGCTATAGTTATAGTTAGAGATTTAGATACACAAGTGGATAGATAGATAGATAGATAGATAGTTTTGGATAGATAGAATGATAAATAGATAGTGAGAGACTTTAGATAGATATACAGTTTGGGAGAGAGAGGAGAGAGCGAGCTAGACGTGGTCAGACTTGATATCAGCCTGGTCAATAGTTATCCATCCCCCCATATCTCCTACCCCTATATCTCCCCCCCCCCCCATATTCTTCATTCATTCATTCATATCTTTCTTCCTTCTTTATTTGCTTCATTGCTTCGTTAATTCATATTGGCTTCTTTTATATCTCCCACCACCCATATTCTTAATTAATTATTTCATTCATTCATATCTTTCTTAATTCCTTCTTTACTTCATTGCTTCGTTCATTCATATTTTCTTAATGCATATCTCCTACCCTCATTTACTTCATTAATTCATATCTTTCTTCCTTCCTTCATTGCTTCATTGCTTCGTTTATTCATATCTTCTTTCATATCTCCTACCCCATATTCTTCCTTCCTTCCTCCTTCCCTAGCTTCCTTCCTTCATATATCTGACCCCATATTGTTCCTTCCATATTTCTTTCCCTCCTTCTGTTATTTCTTACTCCTTCCTTCCTTCATATCTTATTTACTTCCTTCTGTCCTTCATTCATATCTCCTCACCCCATATTATTCCTTCCTTCCTTCTTTCCTATCTTCCTTCACATATCCTACCCCATATTCTTCCTTCAGTCCTTCCTTCCTTCTATCATTCATAGCTTATTTCTTTCCTTCATCCATATCTTCTACCCTCATAATATTCCCTCCTACCTTCTTTCCTTCTTTCATCCATATCTTCCTTCTGTCCTTCATTCATATCGCCTACCCTCCTATTATTCCTTCCTTCCTTCATTCATATTTCATTTACTTCCTTATTTCCTTCATTCATATCTCCAACCCTCATTCTTCCCTCCTTCCTTCTTTCATTATCTTTCTTTTCCCCTTCATTCAGATCTCCTACCCTCATATTCTTCCTTCTTTCCTTCCTTCTGTCCTTCCTTTCTTTCATTCTTTTTCCCTTCCTTCCTTATATTATTAATTTTCTTCTATCTTCCACCTCCTTCCTTTCTTCCGATCTTATTTCCTTCCTTCATTTGTGCTTCCTTCATTCCCTCCCTCCTATTTACATCTCAACTCCTCCATCTTTATCCTGCTTTCCTTCCGTCTTCCTTCCTTCCTTCTTTTTCGTATTTCTTTCTTCCTTCCTTCCTTTTTCTTATTTTGCTTTCTTCCTTCCTTCTTCCTTCATTTTTCATATTTCTTTCTATTTTTCTTACTTCTGTCTTCCCTCTCATTTGTCTTCCTTCTTTCTTCCTCCTGTTTTCCTCTTTCTACTCCCTGCTTTCCTTCATTTTCTTCAGTTTCTTCCATTATTCCCTCCTTCATAATTTGTTTCATCCATTTTTGTTTAATTCTTTCCTTTCTCTCTTCCTTCTTTTCCTCTTAACCCTTCCTGTGTTTTCCCCTTTCTGTCCTTCCGTCCTCATTTTCTTCCTTCCTTACTCCTTCTTCTTCTCTTCCTCCTCCTTCTTCTCTTCCTCATCCCCCCCTCTTCCTTCCAAACCTTCTCCTCCTCCCTCTCTCCTTCCAAACCTCCTCCTCCTCCTTCTTCTCCTTCTCCTCCTTCTCTTTCTTCCAAATCTCCTTCTCCTTCCAAACCTCCTCCTTCCAAACTCCTCCTCCTCCTTCCAGACCTACTCCTCCCCCCCCCCTTCTTCCTTCCAAGCCTCCTTCTCCCCCCTTCCCCCTTCTTCCTCCTCCAGACAGTGTGGCCACAAACAAGCTCATTAAACTCTTCATTAACTACTCTTTTTTTTTTGCGCTCTCTCTCTCTCTCTCTCTCTCTCTCTCTCTCTCTCTCTCTCTCTCTCTCTCTCTCTCTCTCTCTCTACACACACACACACACACGCAGTTGATATCCTATATATATATATATATATATATAAGGAATTGCACTGCTTAAATGTACAATTCTCATATATATTAATGTAAATACACAAAATACACATGTATGTATACTGTGTGTGTGTGTGTGTGTTTTATTTATTTATTTATTTATTTTATTTTTTTATTTTTTTATTTGTTTTGCGTGTCCATTTAAGTATTAAGTATGCATTTATGTTTCATGTTATGTTTCATGTTTATTTTAATTATTTATATAAACAAATTACAAACTTCTCTGTGGATATTTACTATACCGGTACATCCATAATTCCGGGCGACACAAAATGTTATTCAAATTACGCGTATAAATTATAGGTTTTTGTCGCTGATAACCTTGAGAGAACTAATGACATCAATTAAGGGCAGACGCTCGTTTTTCGGGTCCCCTTTCTTCCTCGTGTTTAGTCCCATTATTTGTTTTTATTTTTAGACGGTCGGCCCATTTGTTTGGCGATTTTAAGACCTTTCGTCCCATTTCGTTATACATTTTAAGACCTATCGTGCCATTTAGGTGTCGATTTTGTATTGGCAAGCGATAGCGAGCCTGTAGTTGTAAGAGGAACCGGCCTTCGGCCGGGATATTTTTCTACCGAAAAATGCACAAATTTTTCAAAGTTTGAGGGATGTCAAGCGAGGAAACTAAGAATTTATGAATGAATGAATTTATTGGCCAAAAAAGCAGTCAGTGTCCCCTTAAATCTACATAGCTTATCTTTCATTAGGTGAAGCTCGCTGATCTGCATAGTGTGGGGGTGGGGCAGAGGGCCGGGGTGGGGGGGGGGGGGGGGAAAGAGGGGAGGAAGGATGAAAGGGAGGGAGGAGGGGGGGGGGAGGAATACATAGTGGGTGTTTGGAAGGAGGGAAGAAGGAAGGAAGGAAGGAAGGAAGGAAGGAAGGAAGGAAGGAAAGTAAAGTAAGAAAGAAGGAAGGATGGTAGATGAGAAGGAAAGGAGGAAGGAGGGAAACAAACACACATGTAAAACATAAAAAAAAGAGAGATAAAGAGGAAGGAAGGCTTTTTGGATCTCCCCTGTTTTGCTCCATTGGTTTGGAGATTTTAAGGCAATCCAACACCCGAGTGGGGTAAAGGGTCTTATTTTCGCCTAGACATTAAGACCCTTTACCCCATTCAAGTGCTCAACAGGTGGCGTTGTGTGTGTGTAAGTGTGAGAGTCCGAGTGTATGGGGTGAGACAGTGAAGCACGGGAACGAGATGGCTTCAGAGATGGGGTCGTTTCGGGCCATGAGTGAGCACCGTGCCTCATGTGAAGGCAAGATGGCAGGTGCTCGTTGTACTCTACGTGCTTCACATGTCTCACTCCCTAGACTGGAACAAGACCTCACGGGCTTCACTGTTCATTGTAAAGCGGTGAATGTTAAGGCTCTCAGCCTATGCCCGAGAGGAAGTAAGTTGGAATATAGAAAAAAAAAAAAAAAAAAAAAAAAAAAAAAAGTGTCGATTTGTTTTTGGGCGAGAGATAGCGATCCTGTACCTTAGAAAAAATCGGCCTTTGGCTGGAATATATTTCTAAAGAAAAATGTACAAATTTAGCTTGAAGGGGTCAGGGTGAGCATTTATTAGTTTGAAGGAAGTCGGTCTGAGAAGGTGCTTTTGTTAGCCTAGGGCACAAACTAAAATACATTGCTCGAAAATTACTAAGGCATGGAAAATCCTCAATAATACTTAAACAAAATATCCTAGTAACCCCCAAGAGGTCGGAGCAGATAGTGTTAACAGAATGTAGGACTCTTGCCATTAAGGGGGGTCACCTGCCATTAAGGGGGGTCACCTGCCATTAAGGGGGGTCACCTGCTTTTTTTTATCTTCCTCTCCTTTTCTCTCTTTCTCTGGCTTGTATCTAGTCGTCCCCATTCAGCCTACTGTTTTAGGACGTATAACCCCAGCCAGGTGTCAATTTCTTCCTGGCGAGCGATAGCAAGCCAGCAATGTATGGAGAAATCCGGCTTCGCCGGAGAAATTTTTCTATCGAAAAATTTACAAATTTAGCCTGCTGTCAAAAACATATACACGAAATATGCTGGCTCGCTACCGCTCGCCAGGAAAATATCGACACATAAATGGGGGTAAATGTCTTAAAACAGTAGGCTGAATGGGGCCGAATGGATACAAACCAGAGAGAGAGGGAGAGAGAAAAAACCAGCGAGGTGGGCCCCCTTAAGTAATGATAACTGAGCCCATTAGTATATTCTGCCCGACTGTAAATACGGAACTGGACATAATTATCTAAGACGGGATTTAGAGACTCACTTAGCGTAGTAACTTTATTCAAATTATACTAAGTGCTACTCGCTTTAACCGTGTCCTCATAAACCATTTAATCAAGCTATATATATATAATGCCATTCTACTGTGTGTCTGTCTGTCTGTCTACTCTCTCTATCTCTCTATCTATCTATCTATCTATCTATCTATCTATCTATCTATCTATATCTATCTCTCTCTCTCTCTCTCTCTCTCTCTCTCTCTCTCTCTCTCTCTCTCTCTCTCTCTCTCTCTCTCTCTCTCTCTCCTAATTGGCATACGACGCATAACTAGGGCAGTCTGGAAAGAGAGAGAGAGAGAGAGAGAGAGAGAGAGAGAGAGAGAGAGAGATTTTGACAGACAAAATAGATGGGCCAAATGAGAGAGAGAGAGAATTAACACATATCATCAGTCTTTCTTCTACTTAACTAGTGAACTCCCGAACTCTCTCCCTCAATCAATATTTCCTTCATCCTATGACTTAATCTGTTTTAAGCTTTGTGTGTTCAGGCACTTCGACCCTAACGTACCTTGGATTTGGCTCTCTGTCACTCTTTTGGCTTTGGGGGAGACACTCGTTCATACACATAGGGAAAATAAAACTGTTAACTCTTTCACGCTTTTATGACGCAGAGGTTGCCAGATTAGCAATAAGAAATAGAGTTATCTCACTCTTATAATGACCTCTCCAAAATTAGTGTTCTGCCCACAGCTAACTCAAAGACAACTGCAGAGGTTCAAGTAATTAAACTAAAGGTTTCTAAATACCCCTGATGGTAACAAAGGCTTTAAAGTATCCCTAATAGGCTCAAAATCGCGTCATAAGCGTGAAAGGGTTAAAATGGAACAGGATGTGAATGATGTGTGCGAGAGAGAGAGAGAGAGAGAGAGAGAGAGAGAGAGAGAGAGAGAGAGAGAGAGAGAGCACTAGCCCCCAGGGTGTCATCTGTACATCAACTCACTGACAGCAAGATAAAGTTACTAATTACTGAGCCTTACCCCACTTTACCATCCCTCCCTCCTTTCTTAATTAACTCCCAAAATTGTCTTTAGTTAGCTTATTATTAGTTATGTAATTATTTGTTATATCTTTGTTATATCTTTGTTTAACTTTGTTTTATCTTTGTTATATCTTTGTTATATCTTTGTTTTATCTTTGTTATATCTTTGTTATATCCTCGTCTTGTTATTTGTTGTTTATATTTGTCCGTGTTTCCTTGCGGTTTAAGGGGAGTGACCTGTTTTTTTCTCTTTCTTAGTTGTATCCATTCGGCCCCATTCAGCCTACTGTTTTAAGACATTTATCCCCATCCAAGTGTCGGTTTGTTGCGAGCCAGCATTTTATGGAGAATCCGGCTTCGCCGGAGACATTTTTCTATCGAAAAATGTACAAATTTAGCGAGCTGTCTAACTCATTATCGAAAATATGGTGGCTCGCTATCGCTCGCCAGGTATAAATAGACACCTGAAAGGGGATAAACCTCTTAAAACAGTAGGTTGAATGGGGCCGAATGGATACAACCCAGAGAGAAATAAAACTGGTCACCTCCCTTAAATATAGTAATTTGAGTCGTATTGGTAATTTACCTGTATTATATGAATTTATTGGATGTATGCGTCGTGTATTGGATGTATGCGTCGTTTATTGGATGTATGCGTCGTTTATTGGATGTATGCGTCGTTTATTGGATGTATG